>OY754973.1:28327493-29044993 GCA_963576475.1 Molanna angustata | reverse complement strand
TATACAATATATTATTGTGAAGGTAGGTATACACTATATTTTCTGGCGCTTGTTAATTACAAAGGGTCTAGTTTATTACAAACTTATATTTCGGTCAGTCTGAGAAAGCTTAAAATTATTGTTAGTCACGTGAGTATGTTTCATTATGCATATTCTTGACTATCACCGGTTTCGCGCAGTAAGTACACATTTTTTCAATGAACAGTTAGTGTTTTATTTTTAATAAAATTTTATAATAAAAATTGAATTCCATCAAGGAGGTACTTTCGGTCAAAAATTAAACTTAATTTAAAAATGTACTTATTTGTTTTTATCTGGTTTAAAAAATCCGAGGTAAATACTCACATGTAAATACATATGCAATTCACTTTCGCGAGTCAAAATAATAAATAAATTTACATAGCCCATACAGGAAATATTGGTAATATTCCACTATTTTAATTCAAACTCAACATGCATTATTTTGTCGCATAGGCATATTTTTCATTTCAGAACAAGAAACCCCAATATTAACAAATTAAAATCAAATACTCCCTCGTTAATATAACATTTGCCGACCGTCGCTTCGTGCCATAGTGCTAATTAGATTGACTTCTGTGCTGGCGTCCCGCTTTCGATTCCCAGGAGAGGAGAAATTTATTTTTCACGCGATTTGGCTGAAAAAATATTAAGTTGGAAGAAATTGCAATTTCGGCAATAATATTGGAACTGAAAATGTTCTTTGAAAGATCTTGGTCGATACTTTGATACCCTATTTCTATGGATCCGAATTCGTCGACAGTCCACGAGTGCGAATCTCGATTTGCACTTGTTGATTGTTGTTTTTGCACCGCGGTGCCGAGATTGCTAATTTAGATGGCTCCATGAACTACTCTTCGTGATGTGGATTGTTTTTTGTCGTTAATTTTAGCGTTATACGAAGGGGTCGTTTAAAAGTTCTATATATAGAAAGACTCACACTTTATCTATGAATAAAGAGAAAAAAAGGCCTTAGACTCCTCATATTTGTCTCTGAATACGAGTGTTAATTATAAGATCATTTTTAGTTTTAGTCATCGACGATTAATGCATGTTTATTTCCTCTTAATATCAACATTGTTTTATTTTAGTATGCAAAGGAATACGTGCTTATTACTTCAGTGTATTATTTTTAATGGTGAATTAAGTGGTACAACTTATAAAAAAATAGTTTTTTTGCAAAATTTATATATTATGTTTTTATGAGAAAAAAAACTAATTTATATGGCCGATTACGATTGTACACTGATTAACAACCCATTGGATTCGGGACATACGGGATCGAATTCTGGAGTAGCCTTATTCTTGAAACTCGGATCCGATCCCGATTTCAAATTATCATTTAGAACTTACCTATCTGTTACATTCAAATTATCGACTAATACTATTAAAGCATACCTACCTACCGCATTATTCTCTGTTACAAAGGTAGGTTCTTAGCGAATCGGATCGTATTGGAATCGGATTTGCAGTGGAGAGTAAGGCTACTGATCTGATTTTAACTCAATCAAAACAAAAGTATTGCTTATTTTGGCGATTGTGTATATATGCATTTATTTAATAAATTGATGTACCTACATAATTAAAAGTAAAACACATTTTTGATTCTACATGAATTTAATTTATGCAATAGGCCTATTTCGCCTTGTGAGGGCGTTTAAGCTCGTAAATGTTAAATATGCTCGTATAAATAAATTAATAAATAATAATTTATTTACAGCTCATATATAAAAATAACAAACAATTGTATAATAATAATAAATTTGGATAGTTTATATAGCGCCGTTTTTGTGAATATCTCACCTCAAGGGCGCTGAAAAAATGATTACGTTGTATCATTTCGGCTCTGGTAAGATTTGTGAATTTGGAATTCTACAAAATAAAAACTTCGTTATTTATTATTTAATTAATTGTATCAAAAACAATTTTATTTCTGCTTTTGAAAGATGCTATTAAAAATAATTAGAGATTTTCATTATAAAAATAATATAAGTAGTTATGTATTACCTGCGTTGAAAAATTCCTAATACTTGTTTATATTTGCTTTCATTTTTATGACCAAAATTAAATCTATTTTTATTTTGATTCCGATGTTCTGTGCTAAAAATGTTTTTTTTTATGTTTTTCAAAGGTACTGCATCGAGTGATCCAAACCTTACTAACCAGAATCAAAATCAAGACCAAGGAAAGAATTTAAAGTAGGTAAGGATTTTTATTTTTTATGTTACATCTAATATAAAAAGTAAACAGCCAATAATAATTCTCCGCTGATAGTGTCCAAACAATGTTTTTTTTTAATTAAGATCATAGTCACACAAACTATCGGGCACGCTTTATATTGATATTTATGAATATACATATAAAAAAAGACAATATAGTCAATGAGGAGTTCTTAACTCGCTAACGCGAGTCGCAATAATTATATGATGACCAAAATTTATAAAAAATAGTTAACGGTGGGGATAAGAATTATTTCCATTGCTTTTTTTAATAATTAACATACATTTTTTTCATACTTGATCAAATTTCCAAAAAACGATACGTGAAAAGAAAACTTTTGTACCTACATACTCCTTTTTAAGCAATACATCAGTAGCAAGCATACAAAAATATGACAAATTAAAACTAATAAACAATACAATTAAGAAAAAAATAACAGAAAATACAAAATTTTATATAACAAACACAATTAAAAAATAATAATGATAATGTCCAAAAACAGGAAAAGGATCGGATGTGAAGGGATGAAGGATAAAGAAATTATAGTTATGAGTGTGCCTTCAGAAGCTTCTAGAAAACCATTAAGCTGGGAGCTTCTCTTATACCATTGTGCAATTGGTTTTATAGCTGGGATGCGTGAATTGTGAACGAGAAAGTGAAGAAGGAAGAATCGTTAGTGTACTATGGTTTTGTTTTATTATAAACTATCGTTTTTAAAAATATTTAAGTATTTGTGAATACACAAGAAATAAACAACATTATAAATGATTGATATTTTTTTTTGAGTTGTGCCCGTGTTCCCCTAAGCCCGCCATTAACTCACCTGTTGGTGAATACCACGTGCTTATTATAAGTCAGAATGGTCGATTTAAGTACTAACTAGACTGTAATCACTTATTGTGTGAGTACTAGCAGTCAGTTCCTTACCAACTACTCCGCAGTATCGAACCTTCTGACTTTTCCACTCAATAATTCTAACAACCGTCTATAATAATTATTATTGTACGTCGGGAAAATTCAATCTATTTTTCCGACCCATAAACAATTCGTGCTACGAAACGAAAAACACTTTTGACTCTTCTTTTGACAAAAGTTAAATTTATTTTATTTTAAATTTGTGAAAATAATTATTAATTATGTAATGCGATGATTAAAATTAAGGTGATGACGCTTTAGACATTATATTTGTATTAAAAAAATAAAAAATATTTTTTTATATAAATTGTAAGTTGATTCGTTACATCCAATTAAAATGGGTGAGTTTATATTTTTATTATTACTAATTGTGTGAATATTTTTTTTTATAATTTTTATCAATCAGTGAATATTTTTAAATTTATTATTCATAGACTGAATATTATTATATAATTTTATGAACGAATGAGTATTTTTTATTCAATTAAATAGAGTGGGTACCCATTTTTTTTATTAAAATCTCATCTATCTACTTAACATTTCAAAATTCGGTGTTCAGTTTTGGTTTTTTTCACTTTTGTATTTCAATGCTACTCTCAAAAAAAAATTATTATAATTGATTTATTTCCTGTATGATTTTTTTAATGTACCTATATTTTGTTATTTAACTGGACGCAGTTAACTAATCTTTGAAATAAATAATATTTATTAATTGCATAACAATGAACAGAGTTAGATCTATTGTTTTATATTATCTGCAATATTTAAAATTATATAATCTTTTTCTTTTAATAATCAGTGTTTTTTAAAAAATGAATATTACTTTATTAAATGTGCAATATACCTACATTCAATTCAAAGTTTTTTTTAATTTTTTTTCTGCATATTTTTAAGAATATATTTTTAAATTAAAGATATAATTATTTATTAAATTGTTTATCAGGTGAATTATAATAATTTTCGTTCTTTTTTTAACAACTATGGAAATATTCAATCGATTGATTTCACATTTAAAACATTCATATTACATAAAGACGTGGGAACAAAATAATGGCTAAAAGAATGAATAACGTAAAAGAATGAAAAGAATGATGGACGTCTGTCAAGATAGAAAAGTGTGTAACTCTTATAACGCCATGGCGTTGTAGTTTGTAGATCTTATCGTTTCTAATTGCCACTGTTCTGGGTTCGATATCCAAAAAATCTGTTCTGCTGGATATCCAAAGCTCTGAATGAATTATCAGTAAAATATAATTATAATAATTTAATCATTTTTACATAATCTGGCGGATTTATTGCCAGTAGGTCATTTCTGCAAGGATTTTGTTTTAAGAATCTTTACCTTCCCCAAATAGCGAACCTGCATGATGGTAATATTTTCATTTATTATTTATATAATATTGATAGCCCATTCCAGTTAAAGTTCAGTTCAAGTAAACCATTAAAATACGTGCTTTTATAGCAAAATCTCTTATTCAGCTTACTCGAAGCGAAAAATTAAATACACCTCTGCCAAATGTTCTGTTTATTTGAAACTATGGTATGATACTAGACTCCTTAAAATCAATCTTCGTTAATATTTAAATAATCTTTAGAACTGGACTTAACAAAATTATATATTATGAAATTCAATAATTATATAATACAAGTACAATTTTTATTTTATTAAATGATTCGAATTTCAAAAAACTTATACATTTCAATTATGGTGACAGGAAAATTATACGAAAAACAATTATTCGAATGCTCAATTTTACGAATGGCAATTATTCGAATTAACATTTTTTCGAAAAAAAAATTTCCGAACACACAATTATCAGAATTTACAATTGTTAGAATTTTTATGACGTCATGTTGGTAGTATTGTGAGAGGAATAAACCATAGATTTTTATTATAATATACTAGATGTCGTAGTTAGCAAATTTTGTATGAATCGAAAACAAATGACTCACTTTTTGCACGGAGTACTACATCTACATAGTATATAATGTATAATAAAAATCTATGGAATAAACAACATGTCAGATATCCTAGGATGTACACCTATTTTTTAAACCTAAACCTACAAAACTTTGATAAAAATAGGTTGGTTAGGTTTGTTTGTAGTTATAATTGCGACTGGCGTGAGCCAGTTGCGTTATATATTTAAAAAAAGTAACTATATTATTAAAATAAAATAACTAAATTAGTGTGAATACTAGATAAACATAAACTGGTGTACAAACTAGGCTATCCCGCGCTGTCAAACATCAGTTATTAAAAATGTGCAAACATACGTACCCAACAATAATACAACAAGTAATAATAGTCTTCATCGAATATATTTTACTGGCAACAAATATGTCAAAGGAGGCAACATAATGACACAAAAATATATTAAATTCGGTTAATTGGTTTTCCAACAAATGTTAGTTCGAATAATTTGCTTTCGGACAATTGTCATTCTGATAACTGATTTTTGAAAAATTGTTATTCGTACAATTGCGCATTCGAACAATTGTGTTTCGAAGAATTTTCATGTTATCTTCAATTATAGGGTTGGACAGAGGTGTGTTATTTATTATTTGTTTTTCGAATGAATTATTTTAGTTGTATTTCTCTTTGTTTTTTATTTATTTAAAGCGTAGCTAACTTCGGTCCTGTCATTTATATAATATATTCCAAGTGGCCAAACCATCCAGACTATTTTGTTTTATCTTAATTCTCTATTTATTTACTTGCTTCTCGGGCAACTAACAGATACTATGTCAAATATTAATTTAACACGCACCCAATAACAAGTTGCCACATTCTGCAGTCAGATACCCAACCAACTGAGCCACGAAGGCCGACATTTTTTATTTGGCACACCCGCATAATATGTGTCGCTGGTTACCCCATATTGCAAGAAAAGTCGTGTTGGTGTATGTAATTTTCAACATTTTTGCATAGTGGTAAATCATTGAAGATGGGTCGATGGCAGAGTGGTTAACTCGCTGGGCAGAGTGGTCGATGGCAGAGTGGTTAATGCAGTGGTCGCGAGTTCGAATTCTGCCTCGGCCGATTTCGTTCACCTATAGCACAAGCATTTATACTTAATTTAGAGAATGTAGGAAGATGTATATGTACTTGTTTAACAAGTTCGTATTCATTTGAAAAAAATAACTTCAGTTCTGGCGTTTTGGATTCCCTTTTGATTTTGGATTTGGATTTTGGATTATATCTATGCATTGAAATTACGCCATTATTACTTCTTTGCATTGGAATCACGCTATTATTACTTCTTTAGATTGGGATCACGTCATTATTACTTCTATGCATTGTAATCACGCCATCATTACTTCTTTGCATTGGAATCACCCTATTATTACTTCTATATATTGGCATCACGCCATTATTACTTCTATGCATTGTAATCACGCCATTATTACTTCTTTGCATTGGAATCACGCTATTATTACTTCTTTGCATTCGAATCACGCTATTATTACTTCTGTAAACAAATATAATGTACACTGGCGGGCTTATTGCCACTAGGCATTTTTTTCCAACCAACCGGATTACAGAGTGACAGAATTATATATGTACATCAACAAAAAATGAAAGCTAAAAAAAGAACAAAGAAAATATGCATAACATCAAGATAAATAATAAAAACAAACAAAAAAAACATCATTGTAAAAAAAGGATTGCGAAAGAACAAGAAGAGGAAATCGAGATTACGGATAAATATTTATTCTTAAGTAAATATTACGTAGCAAAAGGAAGGAAGGAAAAGGAGAGGGATCAGGTATCATCGAAGAGATATCCTTGCTTTAGTCTTTTCTTGAAAATGGAATGCGAGTTTGACGAAGTTATATCGAGGCGAAATACGCTAAGTTAGTTTTTAATTATTTATTTATATTTTTAAAATTTAGATCTTTCACAGATTATGTAGGTATATATTTCATGACATCGATTATATTCACATTAATTACATGATAACTAATCGCAATAAACTAATAATTTATGATTTTTTATCAGTCATAGGATAGGTTTTCAAAAAGGTGAATACACGTAGGTACTACATAACATAAAAAAACAATAATTTATTCAGTGATAAAATATCCAAAACGAGTACATCTGATCATGGGATCCATGAGAAAATATCCAAAACGAGTACATCTGATCATGGGATCCATGAGAAAATCATCAAACTCTTCAATTTTTACTTCAGCGATAGTAATTGTTTATCACATTATACGATTTAATTGATTCCTTTTTAAATAGGTAGGAAGTGCTTCAGGTGTGATCACACATATAATTTTCATCGATTTCTGATGATGGGACTCATGAGAAAAAATTCATCAATCTCTTCAATTTCCAAATGCGTCTTCAGTCTGTATAACACGTATTATTGTGTAGACGAATTGTATGAAAGATAATATTACTGCATACGTACGTACATACATACCATCACACCATGTCCCTCGTGGGGAAGGCAGGGATAACCTAAAGTCAAATTTTTACTATCTTGATACACATTCATTTTGAAGTCGTTTTTTTTGTATAAAATATTATTTATTATATTACAAAACTATTACAAATTTAATTTCAGTAACCCAAATTTCGTTCATCATAATTTTGAGGGCGACTGCTGCCAACGTAACTATTTTTTCATAATACAAGACGAATCATTTTGAAAAAAAATAACTTAGATTGGATATTAATAAAGAATATTATATCTTAACTTTTTAATTATGTTCTGTATATATTATTGTACAAAAATAATAAGCATATCGCGATTTTTGACATTTATCTTAAATTTCTAAGCAAACTATAAGGTATAGAACAATATATATTTTTTTAAATTAAAGAAGAACAAAATATCTGGTAAATATGTTTTGACGTCACATTAATGCATCAGGTTAAGTAAATAAAACAAAACAACTTTTATTTCGAAATGGCGCTGAATGGAAAATAATAATGTTTAAAAGCAATGAAACTTCACTACATATTTTTCCAGATATTTTTGTCTTCTTTAATTTAAAAAATATATATTGCTCTAGGTACGCCTTATAGTTTATTAAAAATGTAACGCTAAAAATCGGGCTATGCCATTATTTTTCTACAAGAATTTATACAGAACATTATCAAAAAGTTATAGTATATTTTTCTTTATTACTTGATATTATTTTCGCTGTCCTCGAAAGGATAGGGCCGCATTAGCGGGAGACAACTTTCCTTCCTGAGGAATAAGCGGTCACTTGGAAATTCAATGCTAAATTCAGTCAGTGTTTTTAAATTTATTAAAGAATACGTAAAAAATATTGTCAATGGTACTCGTATGTATAAATAAAATTATATTATTTTTTTGAGAAGTGACAGTATCGCACTCGGTGTGTGACATTCACATATAATTGAATGTATACTCACTTATATATCATATTCTTATATTCCAAATAAAATATGTATTTTAATGACTGATTGATTAATTAATTTATTAATGAACCTAGTTATAATTAAATATGCACCCAATAACAAATTTGGTATGACGTCAGTCGTCTCATATCCCCGACCAGCTATCATAGAGTGAAAAAGTGTGACCTCACCTGAAATCGATCCCGTTATCTGTGGTGTGAATGTTGACCGTCGTGGAATAGTTGCAAACCGTTTGGCTCCTGTGCAAGTATTCAGAGTTCGATTCCCAGCTTTCACTCAGTTTTCAATTTTTTAAACACTATTTATCACAGCATTGTTGCATTATATAGCAGTTGAAGCGGATTCGAATCGTGACTCGACTGATTTCGTTCAACTATAATACAAGCATTTCCCTAGTTTAAGGAATGTATGAGGATATAGCATTATATTGTATATTATATTCTTGTTACAAGGTCAATTTTATAATTAAAATAAAATCTCTGGGCTTGACCATTTATTTAAATTATTTATTTTACATTATTTACTAGGTCAAATATTAATTTAACACGCACCCAATAACAAGTTGCCACATTCTGGAGACAAACGATATTTATCGTCTCACAGATCCATACTGAAAACACAATTAAAAACTGTGTCTCCACCGGGAATCGAACCCGGGACCTTTAGATCAGCAGTCAGATACCTAACCAACTGATCCACGAAGGCTGACAATAAATTATCATAAATACCTCATAAAATCCTCGTGATTGAAATCGGTTGAGGCTGGATTCGAACTTAAGTTCACTGGATTACATACTATAGTTTAGCCCAAACTGTCGATTCTGCCAATTATTATAACCTATATTCTTAAAACGCCTAAGACCGAAGTCTCAGTGGTTGGAAAAGGTGCCCAAAACTGCGCAAAGCGATAGCTCCTGTAGAGCCCGAATAAGGTGGGCTCTACAGGAGGCCAAGACACAACCTGGGTTGTAGAACAACGGATGACGAAAACAATATGATGATGATGATATTCTGGTTGGTTGGAAGAAATTGCTAAGGGCAATAAATCCGCTAGTGTATTTGTTTATTTTATGTGCAGAAAGATGAATAAACAAATAAATATTCTTAAAATATTATGCTTTTTCAAAAACCATGTTTTAACCGGTTAAAAAATGAAAACATTTGTGTTAATGGAATATATATTATTGGTAAAATTATGCTACAAATGTGTCGCTATGCGTTTTATTACATTTGATTGCTGCGTTGTTATTTTTTGGTAATATTACCAATTATGGTAATATTGGCGGAGTGTTAGAAATAATGAAATAAGTTCATACTTAACTATGCATATTTTCGGAGCTAATTTTTTAGATACATTTTAAGCAAGAAGCGTATTTATGCGTATTTATTTCTATCCAATACAAAGAGTAGGTAGATATAACATACAAAATAATTATAGGTAATATAAGCATGCGTATGTAAAAGTCTCAACTGCCTAAGAACACCTCAATTGCAATTGGGCTATAAACTCGACACTTGCACAGGGTTTAAAAAATATACATTATTCTTAACTTATACAAATAATATCAATACACGGGAGGCAACTATGTAACAAATATTTTCACCACCAGTTCTGAATATAGTGCTTCCTTTCATATGGTAATGTACACCCGCACACCTGTCGCCGGTCACCCCACATTGTGGTATGAATGAATGCTTGAAATATGAATACCTACACATATAGGACACTCATCGATTAATAAAGAGCGTCCTTGGATCATTAAATGGCGCTATATAATAATTATTATTTTATTGCAGCGATGACTGAAACTGTTCTATAATAAACTGTTCTATAATAATGGTAGGTAACACCAATGGTCGTTCATAGTTCTCATGCAAATGAATCAAAATTGTCGAGCCACTCTAAGATTCGTTCTTGATCTAATGTGTCTGTCATATGAGTCGATAGAGACAATATTATGTACCTATATTCACGCTAATACAAATATGAATGTATATGTACATATTTTTGTTTATTATTATTTCTTACTTTGACACATTTGTTCAACTGTAACATATCAATGTAATGTGTTAAACGTAACTCGCGTCACAGTTGCACTGAGAAATTTATACAATTTGTTGAAAAACTGGTCGATCGTAATCATGGACCAGTCAGTTTTATCTTTATGGTGATGATATATTATACTTTTGTATTATCAACAACATTTGTAACTATGCCGTATTGTGTTTGCGATGCTCTTTGAGTAACACATAAAAATATTTGATTTGATTTTGGATGCATGTGATTCATATTAACTAATACACCAACATAGTTAACTAGTCTCTTTCTATGGTTCTGAAATAAAAATCGCGTCAGAGATTGGATTTATGACAGGTACTATAGCAGACACTAGAACCTGGTTAATCTATTTTGTGTGAGCCCATATGTTTGTTGAGGTAATGAGTACCTATTTAGTGTGGAACGGGAAAAATCACCTGGTTCATAATTGCATATAATTGTCAGTAAAAATTGTAAACTGCTAGCCCTAGAACAGGATTTCCTAGTTGGGCAGCAGTAATCTACTTACTGTCGACATTATAAATATAGTGTGATAAAAGGTGAATAAATAAGTAAATAAATAAATGAATATTTATCTGGATTGGTTGGAAGAAATTGACTTTTCATACCAGAAGAAAGGGGGTTTGGCTATATATTTTAATGACCAGTTGCCAACTGACGTCAAGGTATTGACCACTCCTGTGTGCACTCCTGCCCAAAATTCTCGACACTTCTTCAACCTCTGTCCGGAATATGTCTGGGAGCCCGAAGAAGGGGATTTTTAGCGTAATATCTTATCTACGGGTTACGAGTTATTTTAATTCCCTCCTACCCCCATATCTGGTAGGCATTCCCTTATCCGCCACCTGGGGACGCGCTCTCTAGAAGTCAGGCTCCTCCGAAGGTCGGTGTCCATCAAGGCTCAACACTGAGTCCCCTAATCTTCATTATGGTAATGGACTACGTAACATAAAAAAATCAAAAACATCTTACGTGGTGTATGCTATACGCAGATGGCATTGTGCTAGTGAATGTCGACCCAGTAGCTCTGCAGAAGTCTCTGAATGAATGGGTGGCTGCCTTGGAGGACAATGGTCTTAAAATGAGCCGAACGAAAACTGAATTCATGCCATGCATCTTCGATAGGATGCATTTAGCCACAATATGTACATAGAAAACACGCCTCTTCCAACAGCCAAGCAGTTCAAATAACTCGGATCTGTTGTAACACCAGATGCTTCCGTAGATGCAGACATAACACACCGCGTGAATACGGGCTAGATTAAGTGGATATGTGTGATCCAAGGAACTTAGTTCCATAAAAAACTTAGGGCAAATTCTAAATTTAGCCACCTGCCCGGCTATACTCTACGGTTCAGAATGCTGGACGAGCAAAATTGCACATAGTAGAAATGAAAATGCTCAGATGGTACGCAGGTGTTAAGTTAGAAACGAGTACGTCCGAGGTAGTACCAGACTCCAATGGTACAGACACATTACCAGACGAAATGACGATCACGTGATTAAACTCGCACTGGACATACTCACTCAGTCCAGAACTGGAGGCCGTCCACAGGCCACCTGGTGGACAAATTATATTGATAGGGAGCTGAGGAAGGAGCAACTACCAAGAGAGATAACGCAAGATCAAAAGGTCTGGCGACTGCGTACCAGAGGGGCCGACCCCAGATGAACTGGGAAGAGGCAAAGAAGAAGGTTGGAAGAAATTGACTAATTATAAAAAAAATCTTTTGTGTATATAAATTAAATCAAATAGTGAACCTTCAATCGTCATCGAGTTAATTTGACTACATCGAATTTGATTGAAGCCTCGTGGAGCTTGTTTTGGTTAGAAGAAGTTGCCTTCTGGCAATCTAGGAATTCTTTATTAGTACATATGTATTTAGTACATATTCTTTATTCAGTACATATGTATGTATATAACATAGGCATACATATGTTTGTATATAACATAGGCGTTATAAGCATAGCGTAGTACATATGTATGTATATAACATAGGCGTTATAAACATACATATGTTTTTATTAGAAATAAAATTTAATTAATTAATTTTGCTGGGATTTTATTTATTTATTTACTTATTAAGGGACAAATACAGTCTTAAAATACTAAAATAGAATAATACACTATAAAATAATAACAAACAGACCAATTACATATGTCTACAGATATTAAATATGAAACATTTTAAACATCATAAATTTAAATATAACTAAGATTTACTGTATTTATTTTGCCTGTGACGGGAAAGGAAGGGAAGAGAAAAAAAGTGATGATGGGAAAAGGGTTGTGATAGTTAAATTGTTATATTTTTGTTACAAACAACAACAAAAAATGTAAATAAAAGTATACAAAAGATAATATTAGAAAAAAACACAAATAATGAACAAAAAAAAAATACACATACGAGTTCATGCTATGCACTTATAGAGAGAATTTTGACATAATATGATTCCAGAATATAAATTTATTAACATATCACTACGATATATTGATTCGCGTGAATCTTTGAAGTCATTTTACATGACGATTATATCGTGAAATAAACAAAACATGCACTTTGTTATTTTTTTCTTATTATTATTGTATCATCATCTACTTCTCTCATAAAATAAATAAAATACAGCTATGCCTGTAACACACGATACAAGCAAATAACTACTTATATTAAGATAATATTTGATGGTGTTCGTAATAGTAAACCTGAAAAGACATTTTGTTGTGTCATTATCGATTGGTTCTTCAAAAATATCTCAAGTTCATTGATAATGTATGAGGAGTAGTTAGGTACATTTGTAGCGACCACCACAACTTACTAACCTATAACAACACGTGGTCTTTATCTGACATATCGACAGCTGTTTTAACAATATCTCTTTATCTATGTAGGTACCCACCTAATTTAGTAATTTTCTAATTTAGTTATTAACTAGCTTTTATGTCCCGCCGTTGGCCAAGAATGTAAAATTGTGAAAGAAAAAGCAATCGTTTTTTAAATATTGTCACCCAATTATTTTGCAATATCAGACTATGAAAAGTGGTTTGAAATTTGATTGAGTTTAAGTATTGTAAAATGTTCAAGTGATGGCCACAACCCATTCTTTTTTATATATTGCTATAAAGTGTGAATGAAGTATAATATTTATACAATTTCTGCTCGCATGGACTTTGCGTAATGGTTTTAAATATGACTGTTTATCAACGTTGTAAAGAGATTGGTTTGGCCACAACCCCCATTTTTAAATATTATCATCGAAAACAAATTGTAATGTGTACCTATTGAAAATTTATTAATTTTGGATGTTGGGATGTGGTTAAAATTTGATTAAACAAACGTAGGTACTGAAAAGATCTAGTATTGGTCACATCCCATTCGTTTTTATATTTTTTCATCAAGTGTGCATTATATTTTTGCTCAATTTGACTGAAAGTCTTCATTAACGAAGAAGAAGAAGACTTGAACTATAGTAAATAGTTTTTAATTTGAATATAAATGTTGTGAAGAGTTCAGTAATGGCCACAACCCCCATTCTTTAAATATTAGGTGTTGAAAATTATTCAAAATAGGATGATATAAATGGTTTAAATTTAATTAAACAAAAGTATTGAAAAGATTCTAGTGCAGGTTATATCGTCACATCCCATATCCCATTCATTTCATATGTATTTTCATCAAGTGTGCATATCGTTAATAATATTTCTGCACAATAGACTATTAGACTTAAAACTAACCCAAAAGACTAAATAAAAAAGAGAAAAATAAGTATAAGGCTATAAGAAATAGTTTGTATAAAAAACTATTCCAATGGTCTACATAAAATAAGTAAAAATACATATACCTAATAGAAGAATTAGACTATTGGAAATAGATTGTATAAAAGCTCACCCAAAGGTCTACAAAAAAGAAGAAGAAGAATATTTAGACTATTGGAAATAGTTTGTATAAATACTGACCAAAAGGTCTACATAAAAGAAAATGAATAAGACTATTGGAAATAGTTTGTATTAAAACTCTCCCAAAAGTCTACGTACTTAAATGAAGAAGAATAATAATTAGACTAAAGGAAATAATTTTTATAAAAAAATGAGCCAAATGTATACATAAAAGAAGAAGAAGATGAATTAGACAATAGGAAATAGTTTGTATAAAAACTGCCCTAAAGGTCTACATAAAATTAAGAAGAAAAAGAATTAGACTCCAGGACCCGCCGCTTCAGGCCCTTCAGTACCTCCCGTCCCTTTAATCCCTCATTACGTCCCTTCCCATCTGGCCCTTCAGTACCTTCCGTCCCTTCAGGCAGTTTTATACCTCCCGTCCCTTCAGGCCCTTTAGTGCCTCCCTTCCCTTCATTACATCCCGTCCCATCAGTCGGTTAAGAAAAGTTTAAATCCAGAAACCATCCTGGAAGAACCGCGAAGAGATGAAAGAACCTTCTTTTCCCAGGATGCTCTACTTAATAGGTAAAATGACTAAATACACGAAGAAGAAGAAAAAAGTTTAAACCCAGATACCTGCGAAGAGATGGAAGGACAGTTGGACCTTCTTCTCCCAGGATTCTCCAACTTCATAGGTAAAATGACCAAAAATACACGATGAAGAAGAAGAAGAAGAAATAAGTTTAAATCCAGATACCTGCGAAGAGATGGAAGGAAAATTGGACCTTCATCTCCCAGGATAGTTCATCTTCATAGGTAAGATGACCAAGTACACGTTGAAGAAAAAGAAGAAAAAAGTTTATATGCAGAACCCGTCCTGGAAGACCTGTGAAGAGATGGAGGGACAGTCGGACCTTCTTTTCCCAGGATACTCCCCCTTCATAGGTAAAACGACCAAATACACGAAGAAGAAGAAGAATAAGAAAAAAGTTTAAATCCAAAAACCATCCTGGGCATACGCTCGACAATTCACCAAAGTTTCATTATAATCGGACAAACGGTTGATAAATAAATAAATAAAATAATTTTCCTATAGGAAATCAGTATAGGTATATTATTGTTGATTTTTAAGTAAATAGTATTAGGTAGGTACCTACCTACAACAACCTTCTAAATAAATTCGATTCCTAACAAATTTTATTTGAATATCACATTCTTTCTGTAGCCATGGAAACGATTCGAACACGTAAGTAATATCGAATGGTTGGGATACATTTTTTGAATATGTAGGTACCTACATTGGTTTGTTCGATGCCATAAAAATGAAAATTGTCAGAAAAATCAAATATTATTTACAAATTATGCAATTTTATTATGCCTATATCTTTACTAATAAATAACATATTTTTACAATATATGTCTTAAAACTTGCCGTAATGTCTTGTGTTTCATTTTATTATTTCATAATTACATTTATTTCAAAGGTTTATTATTTTCAAGAACATATTCATTCGGTGGGAAAATGAAATATTGTATGAAAAGATATTAAAATGGCGGCGTTTATGTACAAAAGGCTTACTTTAAAAATAAGTTAAACATTATAATTATACCAAATATTCACCATGTTTTTCACTTAAACGCTAAGTTATACTTTAAAATATATTTTTTTTGTGTAAATACCTACTTCTAACTTTTAAACTTACAGATATTTGCGTGCAAAATGTACACTTTTTTGACAGATACGACTTGGAAATATTGTATGAAAAAAATAATTATTGAAATATTTTTAAAATTCAGCATTTTTATCGCATTCTTTTTAGCGTGACACTGCATCAGGTATACAGGTACATGTTCGCACTTAAATTAGATTTTTAGATGCTCTTGGTTTTTCAGAAGGCGTGAGACAAACACACACATACACACACACATACACTAACATTTTGATTGCTTTATTACTTTAGATATCCAGAGAATTATTTATATATTTCATTGATTTACCTACAAATGAGCGTGTTCTTACACCCGTGGACGCAGGAGGCTTCGAGCCGCAATTTTTCTCTTAATTTAAAAACAAGTGTGTGATTCTTTCTGAATATAAGTGACATTTATTTTGAGATTGGTGCAAATTTGCAACTCTCCCTACTACTCGCTCCGCATACGGGAACTGTTACAAGATTTTTTTTATTGACAAACTTTTTTTAACATCTCAATAGAGACGAAGTTGGGATATTGTAGAAGAATCAGTAACTCGAGACACCTGCAGGGCTTACGACCTGTCATGGGCTGGTTTAAGCGATCACTTTATGCGCTTGCGCAACGTTCACCAATTATGCCATCTTATTGAGTTCCCTTATCAATGTAATTTTTGAATGTTCTATATATTTGAATAGTGTGTAACATTTCATCGGAAAATAAGGAGTTCCTGGTTCTTCTACAATATCCCAACCTCGTCTCAATTGAGATGTTAAAAAAAGTTTGTTGGTAAAAATATCATTTGACCCCCGACAAGGGAAAAAAATGTAATGTTTGCGTATGTGCAATTAAAAAAAAAATATTCGTGTTACTAGATTATTGCCAGAATCAATTTCTTCCAACTTACCAGTGTTTCCAGCCAAGAGAGGCACTAATTGCGTTAGAAATAATTTGTAATAAAATTTTCCTCTGCTGGGAAAGGTTGTTTAATGAGGCATGATACCTCTTCAATCCTCACGTTTGTCTCTTTGTTCTTTTCAGTCACAATCCCAAGATTGGTTTGCTCAAGCACTCCATCTCTATTGTCCGCCAGCCTCTTCATCTCTTGGTATGTAGCTATCACCTGTTCCATACGGTGTCTCCATGGCGACCTTTATAATGGTTTTTACGTACCTTCGGGGATAATAACGAGCAGACCCGAATGCCTGATGGTTATGGTCTATCCATTTGTATCGATGGGCAACCCTCTTTAGAAGTTACCTTGTTAAGTGATATGTGTTTGTAGGTATGTTTTTTTTCATTTCATAGTGATTTTTTTCTGTTTATTTTACTAGGACTATTTGTCCCTAAAATAAATAAATAAATGTAGGTATACAAATCGAATATTTTAATAGTTGCATATACGTAAACCTTGGATTGTAATTTTGGCGCGGTTCAGGGGTGACATCTGTGCGAATGTATTGTTGCCTCATGTATAAGCACTGTTGTTTTTATTTATTCCTACATACATATATACCATCACGCCATGTCCCTTACGGGGTAAGCAGAGAAGACCGACTGCCATATTTCTCTATTTTTGCAAATATTACTGGCTTCCTTTACATCCAGGCATCGTCTCATACATGCTCATCGATTGTTCAAACTTATGTTTCTGTTGTTTTCGTTGCTTACAAACCAATTCAATAGATGGCGTTACAAAAAAAGGTTTTTCGTCACTTCATAGATGGCGATGGTGGTTGAGCTTATTCTCAAGCGAAGATATTTTCGTGACTTCCATTTACAGAACTTTCAAAAATTGGGATTGATAGGAAACTCAATAAGAAGGCGTAATTGGTGAAAGTTGCACAAGCGCATAAAGTGATCACGTAAACCAGCGGATGACAGGTCGTAAACCCCCTGTAGGTGCCTTGATTTTCAGTTCTCTTATTATATTACATCTTCGTCTCGTTAAAAATTTGTCACAAATGTATATAAATGCAATCTGTGTGAGAAATAAATAAATAAATAAGAACTTACCCATACATATTAAATCGATAAAACAATAATTTAATTGGTCGTAATATTGTTATATCAGTTTTAACATATCATTAAGACAGGTAAACATTTTTATATTGGTTTTCTACCCTTAATTTAATTATTACGAATATGTATCAAAACTCAATAATGTTTTTGTCTGTATTTATATCTGCCTCGCTTACCTACCTATATATTCTTTACAATCAATTGTATTTTTAACAATCGTTTTTATTCAATCAATAATCGTGAAGGCTTGATTATAAATTGATTATCAATTATCAGTAGGTAACAAGACGCACATTGGTGTTTCCAGTACGTGGATATTATTTTGAGAAACCTCAATATTAATATGATGTATATAAATAGATTGATAGTCACCCAGTTTTCACCTTTTTGACTATACTTATTTTTTCATCTGTACGTGGCAATTCTTTACCGATTGTCATCTGTTCATATTTATTGTGAGAGCTTATAATTCTTAAGCGGACTTTAGACGGAAGAGGTTTTCAACGCGGTCCGGTTTTCAACGCTTAAAACAGCATCCAAAATACAGGTTACTCCAAACATCGCTTTACACGAGTATTATTTTCTACTTTAACTTACGACACCTATTATTGCAATTACGAAAAAATTAAATATGCCATTTATGTGAAAAATTGCAACATTTTGGTTTTTTGCTTGTTCCGCGTTTCGTTCAAAAGTGTTTTATTTTTGTCTCGTTTGACTTTGCATTTTGACTACCCGGCATTTGACTTGAATTGGGCACTATTTTATTTTTTTGGACCCACACTTTTTTGTTTTTGTTTTAAAACATTGTTCTCTTGTCGAGAGATGCCAAATAAACAAAAGATACCGCGTACGTCAAAGTCAACACAACACAAACAGTAGCCATGTTGACTCGTCGGCAACGATATAATTTTACAGATTTCTGTTTTACGAAAAACAATGGAAAACGCGTTGAAAAGTAGAACATGTTCTTTTTTTCCCAACGCGTTGAAAATTTCGTAAAGTGCACTTTATTGTATCTTTCTCATCTTTTCTTCTCTTGCCCTCGTCCCTTCACTGCTGGATGTAGGACTCTTCCATACACTTCCATACCCTCCCCATCCAGGTTTTGCCACATGGCCACTTGGACAATGACGTCAGACCATCTTTTAGGGGGTCTTCCAACACTCGTTCTATTTGTCCAAGGTCACCACTGTAGTATTATGGGTGCGCACCAAGGATGCCCTTGTCGGGCCAATTTTGTATGTAATCATAATATTAAACACTTTCTTGCACCCTGTGCTGATAGACTTTCTATCTTTCTTGTCATTATGTTGACAAACTAACCTCTCTTTCCGTCTCCTCCTTG
Organism: Molanna angustata; assembly: GCA_963576475.1. Lineage (NCBI taxonomy): Eukaryota > Metazoa > Arthropoda > Insecta > Trichoptera > Molannidae > Molanna > Molanna angustata. The sequence goes on along the minus strand of OY754973.1, from coordinate 29,025,441 downwards.
GCTTGTATTCCTATTCCACATGGTGGTGGGGTCAGCTCTTCTTACTGCGCTCCTTCACTTCGTCCTATCCTGAGCATCGTTCTCAGAGACATTACAAGACCGCACGTCCTTCCATCGTCTTTTGGTTCTTTTGCTGGACACTCGATAGTTCAGTGCAGTGTTACATATGTATTCTAGTGGTTTTTTCGGATATGTCTGAACCACCTCAGCCTACTTTCCATCAGCTTATCGAAGACATCGCGTACGTCAGGCTGCCTGTTTAGTTCTTATGTTGCTTTACGAAACAACCTTCCAACGGATATAAAGCAGCCCATTCACGATCGTGTTATTTGGCGTCGTTCCATATGGACCGGCTCCATTTGGACCATTGTAAAATTTTCATCACACTCACGGTCGTGCCATCGCGCCATCGAGCTATCAAAATTAGTACACGCAAGCGGTCGGCGCTTTCGCATTTATATATATTTTTTTGATTTAATTTTATACAACTGCTATATAGCGGTTTGTTTTTATATAAAAAGAAAAAACCAAAGAGAAAATACTGTATTTTCGCATTCACGAGAGTGTCAAACAGCTCGGCGCAATGAGATGGCGCGATGTACTGCTGGTTTTCACACTCACGAGCATGCCGGGTACTATGGAGATTCGATCGTTTGGAATTCCATTTTGGTGTGTCAGGCCAATTGGGCTGCGCGGGTTTCGACATTCACGTGCGCATTTTGGAGTGATGGCAAGCCATTTGGAAGGATGGCACGATCGTGAATGGGGGCCTTAAGAGAGTCAAATCATGAAACGCTAGGTATATATTAATATTTTTGTTTTGAAGCATTTTTTTGTGTAACTAATGTTATAAGATTGTTGATTTTATATATTTTGTGTGTCTTTATGTATTTATGAAATTGAATCGTTCTATATGTGTCCACTTTCTCAGCACAAGCATTTTTATTCTTTTTGGGAAAGAGAAAAATAAACCAGTGTACAAATGCAAATAATTGTTAAGGATAATGTTTAGTTGAATAAATAAAAAAAAGAAAAAAAAAATGTGTTTAGTCTATTGGAAAAAGTAATCTTGCGTCTTCTTCTTCTATCGTGTCGGCAGCGTCCTAAACTCCCTTCCCGGACCAATAAGTCAGGATTAAGACGATCCTCCCGTTGGTTCGTCCCACAACTCCCCTTCGGTGCACTTCGCCCCCACCAGAGGGCACTCCTACAGGTGTGCCATCGTCTGATCTTCGCCGCAGTCAATCTTGCGTCGAGCCTTGTGGACATCAGTGGGTGTATTGTCTTCGTCATCACCAATGTGCGCTACAGCCCATAATGAGCCTTGGCCCCCTCAAGAACTTTCCGCTATTCCATCCGGTCCATCGCCCTCACCTTTCAACTAGTTACACTGATTTCTTTCAAGTCCCTTTCAACACCATCCACCCACCATATAATTTTGGCTTTCCCACGTTTCGCCTCCCATCTGGTCGTGTGTTTAGAATATTCTTTGGGACTCGGTTCTCCTCCATACGCTGGAGATGTCCCAACCATCTAAGGCGATAAGTTTTTATATTCTTGACTATGTTGGGCTCATTGTAGGTACATTATACGTTCTAGCTCATTGTATTATTAACCTCTAGTTCATAATTCCTAAATACCTATCTTTATATATATATATATATATATATATATATATATATATATATATATATATATATATATATATATATATATATATATATATATATATATATATATATATATATATATATATATATATATATATATATATATATATATATATATATATATATATATATATATATATATATGTTACTAGAAAGGTTTTCACGGGTATTTGAAAATATGAAATTATTATTATCTTTGGGGTTATCCCGCGTCAAAATCAGATCCTTGGAAGGATCTTTCGTCAACCGACGTTTCGCCTGGATCACACCAGGCATCTTCAGGGCCTTGTTGATAGATTCTCGCTTCGTGTGTCAGTGCAAGCACGACCCTTCGAGCCGAGAACCTAGCACCAAGTGAAGATTGGAAAGTTAAAGTTTAAACTGTTGGGGTAGATGGGTTTTCCCCGCTTTTGTTCGCCTTAATGGCTTTTGACTGGCTTCTGGTGATTCGCCTCACGCTTAATGATGTATCTATTCTATTAATTTTATTTGTTTGGCGTTTAACATTTAATGGGTTTACTGTAATGGGATTTTTATTGCTGTCAATTTCTGAGGTATTTAATGAATGTTTTATAATGTTATTTTTATTTTTATTGTCGATTCTATTTTTATGTAAGATATTTTTCCAGGCCAGCGGGAGACGCACACCATCGTCTCGATTATTCACGACATTCTTCCTTTTGTAAATTTCGATTGCCTCTCTATAAATTCTTACTGTTTCTGTGTTAATACTTGCAACTACGCGTGCATTATCGAAATCGATTTGGTGTCCTTCGTTCAGAGTATGTTGGACTAGTGAAGACGTTAATTTTCTATTGTTTGAATCCACTCTATGCTCCGCGACCCTGGCTGATATTTTTCTGTTACTTTTTTCCCACGTATGTCTTGTCGCATGATTTACATGGTATTTCGTATATGCCATGAGACTCTAGAGGGATTTTGTCTTTTACATTTCGCAGAAGGGTTGATATTTTATTTTCTGTTCTAAAGACTGTTCTAATATTATGTTGATTTAGAAGGCGACTGATTTTATCTGTGGTTCCTTTTATGTATGGTAAAAAAGCTGTAGCTAACGGTTTTTCAGAAATAGTTTTATCAATTTTAGAAGACCAAGAGTTAGAAAAAACAGATATTCTTGTTAGTTTTGATATTGTGTCACTTTTTACCAACATACCTACCGATGAGGCACTTTCCGCAGTAAAAGAAATTTGTGAACCATCAAAAGACATAACTGAATTGATAGAACATTGCTTAAATAATACATTTTTCATTTATGACGATAAAATATACAAACAGATTAAAGGAGCACCAATGGGTTCGCCTCTTTCACCGCCGGTTGCAAATCTTTTTATGACAAAATTTGAAATAGACGCCTTAGAAAAATCACATTTGAAACCGAAACTCTGGATTAGATACGTGGATGATACGTTCATAATATGGCCCCACGGATTGGAGGAACTAAACAAATTTCTAATTTATTTAAACGGGCTCCACAGCGATATAAAATTTACAATGGAATTAGAAAATAATAATCAAATACCATTTTTAGACGTCCTAGTTATTAAGAAGGATGACGGTAGCCTTGGTCATACGGTTTACCGGAAAGCCACACATACAGATAGATATCTACATGCATCCTCTAACCATCACCCGGCACAAATTGCATCGGTAGCTAATACATCAGTTTCCAGAGCTATAAAAATAACCGACTCCGACCACCAACAGAATGAATTAAATAACCTCAAAAAAACCCTGCAATGTAATGGCTTCTCCAATTTTGTTATAAATAAAGCAGTCAAACGTCAAACTAATAAAAACGTCATAAAAATTGATAAAACTATTTCTGAAAAACCGTTAGCTACAGCTTTTTTACCATACATAAAAGGAACCACAGATAAAATCAGTCGCCTTCTAAATCAACATAATATTAGAACAGTCTTTAGAACAGAAAATAAAATATCAACCCTTCTGCGAAATGTAAAAGACAAAATCCCTCTAGAGTCTCATGGCATATACGAAATACCATGTAAATCATGCGACAAGACATACGTGGGAAAAAGTAACAGAAAAATATCAGCCAGGGTCGCGGAGCATAGAGTGGATTCAAACAATAGAAAATTAACGTCTTCACTAGTCCAACATACTCTGAACGAAGGACACCAAATCGATTTCGATAATGCACGCGTAGTTGCAAGTATTAACACAGAAACAGTAAGAATTTATAGAGAGGCAATCGAAATTTACAAAAGGAAGAATGTCGTGAATAATCGAGACGATGGTGTGCGTCTCCCGCTGGCCTGGAAAAATATCTTACATAAAAATAGAATCGACAATAAAAATAAAAATAACATTATAAAACATTCATTAAATACCTCAGAAATTGACAGCAATAAAAATCCCATTACAGTAAACCCATTAAATGTTAAACGCCAAACAAATAAAATTAATAGAATAGATACATCATTAAGCGTGAGGCGAATCACCAGAAGCCAGTCAAAAGCCATTAAGGCGAACAAAAGCGGGGAAAACCCATCTACCCCAACAGTTTAAACTTTAACTTTCCAATCTTCACTTGGTGCTAGGTTCTCGGCTCGAACGGACGTGCTTGCACTGACACACGAAGCGAGAATCTATCAACAAGGCCCTGAAGATGCCTGGTGTGATCCAGGCGAAACGTCGGTTGACGAAAGATCCTTCCAAGGATCTGATTTTGACGCGGGATAACCCCAAAGATAATAATAATTTCATATTTTCAAATACCCGTGAAAACCTTTCTAGTAACATTATTAACCTCTACGGGGAGGAATTTTTTCGTGATACAAAGAAGTTTGAAAAGTTAAAGTGTAAACATGCAAAGCTTCTGTGTGATCTCGCGTTTCTCAGTAGGTGTCGTGATGAAAAAGTAGTGCCTGTTAGTTTTCGAGTAAGCCGACAAGTAAGCAGACATTCGGTGAGTCAAATCCTTAATAATACTAGTTTTGCTTTAATCAGAGATGAAATTAAAAATATTCGTTTTAAACTAGATTATATAGGTAAAGAAATATTTCAAATTCATTTAAAATTCGCTAATACTTTACACCCATTGTTATGGGACATGTTAGATAATGTCATTGAGCTCCGAATTCAAAATAATACGCAAATAAATACCGACCGGCAAATTAATAAATTCAATCGTTTTCAAAATAAAATACAGAAACCCCAACCGACACTAGATTCGAGTAAACTGATTCATAATTTAACTGATTTTCAACTAGATGACGACATGACTTCGGTTTTGTCTAAAGGATTTAATTTCGGCGTAGTACCACCCAAAATACCTAATGAAGAGATCATTACAGGAATAGAATCCGCGTTACATAAATTAAACGAAAATATGGCTGAAACTATTCGCCAAGAAACATGCCACATTCTTAGAAAGTCACTTCCACCTAAAAGTAATATTACAAGAAACGAAGCCCGAGCTCTCAAAGAATTACGTTCAAATACAGATATAATTATACTTCCAGCGGATAAAGGCAATGCCACAGTGATTATGAAAAGCGAAGAATATCACTCTAAAATGACTAATATATTAAATGATCCGGCATACAAACTTCATAACAAAAATCCAATTACATACCTAGAAAAAACAACAAAATCTAAAATAATAGCATCAAAACTAAACGAAGACTTAAAGAAATCATTGATACCGCGCGAAAAATCATCCCGCTTCCCCAAATTGTATGGTTTACCAAAAATCCATAAAGACAATGTTCCACTTAGGCCCATAGTGAGTTCAGTAGGATCGCCCCTCCAATCGCTTTCAAAATACCTATCGAAATATTTACAACCGGATGTAGAACTAGCAAACTCTTACGTAAAAAACTCGGAACACTTCGTTAAAATAATAGAAGACCAAGAGTTAGAAAAAACAGATATTCTTGTTAGTTTTGATATTGTGTCACTTTTTACCAACATACCTACCGATGAGGCACTTTCCGCAGTAAAAGAAATTTGTGAACCATCAAAAGACATAACTGAATTGATAGAACATTGCTTAAATAATACATTTTTCATTTATGACGATAAAATATACAAACAGATTAAAGGAGCACCAATGGGTTCGCCTCTTTCACCGCCGGTTGCAAATCTTTTTATGACAAAATTTGAAATAGACGCCTTAGAAAAATCACATTTGAAACCGAAACTCTGGATTAGATACGTGGATGATACGTTCATAATATGGCCCCACGGATTGGAGGAACTAAACAAATTTCTAATTTATTTAAACGGGCTCCACAGCGATATAAAATTTACAATGGAATTAGAAAATAATAATCAAATATCATTTTTAGACGTCCTAGTTATTAAGAAGGATGACGGTAGCCTTGGTCATACGGTTTACCGGAAAGCCACACATACAGATAGATATCTACATGCATCCTCTAACCATCACCCGGCACAAATTGCATCGGTAGCTAATACATTAGTTTCCAGATCTATAAAAATAACCGACTCCGACCACCAACAGAATGAATTAAATAACCTCAAAAAAACCCTGCAATGTAATGGCTTCTCCAATTTTGTTATAAATAAAGCAGTCAAACGTCAAACTAATAAAAACGTCATAAAAATTGATAAAACTATTTCTGAAAAACCGTTAGCTACAGCTTTTTTACCATACATAAAAGGAACCACAGATAAAATCAGTCGCCTTCTAAATCAACATAATATTAGAACAGTCTTTAGAACAGAAAATAAAATATCAACCCTTCTGCGAAATGTAAAAGACAAAATCCCTCTAGAGTCTCATGGCATATACGAAATACCATGTAAATCATGCGACAAGACATACGTGGGAAAAAGTAACAGAAAAATATCAGCCAGGGTCGCGGAGCATAGAGTGGATTCAAACAATAGAAAATTAACGTCTTCACTAGTCCAACATACTCTGAACGAAGGACACCAAATCGATTTCGATAATGCACGCGTAGTTGCAAGTATTAACACAGAAACAGTAAGAATTTATAGAGAGGCAATCGAAATTTACAAAAGGAAGAATGTCGTGAATAATCGAGACGATGGTGTGCGTCTCCCGCTGGCCTGGAAAAATATCTTACATAAAAATAGAATCGACAATAAAAATAAAAATAACATTATAAAACATTCATTAAATACCTCAGAAATTGACAGCAATAAAAATCCCATTACAGTAAACCCATTAAATGTTAAACGCCAAACAAATAAAATTAATAGAATAGATACATCATTAAGCGTGAGGCGAATCACCAGAAGCCAGTCAAAAGCCATTAAGGCGAACAAAAGCGGGGAAAACCCATCTACCCCAACAGTTTAAACTTTAACTTTCCAATCTTCACTTGGTGCTAGGTTCTCGGCTCGAACGGACGTGCTTGCACTGACACACGAAGCGAGAATCTATCAACAAGGCCCTGAAGATGCCTGGTGTGATCCAGGCGAAACGTCGGTTGACGAAAGATCCTTCCAAGGATCTGATTTTGACGCGGGATAACCCCAAAGATAATAATAATTTCATATATATATATATATATATATATATATATATATATATATATATATATATATATATATATATATATATATATATATATATATATATATATATATATATATATATATATATATATATATATATATATATATATATATATATATATATATATATATATATATATATATATATATATATATATATATATATATATATATATATATATGTATATATATATATAATTCTTCTGTACGTGTGTATGTCGCTGAACTCTTCCTAAACGGCTGAACCGATTTTGATGAAATTTTTTGTGTGTGTTTGTGTGAGTCATTAATATAATAAAAGGAAAATAAAAAATGATTTTTTATAACTTTAAATAACAATAGGTGGTGCTAATGTCGAATTGGAAATGTTTAGTTTTTTCCATCTGACAACACTAAGAAATCTGTCATTTGTGTCGTAGTTTGGATTTTTTGACATTTAAAGATCTTTTCGCTTTGGTTCGGTATTATTTATATTTCAATTGAATACATGTGCATAGAATTTTAATTTCTGTTTACTGTTTCATTATTATTCATATTTCAATTCGTTTGTTTCCGTGTCCAGACCATATAATATAAATAGCTTTATTGCAATTATATACGAAATTACAAACAAGAAAATATAAGTTTATTTATTTAAGATTTGGTACACGGTTAATATACATTACACATTTACATAATATCAAAACAAAGAAACCTCAGTTTTCTCAGCGAATAATTACATCCATATGATTCAAATATGTTACATATATTTTTTTGTTTTACAAATAGTTCGGGCAGGACAACGTCTGTCGGATCCGCTAGTAACATATAAAAAAGGAATAATTAAATCTAAAACAATCACTATAAACTGATATTTAGATAGAAGACGGGAATGTTTTCTTCGTAAATTCTACAGCATACATAGAAAATGAGATACTAAATTTTATATTTTGAGAAAACTTCTGTGTTCCATGAGTTCTTCTATGCTATGTGAGCGCTGCGAAAGAAAATACAAAAAATATGAGCAAAGCTATTTATATATTATTTATACTTGCAAGACCAAGACCGCATGTGTCGCTGCAAGACCAAGATCAGGGGTGCTAGACCAAAACAAGAGACTCGCTGTCTCGCAAAGTTATATAAACATATTTATGTTTAGCTAAAAAGTAAATAATTGAGTACGTACTATCGACATCATAATTTGAATTGGTGTTTATTGTTATATTTCATGTATTTTCTGAAGTTTAAGAGAGAAATAAAATGTATAAGTTTTTTATAGCAAGACCTGCAAGACCAAGACCACATCTGTAAATGCAAGACCGGAGATGCATCCTGGTCTTGGTCATGGTTTTGCTCATGAATAGTTTTTACATCATCTGCCATCATTCGTCCAGATATTAGTTGAACAAAAGCCACCCCTTTCAACTTCCATGCTTCCATATCCCTCGCCACTCAGTGCCATTGACCTCCTGTTGCTCGTTTTATGTCATCATACCATCTTGCTTGTAGTCTGTCTGGGCTTCTACGGCCAGTTCTTGGTCGCCACTCCAAAGTACGTTTGGTTCATCGATTATCTGTTGTTCTCGCTACATGGCCAGTCCAATTCCACTTTGAGGAAGCTATCTTGCATAACCTAATTTCTCTCTCTGACTTGTTCCTTACGTTTTTCCATATCAAATATCGACTGTCAAAAAGTGAAATAGCTAGAGTTTGACAGAACTATCACGTGGCGCCCACGTGTTCCTTGCCGCACATGCTGTTATGTGGTCTCGACAACCAACTTAACAAAACTAACTTCGGTGCTGTCGTATGAAATAGAGCTCAAAATCGAGTTCAACTGAACTGCGGTTCAAATATTTTTATAATTATAAGGTTTCAATTGAAGGTGGAATAAGACTTTGAACCGGGTTCATCTGAACTGTGATTCAACCATAATTTAAGGATTTTTCTCCAAATAATAGTGAAGGACTGGGAGTATCTCCTGTATATTAATAATGTATAAAAATAACTCTGAATAATGTCTACATTATTTTGGAAGAATCTTTCTGTTTCCATAGAAGTGCGTGTTTGTACAATATGTTAGCAAGTAGATATTATATATTAGCAATGAACCAGAAATATGCGATTATCATAATTGTTCCATTAGTTCTCAGCGAGCCTTCCTCGTCTTAAGTATTATATTATTCACTTAGCCGCTGTTTATCCACATTGTTCATTTTTCCATTGTATCTTATTTTAACATACAAAATGTTGCCTTCAGCTAAATACGGTAGTCGAAGTTGACATTGTAAACATATTATATTGTACATATTGGATGTATTACATTCATAAAACTATGATTTTAACACAAACGCATTTACATTATTATGTTCTCACTTTTTATCTAGCATCAATTAGGTATGATACATGATATTTAAAAATATTTGGATCTTGGATATCTCTTTGTTATAATAATATTAAATAGAACTTATAAGTTCTAAGTAAATCACTGGAAAAACTCTCCGAGATCCTGTTCGCAATGTTGAAATAAGAAACACAATGTGGAATAGAGGACATCGTTCGGTGGAGTAGATCCTAGCTACGCCCACCTCCACCCGCTCCGCATATGGGGACTGAAAACGGCCCCTTCGCAGAACGCTAGTAAGAATGACAAAGAATGCATGGCACGAAGAGTAGCTCTAGAAGCTCCTCTAGACTCGTGGTCTCGGCACAATTGTGCAAAAAATAACAAAAAAATGACACTCTGGAATTTCATTTTTTTTTATTCAGCAGGTAGAAGGGAACTATAGCCATGGCAAAACAATTTGAAGGCTGTAAAGTTCTTCTTAGAGACCACTAAATCCTTGAAGAGGCCCACCGACAGCAGCGAGGAGCTCCGTTATGTTGTAGGACACATTTGGGTGAGAGCATTCCCAGAGGATGTGCTCTGAAGTTTGGTCAGGGTGGAGTAGATCCAGAAGAAGACATTGGAGGGACCACGTAGCTAGAATGGACAGTGATAGACTTGCGTATATAGTAGCAAATGCTACCCGTCTACCCGGAAGACCACCCGAGAGATGGAAAGATTGTTGGACTAAATCTTCTAAACGTAGATGATGAATAAGAATAACTTATAAATTGCCGTTAATTGATACAAGATTACTCCAAGGGCGCTGTAGTTTATTTGTTGCAATGCTCTTAGCTCCACGTATTATGTCAAGGGGCAATTTACTCCAATTTAATGGCCCGTTCATACCAAAACCGCGATCATAGTAAGCCGCCTTATTGACTGTCCAATTCTTTTGAATGGTTGGTATTCTGATCCAGATGATCTCAATGTAAACTCTCTGATGAAACATTATTTTGGCACAGTTCTTGAACGTAGTGCGGAACCAAGTCGTTCAGAACCCTAAACACCATCAGGCATACCTTATAATCCACTCGTTCTGGACATTTCAACCGGTATACTACATAGAATACACCTTATTGATACCTGAGAAGTATTGAATACAACCAATTTTTATATTTCAATCGATAAATCTAAGGAGCGGTGATAGCCCAGCGGTAATATCGTCGCCTCACATGCTTGAGGTTGACGGTTCGAATCCGGGCGGGGCACGCAACTCTGGATTTTTAAAAAATCTATGTGCGAATTTATATCACTAGTTATGTGTAGCCATGATCCAATTTGTCTGGTTCCCCTTTCTAAGGGTTACGAAGGTCAGATGGCAGTCGCTTCAATGCAATAACCAGATTCGCCAATTCCAGGATCATGGTCAAAGCGTACCCCGATAGAAACGGGACAAAAGCGCTAAGGAGAAAGAAAGAATCGATAAATCTAAGATTTTTAAATTACGGATAAACGATTTGGAACAATGTCAGTGGCTAAAGCTATTTGACCAGCCCCCTAGACAACGTGTCATTTAGCCCAAGAAAAGATAACTCAATGTATGGAAGTGACAGTTGTCACGTGACTGGCAACTGTCACTTGCATACATTGAGTTATCATTTCTTGCGCTAAATAACGCGTTGTCTAGGTACCCAGAACGCCAAATTGATTATGGCCAAATTTTGAAAACAAATGCAAAAGGAAAATACGATCATGGTAATAATACTGATCGGTCTACATATTTGCCGAATATACATTCTTTAATATATTTTTGAATATTTGAATATTCAGACGACCGATGTAACATCATTATTTACATATGTAAGTAATGTATTTCATGATATTACATACCTTTTGATTGCACTTGAAAAAAAAACGTTTCTTCTCGAACGTTCTCATGTCTTTGGCCAATGATTTGAATGAATTGCAATGCCATTTTACGTTTTTACTCCTCAATACCCCAAGGGGATATAGTAGGGAGTTATGAATTCGCATTTTTTTAGGTTATTTTTAAATATTGTATTCTGAGATTGGTATTTTGTATTATATTCTGTGATAATATGTGCAATGTAATATGTACGGCGTATTTATTCTAAAGTACTCATTCGATTATTTTCAAATTTGTATATTTAATATTCGCTTTAACCCCATTAGATTTTGTAGGATACCTACCTGAATAGTGCTTCTCATTTTTTTACCTGTTAAATATTTCAAAGTGACCACATACATACCATCACGCCATGTCCCTTACGGGGTAGGCAGAGAGAACCGAACGCCACTTACTTCTATCTTGACATACATTCATAGCCTCGACAACATTCATACATCGTCTTATACATGTTCGTCTGTTGTTCACGCTTCTAACATTTCCGTCTTTCAAAATACCGTTCACATGGACGTGCCATCCCTTCCTTGGGCGGCCCCGACCTCTCATTCCATTCTTGTCCGCAATGTGTATTTTCTTCGACAGGCGTTCCTCATTCATTCTCCCCATGTGGCCAAACCATCTCAATGTGTTAACTTTCATTCTGTTAATTACATCTTTCTTCATCTTTCCTTGTATCTTCATTTCAAACTCTGTCATACATCGTTCTGTTACAAATTCTCCTTAGCGATCTCATTTCAACTGCATTTATTCTGCTTTCGTGCGACTTCTGCCATGTCCAGGTATCACTTGCTTACGTCAGGGTAGGCACTACAATTTCGTTATGAATGGCAACTTTGGCATCTTTTGATATGTTGCGATCATTCATAACTGGTCTAAGTGCTCCATTCACTCTGTTTCCTGCCATAACTCTTAATTCTTTCGATTATAACTCTTCATTAGTATAGTAGGTATATAATTTTCGCCAAACATCTTGAACGAGGTTCCGGTTTCTTTTCTTGTCTGTTGCTTCGTTGGTTTACGTTGGTTGGTTTATGTGTCTTTTTGCTTCGTTGGTTTACGTGCAAATCGCCCCCCTTCTCGGCTAAAAGTTTGGCTACTACGATACTGACTATTTTATTAATTTATTTTTATTCTTGTTGACAAATTCACAGAATATAAATTTCAATTGTATACATTATTATTTAAATATAAATATATTCCAATTAAGAATTTGTTCGTGAAATATTACATAGGTACATTATAATATATCAAGCTTGGTAAGAACAACAAAACAATATGAGCAACATAACAAAGCAAAAAGCAAAAAGGGGGTACAAAATAACAAGCAAAAATAACATGAGATAATGACTAAAAAAAGAAAAAGATGAACAATAAAATCGTTGATTAAACAATACAAGCATAAAAAGAAAGAAATGAAAAAAAAAAACATTAGTAAATCAAAGTAGAAAAAAGAAAAGCAAAATGAACGAGATTAAGTATTACATCGAAAGTTAAGCATTACATAAAGTTGGGATTAAGGAATGGATATGAGGATTTAGATGAACTTATTTGCACGCGGCCACAAGAATACACACACACGCTCGCATACACACACACACACACACATAGAGTGTACTATGTATAGTACTGCGTGTGACGTCACTTTTTCAAGCTTAAAGACTTTCTATCCTGGTGGTGATGGTTAAATACATACATGCAAAAAGAAATTCGCGAAAAACTAGAACTTTTTCATAAAAAGAAGTTTTAGATATTGTATTTGTCTATATGTATTTAAACTAATTTTCAGAGTTCTACTTTTATGGTATTGAAATGTCAAATGTTGATGGCCCCTAACTGGAACGAAAATTCTGTTACATAGACGATATGTTAAGAGAAATAAATTCTCTTGAACAAACCAACAGTTGAATTTACGAATTATTTTTTAGTATAGCAAAGCAAGTACAACTAACTTACATATATAGTATAGCAAAGCAAGTACAACTAACTTACATATTTAGTATAGCAAAGCAAGTACAACTAACTTACATATTTAGTATAGCAAAGCAAGTACAACTAACTTACATATTTAGTATAGCAAAGCAAGTACAACTAACTTACATATTTAGTATAGCAAAGCAAGTACAACTAACTTACATATTTGTTGTAGAGATATTTCCTCTACTATTTATTGCTTTAAGAAGGTCGTGTCCAGTCTCTTTTGCATACTGGTTTCTTACACTCTCATCTTGCAGCCTTTCTACTTTTGTACGCTTCGGTGGCTCACTTCGGTGTGTTTTAGAGTGCCAGCCAGTGAACAGCTCAATCCTTGATATCACCAAGTAGTGGTCTGTCTCCAGCTCTGCGCCCCTATACATTCTTGTATCCACTGTCGCTTTCCTTAGTGCGGCGTCAACACATCATACATAGTCAATTATCGACCTTTCATTCCCTCTTTCCCATGTATACTGGTGAACCCTTTTGTGGCTGTGTATTGAATTCGCCACAAACAGGTTCCCTTCCATGCACACTTCCAGTAATCTTTTTCCAATGTCATTCACTCTAGAGTCGCCGTGGGGTCCAAGGACAGACATTAAATCTTCCACCCATCCATTAAGATCTCCAGCCAGAATAATTCTTTCATTATCCTTTTTCTCGTTCATTATTTCGATCACACTATTCCAAAAATCATCCTTTTCACTTTCACTGTCGGAGTTCCCAGGCGCATATCCTACTATTAGGAAAACGCTTGTTATTCCGATCTTCAGCCTTACCCACATCAGTTAATAACTTTCATGATTGAACACTTTCATACATTTCCCCATTCGTTTTGCTAGAATCACGCCGACCCCTTTACATGCAAACTCATCACTCTTCACTCCCGACCACAGTTCTATCAGACCATCATTCCTAATGTTCATCCCTTTACCTTTCTTTTTTGTCTCACTTACACACATAACATCTATTTCTTTACCTTTCATTATGTCGCACAATTCGTTTATCTTTCTATCCATACCTCCTCTGATAAGTGACCCCAAGCTCAGAAAACTTAAAATCTTAAATTTTATTTTCAAATTGGTAAAAGGCTCATTTTTTTCATAAAATAGCATTGAAAAACGACCAAGTTACATAATAATAATAATAAACACTTACTTGCATCCTGCGCAAGTGGCGAGTTAATTGACGTATGGCAATTTCTTCCAACTAACTAGTGTTTCCAGTCCAGCGAAGCAGTATTTGCGTGAGAAATGAATTTAAATAAATTTCTCCTCTGCTGGGAATCGAACCCAGGACGCCCGTACAGAAACCGAACGGCTTACCAACTGTGCAACGGCGGTCGGCTAGTAAAATATTTAATTCAAAATAGTTTAACAAAATCAAAATCAACTGTAGAGGGGGGGGGAGAGGCCTGCCCGCAAAGTCTTTATATTCCTACTTTAAAAGGACCTACGTCTCCCTAGAGGTAAGATATAAGTACTTCTGGATAAAGTGGTCAAAGCAGCATTGTCCGCGTCCTACTGGATTTGGTTGCGCAGGGGAGTGGAGTACTCGAGTCGTAAAGGGGCCCCAAGCCCGCAAACATGGTCGCAAGCCCGTACGGCTCGCTTATTCTGGCTGGTACTCTGCCGCCCTAGACAACATGTAATTTAGCTCAAGAAAAGAAACAAGAAAAGATAACTCAATGTATGAAAGTGACAGTTGCTAGTCACGTGACAAATGTCATTTCCATACATTGAGTTATCTTTTCCTGTTTCTTTTCTTGAGCTAAATGACACGTTGTCTAGGGAGGCTGGTCGCCTGCGCTCGTGGGCCTGTATTTGTGAATCCAGTGAAACAACGATTGCCTTTCTTTTACGTATCACGAAAATGTTGAAAATTTTCCATACGAAATTTGAATACTTTGTGGAATGACTTGGTATTGAGGAGTGTAGCGTTGGTCACAACCCACTTTTAGGTTATTGTTGTGAAAACAAAATCTTTTTTATTATTCCTTATATGACAACAGTTTGAATCATTAAAAGCTCAAGAGATTCTGTTTTATTGCAAGAGAAAGATTTTTATGGTAGTAATGTGTATTCAAAAATTACAATTTATTATATTTATTTTGTAGAAATATTATATAACTTCTCTTTGATATTTCATACAAGACATAATATTTTTTTAAATCTGTCAACATTGTCAATTATGTTACGATGTTTACAATATATTTTTAAACTTAAATAATTGCCGACGTATTACTTGAAAAGTCTTTTTTTACAATTCATTGTACTGTCGAAAATTATTTTTCAGTAATATTTTTTTTTTAATTTATTTATTCAATAAAACAATATATACCTACATCAATTTATTGAATTTGTACACAGGTTTTTTTTTCTTTCCCAAAATCATAAAATGCTTTTGCTGAGATAGGGAGTACATATAGAACGATTCAATTACATAAAAACATAGACACACAAAATATATAAAATCAACAATATTATAGCTATAGGTACACACACAAAAAAAACATCAATAGAAAAAGCATCAAAACAAAAAAAATCATCAATCGGACGTCCTAAAACAGGTTCACCTAGTTGGGCGTCCAACGTGTCAATATTTTTTATACAGCGTACAACTCGGACAAATTTACATATAAAACTGTATCTACTTTGGTAATGAATCATGCTGTTTTCATATTCTGGGTAGGATCATAGGACTGACCTCCATATTATCCTATCTTGACATACATACATAGGTACAAGTGTTGTATAGAAAATCAAATATCTTAAAATATTAAATAATTTGTATTTATGGAACTATATTTTGGTACTTATTCTTTAACTATACATACTATCGCTATCGACAGTTGGATCTCATGTGTTACATGCAACTAGTTATAATTCTTGTTACGTTACTTACGCTGTTTTACGTCTAATAATACTATGAAATACTAAAAAATAAATAAATAAACAAATAAATAAATCAATACAAAAAGCATGAAAACAAAAAAAAAACAACAATAAAAAAAACATCAATACAAAAAGCATCAAAACAAAAAAGCATCAATACAAAAGGCATCAAAACAAAAAAGTATCAAATACAAAAGGCATCAAAACAAAAAAAGCATCAAATACAAAAGGCATCAAAACAAAAAAAGCATCAAATACAAAAGGCATCAAAACAAAAAATAAGTATCTATACAGAAGCATTAAAACAAAAAAAGCATCAATACAATAAAAGCATCAATACAAAAAAATGCATCAATACAAAAAGCATTAAAACAAAAAAAGCATCAATACAAAAATAATTAAAACAAAAAAAGCATCAAAACAATAAATTAATTTATACCCCATGATTCCATTAACCCCTTTTCTATTCTTTTATTTTAATGTTTCTTTATTTTGTTACCTAGCGTTTCATAATTTGACTCTTATGAAGAATAAATTTATTATTGATGGAATGCTCTTATTGGTTCTGACGATGTCATTTAAATTGTATATTCAAAACTGTAAATGAGCTGTTAGCTTCCCAAATATATAAAATAAAAATAAAATAAATAATGATTACTTATATTAAAACAGTCGCCAGTCGTCCGATTTTGGAAATATACCTCCGTTCTCGACTTCCATGCCTCTTAATCCATCGTCACCTGAACCATTGATCATCCGTCACTCTTTTGGAAATTCAACCATCTTGATATTGCTTCTATATGGCCGATTCTTGGTCGCCACTCCAGGATACGTTTTTTCTAATCATTCACTGTGTTCACTACTTGGCCCACCTGATTCTATTTCAAAGAAGATATCTTGATCAAAGATAGCACGAAAAATGATTTGGTATTTTATTTTTATTTTATATAACTTTTAGGGCAGCTTCTTCTTTTCGCGTCGGTCAGACTACAGCCCCCTTCGCTCCCAAAATGCCACAACTCCGACTACTCTGTCCTCTAGGCGGGCAGTCACACCGTTCGGGAATCAAAGGACATGCGAGGAGATGCTCGGTGTTCTGCTCCTGCACACACACACACATCGAGTCCTCAATAATTCCCCATCTCTGTTGGTTCTTCTTTGTGCGGTCTACCCCAGTCCTAATCCTGTTTAAGGTTTTCCATATTGGCCATGGGAGGTCATGACCTGGTGGTAAGGTTTCCATTGGGGTATTGGATATAGTCCCTTGCGATTCCCTTGCTGAGTCCCTACATAGACGTTTTCTTGCATTAATGCTCGGGTGTGTCTGTCAAGGGGTTGGTTGCCTTTAGGAAGCTTCTCCTGGACTTGAGGCGACTAATTAGTCTCTGGTCAGTGATTTTTATACTTCTCTCCGCCTGTGCTATCATTAGGGCAAGTGACAGGTAGGTAGGTACTATTTGAAATATTAATTTAACATGCACCCGATAACAAGTTGCCACATTCTGGAGACGATATTAATTGATTCACAAATCCAGACTGAAAACCCAATTATAAACTGTGTCTCATTCGGGAATCGTACCCGGGACCTTTGGATTAGTATTCAGATACCTAACCTACTGAGCCACGAAGGCCGACATGTCTAGTAGATATTTTATTCTAGAAGAAAATCAGGAAAAAAAAAACAATGTTTTCAATTCTACCTACCTACTTAATTTATCTTTCTTACATTATTTTTTTTCCCATATCGCCCTCTTACACATATACACACCCTTACCTTTACAAATACACTTACACCTTAATACAAACCTCTCCAGTCCTTCCCCATCATAATAGATGGAGTGCAAATTGAAAGAGTAGACAGATACATATTATATCTAGGCCATACCGTGATGCTTGCCAAAGAAAATCAAGAGGCAGAAATAGAGAGAAGACGTGGCCTTGCCTGGGCAGCTTTTGGAAAATTATCATACATTCTGAAATCCCGTAAATACTCCCATTATTTGAAAAAGAAGCTATTTGATGCACGTATTCTCCCAGTGCTTACTTATGGAATGGAAACATCGGTCCTAACAAAACGAATAATGCACAAGCTGTTTGTGACACAGACAGCTATGGAGAGAAAGTTGCTGGGTATTTCAATAAGGGACAAAATTCAGAATGTGATGATAAGACAAAGAACCAAAGTAGCCGATGTAGCGGAAAGGGTCGCTGGCCTTAAGTGGAGCTGGGCTGGGCATATTGCCAGATGCCAGGATTCATGATGGACCAAAAAGATCGTAGAATGGCGACCGAGAACAAGCCGAAGAGGTGTCGGCAGACCCCAGGCAAGGTGGTCTGATGACATCAAGAAATGTGCTGGAGGGATATTGATGCAGTGTGCCCAAGACAGGGAGTTGTGGAGGATCAAGGGGGAGGACTATATCCAAGAATGGATAAAAACAGGCTGAAGAAGAGAAGAAGACTTAATGTATGCAGCAAAAATGTATTGCATAATTAATAATGATAATAATAAATAATTTCTATAGCGCCGTTTATTGATTCAGAATCATTCCAAGGGCGTTGATATTTCGGTTTTATATTGCTCTATCAATGAGTAATTACTCATGATTTGAGCACTGCGCATAATACATGTGGAGGCAATAATTATTGTTAGTTTTACCTCAGAACAGGCTCTCGTCAAGTGAAGTTATAAATTTATTTATTTAGTATTGCATCTCGGGCAACTAACATGTTCTATGTCAAATATTAATTTAACACGCATCCAATAACAAGTTGCCACATTCTGGAGACTTATGATATTAATCGTATCTCAGATCCAGACTGAAAACACAATTACCTAAGTGTAAACTGTGTCTCCACCGGGAATCGCGATTCGGGACCTTTGGATCAGCAGTCAGATACCTAACCAACTGAGCCACGAAGGCCGACAAATTCCATTGTAATATTTTAAGTTATACAATATTAAATAGTTTTGCGTTATGCAAATAAAAAAATATTTAATTTATACCAATTTTCCTACGAAGACATTGTCAATATCGTATGAGAAAATGTCATCGTGAAAACTAGTGCTCCAACCCAAAGAAGCAAAAATTACGTGAAATATCATGATATTCGCATTTTGTAATAACTTTAAAAACACGAAAGATACTTTATTTATTTATTTATCTTTTTGTACATAGTATTAACAAATATAAACACAATGGCTGGCTTTTGCCATTACGTAATTTCTTCCAACCGACCAGAATACAAAGTATGACAAAATTATATATGTACATCAACAAAAGAATGAAAGTGAAAAAAACACAAATTAAATATGCATTACACTAAAAAAATATTAAAAACAAAAAATAACAGCAAAAAGAGGATTGGGAAAGAACAAGGAGAGGAAATCGGGATCAGGTGTTTAGGGATACATATTCCTTCATTAGTTTTTTTTTTTGAAAAATCATAGGTACTAGGATGTAGGTAATGTGTAATCTTAAAATGTTTGTATATAGTTATATAATCTTTGAATGCATCAGAAAGTGTGGTGATCGGTTCTTTCTGCCAATTATTTAATATGTATTTTCGATTTTTCTTTCAGGTCTCGACTTTGTTGAGCATGGAGCAGATTTTGAAAATGCCATTACCGCGACAGGTAAGTCATTCGCTGTCTTTTATATTAAGGTGCCCCTTATTGTCAAGTTATCATGATGTATGCTAGTGAGGCATACTTATTGCACTAGACCCATAATTACTTATAGTGTTATTTATAACTAGTTGCATGTAACACATGAGATCCAACTGTCGATAGCGATAGTATGTATAGTTGAAGAATAAAAATCAAACTATAAACCCATAAATACAAATTATTGAAAATTTTAACACATGTTGATATGTATGTCAAGATAGGACAGTATGGAGTTCAGTCCTCTTTTCCTTCCCGGAATATGAAAACAGCATGATGGTTCTGTATGTATGTTTGGATATTAAAATCCTATCAAACTATTAAGTCTTCTTACATATTGTGTATAGGCGACTCCATATAAATTGTATGAAGCGATGTCGTCACTAAATTCAATTTTTATAAAAATTGTTAAAAAAAATTTGAGATGTACAAATACAATGTTAAAATTTTTTATAGAAAATTAAATTATCTAGTTGGGGTGTTTCGGCTTTTTTCGATATTTTTAAAAAGTTTGGAAATATAGGCAGTTAAACTCATAAATTTATAATAAAAAAATATTTTTCTTAATAAAAAATGTTTGAGAAACCCTGTAATTTTTTTGAAAAAACTAATTTGAGATTTTGTATTTGTATATGTTTGTACCAATTTTCAGCGTTCTAGCTTTTATGGTTTCTGAGAAATATGGAAAAATAAAATAAAAATTCAAAAGTTGATAACCCCTGACTGAAACAAAAATTAAAAATTCCGAGAACAAAAGTTTTGTAGGCCTGTAACTGTTTATATATTCTGAAATTTCAGGCTCTGTAAATTGAGCGGATCAAAAGTTATAAGGGGGGGGACACACACACAGACACACAGACACACACACACACAGACACACGAAATGTTCTACTCCGAATTCTGAGTAAATCCGTCTATGGAACATATATGCTGCGAAGCCTCTAAGTTGGTGTTTTTTGACTTCAAATTTGATCGCAAAGCCGTGAAAAAAGTAGACCTCTCCATACAATTCTCGCGTATTCTGGCTTGAAACATTGTCGATATGTTAAGAGAACAAAGTTCTCCTGAACAAATCGACAGTTGGATAACACTGTATGTTTATCTAACTTCACCTGTCTGTCCGTTCTAGAATTTCACAATTGATTTTCAACTAACTTTCCGACCGGTTAGAGATCTAAAACTTTCAGTCTTATTTTATTACCGATGACAATGCATTTTAAAACTGTCTCCAGTTTTTTTTTCTTTTTTTTTTTTTAAATTTAGTTAATTAGATATTTCTCAAAAATATAATAGTTTTGTATTTCATACAAATTTAGTGTAATTGTTTCAGTAGGTATGTATGTAGGTATAATTTATATCGTTTCACAAAAGATTATGTATGATCTGTATTTGCATTTATTTGCTGTATAAAAACAAGCCTTTTTCATTATGTGTTTGACATTGGCAGTACGAATCTAAAAAAATATTTTTTTATTAATAATAATAATAATTAGGAACACTTCCTTGCACCCTGCGCTGGTGGCGAGTTTGTTGCCGTATCGCAATTTCTTCCAACTAACCAGTGTTCCAGCCCAGGGATGCAATATTTAAATAAATTTCTCCTCTGTTGGGAATCGAACCCAGGACGCCCGCACAGAAACCGAACGGCTTACAACTGTGCCACGGCGGTCGGCAATTCTTCTTTACAAGAAAAAAACTCTAAGAAAAATTGACTTGTTTTAATTTTGCATTTTTCTCGGGCATTTTACAAGTTTATCTAGTGCTTCAAATATTGAATTAACCCGAACCTTTGACTCAGGAGTACAATTAAAATTCGTTTCAAAATACTGTATTTACCTTTATTCGATCCCAGGAGCTATATGGCTTAGGTGTCAAAATACTGTTTTTACCTTTATTCGATCCCAGGAGCTATATGGCTTAGGTTTCAAAATACTGTATTTACCTTTATTCGATCCCAGGAGCTATATGGCTTAGGTGTCAAAATACTGTATTTACCTTTATTCGATCCCAGGAGCTATATGGCTTAGGTGTCAAAATACTGTATTTACCTTTATTCGATCCCAGGAGCTATATGGCTTAGGTGTCTAGGTTAGAAGTTTGCTGGCGTAGACCAATACCAGTTGGGCGAAACTAATAAATGATAACAATGTTAACAATGTCTTTAGCGCCGTTTTATGATTCAGGATCATTCCAAGAGCGTTGATATTTCGGTACAAAGCTGTTTTCAGACCTCCAGAGGAAAGGCTCTCGCTTTGAGCACTGCGAACATCTGGAGGTAATCTATTCCACTTTATAGGACCACTCACTCCATTGCCACTCAAGCCTTGATTTGCCGCTTTGTTGGCTCTATCCAACTCCTTAAGGAGGTTGTTACTCTATTATCCAAAAAGAGTGTGAGATGCTTTCCAGTGAGCTCTTTTCTCTGACACAACTCTTGAATGTACTGCGGAGCCAGGTAATTCAAAGCATTTAACACCGTCAAACAAATTTTGCAGTTAACTCGTTCTGGACATTTAATTCGTTTTATAGTGGAGTCATGCGATATAGTTTTTTTCCGGAACATACATTTGCTTTGCCGATATATCAAATAATATTTGTAATCTACATATAGAGCTGATACTTATAAAATGCATCGGCGTACTTGCCATTACAGTAATAAAGCTACATTTTTAAATGCACAGATTGAACAAATAAATAGATTGATGCGATCGTTTTATGAGGTATTAGGTTCTACTGCCATATCCACAATAGGGTAATAGCCTGATGATTCGTTAGGTATTATGTTTTCACTATTACGTTTGGTTCTATCTGCCGTCTCCCCAATAGGAAAACAGCTTGTTGATTTGTTAGGTAGAAATTTCGTTTTCAGTATTACGTTGGTTATATCTGCCGTCTCCCCAATAGGAAAACAGCTTGATGATTCGTTAGGTATTTAATGTTTACTGTTATGTTCGTCTATCGTTTATAATAGTTTGCTCAACAGATCCCATGGTAGTACCAGAAGCTTCTGACTGAACAAACATAGCACGAATAATAAGTTGTGATGTATTGTTTATCTCTTATAGGTATACTGTTTGTTATCAGATGGACTTGACATGAAAATAAAATTTAGGTTATTATCAAAATATAAGGTATACTCAGTTATTTATATCTTCTCATATATTTACAACCCAGTTGAAGCTATGATAAGAAAGTTGACTTGTTTCGACTTTGTATGAACAACATTCATCATTATGTTATTTAAATGTTTACTGGGTCTTTTTATTATCAAATCATATATCTCACCATAATATGTTACTATTCCTAATTTATCGTATTATACTACAATAACTTCAGTGACAACCTGTAATTGGCCTTTATATTACTCAAATCATCTTTATTTTATATAATTTATTATACGCTGTATGTTGTCCTCTAACTAAATAAATAAATAACATTCCGCCTTCGTAGCTCAGTTAGTCCTAATAAGCTCATTTAGGCACTTTAAGTGCAGTGTCTATAATGTTTTAGCGTTCTCCGGAATATTCTTTTTGTGTTCTAACAGATTCAGATTTACAAGGGGCCGTTATTAATCCCCATAAGTAGAACGGGTGGTGGGGGAGAAAAGTCTGTATTTGTGCAACAATGTATCAGTGCTTTGAATGCGTGTATAATGGTCCTCTCAGAATGGTTTCAAAAGAGAAAAGTCTGTATTTGTGCAACAATGTATCAGTGTTTTGAATGCGTGTATATTGGTCCTCTCAGAATGGTTTCAACTCGTCCAAATCCCAGGCTATTTCTTTATTTATTTTAAACATTTTGTATACACGTGCACCATGGTGGACTTATTGCCATATAGCAATTTCTTCCAACCAACTATATTAATTTGGTGATGTAAATTGTGTTTAAAACATGTAAAAATTTCATCATCATCATCATTGGCCCTACAGCCCGTTGTTCGAGTCTTGGCCTCCTTCAGAATCCGTCGCCATTCCTCCCTGCATTCTGCGACTCTCTTCCAATTTGTAAGGTGGACAGAGCCAACAAAGCGGCATACTATGATCGATGTTTTAGTGTGAGGGTCCATTAAAGTGGAATAAACTACCTCCTGATGTCCGCGGTGCTCAAAGCAAAGACTAAAAACTCTAAAAAACTAAAAACAACTTTGTTTCGCAGAACATTACAGAATTGAGATACCAGCGCCCTTGGAATGATTTTAAATTATTAAACGGCGCTATATAAATTACTTATTATTATTATAAGGCCCAGCGCTCGTATATCAGCCTCCACATCGTCCAGCCATCTCATTTTTGGTCTGCCTCTGCTTCTTCTTCCGTTTGGTGTGGTGTTTAAACCAGGCACCAATTTATTTGAATAAAATATATATTGAAACATATAAAACAAAAACAATAAAAAAACGAAGGTGACAGGAGGTGACAAGGATACAAATTTAAGTGTCATGTGTAAGGAAATGATTCTTCTTTTGAAAGCGGGAAGTGTCAATGAAACTCAAAGTTACGATGGGATGTGATTTCAAAGCTATTATTTTTGCTATTGTTATTGGCAGTCCTCGATTCCTTTTTTCATTAAAAAATACACCTTTCCCATATCTAGTGATTAACAATCTTAAAATTATCTCTTACTCCGAAGTCTTTAAATATCTTGGAATCTTTTTTTTATAGTATACCTATACTCTCTCAATAGACTCAAAAGTCTTCTCTCGCTCTAAAAATTATCTCTTACTCCGAAGTCTTTAAATATCTTGGCATCATTTTCTCTTTTCCTAATTGCAGATTTTACAGACAAGATGAAGAACCTCAGATTTAATGTACTTTTATGACTTAATAAACCTTCTGAAAATTATTAACTTCTACATACCAAACACACGAACATGTCACACCTCAACGTTCTTTATAGACAAAAAAATACTAACGCCTCTCAGAATTCGCCATTGTACCGATGCCTTACCACTTATGATAATTTGAAAAGGATCAGGTCCGTAGACATATTCTGTATGTCCAGGACCCTTTTCAGGATCCACATTAGACAGGAATAATTAATTGTTTTTTTACCAGCAGTGAGTAAATGTATTTATGAAATCAATCTTTAAAAAATGTTACTGTACGTTGCCCATTTTTTAAATAAATAAAAAAAATATGGTTTTTATATTATAATTCGTATCGTATTGTATCGTATATTTTGACGATACTTAATTGTTCATGTATTTTTTTTTTCTCAGATGTATGACTAGAAAAAATTGCCTCCAGGCAACAAATCCGCCATTTGTATAATGTAATAATATGTATATACAAAAAATGTTAAATAAATAAAAAATTGTTTATATTGGTTAACAAGCTTCCAAATTTTTCCCGCCTTTTTCAGTTAGCTCTAATTTATTGCCATGCTACAATAGAACAGTAGGTATATTATCTTATGTTCCTAGACATTGTTTACAGACAGTTAATAAACAAATGTGTATAAGTAGTTAACATTATATAAACATAATTCACCGTTTTTTACAAGGTGACTAGGTGCCTACTTCATCGTCAATGTAATCGTATATTTTTACTGTGGCAACTATTTATGTGTTGTGGTATCTTATCAGCGATATAAATTTAGGATGAAGATTTACACAAGTTATCAGTAGTTGGTTACATACATTTTACATATATATCAGAAGCCCCAATTCCAACTTTCTCTCTATAACGTCGTTATCAGTTTTCGTGATCTCTGTTTTGCAATACTTTATACAACCACAAAGATCTTTGTCGCCTGAAACATTAAATCGTCTGCTGTCTGGGAAATGACGAGTCTGTTGATATCATTTTTATATACATATCTCCACATAATTTACATCTTATTGTTTCAGGGATTTTGGTTGCGTATCTACTTTGTTAACTATAGTCTGTTTGATTTTCGTAATTTCATGACCCTGTATAATAAATGGATCTTTTGACAACTACAGCAGAATTCTCATTTTAAGACTTTTGCTTATTCGTAGATTTTCTTATTTTAGGATATAATGGGGTGTTTATACACTTGATCTAATTAATATTATTCATTATATTAAAAAAATGCTAATGCATCTCTATCCCTTTCACATAATTTTATGGTAGTTTGAGAACAGATCGTACGAAATATTCAATATTAACATATTTCATAATTTGTTTCGGTTCTCGAAAATTATTTCGGCTCACCATAGTGAAATCAAATATTATATGATCCTTTACAAATAACTGTATAAATAATTATTCTATTGCAATATCAAACAAACAAAAATTCCCAGCAATATGACATATGTATGTAATTCTCAATAACTTACCCTGGTCGAATGAATTATGTTCACTTAAAAATATGTTAATAACACATAGGTACATATGTATATAATGTAGTATACGGCAAACTTATCTTACAGGATCGATATGACACAAATCTCAATAGCTCACCCTAATTGAATAAATGAAACGAAATGCAAAGTTAAGATAGAGGGTGAGATAACTGAGGGGTTCTTAGTATCTCCAGGTCTCAAGAAGGGCGATGGCTTAGCACTCACACTCTTCAATCTAGCCCTAGAGTATGTCATTAGGAAAACATCCGTAGACACAAGCTCCACTATACACTATAAGAGTAGCCAAATAGTGGGATATGCGGATGACCATAATATTATGGGCAGAACCCTCGCAGCCATTCGAGAAGTCTTTGAGCCACTTGAAACGGCAGCAGCAGAAGTAGGTCTGCAGATCAATCAAAATAAAACGAAATCAATGAAACACACCAGAAGCGCAAACCATTGACAAGGAAATACAATAAATTTGAAAAACAATTATGACTTAAAAACTGTCGAAGACTTCAAATACCTGCACAACAGAATAACAACAGGTAATGGAGCATTCATCTCTCTTCTGCCGGTGTTCAAATCAAGAAGTGCCCACATAGGAAAACAAAAATAGCACAGTACAAGACAATTATTAGAACAATTGTGACATATGGATATGAAACATGGACACTTACAGCCAAATCTGCAGAAATGCTGGACACGTTTGAGAGACGAGTGCTTCGCAGAATCCTAGGATCAGTGCCTGATGGTGACGCCTGGAAGATTAGATGTAATAATGAGCTGTATTTCATCTACAAGACTCCCAGGCTCTCTGTGCATGTCAGACTGAGATGGGCGGGACATGTACAGAGAATGCCGCCACAGCGAATACCAAAAAAAGTCTTGTGTTGATATCCAGGTGAAGACCGCGGCTGCGATGGGAGGACGAAGTTGGAAGGGATGCTTCCCAACTATTGCAAGTTGGAGAGTTGCTGCAGACGATAGAAGAAGCTGGAGGCGAATACTGACGGAGGCCAAGGCTCGATATGGGCTGTAGCGCCATTGAAGAAGAATTGAATAAATGAGATTCAAATAACAAATACATACATATGCTTCATATAACTAAGGATTAGTATAACATAAATTGCAGGGTCATTTATGTTATACTAATCCTAAATGGATTGGATTACATTAACATAATATATATTTCATATATAATGTAACTTGTATCAGGCAAGCATAAAGTAGAGGGTTGATACGAACCGAATCTCTACAACCTTCCCATCTCAATCAAACTTAGGGCCGAATTTATAAAACATAATTTATCAATCATCGTGTACCTGCGCCATACTAGAAAAAGTATCGAACATAAACTACCTTGGCCTTGTCATTGACAATAATCTACGATGGCGTGATCATGTAGAAATCCTGTCAAGTAAAATAGTCAAACTAGGATATATTTATAGAGAACTCCGAAAGATCCTGGATAATAAAACAATAAAACAAGTGTACTACGCGTTGACATATTCTTTACTCACATATGGAATTGTTGGTTGGGGAGGGTGTGCCGACACCATTATGGAAAAACTATGTTTAGCTCAACGATGTATAATAAAAATAATACTCAGCAAACCCCTAGACTACCCCACTAAAGATTTATACAGTGAATTTAAAGTTTTTGATCCGAAACAAATCTTTTTACATTATGTACTAACAAATTTTCATAAAAATAAATTAGTTTACCCGAAAACACAACAATCTATAGCTACACGAGCTAGCACCGCTGCAAACTATGCAATTCCACACATGAGAACTACTTTTGGTCAAAGAAATTTTATTTTCATTGCCCCCAGAATTTATAACATGTTGCCTACATCATTAAAAGAAATAGTATCGCTGAAATCATTTAAAAGAAAATGTTCCGAATACATCATGAACTACGGGAGAACTAAAATATATCAAATATTCGACATCGTAGTGTAAAAGGACATCATTTATATAATTGTTATTTTTTTTTCTTTATTTACTTTTTACAAAAAATCCTAATTGTTTTATAAATTTTGTGCTGTCTTGATTTGATTTGAGGCGCGACTGAATAAAGATATGACTGACGGATCATATCTATGCTCTGTCAGTTCAGTATTCCCAAGAAATGCTATTTCAGTTTATTTTGTGCAATTAACAAATAAAATTACAAGATACCTACTTTTACAATACTATGTATAATATGCATATCATGATGACTCAAATTCCATTTTTTCTGTATGTGTTATAGTTAAGTTTATATTGTTTTGATTCTTTTTAAATAGTTAAGTTTATATTGTTTAGATTCATTTAAAAAAATGCAAATAGTTACTCCTGTGAAATGTAATAATATGTACACTGCTAGCCCTAGAACAGGTATACCTAGTTGGGCAGCAGTTATCTATTTTAATAAAGATTATTTAAATGGTGTGACAAATAAATAAATAAATAAATAAATAAATAAAATACTTAGTATGTGCTCAATGCTTAGCACCCCAAAATCGTATTTATAAACAATATGCAATGCTTATATCGTAATCGCGTACTTAAGCATTGCAGCGCAGTCTATAGAAATATATCGAATGCTCAAGTCGCCCGGCTACCTGCCTTGGAGAACTACTCAGAGAGACGGAACGGGACAGAGCTATACCGAGTGAAAGAGATGATAATATGCGCGCACATAACTTCACCATTATATATTTTACAGATGTCAGTTTCGTGTATTGCTTCTCTTTAAATTTTCGGATTGCACTCCAATTTATATAATATCTATTTGGTTTTTAAATCAACATTGTTTTTTTATTTGACTGATACTTGCCATAAATACCTATGATGTGTTGAATTCAGTGATGTTTTCGTAAAACTACATCGATTGTTTTTATATGATCCTTCTTTTATTGGCATACCTATACATTTGATTATTATTTATACTATTATATATAGATGTAAGAATTTACAGTAAAATCATAGTTAAAATATATATAAATACCCACGACCATAGTTTTATTTTTATTATTTGTATGTTTTATTGCTAGATTTGTAATATATTATTTTTACTATGTAGGTACTTAATTATATTTTTGGTTATATTCATGGTTGTTCAAAATTAGTAATTCTCTTAATGTTTTTTTATTTTTGGATTTTTTTTTATCTAGAGAGGCAATGGAGATTCATTGTTATATTATATTGTCAATTCACCATCCCACGTCTAGTTGTTATTATTATTATAAAAGTGCGTACGTGTCTATGCAATAAGTATTCAGAATCCCAACGCAGCGGCCCTAAATGTGTTGGTAATATAAAGCAAAAAATACAACTCATTGACAAACGTTGTTCTCGACTGAGTAAACTCAAAGTATTGTTTATTAATAGGACATTGTTAGTAGTTCTCAGATTCGTTTGAGTAGTGCTTACGTGAGAATTCTCAGAGTCACCATTTAAGAATTGTTTATAAATTCGGCCCTTGTATCAGGCTAACATAAAGAAGTAGAGGGTTGATATGACCCGATTCTCAATAACCTATACATTTCGAGTAAACTTTGTATCAGACAAACATAAAGTAGAAGAGAGTCGATATTACACAATTCGTTAATTACATTTCACATTATGTGCATCAGGCAAACAGAAAGACAATATGACACTATTCTCATGACAAACCCTGGTCGAATGAATTGGGTTATATTAACAAATATGATTCACATAATTTGTACCAGGCAAACATAACGTAGATGGTCGATACTACCGGATTCTTAATAACCTACGCATTTCGAGTACACTAAGTATCAGGCAAACATAAGTATTAGAGGGTCGATATGACACAATTCGATATGACATACCCCGGTCGAATGAATCGGGTTATATTAACAAATATATTTCACGTAACTTAGTATCAGGCTAACACAATAATATGTTACAGGGTCGTTGTTTTAAATTATATTGTGTAATATTTATCATTTTGATAAGTTTTCTGTCAACATTTTGACGTTATTCTGCCACCGAAGATGAGCGTTATTATGCATATATATATTTTTAAAGATTTGTTTTCTTTGTGACGTCACACGCGCTCATTTTCCGCCACATATTATTATCATATCACAGATTTTCTCTTATTTATATGCCTAGACGTTTATTTGTTTGCCTTTTGGCATACGGGGATTAGACAAAACTAGCTTTTTTATTTGATTTTTGATTTCATCTTGAGTTTTTTTTTTTGCAGAATCTCGAATTATTTGATTTAAAAATGGCGTAAAAATGTCATGTGATTTAGTTTGATTTATGACTTGTACGACATATTATAAAACACGACACGTACATGTGAAATGATACATTCATTTGCACCAATTATATTTCTTATTTTTTTATATAAATATTCTATTTTACCTCAATTTTTATATTGTTTCAGTGAATACTTTCCGATATTTTTAATGTTTATCAAAACATGTTTTAAGTACTTGCAATAATACTTACATTGTATTCTAGATAAATTTACGAGAATAGTTTTGCAAGGTTTGTATATCCGGTTTTATTTTAGTATATACCCGCAATAACACAATACATTTTCAATAAATTGTTTTGTATGCCTTTTTTGTCCGATTCTATTAATACAAAGTACGTACCTACATGCAATAATATGCAAGAATATTAAATTAAACGTACTAAATTTAATATAGATTAATAAACCTTGTATATCCAGTTCTATTTTTAAACATTTTTTTCGAATATTTTTTAATTTTTGCATAAACGCAAACATTCGATTCGAAAAAGAAGATATTCGATTTATATACACATTGGTACAGGTAGGTAAACAAGCCAAAAATGAAATAATATTTCTGACGCAGTTCAGGGGTGACATCTGTGCGAGACACCGTCACCTCATTTATAAGGACTGGTTGCTTTCACTGTTTCCAAATAAACTAATTTCTCAATAGATGGCGTTACAAAAAAAATGTTTATTCGTTACTTCATGGATGGCGATAGTATAATTCCTTATTTTCAGGTGAATTGTTACACATTATTCAAATATATAGAACTTTCAAAAAATTGCATTGATAAGGGAACTCAATAAGAAGGCATAATTGGTGAACGTTTCGCAAGCGCATATAGTGATCCAGCGTAAACCTGCCGATGACAGGTCGTAAGCCCAGTAGGTGACTTGAGTTCTTGATTCTTCTATAATATCCCAACTTCGTCTCTATTGAGATGTTAAAAAGTTTGTCAATAATTTTTTTTTCATTTCTCATATTTATTTTGAGAATTTCTATGCTTTTGGAATGTGCATTTTGTGAGTATTTGTTGATATGTGATAGGCATTATTTGTATTCTTTTAGTCGGAATAATATGCTTAGTAACTGCAAAATTATAATTTTATTTGAGAGCAAAAATATTATATTGTTTTGTTAAGCCGACAGAAAAGCAAGAGCGCCCTACGACGTTATTATGATTTTGAACTACAGTTTTTAGTAGGTACCTAAGTTTTGTGCTTGTAACATTCCTTTTGGTACCTAGAGTAATATTGGCTATAGTTTGTTGACATTGATGCTAATTTCTTTACATTATAAAACATTATGTAAGTAGTGTATGAATGTCTTTAACAACGCCTTGAATTTTAACAACTACGCTTCTTAGTAAACCCGTGATGACTAGAAATCAATTTTCCATTAGCACTTGTTCAAATGAAAAACTTTATTATATATCTATTTACATATAATTATTTCTCTATTTAGGATAATACTCGCGTATTTTTGATCATCGAGGAAAGTAATCAATGCATTTATGATTTTGCAATGCTATTATATTATCTGGTAGTGGGGTAGATTTCGTATTTTAATTTTTTTTTGCATATTTTTTTGATGAAATAGATATTTATTTTTTATACATGGATTTTTAAAAATTAGTGGTTTCACTCGTGTCGTCTGCAAGTGTCAGATTCTTGGGTGTTCACTTGGACAATAAGTAGTCACTTGACCTTCAAATCTTGAGAACGGTCAGTTAATGTTTTCTTCAACTAAGACAGCTGAAAAACATTCGTTGAAGTTTACACAAGAATGAGACAAAAACACTTATATAAATGCATTCGTCGTGTCTCGGCTTGATTACTGCAACGGCATTTATGCTGGATTACATATTATGGTGTTTAATGCAGCGTCAAGACGTTTTTTTGATGCAGAAAAATGATGTCACATAACTTCACTACTAAACGAATTACACTGGTTGAAGTGTCCAGAGCGAGCTGATTACAATATTTGTTTGACGGTGTTTAATAATTAAAACAATCTAGCACCACAATACATTCAACAGCTGTATCCAGAGAAAAGAGCGCTCTGGGAGGCATCTCACACTCAGGTCCTCTGGATCACAGAGTAACAGCTCCCTAAAGGAGATGGACAGAGTCGACAAAGGGGCTTACTATAGCCTATGCTTTGGTGTGAGCGGTCTTGTTAAGTGGAGTACACTGCCTCCAGATGTCCGCAGTGCTCAAAGGAAGACCACATTCACTAAGGACTAGAAACAACCTTATTTCGTAAGAGCAGCGCGTAACTATACTATCAGCGCCCTTGGAATGATCTTGAATCATTATACGTCGCTATATAAAATCCCCTATTATTATTATTTAAAAAAGATATTACAATTGACAATGGAAGGTTCAAGTATACATTAACAGTACACATCCATACTATCGACCCTCTCTTACGTTTTGCTGTCAGTTAATGTTTTTGCTCTCCAATATACTAGGGGTAATCCATGTTATTGGGAGAGTCTTTGATTTTTGTGAGTTTACCACACAGACCAAGAATATTAATAATATTGAAAGCTTCTTTGCACCCTGCGCAAGTGGCGAGTTTATTGCTGTATGGCAAAATCTTCTAATTAACCAGTGTTTCCAGCCCAGAGAAGCAATATTTGCGTGAGAAATTAATTTAAATAAATTTCTCCTCTGCTGGAAATCGAACCCAGCACGCCCGGACAGAAACCGAACGGTTTACCAACTCTGCCACGGCGTTCGGCGCAGTTTGTTAGTATTCTTTACTCCTGGTTTAACAACATAATTTTAATTGAACTGGGGGGGCAAGTTTGATCAACCGGCGAAATCAAAACCATCCATGTTTACCCATATAATGGATATAATTATCTCATGGAGTTGTATAATATCTTAAGATGTTATAGAACTCCGTAAGATAATTATATCCAAGATGTGGGTAAACATGGATGTTTTTCATTCCGCCTGTTGACCAGACTTATCCCTTGATATTAGCATAATAGGTTCAGGGCATTCAGAACTTGTTCATACACTCTGACACCCTTCTGGCACGAGTGAATTAAAGAGTTCATCGTATTTTGTAAGATCCGCATGTCCAATAGGTCCGAGGGAATTTCTTCCGAACATCATTGTAGAGTTTAAGATGGAATGTCGACACGAGATATGTGGTACATCCTCACAGGATTTGCTCGGAAATAGTCTAATCAGGGGGGGCAAGTCTGGTCCAACCGGCGAAATCAAAACCCTCACGATTACCCATATCATGGATATAATTATTATATGGAGTTCTACAATATCTTTAGATTTCGCCTTCTATTTAGATCGCATATAGACCTCATTTTATGTATGTATTGTTCTGCCATAGACCGCCTTCTATTTAGATTATGTATGTATTGTTCTGCCATAGACCGCCTTCTATGTAGATCGCATTTTATATAGACCTCATTTTATGTATGTTTTGTTTTACCACAGACCGCCTACTATGTAGATCGCATTTTATATAGACCTCATTTTATGTATGTTTTGTTTTACCACAGACCGCCTACTATGTAGATCGCATTTTATATAGACCTCATTTTATGTATGTTTTGTTTTACCACAGACCGCCTACTATGTAGATCGCATTTTATATAGACCTCATTTTATGTATGTTTTGTTCTACCACAGACCGCCTACTATGCAGATCGCATTTTATATAGACCTCATTTTATGTATGTTTTGTTCTACCACAGACCGCCTACTATGTAGATCGCATTTTATATAGACCTCATTTTATGTATGTATTGTTCTGCCATAGACCGCCTTCTATGAAGACCTCATTTTATGTATTATACATTTTTTTTCGTCCTCTAAATGCGTAATTCAATGTCAATATATTTGTTCACACAGCCCGCCATCCATTGAATGATTTGGTACACAACTTAAAAATGAAGTACGACCCTTTTTTCGTATAAATAACTCTTGGGGGAATGTAGGGAAGTCAAAATTTGTGGTTATATATAGTATAAAAAAATATATATAAAAATACTTTTCGTCAAAAAGATATTATATTCTTAGATCTCGATAACAGCGCCACATATCGGGTCCAAAACTATTCTATCTTTCAATCAGGAACCAATCATACAAATTGAGATAATTTCATTGAAATCGGTTGAGCGGTTTCGGAGATTAGCGTGTACGAACATCGTGACACGAGATTTTCCAACTGTCGATTTGTTCAGGAGAACTTTGTTCTCTTAACATATCGACAATGTTTCAAGCCAGGATACGCGAGAATTGTATGCAGAGGTCTACTTTTTTCACGACTTTTCCAACTTTGAAGTCAAAAAACACCAACTTAGAGGCTTCGCAGCATATATGTTCCATGCACGGATTTACTCAGAATTTGGAGTATTTCGTACACACAGACACACATTTCGTGTGTCTGTGTGTGTGTGTCTGTGTGTGTGTCCATCCCCCCTTATAACTTTTGATCCGCTCAATTTACAGATCCCGATATTTCAGAATATATAAACAGTTACAGGCCTACAAAACTTTTATACTCAGAATTTAAAATTTTTGTTTCAGTCAGGGGTTATCAACTTTTGAATTTTCATTTTATTTTTCCATATATCTCAGAAACCATAAGAGCTAGAACGCTGAAAATTGGTACAAACATAGCCAAATACAAAATCTCAAATCGGTTTTTTCAAAAAAAATTCCAGGATTTCTCAAACATTTTTTATTAAGAAAAATATTTTTTTTATGATAATTTATGAGTTTAACTGCCTATATATCCATTTTTTTTTAAAATATCGAAAAAAGACGAAGCACCCCAACTAGATAATTTAATTTTCTATAAAAAATATTAAAATTGTATTAGCACATCTCAAACTTGTTTTAACAAATTTTTATAAAAATTGAATTTAGTGACGACATTGCTTCATACAATTTGTATGGCAGTCGCCTATACGCAATATGTAAGAAGACTTAATAGTTTGATAGGTACTTAATCTCCAAACATACATACAGAACCATCATGCTGTTTTCATATTCCGGGTAGGAAAACAGGACTGACCTTCATACTGTCCTATCTTGACATACATACCAACATGTGTTAAAATTTTCAATAATTTGGATTTATGGGTTTATAGATTGATTCTTATTCTTCAACTATACATACTATCGCTATCGACAGTTGGATCTCATGTGTTACATGCAACTAGTTATATATTAAATTAAGTTATATTGGTATGATATAAAATGAACATCGTTTAGGAATACGGTTAGAACAAGACATATTCAATTTGTAGCTTTTATATTACCATCAATATCGATCAATCTCCTTTTATATTACCATCAATATCGATCAATCTCCTTTTATATTACCATCAATATCGATCAATTTCCTTTATATTACCATCAATATCGATCAATCTCCTTTTATATTACCATCAATATCGATCAATCTCCTTTTATATTACCATCAATATCGATCAATCTCCTTTTATATTACCATCAATATCGATCAATCTCCTTTTATATTACCATCAATATCGATCAATCTCCTTTTATATTACCATCAATATCGATCAATCTCCTTGTGAATATTATTAGGAACGTGTTTACTTAATCAATTATTTTTTTAATGATTTCTTGAAATAATCTTGGTAAGCCGTTCGGTTTCTGTGCGGGCGTCCTGGTTTCGATTCCCAGCAGAGGAGAAATTTATTTAAATTCATTTCTCACGCAAATATTGCTTCTTTGGGCTGAAATCACTGGTTAGTTGAAAGAAATTGCAAAACGGCAATAAACTCGCCACTTGCGCAGGGTGCAAGTAAGTGTTCATTATTATTATTATTTTTATTGTTTTGTGTCTTTATCTGCTTTAGAACATCGTCAAGAATCGTATGTTAGATGTGTAATAAAAAATATGTGATTACTGAAGGAGCGCAAGTTCAGTGTTCTAATTATACAAAGAAGAGCTTTACAATGTTTAATAAATATTTTTTAAATATATTTTCTAAAACAATGAACTTTTGCAAAGTTAACCGCCAAATTCAAAGAAATTTGTTTAATTTTGAATGTTTATTGAATATTGGCATCTGATTGAAAAATATTTTTCGTGGCTACTGAAATGAACAACGACGAACCAATGTTAAAAAATATATTCGACATTTTCCAAATTTCTTTCGGGGTTTGCGTAATCTGTAGGTTCTAGGCACGCCCTTGTCCTTACCTCGTGTCAATTACTTGTGGCAAACCAATTCATATAAGTAATAACGTACTGGGATGTGAATGTGCAGTGGGTGAAAATCTGTAATGAGGTGTTATGTTGAGGTGAGGTGTTTAACAGTAAGTTTTTATATTGGTAAGGCAAGTATGATGAATATTGGTGAAACTGTTTGAAGTTAACATGATAATCGAACTAATCGATGTGAAGTATTGTTGCTTGATAATTTAATAGCTGATGAGGAAGTTATGCCAATTGTGTCATTTTGAATTCAAATCACATCGATTTCTCACGACCTCAAGAGGTGTCTTCGACCATGACATCTTTGACGTGATGTGCAAATTTATTTATAAACTACATATTCGATATCGTTTACCTACATCTGCATATTATTGTAATAGTCTAAGAGACAGCAACGCTTTCGATTAATCATTTATTAATGGCTGGTATTTTGATATTCTCTTTCTTATTGAATATAAGTTTGGCATCTGGGAGTGGTTACTAGTGCGCATTCTCTGTATACCTATGTGAAGATTGCAGGTTTTAACATTATTAAATCAATATAATTTGAACTTGTATGTTATTTGTACTTATAAAATCCGTTTGTAAAATATGTACTTAATGTTACTGAAATATATAAAAAATATGATTGGTATAAGAGCACAAAAAGGACTTACAAAGATACAAATGATGTTAAAATCTGCAATTTTCACATTTAGTATTTTCAACTTTTTCATACCTATATCAATAAGGAAGGAAATATATAAAAAAACAGCTATAACTAAGTGAATTGTTTTTTGACCTTGCTATCTGCTTGATACATAATATATGCTAGGATACATTATATATGCTTGATACATTAAATTTGTGATAATATTGTTTTATTTTATCAAAAGGTGTGGAACTTATAGTGCTTCCACTTTTATAAATTAGCATCGTTTTGCTTTGTCCCGGCAACAATAACATCTCACATACATACCCATGTACTTACAGAGTTCAGAAATAAGGTTCACCACCCATTTTGAATGTCCCTTTTGTCCTGATTCATTTGATAAGTTAATTCATATTCACTCACCTGTCGCTGGTTACTCCGCATTTTTGTTTTTAATTAGCTTTTATGGCATTCCACCCAATCAATAGGATGATTTCTGCCAGTATAAAAATATTATTAAATTATTTTGAGACTTGAGGTTATTGCACTATAGATTGAATCCATTTAGGCGAAGAAATTTTACTATGTGTAAATATTTAAGGAATTTAATGACAGAAGATGTGAAATATTGATTGGTAGAGGAGTATTAAGAATATAGTACAAATCGTATTCAGTGTGGATTGGGCATTCAAAAAACACATGGTCCAGGGTCTCGACTTTCTCTCCACAAACAAGCACACGAAGGGCTATCCCTTACATGTACTGTGACTGTTAATACGGCAGTGTTCTAGTCTGATGCGACATATATTTGACACATCTCGTTTGGCCATGCTTGTCGTGGAACCATGGTTTGGAAGGAATAGAAATTTGGATGGATTTATAGGATGAACCTTTCATAGTACTGGTCATTTTCCAGTCAATGGTAAATTTGAAAATTATTTCTACATGTCGTGATAGTATAAAACTGATCGCCTGTCATGCGTGAATTGTATATATGTGTGTTAATAACGATTAAAATAATAAAATATGCTGTTGAGTACCAGATTTGAATAGTGCTTCCACTATTTTCTATGTTAATCGTTTTTGGGTAGTCAAAAATGGAACAGGAAAAATAAAATATTACATACCTAATACAGCAATGAAGTTTACAATCCATTCTGAATGTTGCCTTTTTAGGTGAGACAAGACTAGTGTGTTGAGATACACGCATGTGTTTTCTTCATATTTTAAGGTAATACACACCCGCACCCCTGTCGATGATTACACCACAATGTGGTATATGTAAATATGTTAAAATATAATTAGTGTGTTTCAATTTTCAGGTTTTGGTAAATTTCATTATCTGCTTCTAACGATATGTGGACTGATATACGCCAACACAGCCATCGGCATTACGATCATATCTTTCGTCCTTCCATCAGCACAATGCGACTTCCAGATGACATCGGAAGACAAGGGACTGCTCACAGCTACTCCTATGTTGGGTATGAACTATCTACTTATGTATCATCGGCCTTCGTGACATTTGAGTCAAAGGTCCTGAGTTAGATTCCCGGTGGAGGCACTGTTTTAATTGTTTATTCAGTCCGGGTCTCTGAGACAACAATGTGGCAACATGTATTTAATATTTGATATAGTACCTAGGTACATACGTGGGTGCGTGTTTAATTAATATTTGATATAGAACCTACGTGATAGTTGGTCGAGAAGCTATAGAAAATAAAATTAACATTAATAAAATATCTAAAAATATTTTATATCCTAAAATTAGGGTGATTTGTGCCGAAATGATAATTATGAGGAAACTAGTGGACACGGGCAGACGTTGTCCTGCCACAGAACGCATTTTATATAGACCTCATTTTATGTATGTAGGTACATATTGTTCTGAGATAGACCGCACTCTATTTAGATCGCATATTATGTAGACCTCATTTTATGTATGTATTGTTCTGCCATAGACCGCCTTCTATTTAGATTGCATATAGACCTCATTTTATGTATGTATTGTTCTGCCATAGACCGCCTTCTATTTAGATTGCATATAGACCTCATTTTATGTATGTATTGTTCTGCCATAGACCGCCTTCTATTAAGATTATGTATGTATTGTTCTGCCATAGACCGCCTTCTATGTAGATCGCATTTTATATACACCTCATTTTATGTATGTTTTGTTCTACCACAGACCGCATACTATGTAGATCGCATTTTATATAGACCTCATTTTATGTATGTTTTGTTTTAACACAGACCGCCTTCTATGTAGATCGCATTTTATATACACCTCATTTTATGTATGTTTTGTTCTACCACAGACCGCATACTATGTAGATCGCATTTTATATAGACCTCATTTTATGTATGTTTTGTTTTAACACAGACCGCCTACTATGTAGATCGCATTTTATATAGACCTCATTTTATGTATGTTTTGTTTTACCACAGACCGTCTTCTATGTAGATCGCATTTTATATATATACCTCATTTTATGTATGTATTGTTCTGCCATAGACCGCCTTCTATGAAGACCTCATTTTATGTATTAATCATTTTTTTTCGTCCTCTAAATGCGTAATTCAATGTCAATATATTTGTTCACACAGCCCGCCATCCATTGAATGATTTGGTACACAACTTAAAAATGAAGTACGACCCTTTTTTCGTATAAATAACTCTTGGGGGAATGTAGGGAAGTCAAAATTTGTGGTTATATATAGTATAAAAAAATATATATAAAAATACTTTTCGTCAAAAAGATATTATATTCTTAGATCTCGATAACAGCGCCACATATCGGGTCCAAAACTATTCTATCTTTCAATCAGGAACCAATCATACAAATTGAGATAATTTCATTGAAATCGGTTGAGCGGTTTCGGAGATTAGCGTGTACGAACATCGTGACACGAGATTTTTATATATTTAATTAAGATATATTGGTATGATATCGAATGTACATCGTTTAGGAATACGGTTAGAATAAGACACATTCAATTTGTAGCTTGTATATTACCATCAATATCGATCAATCTCCTTTTGAATACTACTAGTTGCATGTAACACATGAGATCCAACTGTCGATAGCGATAGTATGTATAGTTGAAGAATAAGAATCAAACTATAAACCCATAAATCCAAATTATTGAAAATTTTAACATATTTTGGTATGTATGTCAAGATAGGACAGTATGGAGGTCAGTCCTCTTTTCCTACCCGGAATATGAAAACAGCATGATGGTTCTGTATGTATGTTTGGATATTAAGTACCTATCAAACTATTAAGTCTTCTTACATATTGTGTATAAGCGACTGCCATACAAATTGTATGAAGCAATGTCGTCACTAAATTCATTTTTTATATAAATTGTTAAAAAAAATTTGGGATGTGCTAATACATTGTTAATATTTTTTATAGTAAATAAAATTATCTTGTTGGGGTGTTTCGGCTTTTTTCGATATTTTTAAAAAATTTGGAAATATAGGCAGTTAAACTCATAAATTTATCATAAAAATAATATTTTTCTTAATAAAAAATGTTTGAGAAACCCTGTCTATGTTTATACCAAATTTCAGCGTTATAGCTTTTACGGTTTCTGAGATATATGGAAAAAAAATCAAAATTTCAAAAGTTGATAACCCCTGACTGAAAAAAAATTCACAATTATGAGTATAAAAGTTTTGTAAGCCTATAACTGTTTATATATTCTGAAATTTTGGGCTCTGTAAATTGAGCGGATCAAAAGTTATAAAGGGGGACAGACAGACACACAGTCACACACACAGACACACAGACACACACACAGACACACACACACACACACACACACACACACAAAACTCACATAAAATGTTCTACTCCGAATTCTGAGTAAATCCATGTATGGGAACATATATGCTGCGAGGCCTCTAGTTGGTGTTATTAGCATGCAAAAAGTCCACTACACCATACAAAATTTTCCTTCGTACACGCATCTTGGCTTAATAATGTCGATTCATTAAGAGAATTGAATTCTCATGAACGAATCGACAGTTGGATAACGTGTTTGTAAATATTATCAATTAATTTTACGTGTTAATAAATATTATCAATTAGTTTTTGAATATTATCAATTAATTTACGTGTTTATAAATATTATCAGTTAGTTATTGAATATTATCAATATGTTTATAAATATTATCAATTAGTTTTTGAATATTATCAATTAGTTTTTGAATATTATCAATTTGTTTATAAATATTATCAATTAGTTATTGAATATTATCAATATGTTTATAAATATTATCAATTAGTTTTTGAATATTATCAATTAGTTTTTGAATATTATCAATTTGTTCATAAATATTATCAATTAGTTTTTGAATATTATCAATTAGTTTTTTTAATATTATCAATTAGTTTTTAAATATAATCAATTAGTTTTTGAATATTATCAATACATTTTTAATGATTATTGAAATATATTTGTGTCTTTATCTGCTTTAGAATATTACTGAAGGAGCGCAAGCCCAGTGTTCTAATTATACAAAGAAGAGCTTTACAAAGTTTAATAAATATTTTTTAAATATATTTTCTAAAACAATGAACTTTTTTTTTTAAAAGCTTCTCGGGCAACTAACAGGTACTATGTCAAATAATTATTTAACATGCACCCAATAACAAGATTCCGCATTCAGGAGACTTACGATATGAATCGTCTCACAGATCCAGACTGAAAACACAATTAAAAACTGTGTCTCCACCGGGAATCGAACCCGGGACCCTTGGATCAGCAGTCAGATACCTAACCAACTGAACCACAAAACTTTTGCAAAGTTAACCGCAAAAATTCAAAGAAATTTGTGTAACTTTGAATTTTATTGAACATTATATTATGGATACAACAATATTTTTTTAAATAAGCGAGGTCGCACAGTTGGTAAGCCGTTTGGTTTTTTTGCGGGCGTCCTGGGTTCGATCCCCAGCAGAGGAGAAATTTATTTAAATTAATTTCTCACGCAAATATTTCTTCTCTGGCCCGGAAACACTGGTCAGTTGGAAGAAATTGCCATATGGCAATAAAGTCGCCATGTACGCAGGATGCAAGGAAGGGTTTGTATTTTTGTTTTTAAAAAATCACTAATTTACGTAAATTTTTTTCTTGTTTTGTCATTTCAAGGTTTTTCTTTGTGGATAATTTTATTATAATGATATAGTATGGATGCATTAATAGTTTAACTACTTACATATTTTTTATTGTTGCATAACCGTCATAGATGTCAATGTTACAATACATTGAATATATAACAATTATGTTATTATACCGTGTGGTGAATTTATAACATCCATATATGTTAGATAATTACATTCACATCTTATATAAAGGATTTGTTACAATTACCTATGTACCTACATAATGTTATTGTTTTCTAGATTATTCTCTTTATTTTTATTTCGAAAAATCTTTCAATTATTCTTAACTGTATAGGTATGTATATTCTAAATATATATCTGTGTTGTTTGGAGTTTTTAAATTAATTTCAACAAAGTTGCAAAATGAAGTTCTTTATATAGAAAAGCAGAGGAATCGAATAAACATTCAAAACTTTCGTTGATTTAAATTTATGATCAGTTTATCTTTAAAAGTTTATATTTCTTTCGTACTTATAAAAAAATGTACAGGTACTGAGTATATCAAATAATATCAATTAAACACGTAAGCAATATCTCAAAAATCAAAATCAATATCATAGTGATAAACTGTATCTCCTCCGGGATTTGAAACAGTAATCTCTGTCAGATATTCAGATTATTAGGTTCTGTTTTTATATCCATTTTGGATGTCATTTTCCAAACGGGATTTTTTCTTAGTTTATTTATTTAAATTTGCCACAATTTATCACTATTTTACTTCTATTTCAATGTATTTATAGTATCAAAGCATTAGTAAATAAACATGGCGTTATTTATTACTCTAAAATAATTTAGTTCCTGACGATTTTCTTAAAGTATACAAAAACAAATCTTGTCAACGCGCATTGTTGTAAATAAGATTAAGTTTTAATACTGATAAGTCAAGTTGAATTTCCACCAAGATAATGTTCTAGAAAATGTTTATTTATTTGGGGATCATTATTTTGATATACCTACTACAAAACACGTTCATACATTCATCCAGAACGAGAATTTTCAGAAGGTCGCTGATTCACCATTGTCATTTATATTATA
Organism: Molanna angustata; assembly: GCA_963576475.1. Taxonomy (NCBI): domain Eukaryota; kingdom Metazoa; phylum Arthropoda; class Insecta; order Trichoptera; family Molannidae; genus Molanna; species Molanna angustata. The sequence continues at coordinate 28,981,802 of OY754973.1, read as the reverse complement.
AAGCTTCAGAGTAGAACATTTAATGTGAGTTTTGTGTGTCTGTGTGTCTGTCTGTGTGTATGTGTCTGTCCCCCTCCCCTTATAACTTTTGATCCACTCAATGCACAGAGCCTTAATTTCTGAAAATATAGAAAGTTATAGGCCTACAAAACTTTTATACTCAGAATTTCGACTTTTTGTTTCAGTCAGAGGTTATCAACTTTTGAATTTTTACTTTATCTGTAAATATATTTCAAAAGCCATTAAAGCTAGAATGCTGAAAATTTGTATAAATACAAAACCTCAAAAAAGTTAGAGTTTCTCAAACATTTTTTATTAAGAAAAACATTTTTTTATGATAAATTTATGTGTTTAACTCTTTATATTTCTAAAATTTCAAAAAAATATCGAAAAAAACCGAAACACCCCAACTAGATCATTTCATATTATGTAAAAAAATGGACATTGTAGTAAAACATTTCAATTTTTTTTTAATTTTTATAAAAAATTGAGTTTAGTGACGACATCGCCTCATACGGCCGTAACCTATACACAATATCTAAGGAGACAATAGTTTGATACTTTATCTCCAAACATACATACATACAATCATACTGTTTTCTTATTCTGGGTAAGAAAAAGGACTGACCTCCATACTATCCTATCTTGTCATACATACCTACATGTGTAGAAAACAAAATATCGTAAAATATTCAATAATTTGTATTTATGGGTTTATAGTTTGGTACGTATTCTTCAACTATACATACTATTGCTATCGACAGTTGGATCTCGTGTGTTACATGCAACTAGTACATAATAAAGTGTTTTTGTTTTATTGAACTTAAATAAAAAAAATTGTAGACTTAAATGAGAAAAGTTAGTTTTTTTTTCAGTAATGTACACACTTAATTTTTTTTTCTATTAGACCGAGACCGAGAGATAGCAACAATTTCGATAGTCATTTTGTAACGGCTGCTTTTTGATATTTTATTTCTTATCGTATATAGGTATGAAAAAGGTATGTCTGGCACCTGGGAGTGGTTGCGTTTACCAGTGCGCATCCTCTTTTTAGATGTGGTGAACGCGGATATAATTATTTTCTCTTATCAGTCAACTTTTCAAATATTAAATGTTTTAATTACCTACCTATTTTCTATTTCACAATGCAATTGACCTTCACGTTCAGTGTGAAGAGGGGTTCATTCATTCATTTATCTTACGAAATTATCTACTGCCTTTTATCTGTCAAACATCTTATCACATGTGTATAGTTATAAATAACAAACGATTTATCAAATGATTTGAATCACTAATTGTTATTTATAAACAATAAATACAATTCCACTCGAAATGATCAATAAAGATTGTGATCTACGAGTAAATATTATATCTATTTATCATCAGCTTTGATTTAATTAATGTAATTTTTGTTGATTCACGATATTTTTTATTGAGTTTGACAAATTCCGGTTGAAACTGATGAATAATCCACAAAGGATCTTATCTATTCAGGAAAAGCAAGTTCATTAAATGTAAAACATGATACTATATAATATATTTATTTATTAAAATCCTTTTTTTACATGACTAGTAATATAAGAAGTAGGTACAATATAACTTTATACAGATTAATTAATTTATAATTGATTAATTAATTAATTAATTTATTTATTAATTTTTAATTGATTTTCTACTTTGTGTAAAGTTCGTTAAAATGGACAAAAGTAACCGCAATTGTATTTTTACTCTTCAATAACCCAAGGGGATATAATGGAAAGTTATGTTTTCGCGATTTTTAAGGCTACTTTTTATTGCAGATTATCAACTGCTGAGATTGTATTCTGAAAGTTTCATTACAAAGTATCTGTGTGTATGCTATGTACGACGTGTTTCTTTTACTTTATCGACTAATTGAGTATTATTAATTAATTAATTAATTATATTATTAATAATTTATTAATTATTAATAATTAATCAAATTATTAATTAATTAATTATTATTAATTAATTAATAAATTATTATTAATTAATAACTATTAATTATTATAAATTAATTGATTAATTATTTTTTATTACAGATTATCAAATAGTATCATGCTGAGATTGTATTTAGAATTCATTACAATGTAATTTATTGATTATTATTAATCCATTAATTAATTGTTTTTAATTAATTAATTATTTTTAATTATTTAATTTATAAATTATTATTAATGAAATAATTTTTCAGCTAACAATATCGATGAATTATTAATTATTCAGCTATTTTATTGCGTGATCGAAGTTATCTCAAAAGACGACTCAGGAACCTTATCGATCCCACAGGTTTTATGCGTCGAGTCAAGATTATTTATAAAATTAGCTGACAGACGTTAGCTTCATGAATTTCCGTGAACTGGAAATCTTGTAATGTATCTTTATGAATATTTTATAATGTTGCAGGTATGGTGATTGGTTCATATTTCTGGGGCTGTTTGGCTGATACAAAGGGAAGGAAGATAGTGCTAGTGGCTACATTATTATTGGATGCTATATGTGGATTTGCATCTTCAGTGGCGCAGTACTTCGTTCTTTTTATGTTCTTCAGGTTCTTCAATGGATTTGCGTACGTCAGAGTCTATTTCAATTTCATTTTTTTCTTTCTAATTATTGGTTTTTGAAAATGTTCTCAGTATATTTATGAATTGAGACATCCTTAAAATTTCTATTGTGGTGACATGTATGTTATATATATTGCAGAGTTGCAGGCGCAATGGGAATATGCTTCCCATACCTCGGAGAGTTCCAACCAACCAAATACAGAGAGAAGATACTTTGTTGGATGGAGATGTTTTGGACTGTTGGAATCATTGTTTTACCATGTATGTATTTTCATTAAAATATATCTTCTTTTTCCTTTAGCAAATCACACTTCTTATCTATTGTTTCTTTGATATCTTTCTTTTTCATATTCCTTTACAAATAAATACAATGTAACCATTGTATTTTTTTGTGATTTTTTGCTATCACCATCTGTAGTTGGAATGGATCCAATTTCATTATAATTTTCAGAAGTAGTAAAACATATATAAAAGTTGATACATATAGTTTAAACAAAAAATAAATATTTTTGTAACAAATAACTATAGGTAGTAAGATAATAATATAAACATCATGTAAAACTATTGAGAACATTTAATAGTTTTCAATATTATACACCTAGCCTATGAAAGGTGACAAGTCTTGTGGTTTCGGTTTCTTTTATGTTTTTAAGTAAGATCTATGAAGAGGGTGTAGAAACATTTTTTTGGTTGTGAAAATTCAAAATTTATATGGGTGTGATTTATTAAAAGTGCATTTGATAATTATGGTCAGTAAATCGATAGGAGTGCTCTTTGTCAGCAATATTTTAACATATTTAATGCATTTGAATGTTTGGAGGAATGTGAAGAATTTTACATATACATAAATGGCTGTATTATATTCATTAATTGCTTTATTTGTTTTTCAGTGATTGCCTGGGGTGTTATTCCTATTTCCAACATGCGTATCTCCACTCTATACTTCACCTTTGACTCTTGGAACCTCTTTGTGGCTGTGTGTGCTATTCCTAGTCTTATGTTGGCACTCTGGCTGTTTGTCTTTCCTGAAAGTCCCAAGTTCATGATGGAGTGCGGAGACTATGACGACGCTCTCAATGTACTCAAAGATATTTACCATCAAAACACTGGTGATTCCAGAGATAATTATCCAGTAAGACTTTTTTTTTTATTTATCAATTCATGGAACACAAAAAGACTAGAATATTTTGAATTGTGTCACATAATTAAAACCAGCATTATATAATAATGTTTCATAATAACTGTTGTTTTATCATGTTCCCATATTTTTTTAAAATTATTAATGACATTCAATTTTTATTGGATAATAGATAAAGAGTCTTCAGGAGAAACAGAGGACAGTGGCAGCCATATCACATCAGTACAAATCAGTAAGAAGCTTGAGCATGAGGAAGCCGAAAGACATAAAACGACTGTTCTCTGAAATCTGGGAACAAACCAAGGCTTTATGCAAACCTCCTCATAGAAAGTATACTATTCTCACGTGTCTCATTCAGTTTGGACTCACTACAAGGTATGTAATATTTCATATTATATTTTTAGTACATATCTGGAATAAAAAAATATACATGGTCATAGTAAAACTGTTTTAACATGATCAAGGCAAGCTGTCATGCATACATATATGACTAAATTTTTTTTTGTTTCTATGAGTGCACCACACCTTAAAGTGCATGATTTGTTGAATATAACAATATATTTTTTCCTAATTACAGTGAAATTTACAGTGTATAATTTTTCCTACTTACTGTAAATCTACATACTACGTGAAATCTATTGGATCTATTACAATGTACTGAGTCTTGGAGTGCCTCACTTGAACTTTCCAGTGGTGGTTATTTCAAAAACAATGCATGACTTAATATTCTTTCATTTTATTCATAAGTATGGTCATGATATTGTTTAATATAAAATCTCTGGAGTGATTTTATTTCCACATAATATTTTTTTTTATTCAATTTATATAGTTTATTTTGTAGTAGTTATCGACTGCTTCAGAGATCTTTACAATATTTATTTAAACATGGTGATGGAATACCTACGTAATGAATGAATTTGAAAAAATATGAATTTAAAATATTTTTTACCTGATTAATGTCGAACAAAACAAATAAAATGAATGAGTTTATTTCATGGGCTGGAGAAAAACATAAAAATCAATGCAGCATCATCACAAATCATTATTTTGTTTTAGTTATTACACATTGATGGTGTGGTTCCCCGAGTTATTCAACCGCTTCGAGGAATTTGAGCACCTTAACCCTGGCAAGACAGCTTCTGTGTGCGATGTTTCCGGTGTGGTGGTCACTCCTGAAGGAGACGATCTCTTTTGTGGAGAGCCCATTCAGGACAGTGTATACCTCCACACTCTCATTATTGGATTGGCTTGTATACCTACAAGTTTGTGGTTGCCACTCTGTGTCCATAGATTGGGAGCCAAGTTCTTCTTGAGTAAGTTTAAGTTTTATCTGAATTGAAGCGAAGCTTATATGTTTTACTTGAATTGAGGGAAAGTGTAATTAATTTTATTTTAATTGAAACAAAGTATAATGCAATCTAACCCTGAGGCAAAGTATACTTATTTTTATATGAATTGAAGTGAAGCATTTTGTCATATATCGTGAGCCATTTTGCCGAGAAGGGGGCGATTTGCACGTATTCCAACAAAGCCAAAGGGCACAAATTTGCGCTCTGCGCATATGGAAGCCTGGTTCGAGATATTTGGCGACAACTATTTTACAAAACTTCCAATATTTCATTGGTAATAGGTATTTGTATAGTAATTGTTTGCACATCATTCCTCATCTATGCTTTTTATAGAGCTACCTTTAACAATAATAATTTTAAAAATGGAGTATTTTCGTGACATCTGTAGATGACATTAAACGTTGTGAGATATTTTGTAAATAAAATATTTTTTTGGGGATTTCTCTGTATTTAGTGCATTATAAAAGATTCATTTTTCACGCTATGTAACTTTTCAATGAAAACTTTTGAATTATTACATTTTTCTATTTCATTTATATTGAAGAGTTATTTTCCTTTCTTGTACTCAAATGTATGCCTAAATTTTTTGAATATCTTGGTTTATAAAAGTTATATGAAATGAATTTTCTTATTTTTTTTGTTTGAATTTCAGTATTCAGTTTGATAGTTGCTGCAGCAGTGACACTTGGTCTATACTACGTCCAGACATCTTTACAGAATCTCATATTATCTTGTGTATTTGAGGCTCTCACTTCATTAGCAATCAGTTTAGTCTATTGTGTTCTTGTGGACTTGTTCCCGACTAATCTAAGGTAAATTATTTCTATTTATCTTTTTACAAAGTACAAATTATGTTGAATATCTATTCAGATTCATCTGAAATTTGCAAGGATTATTTGTGGAGTTAACTTTAAGTGATCCTTCAACACCCGAATTTAATATTTAAATATCTTTACATTCTCTATCCATGATGATATTTTCCCATCTTTTGTTAGTCTGTTATTGTGTCATGTATTGCATCCAAAAAAATCATACTGTGCAACTTATTAATATCATCTTATACCTTATTATTGATTAAGGATTTAAAAAGATCTATTGCATGAATTATTTACCAAATTAATGTTTTTCCTCATTAATTATGTGCTTTTGTAGCCTTCGTGGTTCAGTTGAATAGGTATCTGACTGCTGAGCCAAGGGTCCCGGATTCGATTCCTGGTGGAGATACAGTTTTTAATTGTGTTTTCAGTCTGGATCTGTGAGACGATTAATTTCGTAAGTCTCCAGAATGTGACAACTTGTTATTGGGTGCATGTTTAATGATTATTTGACATAGTTCCTGTTAGTTGCTCGAGAAGCTACATTAAATTAATAAATACTGTAGGGCATGTCCTTTTTCAATATTGTGGAAATTATCCACTTAAAAAATAATATGTAACATGTTGATATTATGTTATTTAAGAGATTATACATATTTATTTATTTTCTATGATGATATTTTTATATAGGTATTATTAAATGTTTTTAGATATTTTCTTTTTACATTTCTTAATTAGGATATCTTTTTGTTAATCTCAGGGTCATGGCTGCAGCCCTTTCTCTGACAGCTGGCAGAGGAGGTGGTCTTCTAGGAAATTTAGTGTTTGGATATCTTGTAGATCTGAACTGTGTTGTGCCAATTTTACTATTTACTTTGATGTTACTAGGTAAGTTAGATCATACATTTATTTTTATTCACAATGACTTCAATGATCCACTAGAAAAAGATTTCATTATAAAGTTTGTAATAATTGAAAAATATTATAAATCATCTCTATCTAATCGCTTCTCAAATTCTTCTAAACTGCAGCCGAACTATGGAACGACCTTCTTTGCTTTCTCTTGGGTCTTTTCAAAGTCCAAAATCTATGTTTTCTTCAGCAGGTTGTTAAGACTCCCCAACACTACATGTTCCTTCAAAATGTAATCGACCCAATTCCTAACATATTTATTAAAAAAATAACTATTAAACAGGGAACTTGGTTAAAAATATGTTTATTTAAGAGAGGTTTTATATCAGTGAGTGAAAAATATCATCTATAAGTAACTGAAATTGACAACTACTGTTGTTTAATATAATGTTAATTATCTATTTCAGGAAGTGGTCTTCTATGTATCATGCTTCCAAAGACCGGAGGAGAAGCTCTGGATTAAATCCTCTGACAAGCTGATCTTATTTAAGTATTTCAAACTGATTATACCGTAATATACAAAGAAAATCTACTGTGTAGATTGCATATTTTTATAATATAATGTTATTAAAAATAATCTCCCAACCAATAATGTATTATACAATTAATATGATAAGTGTTACCAGCGTCTAAAACCATATTATTGCCTGTGGTTTTCGATTTGCTTTGAAATATTTTTATATTAGTAAATAGGTAGGTACCTAAAAATAAATAAATATTTTATAAGATTGTATCTGTTTGGATGTTGAAACTAAGACAATCGTTATCAAAATTTTATTTACAACAGAATCTGTCAAAATTTTGTTACCGTTGTACAGAAATCACTAAACTCTTGTACAGAATTCTTATACAGAAATTACAATTACTTTTAAAAATTGTATGTGTCTGAATTTGAAAAGTTGTGCTCAAAATTTGATAATATGCACCTACTTAAACAAGTTTCTGCACTATGTATTGATTTTGTTATATTATTTTATAACAATTAGTAAATCTTTAAAATTAAAGGTTCCTTTGAGGAACTCTTTGAGGATATGTATCTAATTAAACCAGCTATAAGTAACTGAAAATGACATCACCATTATGTTTGTACTCAAATGATATAAATTTTAATAAAAAAAAATATAGCGCTGTTAAATGATTTCTGATCATTCCGATGGCATTGATATGATCTAATATAAACTATTTGTTATCACAATATAGGTATCCTTTAAGTTAAAGCCCCCATATTCAGAGGAAATTTCTTCCCCTTATTCGATGAGTTTATGAAAATCTATCAACAAGGTGAGAACTGTTGATTAATACTTTATGATACCTAATGCATTCCAATTAAATTGAGTGTTTTATAATTACATCTTTATTTTTAACATACCATACCATCACGCCATTTCCCTATTTGGGGTAGGCAGAGAGAACCGAACGCCAGACTCCTCTCTCTTGACATACATTCCTCGCTTCATTCACCTCCATACATCGTCTCATACACGCTCTTCTATCATTCTTACTTCTAACATCACCATCTTTCAAAATCCTATTTATGTGATCGTGCCAACTTTTTCTTGGCCGACCTCTACTTTTTGTTCCTCTTTTATCAGCCTTGTATACTTTTATCAGCCTTGTATACTTTTATCAGCCTTGTATACTTTTATCAGCCTTGTATACTTTTATCAGCCTTGTATACTTTTATCAGCCTTGTATACTTTTATCAGCCTTGTATACTTTTATCAGCCTTGTATACTTTTATCAGCCTTGTATACTTTTATCAGCCTTGTATACTTTTATCAGCCTTGTATACTTTTATCAGCCTTGTATACTTTTATCAGCCTTGTATACTTTTATCAGCCTTGTATACTTTTATCAGCCTTGTATACTTTTATCAGCCTTGTATACTTTTATCAGCCTTGTATACTTTTATCAGCCTTGTATACTTTTATCAGCCTTGTATACTTTTATCAGCCTTGTATACTTTTTTTGTCAGACGGTCAACACTCATTCTTTCTATTTGGCGTACTTTATGATACCTTATGCATTCCAATTAAATTGAATGTTTTATAATTACATCTTTATTTTTTAATTTCGTTATTAAACTATGAAGGCACAATTTACCAGAAATATTTATTTTTTATATTAGTTTGCAATTTAAGTTATGAACTTTAATAATTCCTGTTGTAAAATATTTAGAATCTATTTTTATTCACATAAGATAAATACAAATATATGATTTACGATACCAAATAATATATTTTTAACTAATATGAAAGTACCATCTTATTTTCATTTATATTTATCATGAGTTTATTTAATCATTTATTTTGTTAATACTGTATATAATTTATTATTATTTGATAAGATTGTTCAAAGAAAAAATGGTATCCAAATGCAATTGCTCTGAATAATATAAGTTAATTTGTTTGTAAGTAATAAAAAAATCTAATTTTTATATAATATAGTTAATATACTCTGCAGTAATAAAATATTCAATTATGTTTTAGCTTTAAATAGTGGGGAATTAAATAAGGAAATAATGTTAATTAAAGACTAAAAACACAATAATAATTTTTACTTTTGTTGTATCATTTCATCTTTTGAACATCTCATTCATTTTATTAGAAATATTGAATAAAATACTTGCCTTTTAATTTTATTTATTCCATTGAGAGATTATTATGTTAATGTACATTATTAGAAAATAAATATTAAAATGTACAATTATAATATCTTGTATTTTTCTTACTCCAACTACTTTAACAATTAAAATTACTTACTTAGTGTAAAGTTGTAAAATGAAACAATAGCCTGTGTCATGTTTTGAAAATCTGGGAGAGTCCAGAACATTTTTGAAAATATAAGTGGTTTTATGAGTCACTATGCAGATTCTAATACTTATAATAAAAAAATACTGGATTTCGTTCAATTAAAAATATTGACTTTTGACACGTATCGTGCAAGACACATCGTCAGAATGAAACTAGTGGTTTTACACAAAATTTACATGTCAGGCCGTAAATCTATATATACAATGGAGTCCTATCAAGAAATGTCGATAGACAAACTAAACTTAGTTAAATGAGAGTTACTTTTCATAATAAAGGTCCCAGTTTCGAATCCCCGTTTAGACACTTTTGTGTTTTCAGTCTGGTTCTGTGAGACCATAAATATCGTAAGTCATCAAAATGTAGCATCTTGTTATTGAGTTGCATATTAAATTAATATTTGGCATTGTACCTCTTAGTTACTCGAGAAGTAATGCTTAATCAAAATAATCACTCTGGGAACCATTTTCTTTTCCTTAGTAGAATATGAAATATAGGTCTTCAAGAATGTTCAATGTGCTTAATTATTTGAGTTCAATGTGCAATATTTGGTTGGAAAGGAAGTTGAGAATGTTTTCTATCATTTATTAGGTATTATTTACTACACATATTTAATATTCTTTACAATTGATTTTTTTAAAGAAATAAAATGTTTTCAAAAATACTACAAAGCACATAGTTAACAAACATACAAAAAAAATGTTTTAGGTTTAGGTAGATAACATTTTTGTAATTATTTTTATTAATTACTACAAGATTTATGTTATGTTTTTAACTTTTATACAATTAAATGATAAATATTTACAAAATAAATAGGAAAAAAATATTATGAAATTAATATTGCACTGCCATGAATAATAAATTAGAATTATATTAAAGAAAATTCAACATTACAAGTCTTGTTACAAATGCTTATTATTTGTATTGGTTTGAGTTTACTCTGCCATCTATATACAAATTTCCAAACTAAAATAAAATAATTCCTTGTGGAAATTATAAACAAAAAAAAAACGATTGAATTCTCATATATATATTTAACTGTTTGACTTAATTTTAAATTAACTAGATTCTGGACTCCTTGATTTTTCAATGGTTGATGACGTCCCTGCTGGAACAAGCGCACTGCCATCTATAGACGGATTTCCAAACATACAACCTAAGGGACTAACGTAGTACGGAGCGAAAAGGGTAGAATATGGTTGGTTTCCGTGGTTGAAGTAATGCGCGGGAAAAAGTCCTTGTCTTTGCGCCATTTTTAGTCTAGATGTCAACTGTTTCTTCCATTTCGTTCGGCGATTTTGAAACCAAGTTTTTATTTGGACTTCAGTCAGGTTTAAAGCTTTCGAAAGCTCCATTCTTTTCGATACGCTTAGATATTTATCGACTTTGAATTCTGTTTCAAGACGCTCAAGCTGCTTGGCACTGTAAGCTTGCCGTGGTTTACGGTCTAATCCCGGTTTTCTTGATCTTCGACAAGATGGCTTGGGAGCTGAAAATAAATAAAAAAATATTAAGTAATTTTAGATACCTACTAAATAGAAGGTACTATAGTTATCGGAAAACAACTTGAGCCAGTCACGTGGGAATGTGGGTGCGCATAGCGCAATTTTGAGTCTTTTTGCATGGTTGTTATATGTATATGTACCAATGTGCAAGCCGCCCCTCTTTACAGCTTTATTGTTTAAAAAAAAATTCAGTTATTTAGAACGATATTCAAAATTGTAGGTAATTATGTCGATTATAAATAATTAATTTTTAGTTACTTCCCATGCAATTATGCTCGCTAGTTGCAGGAGGTGTTAGGGAACGTTAATTATTAATTTTTAATATTATAATTTAAAATGATTAAAAATTAAAATTAGCAAAACGTGCTAGTTAGCTAGTCCTGTCATTAAGTGAATAAGGGATTTTAATTTATCATACTGTTGTTGACCCGTTTTTGGTTGAGAAATTACCAATGCGCATGTTTGACATGTTTATGTAATTTCATTTTTTCAGAATTAGTTTTAAAATATGGAATTCTACGGTTTGTTCAGCCCTGGATATACCTACCTTTTTGTTGACATCAAAATGTTCCGAATATCGAATGTAGAGGTCGCATTGTATTGTAGACACAAATATGTCACCGTATATTAGAGCCTTGTTAATGTCGCATAAATTATAAAATAATGTTTTATTCAAAAACATGTTGGGTCAACTAAAACGAAACTTAAGTATACAAAATAACTTATCGACATTTGTCAGTGGCCTGGCAATTGTTTGTGTCAATAATCGCCAGTAAAATATTTTTTAAAATCATTATACGTTTTCAAATATGACGTTATACACACCTTTTTTTGTAAATTTTAGGGTTACCATAATTTTACTAACAGAATATTTTGTGGATATATTTTATTACTAAAATTTGGTAAGGGACATTACTAAAAATTTACTTGTGAAAATATAAAATTATTTTTAACCCGAAGACAGCATTTTGAGAATTTAACTGGCCACTTGAACAATGTCGTCAGACCAACTTTGAGGGGGTCTTCCAACACTCCTATTATTTGTACAAGGTCACCACTGTATGTAGTTTCCTTGGTGTAGTATTCAAGTGACCAGCCCATTGTCACTTTAATCCAGCAACACGATATATTTCATCGGCAACCTTTGTACGGCGTTTAAATCTCTCCGTTTTGTTTTTTGTCGCGGAGACTCATACCATATGTATATTATCTGCCTTTCTATGAAAAGCTGTGCAACATTCAAATTGTAGACACTTTTTGCTGTATGGGTCGACGTTTCTAAACTATTTGTCGTTAAATATCTTTTTCTTCTTCTTCCTTTTCTACGCACACTGGCCGACATGATGTTCTTATATAAGATTACAAATAATATTGCAGATTCGAGCCTCTTGTTGAGTAAACTGACCTTACATGTACCAATAAGGCTTACAAGAACTGCCCATACCTTCAGTCAGACCTCCCAGCTGCGATACCAACTATGCTCAGAACTCTTTTATATACAGATCATGTAATACATTTAACGGTTTCAACGACATTCATTTGTTTCATAATACGTTTTTAAATTTTAGGACTTCCATTACAAACTCTTTACTTCGAGCGTTATCGTAGTGCGTGCGCCCCTCCACCCTCCCCCCCTTACTGTCTCCATTTTCCTTTTCCCATTAATCAAGCATAACTCATTAAATTTTTTCTTTTACACTTTTAGTTTCAGTTTTTATGATTTATCTTTTTTAATGTACATGAGCTAATAGTAATATTATGTAAACTTTGCTGGCTAATTTTTTGGTTATATGTGTATAAGATTTTTGTTTTGTATTGCTGTATGTTTACCGAAATATATGAAATAAAAAAAAATAGATCCGAAGTTCAGTTTCTACAGCTATTCTGTCTCCTGCGATGTGGACTGCCAACTGTCTCACCATCTCTTTGGAGGTCTTTCTGGTGGTCTTCTTCCAGCTGGGTTCTCCTGGAAAGCGATACGTGGGAGTCTATTTCATCCATTTTGTTTACATGTGAACTACAATATCGCCTCCGATGTCTTCCGTACTACACTCTTTTATTATTTCAGTAGCTATTTCGAATTCGGCCTCTTAGAGTTTTTCCGGTTATACCTACATACATCTCAATGTCCTCAGAAGAGATTTTGTTCTCGTTGTGTCTGCTTTGGTCTCTACTCCGTATATAGGTGGCAATGGGTCTTACACATGTTTTATATATTCGGACTTTACTTTCGATTTCGATATTCGATATCATTAAATATAATTCTTATAGGTAATCCTCAAAAGTTCATCTTTTGATATTATATTCTGTCTCAAGCTTTCTTTTTTCATACCATTTTCGATTCTGTTATTTTATTTCCTTATAATAGGACCAACATTAGAAAGCGGTATATTTCAGATTTCTCATCTATGTATTGATATTATAGATGCCACCAACGTTCTTGAGCCTTTTCTCCATAGAGGGGAGCGGTTTGCACATATAGGTACCAACCATGCAGTGACACAATTTTGTGATCTGCGCACCCACTGAAGGGTTCGAGTTGTTTTATGATAGCTATACCGAACTTTTTGATGACACAGAAGACGACATAAGGAAGATCAGAATTGCAAACTGTAGGAGTGCGGCGGATGACAGGGACGGTTGGAGAAGGATTCTGGAGAAGGCCAGGGCCCACACATGGCTGTAGCGCCAATGACGATGATGATACCAAACTTTTTCGCTTTATATCTTTTGTTTTAGAATTATTGGTTCTTGTTAATTTATTTAAGACACTCCTCATATGGTCAACCTACAATATTCTCAACAATATACCAAACAGTGCAACCTACATATCAAATGTCATTCATATTATATTAGTAAATACTTCAAGGATTCAAGCTTTTCCTGCATTTTATAAGATAAACGAGATGCATTATCACTTTGCGAATCGTAAACGAGAAATAAATGAAGATCTGAATTCCTCAGATTAAGTAAGTACCCAGCTACTAAGATTTCAGATGAATGAAAAATAAAATAATGTAGATTAGGAGAATAACGGAACGGAATATGGATAAATAAGAAGAAAGGCAGTAACTAATTGTTTCGTTCCTGATAGCAGCAAACGAGGTTACGCTGTTTATTTGCTTTGAAAACCTTAGGATTCATCCCTAAAAACCTTTTATGCAGAAATAAATTTCAATGGACAGCAAGTATATATGTATTATATGCAAACCTGTTAAATAAATCCCTTACTAGTAGGTTGATATTATAAACTGCTGATCAGTGTAGCTTTACTCTTAAGACGCTGTTAACGAACAACAAATCTTTCGAAATTACTATGTTTGCGCAATGATTGAGTTTTTAAGCAAATGTTATTATAAGTAGGTAATAGAGATTTAAACAAATAATCAGGTTATTACTAAATGACGGTTGACATGTTGTTTAAACGACAATTACAAAGATATAAAATTTTAAGCAATTATTTAATGATCACCACTTTGTGATATTTAACACTGACACGCGAAATCATCTCCTGAATATAACAACACTAATACAACAATGAATTATGCTAGTATCTACTTTTACTTACATATTTTTATATCTTGGTTCAGAAGTTTTGACACAAGTGTCACTAATTCACTTATTTGTCATGAGTAAGTACTCGACTTGAATATGTCATTGAAACAAGTATGTACAGATAGAATTTGATAGAATTTCGCAGTCTTCTACCCCACTCCATAGGGCTTCCACGTTTGTAGTAGAACTCTAAGGCTGTGTTTTTCGAATAAAGATAAAAGTTAAAATAATTTGATTTCACAAAATTGTTCAAAACTTTTGGTTTTTTCATTGAAATATAATGTCGACAAACGACAAATTTTTATTTTAGCTTTACTATTACCGATACTTTTGTTGAAACAAATCAGCTTAGGGATATTGGTATGAAATATGCTTGATATAGTTCTTTGTTTCGTCCGATGAGCAGCTGAATAGTTAATACAAGCTCTTTCAACAAGTACATATACATACATCCTCATACATTCCTTAAGCTAAACATAAATGCTTGCACTATAGGCGAACGAAATCGATCGTGGCAGGATTCGAACTCGCGCCCACTGGATTATTAACCAAACGCATTAACCGCTCTGCCACCACCCATCTCCAGCATATATATTCGTCCTTTTCCTCATGACTGAGGATAGCGGCTGTAGTCCGTCGCCACACGTATGGCCCGCCTCCATGCCAATCTGTTTTGGGCTGAACGCAGAGCACCAGTAACCGAAGACCCCATTGTGGACTTAACCAAATCGCTCCATCTGGTCGGTGAGCGACCACGAGATCTCCGTCCTTCCACGCTGCCCATCACAACAAGCTTCTCGAGGCAGTCTGGTTGCCTTCTGGCAATGTGTCCAAAGAATTGAAGGATACGTCTGTCGATAGACGATCCTTGATTTTCAGTTCGTCTAGAATTGACACATTCGTTCTTCTGGCTGTCCATGGGATGCGCAACATACGTCTCCAGCACCACATTTCGAAAGCATCGATCCTCTTTCGCTCTGACTCCCTAAGAATAATAAATCTCCAGCATATTAAATGAATAATTAACAGGGTTTCAAGATGTAGTGTTACAGCGTTAGAAGATGCAGGAAAAATCTCGATATGCACTAATAGACACGATTAGGTAAATATTTTATTTTACAACATACCTAATTATTATAACAATAAAACATGTGAAGGAATGTTTGTTTGGTGACATGCGTAATTTTCGAACTAAAGAAGTTTCAATGTTACGTGTCAATATTGACATTGCTATACCGTTGTTTGTATAGTATGAAATATGGTATTTCGTTGACAGTTCACACCTCCATCGGTTCTTGGAAGGTTTTACACAGATGAGGTATGTTGGCAGAGGGTGAACGGTTGGTGTCATCATCAAATCTGAATGTTTCTTTATCTGTCCCAAAAAACCTTTATTACTTTCCTTCATGAAACCTCCAAGAATTCATTACTTTGGATAAGGATCATGAATTTGTGGGGCCCTGAGCTAGTACTACTTGGGAACCTACCTATTTTTATTTATGCGCTAGTGCACAACACATCATACATCCACAAAGAAAAACCAGTCCAATAGGTGCACATGATCATAAAAAATTAAACAAAATTTACATTATTTCTCTTATTTTAGGTACCTAAATTAATAATTTCTACCTATGCAACTAAACATTTTGTCAAAAAACTGTTTTCTATAGTGATATAGGTATACGGTATAAGAAAAAGGGAAGGATAATAAAATATTTTATCTATAAAATATGAGTTTATATTAGATATATAATTTCAGATACTTTTTTTCTTCACAATATAATCTATTGTATCGAAAATATTTGCCAATAGACGCAGCACGAATGCTAATAAACGCACTTGTTGTATCAAGACTGGACAACTACAATATTTTATACGCCAGTCTACCCAGAATCAACTAGATAGACTTCAATCAGTATTCAATGCTGCTACCAGGCTGATTGAGTCTTCATCAAAATATAATCACATCACTCCACTACTGAAAGATCTGCATTAGTTACGTGTTCCGGAGCGTATTTTATTTAAAGACTGTTGGATGGTGCATAAAGCGGTCAACGGAAAAGCTCCATCATATGTATACCACAGAGTTATGTATACCACAGCAGTTAACGAACCGGAGGACGTGGCTTAGATCTGCAGCAACTGCCGTTGGACGTTTAAGAGGACATATAACGCTAAACTTAGTAACTGAAAACATGCTATATTAAAACCTCTCAATGCAATATGAAGTTACGCGTTAGTAAGGGTAAATATCGCATGCGTTTAAAAAAGTTTATACGTGATTTAAATTATCGGAAATCCCAAATATGTTGATTTTTTGCATTTAAAGAACAAACCTTACTTGAAATGTAAAAACTTTATCGGTCATTCACTTTGATTTTATGCACTCTTTAAGCACATAAAAGATTTATTTCTCTACGACACATGATTATGGAGTAATTTAAAAAAAAATGCTGTAAAAAAGGATTGTTTTAATAATTTATTTATGGGAATTTAGGCTGAATTTTAAAATTGTGTGACGAACATTCACTAGAGAAAATTTGAAAAGACTTATACTATTTTTTCTAGAAACACACTGTTTAACATATTTGAGGGATTTGGTTTGAAATTGAGGTGTTTAGGTTTATGTGGCCCCTCGGTGTCACTACACTAAATTCGCCGAACGTGCTTTTGCTGTAAGGACACCGATTCAGTGGAACAATTTACCACCAACCATAAGAGCAGTGAATAGTGAAATAAGTTTTAAAAAAACAGTTAAAAACTCATTTATTTAAGAAAAGTTTCTGTGTTTAATCTTAAGTTTATATGTAAAGTGCCCTTGAGGTGAGGTGTAAAGTGCTCAATTTTATTATTATTATTGTTTTCAATTTAGGCAGAGGGCCTTTTGTATCCACGGGGCTCTGGGCTGCAGCCCAAAAAGCCCTTAAGTAGATCCTCCCCTGACAACTCTGGTATGCCCAAGTACATAATATAGACTTAATTGATTGAAATTGGCTATATCTGCAACGTCATCAATTATTATCAAATATCATCAAAAACACTGGTGGCTTTATTTCTTTATTTCGTTTATTTATTTTTTTTATTAATATACAAAACGAATGGTTTATGGTAACACTGAACTTCCCACATCATGTTAGTATATGTTTTTTCTTCTTGAAAGGTTGACATTTTCCAAATGTGCTTATTATTTAATACATTTTGAATACATATACGAGTATATGATGATGTAGAAAGCAGTCTCGGTATTGTGTTTTAATCACCACCAAAATAGGAAAGCCTGTGTCACGATGGTTATTACATTCCCATACATAAATATAAAAAAATAAATAAATATTTTTTTTAATTGCATATACATACTTTTAATTGCATATAGTAATAATGAATTATTTTCAAATGAATCGTTTCACATGATTCAAATATAATATATAGGACTTTCAAAAATTACACTGATAAGGGAACCCAATAAGAAGGCATAATTGGTGAACGTTGCGCAAGCGCATAAAGTGATCACGTAAACCAACCGATGCCAGGTCGTAGGCCCTGTAGGTGCCTTGAGTTCCTGGTTCTTATACAATATCCCAACTTCGTCTCTATTTAGATATTAAAAGTTTGTCAATAAAAATATAAAACATTAAAAACATAAAAAAATAATCATTTATAAACAATCACTATTCTGTATCGTTCCAATTTTAATATAAGTACTGCCGAAGCAAGTACAATCATAATCTTAATACATATACACTGTCTCAGAACAGGTTTCACCTAGTGAGGCAGTTTGTGACAATAGTAAAATATCTGGTAACTATTATGTAACCTTAGTTAAATATATTATATTAAAAAAAAAATTTCTTTGTTACTAGATTTAAGGAAAATTGTATTTTATATAATAAATAAATAAATAAATAAATATAAAAATATAATAAATGTTATTTATAAATATTAAAAAAAAACTGTTTTACGTTATCAATGTTCAACTTAAGGATTAAAGCTCCTAATGGAAACTTTAATTTGATGTACCATGGTGGAAAACACCGTTAGATTATTATTTAGAGACTGATTCTAATATTTCCTTCGTCACCAGCTTGAACTTAAATTAAGCACGTAATACAATAAAACAGAACGAAACTTTGTAACAGAACGATGTATGTATGACAGAGTTCGAAATTAAGATACAAGGAAAGAATGTAAGATGAAGAAAGATGTAATTAACAGAATGAAAGTTAACACTTTGAGATGGTTTG
The DNA here is from genome assembly GCA_963576475.1 of Molanna angustata. Lineage (NCBI taxonomy): Eukaryota > Metazoa > Arthropoda > Insecta > Trichoptera > Molannidae > Molanna > Molanna angustata. The sequence continues at coordinate 28,962,895 of OY754973.1, read as the reverse complement.
GCCACTTGGGGAGAATGAATGAAGAACGCCTGACGAAGAAAATATACAAAGCTGACAGGAATGGAATAAGAGGTCGGGGGCGCCCAAGAAAAAGATGGCACGATCATGTAAACGATATTCTGAAAGATGGAAATGTAAGAAGCGTGAACAACAGACGAACGTGTATAAGTCGATGTATGAATGTTGATGAGGCGATGAATGTGTGTCAAGATAGAAAAATGTGGCGTTCGGTTCTCTCTGCCTACCCTGTGAGGGACATGGCGTGATGGTATGTATGTATGTATATACAATAAAAAAAATTATATGGACTTATGGATTATATTGGTCCATACCCAATTTATGATAAGTGGTATGTTTTGATAAATCTACCGGCGCGGTTGCTAAATCTATTGAATACATTTTCAATTAAATCTCAATATAAGATCAATCTATTTAGTTCCATAATATATATTATAATAGACGAGCAAATATGAGAAATGTGTGGGGGGTGGTGTGGTACATTCGCCACATTATATGAAGTGTCTACACTAAGTGGTTTCAGTAATTGCATTGCACCTTCCATTACCCCATCTATAGCACGCGATTCATCTATTAACATCCACCACGCAACAGAGAAAAACCTCACGGAAGCTGTTAAAACGGGGCTGGACATATATATTCAATCGTGGGACGTTATTATTCATCTCTGGTACCTCTTTCATACATTCGCAATAGTCAATTTTATTATGCAACAACAAGAAAGTAAATCGAATATATTTTTTAATTGCATATACGCAAACATTGGATTTTTATCCCTGTCGGGAGCCAAATGATATTTTTACTGACAATAACATCTCAATAGAGACGAAATTGGGATATCATAGAAGAACCAGGAGCTCAGGCACCTACAGGGCTTACGACCTCTCATCGGCTGGTTTACGTGATCACTTTATGCGCTTGCACAACGTTCACCAATTATTCCTTTATTGAGTTCCCTTATCAATATAATTTTTGAAAGTACTATATATTTAAATAATGTGTAAACATTTCACCTGAACAATACGAAATCATACTATTGCCATCTATGATATAACGAAGAAACCATTTTATTTATAACGCCATCTATCGAGAAATTAATTTATTTGTAAACAATGAAAGCACCAGTCCTTATAAATGAGGTGCCGGTGTCTCGCACAGATGTCACCCCTGAACTGCGCCAGAAATATTATTTCATTTTTTTGCTTGTTTACCTACTTGAACCAATGTGTATGTAAATAGAATATATTTTTTAATTGCATGTATCCAATTTTAATTAAGATGTTATTGTGAATAAAAAACAAGAAAGTAGCTCGACAGTGGAAAGATCTTCCAAAGTATTAAGTTTCCAGCTTCTTACAATCCGAGTATTTTTCCTCCACAACGTTGAGTAGTGTGCTTCTTCGGCAATATAATGGACCATAATCATAATTACTGGTGTCCCCTACGTAGTTATTGACGTATTCAAATATTTTTTTTACGAAAATCTTTTTTGAAGTTATACGACCTGTGATAAAATTAATAAGCATATAATACCCCCTATTCAGTAACTATTGTATCTAAAATAGGAACGTTCTAAAATTGTAGATTTTAGATTTACGGTTTTATTTTTGCGTTATAAAATATCAACTTGGACTAAATGGAATAGGAACGTAACTATTTCGGCCGGAACGTTCTTAAAAAGTTACTGAATTAGACGTATTATGAATAATGATGAAAATTATGAAATTTTTATCATTTTCATTATTATTCAAAATACGTCTAATTCAGTAACTTTTTAAGAACGTTCCGGCCAATAAAGGTACGTTCCTATCCCATTTAGTCCAAGTTGATATTTTATAACGCTGAAATAAGACCGTAAATGTAAAATCTACAATTTTAGTATGTTCCTATTTTAGTTACAATAGTTACTGAATAGGGGGTATTATGTACCTACATAGGTACTTGTGTTGTTTTTTCGCTACTCACTCTGTTTAAACCCGCTCTGTTTATGGAGACTGTAAACGGAACGCCAAGTGAGCGACAAAAATATATACCGCGAAGAGTAGCTCATGGAGCCCTCTAGATTGGCAATCTCGGCAACATAGTGCAAAAAGAACAATCGACTATTGTGAATTGAAAATTCACGTTCGTGGCCTCAGATCTTTTTAAATGTAAAGCATCGGAGGTGTGACCAAGATCTTTGTAAAAAATAATTTATTGGGAATCTACCAATAGTAAGGTACCACAACTATGACAGAACTTCTGAAAGGCTTAAAAAAAATTCTTTGAGATCGTAAAATCCGCATGATCAATGGGACCTTGAAGAGGTCCATGGTCTACAACGAGGAGCTCCGATCTATAAGAGAATATTTTTAGAATAGTTTGGTCCGAGTACTGTCAGAGCTGACATGAGGCAGAGGAAGCAATGTTAAATCGGCGAAGATAACCAAAAGTCAGGGACAACTTAGAAAGATTTAAGTCGATTCCTGGCGTCAGGAAAAATGTATAAAGGTTATCTTCCCACTGAGCAGGCCGTCCATCGGGTTTGCCAGATATTCTGTAAATTTTCGTTTACAGTTTCTCCGAGAAAACCGCGTGATACTCGGCCTTCTGGAGGCAAAAGAAGGACATCTTCAATCACAGAAGAACGGCCCCGTGTAAGAATGAAAATAGCACCTCTACGCTGCATTTCCAGATCTAGGGGTGTCATGTCTGTCAAAATTGGCAGGGATTCGGTGGTACGCTCTGGATAAGGCTATATAAGAGCGAATCTTGGCCTGAGAGCAGAATTCTTCGTGTTTGTTGAAGCTAAGCTACTATTATATTGTTACACATAGAAAATGTGAAGATTTATATAATCATCATCAGCACATGTTTGTTCACTGTATGACATATTATGCCTAATTTAATAATAATAAAAATAATGAACACTTTCTTGCACCCTGCGCAAGTGGCGAGTTTATTGCCGTATGGCAATTTCTTCAAACTAACCAGTGTTTCCAGCCCAGAGAAGCAATATTTGCGTGAGAAATGAATCTAAGTAAAGTTCTCCTCTGCTCTCTTATTTGCTAAATATTTTACTCGAAACTGGCTAAGATCGTCACCGGGTGGCGAAAGCCATAAAAAATATTAAGAAAAAAAAAGCTTTCCTATCCAACTTCGCTTATCTACTTAGTTCAAATAAAATAATTTGTATTGATTTACTGTGATTATTGACGCGTTTCCTGCAAATTATCAACAATTCATCAGAATAGTCAGAATAAGTGTATTAAAAACATCTTGTTAAATCGTATAACCTAAATATTGAAAAAAATCTATGTGGTTTGCGGACCTAAGTTTGACAGCTCTTCGTTACATTCCGACTAAACAACCCCGAGATTCGCACCGTGTTGTCTCATTCGCCGTCACTCGTATCATAGGCAGAAAAGTGAGACAGAAGACACATTCATATTTTGATAGGTAGGTACTATTCATGTGTAAAAGCTGTGTATGATCATTAAAGCTCACCTTTGGTCAATTTTTCATAAAGGCCTTTGAAGACCGCAAATGGCCGAAGATATATAATATATAATGTGAATATAGGTATATATCGGACATTCACTAACAATAAAACGTTCATATTATTTCATTCTTTTTGTTAAAAGACTGGAACATTTTTCTTTTGATTCATCTAAAATACCGTATGTACGAATTCCCACATTTGTCACTGTTTTATTTATTTATTTATTTATTTATGCACACTTAATGGCACCTGTGCAAGTGGCGAGTTTATGCCTAAAATGACTATTATTTTTTCAACTTTGCAGTGTTTTTTTCAGTCCAGAGAAACGTTAATTATGAGAATTTATTTTTTTTATTTATAAACAACTAAAATATAATCACAATACAAAACAACAAAATATATAAAAAAAATACAATTCAGTATATTATACCTAAATATAAACCACCTCACTAGACTGAACCTGTTCCGAGGTTGTAGAAAATTTATTTGCATTATTTCTCATAGAAAAAAAATATTTTTAATAAATATTTCCTCCGTTAGGAATCGAACCTAGGATGCCCACACAGAAGGCAGGCGGCGTTGTTCGCCTACCCCTACTTCGAACTCTATTAAATATTATTTTTTTTAAAAGGAATTCTGGTTTTAACACCTTTTTTTTCTCAGTGGCAGGCATAAATAAGGTAGAGCGACCTACATTACGAGTATTTATCTAGTTTGTCATATAAAAACTACATTACGAGTATTTATCTAGTTTGTCATATAAAAACTACATTACGAGTATTTATCTAGTTTGTCATATAAAAACTACATTACGAGTATTTATCTAGTTTGTCATATAAAAACTAAATTACGAGTATTTATCTAGTTTGTCATATAAAAACTAAATTACGAGTATTTATCTAGTTTGTCATATAAAAACTACATTATGAGTATTTATCTAGTTTGTCATTTAAAAACTACATTACGGGTATTTATCTAGTTTGTCATATAAAGCAACTACAATACCTTGTATATCCATTACGGGTATTTATTAAGTTTGTCATATATAGCAACTACAATACCTTGTATATCCATTACGGGTATTTATTAAGTTTGTCATATAAAGAAACTACAATACCTTGTAGATCCAACAATTGCGAAGCCGTTTTCCCATGTCCAAACCAGTTTCCATAGAATAGTGAAGGCGTATTGGGGCTGGTCACCAGCGGTGTGGGTGCGAACCTGGTCAGGGGTGGAGCACTTCTCCAGTCCAGGTCCGCTGTAGGGGGCACTCTGTAGTGGAGGATGTCCAGCAGGGAGGGACAGGAGGGTGGGGGCGTCCTGAACGAAGATTCACGGGACACCTTGGAAACAATGCACGGTGACAAATCTGCAAAAAATAATTATCATCAATCTGTGCTTGGTTGGAAGATATTGAGAATTTTTAAAGCGCCGTTTAGTGATTCAATATCATTTTAAGGGCTCTAAGGGCCGTATTAGACTTGGTAACCAGGCGACGTCACCGGTGACGCCACCGGTGACGTCGCCTGATGACCAAGTCTAATACGGCCCTAATATTCCGGTCTTATGTCACTCTACGAAGCAGAATTGTTTTCATTCTTTTAGAGAAAGTATTCATGTTTTGAGCACTGCGGACATCTGGAAACAATCTATTCAACTTTATATGACCGCTCTCACCAAAGCATCGATCTTATTTTGTCTTAATCTTATATACATACATACCATCACGCCATGTCCCTCACGGGGTAGGCAGAGAGAACCGAACGCCACTTACTTCTATCTTGACATACATTCATCGCCTCGTCAACATTCATACATTGTCTTATACATACATGATCGTCTGTTGCTCACGCTTCTAACATTTCCGTCTTTCAAAATACCGTTCACATGGACGTGCCTTTCCTTCCTTGGGCGACCCGACCTCTCATTCCATTCCTGTCCGAAATCTTAATCTTAAAAATCTGTCTTAATCTTAACAAAAAGCTTTATTAATCTTAAAATCGTTCATAGTAAAATTGTAATTAATTTTTGTATAAACTAATATAATAGTTAATTTAAATCTAAAAACTGAATATAATCATAGTTAACTTCGTGCCCTGCTTTGTGTTGTTATGTATTTAAATTGTCAAATGAAGATATCAATTTATTAATATAATAGCTGTGAGGCACCGATTAGAATAGTGTATCCACTCTTATCAATTATCATCGTTTTCGGGTGTCCTGTAAGAGCCGGGTAATCGAAAATACAACAGTCAACTATAACATCTCACATAGTTCAGCAATGAGGTACACAACCCCGACATACACGCATGTGCCGTGTTTTTTTTTGTGTCACCGGTCCCACAATTTGTGATATGCCATGAAGGCATGAATGAATGGATAAATATTTATTCATGTACCTACCTATAGTACTTACAACAAATATTATTGATTGAACGCATCTACAAAAGAGGTCGCAATCCGTACGGATTGGTCAAATTATAACTATTCTTCCTTTTCATTCCAATATTGACTATTATGAATAATAATTGAGTGTATTACAAAGTTTATAAGAAAACGTTTATATTTTTTTAATAAAATTTATTAACAATGTTATAACAACAGTATTTTAATTGTCTAGTACATCATTCCATAAGTAAGCATTTACTTATGTGCAGTGCTTACTTATGGAATGGAAACATCGGTCCTAACAAAACGAATAATGCACAAGCTAATAGTGACACAGAGAGCTATGGAGAGAAAGTTGCTGGGTATTTCAATAAGGGACAGAATTCAGAATGTCATGATAAGGCAAAGAACCAAAGTAGCCGATGTAGTGGAAAGGGTCGCTGGCCTTAAGTGGAGCTGGGCTGGGCATATTGCCAGATGCCAGGATTCACGATGGACCAAAAAGATCGTAGAATGGCGACCGAGAACAAGCCGAAGAGGTGTCGGCAGACCCCAGGCAAGGTGGTCTGATGACATCAAGAAATGTGCCGGAGGGAGATGGATGCAGTGTGCCCAACAGGGAGTTGTGGAGGATCAAGGGGGAGGCCTATGTCCAAGAATGGATAAAAACAGGCTGAAGAAGAAGAAGAAGTACATCATTTTAGATTATACTAAATCAATTCAAGATCATCTACTCAGATCACATTTAATAGGCATTTTGGTTTTGGCAACATGAAAGATTCTCATTCGTATAATTATAACAGTCATTATGAATCTATTTAATCAATGGAACAATTACCTCAAAATTCGAGTTAAAATCCTCTTATTTTTTAAGAAACAGGATAAGGCAATATAGGCAGGTAAAATGCAAACTTCGTTGACTGTTGTATAAGAATGGACGTCCTTAAAGATTATAATCGTGTGCGCCCAAGTTAGTGTATTTGAATCGAACGAGCGTTACATAAAATACTATGGTTTATTTGATTTTACAAAAAAAGTGAGAACATTTTGTGAAAACGTATCGAGCCAATGTTTAGATTTATAAAATACCTACCTATCATTTAGAAAAACATTAATATTTCTGAGCCTTATAAGTTTTGAGTTATGGATAAAAAATCTGAGAAAACAGGTATTATTAAAAAATAATTTACCAAAAAAGTACACAAATTGTAAGAAAGGGTATCAGGACAATGTATAGACAAATAATGAGAGAATAATATTATATATTTTTGTTGAAGACGTAACTCTTAAGAGTACGGCGTAATGAGCATCCAAAAAGTACCTTGGAGAATATCTCGTCAGCGTATTTACCTTTTCCGTGTTGATTATCGCTAATGCACTTTAATGCAATGCAATTTTAAGTACATTAGCGCAACAAACTAGTGCCTAATTCGAGGCAGTACTTGCTTCCTAATCAACACGGAAAGGTAAATACGCATCCCGTCACCTCATTATGAATACTTGCAATTATTATTTTAAGTCAAACAATAATAAAAACATTACTGGTTTTTAAAAAAGGATCCTTTACATACATATAGTGTTAATTGTGCCATCTGACAATCAACTTCTAACAGAGCTACAAATATAACCAATGGACGAGAAGGTCCTATTTGCTTAAATCACAATAATAACACACAAATTAAATCAAATTTTTCAAATAATATTTAAAGATATGTTTTTTTCTCTAGTGAGTAAATGTATTTTACATCGTAAATTCTGCTTAAACTAATTAAAAAAATATTCTTTTTAGAGCATTTTTTTTAAAATTACTAGATTACGAAATCGAGCTCTCATCATGGTGGCATATCTCATGTAATAATATTGTTAATTTTCCCTTTTAATCCTCTCCTAGATCCTTTTGATTCAGATACACCATCATTCACATGTTTTTAATATTTTTGTATTATTAGTATTACATATTCTGGTCCTTATGTGGGTAATTGTCTTATTTAATGTATTTTTTGTAATTGTGACTGTTTGTAACCATAAATAAATAAATAACTATGTGTCGTAGAGAAATAAAACTTTTATGTGCTTTAATAGTGCATAAAATCAAAGAGAATGTTCGTGATATATTTTTCATATCAAGTCATGTTTTTTATTAAAATGCAAATCAACAAATTTTGGGTGAAACAAATGAAAAAAAAATTGAGAACGATAAAAAAAAAACAAAAGGAAAAAACTATATATAAATAAAAATAAATAAATAAAAAAAGAAAGCATTATTACGATAGTTAGATCTAGCGTTATGTGTCCTCTTAATTTACCGGAATTTAATTATTACCGGATCCGGTAGACGTATAATAATGCTGGATTTCCAGATCGCAATCCCTACTACAATATCAATATTAATGTTTCTCGCTCTAATAGGAATGAAACAAATGTAGTAATAATGCGAAAACTATATAAATGTCCTAATGTTTTTGTTTGTTAAATTTATTTTACTTCAGATTAAATGAAATTTTAATTAAAATAATTAAAAAGATTTCTGAAGATGAATAGTAAAATTTACAAACCATCTGTAGATTCTGTTTCCCTAAAGTCTTGACCATCTTCGCGTCTGACTGTCAATTTATTTGGAGATTCTTGTATGGCCGTTTCTAATTCAGGACTGGATCTTGATTTGTTGATACCTAGAATATTGTCTATTGAAAACTTTTTAGCTGATGCTGTTCTTTCAGATCCTCCCGTGGCAATTTTATCATCTGCACTGCGGAAGATGGACCCAGACTTCCTGGATTCAATTATACTGGACAGTATTTCGTTTCCAGTAGTGTTGTAGGCTGGATTAAAGGCAATGTTCAAAGGGGAGAGTCTTTCTTGATCGTTTATTATGTCGATACTGTCACTGTTTTCGTAGTCTGTGTCATAGTTGCTGTAATCGTGCGCTTCACCGCTGAGTCTGGTGTCAGAACCATCCTCAGGGGAGCGGGAAGAACTGTGGAAGAAGACGTTGTTTGAAACGTGACATTCTGTTTCTGCCTCCATTTTTATAAAAACTTATATTTCATAAGCATTTAAGCAATTTAAATATTTTGCTATTTTATTCTCAAGATATTTAAATTAATCTTTTTTTTTTACTATTTAAATCAAAAAATTGGGCAAGCTTTTCGAAAGCTACTAAGGTATACTTTTAACATTGTTGAAGCTTATTTTTTTTCAAAATATGCACTCATTTTTAACTGTTTTTTCTCAAATGCGTATTCATGTTTCATCATTGTTTTCGCTAATTTACATTTAAGTAAATTATTCACTCGGATATTTTCCTTTATATTTATTTTCATTCAAATAATATTAAGTCAAACTTGTATATTTTCACTGACAGATTCACAATATTCATTCTATCACTAAATTGCACTAAGTATTTGTAAATTTTACACGCTGTTTGTAAACAAATACTCGATAAAACTCAATTATCAATTAAACATTATGGGAACTTTTTATTTATTTATCGATGAGCGTATTATTTATAAGTGAAAAAAAAAATAAACTGTTCTAGTAACATCCTGTTTCCGGCCTCGAGATAATCTGATCTGTTGCAAGGTGTGTGCTGACAGGAGAGTTGAAAGACAGGTAGAAGGGGGTAGGTGAGGAGGGCGGAGGGGAAGTGTAAAGGTGAATTTAGGGGGCGGAGTCTGCTCCCTCCAGTCATCTCACTTGAGATCTATGGTCTTTAGGCAAATAGGTACCATTTTATCGAGAAATTTAATAAGTATACTTTTACATACAATAAACAATCATGTTTTTTCTTTCATGATATTTTATATTACAATTTATTTTATTGAACATCCCACAATGTGGGGTAACCAGCGACGAGTGTGCGGATGTACAATACCTTATAAAAGAAAGCACGACACATGCATGTATGCCCACATACTTATCTCACCTCACCTAAAAAGGCACTACATCCAGAATGGGTAAACCTCATTGCTGAACTACATATGTGAGATATTATTTTGCATGTTGCATTTTCGATTATACGGCTCTTACGGGATACCCGAAAACGATAATAAAAAATAGTGGAAGCACTATTCTTAGCCGGTTCCTCTACAACGTACAATATATACAATATATCTACGACGTAGTTACAATATATTTACAGTGGGTATAATAATTTATATATAAGCTATGTTATAGAATTTTTTAAGGTTTTTTTGTAGGTAAAACTAATTATGTAAAACATTTTGCTAAAGTAAATTATAGTACATACATACCATCAGGCCGTGTCCCTCACAGAGAGAACCGAACGCCACTTACTTATATCTTGACATACATTCATCGCCTCGTCAACATTCATACATCGTCTTATACATGTTCGTATGTTTTTCACGCTTCTAACATATAGTATCTAACATATATTTATTAATTTATTTACGGCATATATTGCCCTTGACAAACATACGTTAAAAAAATGAAAATATACAGTAAAAAACAGAGCAAAAGTTTTTTTGGGTTTTTATTTTGTTCATATAAATACTATCTAAATAATATTTTTTATTTCAAAAATAAAATACGATAAAAACAATAAAATAAAGTTTAAATACAATAACGATATCTATTACCTCACTAGGCGAAGCCTGTTCTGAGGTAATACTAAAAATAATTATAGGTATAATATAATTATTCTATATATATTTTCAGTAAGGTATAAAATTTAAAAAAAGGAACTATAAAAATATATAAAGAACAAAAGTATAAAGCACTAAAAAACAAGTGTATTTGTGAGGGTGAGGGTGAGGGTGAGGGTGTGTTTGCATGTGTAAAAGGACGATTTGGGGAAATGTGCAATAAATGATGTATGTTGGCGTAAGAAACAATATCTTTTTTGTGTGGAAATCTGGAGGATTAATTTTGATAGTGTTTGGGATGAGGGTTGGTACTAATTGTTTTATTGAAAGGACATATTACATAATTCATTTAACAAAACAATTAAATGTTTATTGGCCGAAATGTTCGTCCAGTCGAAGGAAATAAATATTTGTTGAACAAATCAAAAAAAATTATAGTATATTTTTATTATTCAATATATGTATATTTTACTAGCTGACCCGGCACACGTTGTTTTGCCATATAAATAATTTCTTGTGAATAATTTGGTAATTAAATAAAAAAAAACTAACTTATTGTAAGTATGTGGGGATGAGGCCTGAGTGAAAGAGGAATGGAGGGCTTTGGACGATGACGGCCTATAAAAATAACAGAACGGCCTTCGTGGTTCAGTGGGTTGGGTATCTGACTGTTGACCCAAAGGTCCCGAGTTCGATTCCCGGTGGAGACACAGTTTTTAAAATTGTGTTTTCAGTCTAGGTCTGTAAGACCATAAATATCGTAAGTCTTCAGAATGTGGCATCTTGTTATTGGGTGCGTGTTAAATATTTATTTGACAAAGCACCTGTTAGTTGCCCGAGAAGCTACATAAAATAAAAATTAAATAAAACACCAACCATTCATTTTTTTAAAAAATTTAATGTAAATTAAAAAAACCAATACATATTTTTTTATCTTAAATTATGCCAATTAAAAAAAAACAATATCAATCTCGAAGAGCAGTGTACGATGTTTTTTGTCAGTCCGTCTTTAGCCAACACAAACAAACTGGATGGTTTGCCCATGCCACGTATCCCATGTCCGTGTGAAAAGCATGGTGTGCCCAAATCTAAGCCATAAACAGACATCGTTTGGCCTTGTGACTTATTGATTGTCATTGCGAATACCATATCTAATTGGAAATTGAACGAATTTTAATCATTGGGATTGGGATTTTAATCATTGGGCTGTGGTAATCATTGGGATTCGTGACAGCAATACATTTTCGCCTCGGAACTTGCCATTCAAAATGCTGGTATAGACAATGTTTTTCATAATTTTTTTAATGACTAATCGCGTGCCATTGCACAGCCATGGTGGGTTCAAATTCCGAACTAAAATAACCGGAGATCCAAATTTCAGTTGTATATAGTGCGGTGACGTGTCTGACAAATCCAATGAGTTCAAATCTCTGTTGGATAATTTACAGCTTCGTTGACATCGCAAAATATATCGATCGATTTGTATGACACCAAGTCGCCTGGCAACAACTATTGTATCTTGAAATTATTGTATCGTTGATGTCCACATTATTTGCTGCCAAAATTCATGATTCATGTATTTTGTGTGTACAATGGGAAATATTCTATCGATGAGAGTATTTTGCGAAATAATGATTGTGCAGAAATCGGTCGGCAATTTTATGCATCCAGTATTTTCATGGACAGCAACTATTCCATCGCCGATATCAAACAATTGTTTTGAGAATGTATCAGCGGATGGATCTTGAAGCATTTGAACGCACATGTTTACTTTAAGCTGTACCTATTTTTTCAACATTACGCCACAGTGACGATGATTTCAAGCAAGCATTGATCTCATCAGCGTGTGTTGAACGTAGAATGACGGAAATTGCTTGTCTGAAATCACCTGAACGGAGTAACAGAGAGCCGCCGAATAGTTTGTCAGTGTCATGTTCAACGCCTCGTAAATGATTCTTTGTTCATCAGTCAGTAGTGAGACATTACGATTCAGATTACTGCATGGGCCATGAATAATATTATTTGTTGTAACAATATCGAACAGTAGTTGATCAGTAGACGGATTTGGAATTTCCGCAGAAATTATACTATCGATTTCCTCACTGATAGAATCGATGTACAAACAATAATAATGGCCGAAAATTGTGTAGAGAGTGAGAGAAAGCTTTTTGTGTGAGAGAGATAGGAGACCGCCATCTTTCTCGTCCCTACTCCTTGCTGTTTTTTGGTTGAGAGGTGACGCCTGTATAACAATCGCACTTTCTGTTTTCACTGGGTTAAATACATAAAATGCCCCTACATATCTGAAAGAAAGATTTCAACCGTTGGCCTCTCATGGAATCCCACTTCGGTCTAGAGAAGAGAGAACCCTTGCCATCCCACCTCACGATACAGATTATTATTCATCTTCCTTCACTATTCATGCTGCCCGGCTGTGGAACAATTTAGCATTTGATATTAGATCTGCCACATCACTTCCAATTTTCAAATCTCGTCTTAAATGCTCACTCTTTCTCTCAATTCCATAACGAACATACATATATCCCAATTTCATTTTCCATACCTTTTGATCGCTCCTCATCCTCTCCCTTCCCTTTCTGATTTTCCTCTCCTTTCTGAATTTGTGTAATTGTCTTATACTGGTTGTGTTATTATGTATATGCCGAAACTATGTTATGTACTGTTGATCTCAGATGGTTTACTGGAAGAAATTGCTTCCAGGCAATAAGTTTGCCATTTTTGTTATTTACTTTTATGTATCAACAAAAAAGTGTTATATAAATAAATTGAGATTTTTATGTATTAGAAGATTATATTATTCATTATATTTTGCACAATTCCAACCAAGCTAAAACCCAAAATTGAGGTCTGCGCAGGCCACTCGATTTTTCAAGTTATTTTCAACTATTTACAGCCGAGTTGTTTTTTGATAGTAGGCTTTTGCGTCGTTCTTTTAGTTGCGCCCTTGCCATGACTCATGAAACGGCGGTGTATATTATTTATTCAGCAACATAAAAAAAATGTGTAGTGGCAGAACAATTTGTATGTAAATTAATATGTCTTCCTATGTCAAAGAAATATTGATTTGTTCACCCCTATTTACCTATAGTATGTGTGGGTTTATTGTGATAGATATATATGTATATTTACAATATCATCACCTGAGTACACAACATGATCATAGTATACATATTATATTATGAAGGTATTCCAACTGTCGATTTGTTCAGGAGAACTTTGTTCTCTTAACATATCGACAATGTATCAAGCAAGAATACGCGAGAATTGTATGGAGAGGTCTACTTTTTTCACGGCTTTTCCAACTTTGAAGTCAAAAAACACCAACTTAGAGGCTTCGCAGCATATATGTTCCATACACGGATTTACTCAGAATTCGGAGTAGAACATTTCGTGTGTCTGTGTGTGTGTGTGTGTGTCTGTGTGTGTGTGTGTCAGGGTGTGTGTGTGTGTGTGTGTGTGTGTGTGTATGTCTGTGTGTGTGTGTGTGTGTCCCCCCCCTTATAACTTTTGATCCGCTCAATTTACAGAGCCTAAAATTTCAGAATATATAAACAGTTACAGGCCTACAAAACTTTTATACTCGGAATTTTGAATTTTTGTTTCAGTCAGGGGTTATTAACTTTTGAATTTTTATTTTATTTTTCCATATATCTCAGAAACCATAAACGCTAGAACGCTGAAAATTGGTACAAACATAGACAAATACAAAATCTCAAATTATTTTTTTCAAAAAAATTCCAGGGTTTCTCAAACATTTTTTATTAAGAAAAATATTTTTTTTATGATAAATTTATGAGTTTAACTGCCTATATTTCCAAAACTTTTACAATTATCGAAAAAAGCCGAAACACCCCAACTAGATAATTTAATTTTCTATAAAAAATATTAACATTGTAATAGAAGATCTCAATTTTTTTTTAACAATTTTTTTAAAAATTGAATTTAGTGACGACATCGCTTCATACATTTTGTATGGCAGTCGCCTATACACAATATGTAAGAAGACTTAATAGTTTGTTACTTCATCTCCAAACATACATACATACCATCATGCTATTTGCATATATTGGGTAGGAAAAAGGATCTTCCTCCATACTATCCTATCTTGACATACATACCTACATATGTTGTATAGAAAACAAAATATCTGAAAATATTCAATAATTTGTATCTATGGGTTTATAGTTTGGTACATATTCTTCAACTATACATACTATCGCTATCGACAGTTGGATCTCATGTGTTACATGCAACTAATAATATATGTGTAAACACCCTGGTCGTTATAATACCTGGGGGGCTGCACGTTTTTAATACGTTGTTATCTTGCCTTAATTAAAATACATATAATGGAGTGTTATGTTATTTGTTATTAAAACAGTATGTTTATAAAATGAAATGAAATGAAACGAAACGAAACGAAACGAAACGAAACGAAACGAAACGAAACGAAACGAAACGAAACGAAATAAAATAAAATAAAATAAAATAAAATAAAATAAAATAAAATAAAATAAAATAAAATAAAATAAAATAAAATAAAATAAAATAAAATAAAATAAAATAAAATAAAATAAAATAAAATAAAATAAAATAAAATAAAATAAAATAAAATAAAATAAAATAAAATAAAATAAAATAAAATAAAATAAAATAAAATAAAATAAAATAAAATAAAATAAAATAAAATAAAATAAAATAAAATAAAATAAAATAAAATAAAATAAAATAAAATAAAATAAAATAAAATAAAATAAAATAAATCTATATTGACACACATACTTACATGTGTTGTATAGAAAACAAAATATCTTAAAATATTCAATAATTTGGATTAATGGGTTAATAGTTTGGTACGTATTCTTGAATTATGCATACCATCACCATCGACAGTTGGATCTCATGTATTACATGCAACTAGTTAGTATGAATCTTAGTGAGGTACGCCTCTGAATAATATAAAATAGGTATTCACCTTGTTACGAACATCGCCACTCGATTAAGTTCAATTACCCCATTGTAAAAACATCCCCTTTATCCACAAACACCCCAATCCATTTTGCAAATAATGGAACAATACCATCTCTCAACCCCCTGCTAGTAGCTACTAGGAGATTGCTACCACCACCAGTAACAGAACTCTCAGCCCACAGTTCACTAACGGGTATTAATTTATTCATATTAAATGGAGGTGGAGCGATATTATATTAAACTCGGATCATACTAAATATGTATTACATTATACTATGTTCAACGTCAAATTGAACTTTGTTTACTATATTTTTTTATAATTATTTTAATATTATACCTCTTCTTTTGTCGTGGTTGAGTATTAGGTACCTATATACATAATATCCGTGAATGAACTGGAGTTTGAAGTGACGGACAGCTTTTTGAATTGCATTGGGACTTAAACCCAAGTGATTTAGATGCCACCAAACTTCTTGAACCTTATCGCCGTGGAGGAGGGCGATTTGAGCACATACGAACCGAGCAAAAATACATAAAATTGCGGTCTGGGACCCTGTTCTCCAAACTCGCACTTCCGATGTCGTATACGACATATTATTACTTTCGCACGACTTCTAAAATATGCCATTCTGGAGTCTCGCGTGCGACATAGTCGAATGAAGATCATTCGAGAATTTGACGAGTGGTATAGGACCACTCAACATTCCATGTCGCATGATTTTATCTGTCAAAAATGGTCGCCATATTGCATTTACATACGGCAAGCGTCTGTATCAACAAGTATTTTCGTTATTTTGTCTTTTGTAGTCACAATGACAATTCGACGAATAAGTTATTTTATCTATTTAACAGTACATAATATTATAATAAAATACATGGATGACGAAATAATTTAAAAACATTGCATGCTTCTACTTTGTTTATATGTATATCTCCATTAATAAATTTTGTTAATGTTCCTATTTTGTAACGAACCTTCATAAACAAGTTTTGTTTAATGTTTTGTTTTTACTTATCACATATTTCTCCATTAATAGGTTTTGTATTTGTTTGCTATTGAATTTTTCAATATAGGTACACAATATTTCTTTCTGTTTGTCTTGTATGTATTGTATGTTTGTGCCCTTTAGTTACAAATTATTTGTCTCTTACATGTACCACAGTAAATTTAAATTTTATAGTATTAATAACTTATTGTTCGAGAATTCAGGAAACGTCATAATAAACAATATGTTCAGTGGTTAGAAATCTATCATAGAATTGCATTGAAAAATGTTGTGTTTTGACAACCATAGAAAAAAAACGGCAAAAAATATGCAATAAATGCTAAAAATATATTTCAAACGCATCCCAAATGCTATGTTGCCTATTCTTTCATGTGACATTTCAATGTCGAACGATTTTAATGTCGAATGATTTCAAGAATAGACTATAAGCCGATTCCCGGACAATTTACTGTAGCCGATTGACCGTGGACAATTGACCATACGCCCTTTTTACCGTATGGACAATTTACCGTGGGGACAATTGACCGTGAGGATATTTGGCCGTGAGGACAATTTATCGTATAGACAATTGACCGTATGGACAATTCACCGTGCGGAAACTATTTTTAGTATCAGAAATATTTCTTTTTCTTTTTTCGTTTGAGTTAAATAAATTGCGTGAGTAAAAAATGTTTGTTTATGGTGACGAACCTTATTTTTTTTATTTCAAAATACTATTTTTTTATTTCAAAAGCCTTTTTTTTATTTCAAAATAAATTCAATATTATGTCGACAGTGATTAAAACGAATTTTTACAAAATAAGCGGTAATTAATGTAATCAGGTACGTTCGTTTCATGGACGAACGATGAACGAAGAATGTTTTGAAGTGAAACATAGTAAATATATCTGGGGTGACTGATGGTGTGTCATTGAAACCATTATCAAAGTGGTTGTTCTGTTTTGGTTTTATGTTAAATTTATTTTGCTCCTTGCGTATTTTATAACCCCGTAGGTAGGTACTTATGTACTTCATCTGCAAACAATAAATACCGCGGGATCGTTTTTACCGTAATAAAAGTAGTGTGATTCAATGACATGTCGCTATTGGCGATGGGCATTATTGTCTGTTTCAAGGAAGAAACCACTAATATTTAGTTCACCTACCTCAATATTTATTAACTGTCTAAATATTGTAACAAAAGATTTTCCATTAGTGAAAATGACAGCAAGCAGTTAGAAATTACAAAGGCTGAATTTTTAATACAAATATTTAAGTCAAATTATTGTTTATGTACTTCACCGATGATTCTGATTTCACAATAATTATTTATTGTTGAAGTACTTCACTAATTTCATAATATTTATTTTTTTTTGAAGTAATTTACTGATTTCATAATATTTATTTCACAAAAATTATTTACTGTAGAAGTAATTCACTTACTTCATAATATTTATTTCACAATAATTATTTATTGTTAAAGTAATTCATTGACTTCATATTATTTATTTCACAATAATTATTGATTGTTGAAGTACCTAAATGTAATACAGGACAATTACAAAACAACTACATTTATTTGGGAATAAAATGTTTCAATTGCCTTAGCAGATAAAATAATTTAAAAAAATTAGTAGTTATCGATTTTGTTGTTTGATTTGTTTCAATTGCCAGTATTTTATTTTTGAATAAGTATGTGTTTTGATATGTTTGAATTGTCTATATTACCATTTTTCAATTATTTTCATGTATTTCCTTATTTTTTCCAATTTGATAATGTATTTTGATATGTTTTCTCATTTGTATATTCCTCTTTTTCATTTATTTTAAAACATTTTTAATGTTCATTTGATTTTTTTATTCATGTATGATTTGATTTAATTACTTTATGTTGACTTTGCTTAATTTCTTTGTATTGATATTTTTTATTTTTTTTATAAGTGATTCCCTCACCAAGCACAAGATTGCAATCTTTTTGATGAGGCACTGCAAAGAAAAAATTGTAAAAATATTATTACTAGTGAATTATATCTTGATTTGTGTTATATAATTATTATGTTAAATAAATAAAATAAAAATAATTCACTGATTTCATGATATTTATTTCACAATAATTATTTATTGTTGAAGTACTTCACTGATTTCATAATGATATTTACTGTTGAAGTAATTCACAAATGAAAAGCTCTTCTAATTGACCAGTGTTTCCAGTTCAGCAAAGTAAGAATTGCTTGAGAAATAAAATTATTTATATTTGTGTACTAGGATATGCGTACATTAACATTACTGTTACGATGAGAATATACACACCTTACCAAACGCCTGATTCTCTATTAAACATAAAGCTATGTTCTAAGCGAAAATTTTGAATTGGAATTGGATTTGAAATTCAAGATTAATATCATATTATAATAGAAAATAAAAACAGACAGAACTAAAAAATAAAAATCCGATAAGTGTGCTTTTTTCAAAATGTAAGTATTAATAGAATCTATACTTATACGAACGTTGAATTTACATAGGTATCAATTTTGGTAAAAATAATTTCCTTTTTATATATTGTATGTAAGAACTTGTATTTCTCTTTAGTGAATTTGAACACATCAAATTCAATTAAATTCACACAATAAAACGTTATGATTTATCATTGGCCGTGTTGAGTAAGTACTTTGGTGAGGTGAGATACCAGTAGGGTGTTAAGGTGGCTGTGGTGGACTGTGGGTGTTGGGATGCAACAGAGGGTTGAGATGGAAGAGAGTATAAGTAGACCGTAAAAGTTGTTAAACAGCGATAATATCAGGGGTGTTAAATCTTAATCATTTTATTGATTAAAAAAATGATTATATTTAGACATTCATATTTTACTAGAATGATAGATTGAAAGTTATGAGATCTGGGTCAATTGTATTCATTTGGGTCTCAATCCTAAGATTGATTTGCACCAAGAAATCTATAATCCGCCAACCCCTTAAATTTCATGGTAGCTACTACAACTATCTTTGACGTGTAAGGAATATGAAACATGTTTCGTAGACTTATCAAAGTAATAAGGTCTGGGCAGAAAAAAAAGGTTAATTTTATGTAGAATGATTCAGGATTGCTTTTTCTAATTACCTATGTATAGAAAAATGAATGAATTTTCGTCGGTTGGAGTATTAAGATTTGGAAAGATAGAAAAAGTTAAAAATTTGGATAGATAGAAAAAATATATGTTGAAAAAGTTCAATTGTAGACGAATTCAAGTTGAGATTTTAGTTACATGACTCAAGTTGAGATTTTCGTTAAATGACTCAGGTTGAGATTTTTGTTAAACGACTCAAGTTGAGATTTCCGTTAAATGACTCAAGTTGAGATTTTTGTTAAATGACTCAAGTTGAGATTTTTGTTAAATGACTCAGGTTGAGATTTTTGTTAAATGACTCAAGTTGGGATTTTGTTAAATTACTCAAGTTGTAAGATTTCTATGGATAGAAAAAAGTATGAAATTTCGCAAACTTACCACTGCAGACTGACCTTAGTTAAGGAATTGGTATATGTAAAAGCGTTTATTATTATTTTACTATACCTACCTATGTAATATATTTTATTTGTTTTGCATTGGTTCTTGGGCAACCAACAGGTACTATATCAAATATTAATTCAATACGCACCCAATAACAAGTTGCCACATTCTGGATGCTAGTGATATTTTTCGTCTCATAGATCCAGACTGAAAACACAATTAAAAGCTGTGTGTCCTCCGGAAATCGAACCCGAGACCTTAATCGAAGGCCATTTTAATTGTGTTTTGATATTTTTTTTTTTTTTATAAAAAATGAATATGTCCTTGTTAAACAAGTACATATACATCTTCCTACGTTCCCTAAACTAAGCATAAATGCTTGTCCTATAGGTGAACGAGATCGGTCGAGGCAGGATTCGAACTCGCGACCACTGGATTACTAACCCAGCGCGCTAACCGCTCTGCCATCCACCCATCCATAATAATAATATATATTTGTAATAATATGATATAAAAATATATATTTTATTAACTTAAAAATCTAAAACAAATAAGGCATCTTTTTATTCCAATAACATTTTATCAATTAAGTTTAAAAAAATCGTATTCAATTAGATCAAAATACTTTATTTATTTTTTTTGTTCATTATACAAACAAATATAATGTTCAATTTCTTACAATATACCAGATTGATGACAGTAATTATTGAATCTGCAATGCCCCACTAGGCAAAAAACCTGTGCCAGGGCCAATGCATCTCGAGACAGTGACACTGTATTAGTTGATGCCAACATCAATCGTACATAAAAAGTGATAATATCACAAACAACATTGGAAATAAAAAAAAGAACAAAAAACATGATATATTAAAAAATTGCACTAATATACTAAGACCAAATAAAGTATGGGGTCGAAAGCTATGGGTGAAAAATCTCTTTTGCATAGTGTCTGCCTGATGCTAAGATTCGCTTTGAAAAGTTTTTTTAGAATATCAAAATATGTTTTTGTATAAGTTTTTATGCGTTGGTAATTTCTGACGAGTGGTGTAAGTATGTCGGTAGATAAAATGAGAGATGGCATAAAGAGAGAAGAGAATGTAGATAAGATAGTGTGAGAGGTTTGGTAGGTAGAATATGAAGTAAAACAGTACAGGTGAAATAGACGGGAGAAATCTCACGACGATAAAAGCCCTTTTACCTACCGTTAACACCTAATGCATTGGCGGAATATATTTTATTTCATATTATTATCTTCATGTAACTAAAAAATATATTGAGTCGCTTTAAAATATAAATCTGTACTTCTTCTTCTTTCGTGTCAGCAACGCATTGTTGCGTTGCTGTGGTGGAAGGATTGGCCAGAGAATTTCTGTTACCAGGGGGCACCGCGTGGAGGTTCCTTCCGTGCTCTAAAATTGTACTAAAATTGATAATTTAATCGATTTAAAAAATATCATTTTCAGTTACAATACGAAGAAGGTTATCAATAAGACTTGATTTTTTTTATGTCCTATATAATTTTGGTCGAGATCTAATAGTAGTATTAGAATTAATATTAATTTAGATGTAATAGCATATAAAAAAAATAATACATCTACTTTAAACAAAAAATATAAAAATAAAACTTTTTGAAACATAATTATAGTAAGAGTATGACATAAAATTATAAAAACATCATGTAAAATATGGAGAACATTAATAGTTTTTAATTATGTATTCAGCACCTAGCCTACGAAAGGTGACAAGACTTGTGGTTTTTTAGTGGTTTCTTTTATATGTTTGGTGATACATTTTGAGGCCAATGGTTGTAGCCGCACCTTGTCAGCTGCAATATAATTATATAATATATATGTATAGCCTAATGATTCTCGAATACTCCCGAAGATTAACGAAGATCAACGAACCATAGCCCGCTGTATGTTGATACAAACCTATGTACAGATATTGGATTCATGTGTTGATCGTTCAATAGTGTAGAGTCGCGTTAAATCCTTATCTATTAGTTCCGACCCACGACATCGCAAATTATTATTTATATTGTAATTTCATTTATTTCGAATAAATCAGTGTTGATCATGTATGTAAGTAGTTCTTTTGATTGAAATCCATCATCACTATAAATTATGTATTATAAATTATTTAATGAACAATATTATACTTGGAAGTAAATGTTTTAAATAAAATCATTTTGAACACGCATCTTTGCAATATAATCCTTCTGAAATAAATAAATAAATTAACATAAACCCCCAAATGGTATAAACTATTTTGTGTACATGTAAATCTTGTTTTTGGAAACCTTACAAGATTTACACGTACACAAAATAGACATCCTCTCGTAGAGTAAGGCTGGTAATAGTATAGTTAAAATACATAAAATTGTTCAAAATTGCGAACTTTACCGGCATTAGATTTCAATGACACAACATTAGATTTCAGGCATCTGCATTTGAATTCTATTGTCAATGTTCCTCGTCCTTTTAATGTTGCTCACCTATTATCACTGAACAAAAACCTCGTTTATTGCCAAATTTCTAAATTAATTTGCTGTAATCAAATGAATTTGTAAATGTTCAACAAACAAGTAAATTAATTGTTCGACTGTAAATAATAATTAGTGTGTTTCATAGACACTAAAATGGCACAAATCACTCTCGATTTGGGTGGATTGACGATCTTAATTAAAAAAATATATTTTATTGCATATATTTATTTCTCAGTTTGTTAATCAAAGTTAATGGTTGTATATTGTATATTGCTTTGCTGTCATTGTTTTTAGTTTTCATGATCATGGGATTGTTTTTGATTTTCATTATCCAGGGAGGCAAGTCTGGTCCGACCGGCGAAATCAAAACCCTAGTGATTACCCATATCATGGATATAATTATCATATGGAGTTCTATGACATCTAAAGATATTGTAGAACTCCATATAATAATTATATCTATGATATGGGTAATCGTGAGGGTTTTGATTTCGCCGGTTGTACCGGACTTGCCCCCATGATCATCTTGGTCATGGGATCTATGAGAAAATCATCAAACTCTTTAATTTTCACTTCAGCTATAATTCTTTACCAAATCGGATTTTAATGATTCCTAGTTTAATAGGAAGAGAGGGCTTCAGAGGTGATCATACATATAGAATTCATCTAGTTCTGATGATGGTAATCATAAAAAAAACAAAATCTTAAATTTACAAGTTCATCTGCAATAATAATGATTCATCACGTCGTCAAAAATTCGATGATTCTTTTTCATTAAAAAGGGGTTACTTTAGGGGTCAGGAGATTTGATGAAGGGAATCACGTAAAAACACGAAACTCGTCGATTTCCGGATGAATGACACAATAATTTTTAATATAACTCACATACAGACACATGAGGATACTTATGATATTTAGCGTCTTACATACTCGGATAAATTTCATATTCGTATGAAAAATGTATATAGAAATTAAGGTGACGGGATAGGCTCCAAGGTACTTTTTGGATGATCATAACACCGTACTCTTAAAAGTTACGTCTTCAACAGAAATATATATTATTCTCTCATTATTAATTTGTCTATACATTGGCCTGATACACTTTCTTTCATTTTGTGTATTTTTTTGGTAAATTATTTTCTAATAATACCTGTTTTCTCAGACTTTTTATTCATTACTCAAAATTTATAAGGATCAGAAACATTAATGTTTTTTTTTAAATGATAGGTATTTTATAAATCTAAGCATTGGCTCGATACGTTTTCACAAAATGTTCTCACTTATTAGTAAAATCAAATAAACCATAGTATTTTATGTAACGCTCGCTCGATTCAAATACACTAACTTGGGCGCAAACGATTGTAATCTTTAAGGACTTTATTGTATTTCCATACAATAGTTATCAAAGTTTGCATTTGACCTGCCCACATTGCCTTACCCTGCCCCTTAAATAGCTTCTGTAAGGGAAAATTGAGTTATCAACTTCATATTGATATTGTATGTGTCTCTATAGACTAGTGCATTTTATACTCTCCACTTGTTCATCTTCCTCAAGGGGTAGGTAGTGAGAACCAAACACCGCATTCTTCTATCTTGACACATATCCATCGCCTCATCACACTCGTTTTTAGTAAAATTTTGTGAAATAAGAATATTATAGTAAAACATTTTTGCTGTGAGGTACCGGCATTAAATACTGCTCCCACAAAATGACCCAGCTCTTATGGGTGCCCCGTACCATAACATCTTACATACATAGTTCCCATAGTTTCCTTTTTAGGGTAATGCGATTCCGCACACCTGTCGCTGGTTACTCCACATTGGGGGATATGATGTGATGGTGTAATATCGATTCAATATTTTATGAGTAAATGATAAGGAGGTTATAAGTTGTATTACTTACGTATAGATGTCAGCACTGTTCAACAGAACAACACTGCGAAACAGTATTATATGCATTATATGCAGACTCAAAAGTAAAAATTATATAAATTGAAGGCTGACCAAATGATAACAATTTTTGAAAGGACACACATGTTTTCCCATATGGGTCAGTGTGTCCATATGTCCATGTAACATCTCGTTTGATAATAATACTAGCACTAGGTACTAGGTGCATGTAACACATGAGATCCAACTGTAGATAGAGATAGTATGTATATTTGAAGAATAAGTGTACCTACCTACCAAACTATAAACCCATAAATCCAAATTATTGAATATTTGAGATATTATTTAGTTTTCTATATAACACATGTACCATGTAGGTATGTATGTCAAGATAGGACAGTATGGAGGTCAGTCCTTTTTCCCTACCCGGAATATGAAACAGCATGATGATATGTATGTATATTTGGAGATTAAGTATCAAACTATTAAGTCTTCTTTCATAGGTATTGTGTATAGGCGACTGCCATACAAATTGTATGAAGCGATGTCATCACTAAATTCAATTTTTATAAAAATTGTTAAAACAATTGAGATGTACTACTACAATGTTAATATTTTTTATAGATAATTAAATTATCTAGTTGGAGTATTTCAGCTTTTTTCGATATTCTTAATAATTTGGAAATATAGGCAGTTAAACAAATAAATTTATCATAAAAAAAAATTTTTCTTAATAAGAAATGCTTGAGAAACCCTGGATTTTTTTTGAAAAAACTGATTTGAGATTTTGTATTTGTCTATGTTTTTAACAATTTTCAGCGTTCTAGCTTTTATGGTTTCTGAGATAAATGGAGAAATAAAGTAAAAATTCAAAAGTTGATAATTGTTAACCCCTGACTGAAACAAAATTTCAAAATTCTGAGTATAAAAGTTTTGTAGGCCTATAACTATTTATACATATATTCTGAAATTTTGGTTTTGAAATAACTAAGCCATATGTATCCGCACGACAACTATAATAATTCCAAACATTACCTTTACCAGTCGCATGTGTATTAAATTCCTAAAAACAGTTTCAGTCATTTTTAAACGGAAAATAAGTCGTAAATACGTTCAAGATTTTTAGTCGCTAAAAATCTTGAACGTATTAGCCGAGGCGGTTTGCACCTAAACTAACGAAGCAATAAGACACAAATTTGCGCTCGAAATTTCACGCCTTGCTCGAGCTAGTTTTGGCCTTAAATTTCCAGTAGCAAGACTGTTTTACAACGGAACATTTCTGGGTATTATGTGTTATATCGCTTCTTGTTGGGCTCATCGTTGTGAAACGCAATACATCAGACGTCTGCTGCTTTCTGGACAGCGCTTTGCTCCACTAGCATTACACTTTCATTCTTACAGGCATGGCTCCCCTTGATCTGGAAACACAGCGACGAGCTTAAATTCTCAACCTGTATAGATGCCGAAGCTCAATTTTGGGTGGTGTCTCTGTCCCACCTGTAAATTTACCCACAATTCGTAGAAAGATTGAGAACCAGAGTACTGGTCTTTTTATTCCGTGGGCAGACTGACTTTTTTTCTTTCCGATGTGAGGACTCGAATTTCTTTATCGTGGATTGTTCCCGATTATTGAACGACGCAATTCCATACCGGACAAGACAGATTTAAAAGTAATCTTTTTCGTTTTCACTTATCCGATTCGTCTTCATGTCAGCTTTGTGATAACCCTGTACAGACTTCTGAGCATATCCTATGGGAATGCCTAACTTCTCTGTGTCAAATTTCCGGCGAGAACTCTACAACGATCTCCGAAAGCATTTATTTGGACCCATTGAACATACGGACCCTGTAGCCACGAAGAGCAACTTATGGGCTTTCAAGACCTTCTGTCTAAAATACGGTGCATTCTTATCTTTACATCAGTGAACGGTGAGCCAGTTGTTTCCACATGGTAAGCTCTCTTTGGCACATTAAGTGCAGTGCCTGTAAGGTTTTAGAGTTCCCCGGACTCATCGTATGTTCTTTATGTGTTCTTTCAGAGTTTTGCAAGGGGCCGTTATTACTCCCAGAACGGGCGGTGGTAGGGGAAGAATAGCTAAAGCCTATGTGGGTATAAAAATATTGTTCCAAGTATCTTATACTATGAACCAATGTAGGTGAAGTGTATATGGGATAACTTAGCGTTTTTAGTAAAAAAACATTGGATTATTTTGTATACCTAATAATAATGTTTAACCTATCTTTTAAGTAAGCGTTATGTCCATACAACGCCGCCATTTTCAGAGTTTTGCATACAATATTTGATTTTCTTTCCGAAATAAAAAACCTTTGAAATAAATGAAATTATGAAATAATAAAATGATACACAAGACATTTTAGCATGTTTCAAGATATATTGTAAAGTCTGTCTATTATTGATAACGATATAAGCATAATAAAATTGCATAACTTGTCATATAATATTCGATATTTCTGACAATTGTTGATTTCCTGTCCTGTTTCCCACTGTCCAAGCCAGCGGAAATATTATAAATTTTCTTCACACTTGATGGCAATATATAAAAACGAATGGGTTGTGGCCAACACTTACAGCGCTTGAATTCAATCAAATTTCAAACCACTTCCCATAGTCTGATCTTGCAGAAATTTTTCTTACACTATATACTACAAAGAAATGGCTTATAATCAATCAAATTTTAAATCACTTCCCATTTCGTTTGCAAATATTATAAAACGATTGCTTATTTCTTTTCATATTTACATTTATGGCCAACGGCAGGATGTCGAAGCTGGTATTAAATATATTAATGCCATTAAAGTAAGTGTTCAAATATGATCTGTTAAAGTATGATCTGTCAATGAAGTTGTTTTTATTTTTTTTTCAGATAAATGTTACATTAATTTTTCAGATTAATGTTACATTAATTTTTCAGATTAATGTTTCGTGAGGGGACATGAATATTTATATTTTTTAGCAAATAAGTACAATCTATCATGTTGTTTAATATTTAACATCGAAAAGTTACGGCATTGATAGTTCTTTTTAATTCTAGTGGTGGATTTTGAGTTGATATTTTACATCAGAAATAGTGTTTAAATAGTGTTACCTTCCATATGATTTCTACATGACATATTTACAGAATCTGTTTTAGATTTTTTTTATTTATTTAAACAGAATATAATATACGTGAAAAATAATATAACCAAAGATCCCAATAACCATACTAGGTTATCAGTGGGTTTCTATATAAACAAAATAACAAATTAATCAACTAACAATGAAAAAATGTAAAAAGTAAACAATGTAAAAATAGAGATATAAATGAAACCATAGCATATACATAAAATATCTATATAAATATGGAGCACTGTAAAATAATGTGTGTATTTTAACCAGATTTAATACAAAATATATAAGTCGAATTAAGGTACTGTAATAAAAATAAGTTAAGCTTATTGGCACTATTTGTTTAAAATATTTTTTTTGCATACTTGTTTGGTTTTGTAATATGACTTCAATCGAATTATGTCCGATGGCAAATTGTTAAATATAGTTGGTATTGAAAATTGTAACGTACGTTCTCCGTAATAGTTATTAATTATAGGTACGATATATTTACCGGATGCTACTTGCCTAGTGTTGTACCTACTTATTTTTAACAGGTATTTTATGATCAATTTTTATTCTATCAATTCTTTGTTTAGGGTTCTTTTGAAAAGCAAATAACTATAATAACAATACTGCTTTATAAATGTGTCATTAATATCCTATTTATAAATAAACATTGAATGTATTTGGGACATCACCGTTTCACCTCATTTCATGTCAGCTCTGTGGGTATAATCTTAATTCTGTGGGTATAATCTTTACTCTGTGGGTATAATTTTTACTCTGTGGGTATAATGTTTACTCTGTGGGTATAATCTTTACTCTGTGTGTATAATCTTTACTCTGTGGGTATAATATTTACTCTGTGGGTATAATCTTTACTCTGCGGGTATAATCTTTACTCTGTGGATCGGAAGCTACATAATTATGTGTGAACATTCTCCTCAACATTGTGTGTCCGATACTAATAGCCGATGCTTTATTTAACATTCAAAGGAATGAAAGTACCTAATATTTAAATAATTTGAAAAAAAAATATTATATAATAATATGAAACGGCAAATGGAAAAATAAAGTAATGGATACGTCAGTGTGTTTTGATGGAAACTGTTAAGGCGAAGGTATGAGTTAGGTGGTAGGGTAAGGAAGGAACCTCCCATGGAGTCACGCTATTGGTTGTAGGCACGCATGCGTACTTTGTCCCCTATCTTATTAAACTCTTAACGCAAATACCAAAGTAACACTGAAAACTCGAATAATATTTTTAACCAAATAAAATGTTATTTGTACACAAGTGTAAATTATTTCACTAAATTTAATTGGTTGATCATACATATCATCAAATTTTATATTTTTACTTCAATGCTATTTTTCCTTATTAATAATTTTTTTTTGTAATCTATTATTTATTTAGAACAATCATAATATAATAGTCAATGAATTTTATGAAAAAAAAATACTTAGAATATAACAACTCCTTCATAAACTAAAACTGTTTAAAACTGTTTTAAATAAATAAATAAATAAAAATAAATAAACATTTATTGAGACAAAAAAGAAGTTTGCATAAAAAAACACAGACATATAAAAATTAATATACAGAAAAACAACCTTTCTGACTCAAAAGGACCATGCTCAGCTATGTTGCTGGAAGGCAAGCCCCCAGCAGCTGATTTTCAGCATGATCCTATTGCTTATGTAGGTATAATATTTTACTATCTATACAAGGTCTACTTTATTTATATGCAAAATAAATACAAAAAATCCAAAAAAAAAAAAAAAAATGCTCCTAAAATACACATATATAAATATTCACAAATACATAAATGTACATGCACGCACATACATATATACACACATTTATTTATACACACCAACACACATAAATACACATTAATTCATACATACAAAAAATAAATAAATTGGCTAAGTTTACTGAATATCAATCTAGTTCAACCTCGGCTCGATCTCTATCCAACTTGATTTAATTTACTTATTGATAAATTATTTAACATTGTGACAAGAAACAAAAAAAAATAATGTAGGTACCTAGTTTGATTCTAAGTTCATATATTTTTTTATTGAAGGTACTTATATCATTATATAGTTACAAATATCTACTCTGGCATTGGTCGTATTTTTTTCTTGCTCATGTGGATACGAAATAATTTGTTCACCTTCATTGGATGGCTATCATATTATAATTGTCAAATTATTGCTAAAAATGTACAACATTTAGTTATAAATGGTGATACAATATTTTGTGGTTTAATATACCTACTTTTATATTAAGGAGCAAACCTTTTTATTGGTAGGTAACATACACATTAATGCAATAAAAATATTTAAATGACTATTAAATATATCTTTTCTAGGGCATACTCGATGTACTCTCTTTAATATCAATTGAAAGTTTTTTTACAAAAACTGTATAACCAACAAAATATCAATTTTCGTGTTTATTTTTGGTGCCATTTTATTCTTATCGAAAAATGACATATTACACACATACACGAATAAGTCTTTTTCTGACAACAGACATCACAAGAAAGAAATGCTTGTGAAATATTACAAAAGCAAAGTATTTAAGTAAAAACCAAATTAAATCGCTGTTGTTGATAATTTAAATATTTATTTATTTATTTGGATTAGTAAACAGTCATGTTGACAATTACAATACACAAACGATTTACAGAAATGAGACCAATTATGTACATACTAATCAGAAAAGTACATTGAATTCAGGGAACCTTTTCACATTGATATTTTTTTCAAATGTATATTATAAAGAATATATTTTTACTCCTCACTAACCCAAGATGATTATGAATTCGTAATTTTTAAGGTTATTTTTTTATTGCAGATTATCAACAAGCATCATGCTGAGATTGTATTCAGAAAGTTTCATCACAATGTATCTGTGCATGTGCTATATACGGCGTGTTTATTCTACTTTATCGATTAGGTTTAGACTAAAGTACTTAATTGATTCATTTCAAATTTGAATATCTAATACTCACTTAGACCCCATTAGATTTTGAAGGATATCTAAATAGTGCTTCTTATTATTTTTAACTGACAATATTTAAATGTGACCTTAAGCTCATGAAACAAATTGAAAATGAAATTTTTATTGGCGAATCGTAAAAAAGGCACATCATACAAACATACTTGGGGTAGGCAGAGAGAACCGAACGCCAGACTCCTCTATCTTGACATACATGTTTTGCCTCATTTACATCCATACATCGTGTCATACATGCTCTCATATTATTCTGACTTCGTATATTACCATCTTTCAAAACCTCATTTATATGAGATCATGCCAATTCTTTCTCAGCCGGCCCCTTCTTCTCATTCTACGCTTTTCAGCCTTGTATACTTTTTTGTCAGGCGTTCATCGTTCATTCTCTCTACATGTCCGAACCATCGCAGAGCATCTATTTTATTTCTACTCACAATATCTCTCAATCATGCATTCTCGTCTAATATCCACATTCCTTATCATATAATAGATTGTTTTATCACACATTCGTCTTAGGGACCTCATTTCCCTGGCGTTAATTTTACTTTCATGCGTCTACTGCCATGTCCATGTCTCACTTGCATACATCTCAAAAGGCACATCACTTTCATAAAATGTCATTGAAGAATTGTCAAGTTTTCAACAAATTCATTTGAAAATTTTTTATACAAAATTTGAATACTTTGTGAAGTGACATGGTTGTGAGGAGTATAGCGTTGGCCACAATCCACTCGTTTTATAATGGGAACAAGTCACATCTACCAAGTATACTTTGTCTTTAAAAAAAATAGATTTCAGAATCCAACAGCAGGGATAAATTGACCTTAAACTCCGGAAAAAACTAGTAAATCATTATATTTGGAGTGTTTTGCTATATTGCAATGAGACATGCTGCATTTGTAGGTTAAGGAGACAGTAAAAGATGTATATCTTGAATCATTTCATTTTATTGGGAGGTCTTCCAAGCCAGTTTCTCTCTGGTTTTTATGGAAATAAGTTATAAAATTAAAAAAGAAAATTGTCCAACTGTCCATTTGTTCAAGAGAACTTTGTTCTCTTAACATATCGACAGTGTTTCAAGCCAGGATACGCGAGATTTTTATGTAAGGTCTATATTTTTCACGGTTTTTCCAACTTTGAAGTAAAAAAACACCAACTTAGAGGCTTCGCAGCATATATGTTCTGTATAATATATGGATTTACTCAGAATTCGTAGTAGAACATTTAATGTGTGTCTGTATGTTTTGCTCCCCCCCCCTTATAACTTTTGTACGCTCAATTTACAGAGCTCTAAATTTCAAAATATATATATAGATAGTTACAGGATAGTGGGAGCGGTGATAGCCCAGCGGTAATGCCGTCGCATCACATGCGTGAGGCCGACGGTTCAAATCCGGGCGGGGCACGCACCTCTGGATTTTTAAAAAATCTATGTGCGGATTTATATCACTAGCTATGTGTAGCCATGATCCAATTTGTCTGGTTCCCCTTTCTAAGGGTTACGAAGGTCAGATGGCAGTCGCTTCAATGTAAAAACCAGACTCGCCAATTCCAGGATTATGGTCAAAGCGTACCCCGATAGAAACGGGACAAAAGCGCTAAGGGGAAAGAAAGAAGACAGGCCTAAAAAACTTTTATACTCAGAATTTTGAATTTTTGTTTCAGTCAGGAGTTAAAAACTTTTAAACTTTTACTTTATTTTTCCATGTATATCAAAAACCATAAAAGCTAGAAGGCTTAAAATTGGTATAAGTATAGACAAATATAAAATTTATTTT
This sequence comes from Molanna angustata, assembly GCA_963576475.1. NCBI lineage: Eukaryota > Metazoa > Arthropoda > Insecta > Trichoptera > Molannidae > Molanna > Molanna angustata. The sequence continues at coordinate 28,930,634 of OY754973.1, read as the reverse complement.
TTTACATTCTCTTGAACGAATCGATAGTTGTTGGAAAACAAAATATCTTAAAATATTTATTAATTTGTGTTTACGTGTTAATAGTTTGGTACGTATTCTTCAATAATGCATACTATCGCCATCGAAAGTCGGATCTCATGTGTTTTATGCAACTAGTTTATACATATGGTAGGTATTCCCCTTAAGATAAAGTAATGTTGGTGTGTGTAGGAGAATGTTGAGGTATTAAGTGATCGCCACATTTCATCCCATTATATCCTTTCATCGTCTGTGCTATGAAAATATGTTTTTACACCATTACCCATTTGTGGTCCACGCCAAACTTCAAAGGATGTTTTCTCGTAAAAGGTTTTAAGGAAGAATTACGGGGGAATGTGAGGATACCGAGGACCATTAGTAGGTATATCCAACAAGAGGAGGGAAACAGACTATCAATAGGCACGCGAAAATATTTTCGACGAATCGCATCATATAAATTGTGTGAAAGGATTCATTTTTCCGCCTTTTATATCGTGATGTATTTAAGAATTTTAGTTTTGTTTGAAATATATTAAATAATTATTAAAACATATTTCGCTTTATGGCTTAATTTTTTTGGTTTTTTGTACTAAGCTAATATTATTTTTGTACTAAGCTAATATTATTTTTGTACTAAGCTAATATTATTTTATTACATCTTTTTTATCCTTATGAAATTCTGTATTATTTTTATATTGTCTCATTGGACGTCCAACTAGGTGAACCTGTTTTAGGACGTCCGATATGTAAATAGTATTACTAGGTATCAAACTCTTAACAAATTTTTGATGCTTGAAGACTTAATACATATAAAATATAATTGGATTAATAGCGAGCAAACTAGAATTAACTGAATTTATTGTTAGATTCATCTATGCCGATGGATATAAGCCAACTGTTTATTGTTTTTTTTTTTCAGAATATCTATATTCATATTTTTCCAAGCGTCAGGTAGTATATTGTACATCTTAGGGTCAAGAAATTTAAAATTACGCTGTGAATGTGGTATTTGTTTTTTCTTTATAATAATAGCCCTTTGAGAATTGCTAGTAGAGTATGAATGCCTAGTCCCTAGCTATTGGGTATTCCTGTCTATGTTTGTGAGTGTGTACAATTATTTTCTTAATGTATAATAATTGTCTAACATGACTCTAAATTCTGGGAATAGTTCATTACTGGGGTATCTGAAAGGTTTATTGAGTATTATCTTTGCAGTGACATTGATGTAACCAATTACTTAACGCTCTTTTATTTTGATACTAAGACATTATTTAAACAAGTTAATAGTCATATTTTTTTAATGGATTAGGTATACTTTTAATATCTACTTACGAAAAACTAATAAAGACACCATTTTAAGAGTTTTATTCCCGTTGAAATGTTATTGTCAAAAACAACTATAAAAACACTCCTGGGGGGGACAAGTCTGGTCAACAGGCGGAATCAAAACCACCCATGTTTACCCATATCATGGATTTAATTATCTTATGGTGTTGTGTGCCATCTTAAGATATTAATGAACTCCATAACATAATTATGTCCACGATATGGGTAAACATGGATGGTTTTGATTCCGCCATTTGACCAGACTTGCCCCCCCTGGTTTTATGCAATAAGTTTTATGAGCTATCATTTATTTTATATGAAATACAAAATTGTTCAATTTTATCCCAATATCACACGGAATCAAGTTCCAATGAAAACTGTTTAAATATACATTTTTATCGGGAATATACAAATTCTGAAAGTTTCTGAGATGGTCGGGAAGTTAAGTAAATAAAAACATTATAATATTTTGTGTATTCTGTATTAAATTGTCTCCTTTACACACGAGTGCTTGTACTCTAGTAAAGGGAAATAGTTTTTGTCTTACTCTGCATCTTTTCTATATAGTTTGTTTGTTTTATATTTTGTATATGTTATTGTGAACTTAATAAAAAAAAAGTGATTTACATCAAATCCTTTGAATGTAAACCACTTATTTATCCAATCATGGACTTCCATTCTGAACTGCTGAACGTACTTTCTCTCCTTGTCCTTTCACAATCCTTTTTTATGTTTTTTTTATCTATATCTTAGTGTTATGAATATTTTCTTTGTTTTTTTTACTTTAATTTTTTTTTTTGATGTGCATATATAATTTTGTCATACGTGTAATCTGGTTTTATTATGTGCAAAAAGATAAATACCCCCATATTTTTTCCTCCACCTCAAATCTAGTCCTTTTTCTACCACTTATCTTGCCTGTGATCTTTTCTAATATTTTTCTCATGTATATTATCTTAATACTAACGTTTTTATAACATTATATGTACATTATTTTTTTATTAGTTTAGTAGCATAATTTCCATTCCACTAAAGTAATAAACTGCTTTCTTTTGTAAGTAGATGTAGTAAGTACATATAATACCACCAGATTGTATGTAGGTAAAAAAACTGCATTTTTACCTTTAGTAATTTTTAGTATACCTATCATAGAGTTTAGTGACTTTTCTTCAGAGCGTGAAATGTCATCAGGGCATGCGAATAAAACGCTATTTGTTTAACGATGCGAAACTCTAGATCATTTTATATAATTAATCTTCTTAGATCAAGGAAAATTTTTATCAACATCGACTCAGTATTAAAACAGCATCCGCTGGAATGAGATTAAATATAGTTAGTGGTTTAAAATATAACCAAAAATACGTTTTATAAAGTTTAATTGGTGAACTGGGCATTGAATATTGTGAATTATTTATTACAATTCACTTAGTTGAATCAACGAATAAACTATTTAATACTACCGGCGTAGATTTAGAATAGTTTTTAACCGATCAGAGCAAGAATCGGTCGTATCAAATAACTCATTCGTGGTATCAAATAACTCATTCGTGGTATCAAATAACTCATTCTTGGTATCAAATAACGCATTCGTGGTATCAAATAACTCATTCGTGGTATCAAATAACTCATTCGTGGTAGAAGAGATTGAAAAGATAACTCCAAAAAAATATCATTTACATTGTGAAATGTAGGTATTATTATGTATACTAACATAAGCGTATGTAGGTTTGTTTATGTATAATACGCGATGGTTGTATCGGAATCGGCGTTCGGGCCTCTCTGCCTAATTTGTAGTCACGGCATGATAGCAAGTATTTTTAAAATACCCAGAAAAACATAATCAATAAATATTTAACTCTGTTCCAGTTTTATGTTAAGTAGTTCGCTACAATCGTCAAATTCGAACTGATATCGTTTTATGTAAAGCAGTTCCCTACAATCGTCAAATTCGAACTGATATCGTTTTATGTTACGTAGTTCGCTACAATCGTCAAATTCGAACTGGTGTCGTAAAGAAAAAATGTTAAAACCGTACTTCATTGTATTGTTTGTTTTTCTTCTGCACGCCGTTCATGCCACAATGCACGAGGACGATATGAATCCTGACTTTATCTTGAGATCAGATTTGATGCCAGGATCTCTGTTGATGATTGACGATGACGATGAAGTGTGGACGAATAATACTGCCAAATTTAGAGATGGAAATAAAAAAGGATCCAGCTTAAATGGTTCGTGGTATGATGCCTTCACAACTATGGGATTTCACAGGTTAATTTACAATATTATACTAACTGCCTACAGATAAATCACAACTACCTGAATTTCTAAATAAAAATTATGTTCTATTTATATGTTAAATTTAGAGTATATAATTTACTTTGAAAAAGAAGAAAATCTATGTTTAAAATCAAAAATCGTTTCATAAAAACAAACCTGAATATAACATTTATTTATTTATATAAAAACGGCATAAATTGCCTTTTACATACATACATAAAAACACATATTGATGATGAAAATATATAGAATGAGAAAAAAACAATTAGTTATACACTTACAAATAGATGAGATGGGTGGTGGCAGAGCGGTTAGCGCGCTGGGCTAGCAACCCAGAGGTCGCGAGTTCGAATCCTGCCACGACCGATTTCCATTCACCTAAAGTACAAGCATTTATGCTTAGTTTAGGGAATGTATAAGGATGTATATGTACTTGTTATACAAGGACATATTCATTCTTTTAAAAAAAAAAAAAAGAAAGAACTTACAAATAGAAAAAAATATGTACCTGAACAATGTAACAATAAATTTAAGAATAAAAAAATAAAAATAATAGATACCTATTAGCAAACATAAAAAAAGATATACAAATGGACTCAATATAAACCAAAGCATTAAATAAAAAAGTATTATAAATACGAAAAATAACAGAAGCAATGTCATGTAAATCTGCATATAAATAAAGTAGATCTCGTTATAAATAAACAAAAAAGAAATACAAAAAATACATAACACAATCGAAAATATACAAATCCGCACCTAAAATATCACAAGCTGTTTCATACATTTTTTGAATATCAACATACATTTTTTTTTCAATGTTTGAAACTATAATTCTAGTTAATCAACATACATAGTTATAAGCTAGTTAATGCCCTAACAAGGCGAAATAGGCCTATCGCGCAGGATAAAAAATTAATGTAGAATCAAAAAGTCTTTACTTTTAATAATAGATAAAACTTATAATGGAATTCTACCAAATAAAAACTTCGTTGATAATTATATCAAATCAAAACATAATTTCAAAGCTCAGGTACTGAAAACAAATAGAGAAAAATATTTTTTTTATACCTACATGGCAAATGGCAACAAAAATATTTAATGACCTATCAACGAAGTTGAAGGACATAAATAATTTTCTGCTGTTAACTAAAAAAAAATATATTATTATTCTTTATTTTTTAATTATTTTGAATTGTAATTGTTTATAACTCCTTAAAACAGCAGTCTGCTATCTGCGGTATTTTTATTTTATATCATAATATTTTTTAAATCTACGGTTATAATTTATATCAAAATAACCAGCTTTATACAATACCTACATTTATATATTTATGTATGGAGAATTTTATCAAGCAATTGACCCATAAGATACATATATTTTATAAGCTTATTTATAAATTGTAATTTAAATATTAATAGAAATTTAATTTTCAAAAAAAACAGATAGATAGAGATTAAAGTTTCAGTACAGAATGGAATGTTTTTTTTTATACTTTACAATCTTCCAGCATAGGATTGATGCTGGCTTAATGAAAAGTAATCCTGCTCTTTTCTATACAGCTAAGTATCTTAAATATTTTGGATTATAAAAAAATCTTCAGCTATCCGTTGCTTATACCTTTTGTCTCCGCATTTGCGAAATGATAATATTTCTACTAACAAGACTCTACTGAACATCCTTTTATAAATTAATAAAAGTAAATCAATCAGTATAATTTTGTAATTTATGTAAATCATTAGGTAGTGTTTTTGTCAAAATAAATTTTGACTTTGGAATTTATTTATTTTACAAGTTTTGCACAAACACGATATTGCATTGCACAAATGGTGGACTAAATCGAAAAAAAGTTAAATGAACAAGGATTTATTGCCTGGAGACAATTTCATGAAGTCAAAATATCGAAAAAAGTTAATGAACAAATTAAGTTTCGGCATGATAAACAACATGACAGTTTATATAATATAAAAAAAAAACTTATTCAAAACATTATACCAAAAACAACATAACGAAAAGTAAATGAGAGGATGAGGAGCGATCAAAATGGGTGGTGTGTGGGATAGTTAGTATGTACTTTGGCTTGGGAATAGAGAGGAAGAGTGAGCGTTTAAGGCGAGATTCGAAGGTTGGAGAAAGAAGATTTAAAGTGATGGAGCAGTTCTAATGTCCATTGTTAAAATGTTCTTTAACCGGGAAGCATGAATGGTTAGGTAAGGAAAATGAATAATATTCAGTAACATGACGAGGGATGGTGAGGGTTCTTTCATATTTAGACCGAAGTGCAAGTCCATGAGTGGCCAACGGTTGGAATCTTTCTCTCAGATATGAGGGGGTATTCCGATTGATTATCTACATTAAACAGGAGACAGAGGGTATACTGATTCGTTATTGATTTGGGATTCGTGATTTAAGAAATGTTCAATGTTATAAGTGTATTGAACATAGCATGATTGTTATTTGTCTTTATTAACTAACTATTTTTTCTATACATGAATGAAAATAATAACTTAATTGTGAAAACAACGAATATTGTAACAAAATATTTTTTGTTATTTCAGAAAAATGTTCAACGAATACCTATGCAGAAATTTTGTGGCTGATGAGATTCTATCCCAGATAAAGACTCCACTGTTATCACACCGAATTGGTCGACCATTTTCCAAGTCTGAGACAGACAAAGAGAAACCTAAAACTCAAGGCGTGAGAAATTCAAGAGCTGATGTCGCAGATGTTAAAGACAATTTACTATCTGATCCTGGATCATCAAACTACAGAGATTGGTTGTCCAAGTATGTAATTATATTCATAAACTCTGTTCGAAGGTATAAGTAGCAAAAAGATTTAACTTTAATTCAATTCATTCTACGATATGAAGTGTTTTCGAGCTACTACAGTTAGAGATAAACGGCTGAGTTAATAATTGAACTAAGTTGGACAGCTTTTGGGAAATATTACCACATTTTTAAAAATTGCCGAATTCATTGACCATCGACCTGAAAGGAAAGGTATATACTAGTAGTACACAGGTCTATAGACTATAGCTTGGAGACTGACAATGAACCAGAAAAGTGCCGAAAAACTATGGGACGAAACCATTATTTACAAACTTAAACTAACATAAAAACTCACAATATATTCAATGTTAAAATACGCCATCTTCTCTTTTAACGAATTCTTATTTGGTTATTCTATAGTTACTTTTAATTTAACACAGTTATCATATTAACAAGCATAAAAAATACAATAATGAAATTCATTCAATTATTATCAAAATTTCCATTAAAGTTTCTAAGTCTCATAAGTTTTGAGTTGTGGATATTAAATTGAAAAAAAAAACGAATTATTAAAAAAAAAATAAAAAAATATTACGTATTATTAAAATTATTACGTATAAAGTACGCAAATTATTAAAAAAAATAGTAAAAAAATTATTACGTATAAAGTACGCAAAACATAAAAATTTCTTACAAAAAAATGTTTAGAAAATGAATGAAAGAATACAATATATTTTTTTCGAAGATGTAACTTTTAACAGTACGGCGTAATGGACTTCGAAAAAAGTACCTTGGCCTCTTCCCAACACAACATGATGTCAAATATTGTGAAGAATGAGGTTTGTGTCAATTATTGCATTTATTATGATTGGCGACAGTTCTTGGACTAATTAAAGGCTTTCAATATTATATTTATAAGCAAAAAAATAAATTTCCACTTATTTGGTAAAGAAAAATCTAGAAATTTTTGAATGTCAAATCTCTCTTTTAATGCGTTTATTTTTTCTGTTTGAACGTTAAGGACAGCAACTCTGGAAGACGTGTATCGTCACTATGACATGACAGTGTCTAGAGGTGGAGGAATGGGAGGTGTTACAGATGACAACGAAGATGTATCTGGGGATGAATATGACGGTGGAGAGTTTACCGGATATGCTATGCCTGGCCCAGCCAACGGTATTGGTAAGAATGGTAATTGGTTTATAATATAATTGTATCTTGGTAGGCACCCGACTTATATTTGTGCACACAATGTATCTATGTAGGCACCCGACTTATATTGGTGTACACAGTGTATCTATATAGGTATGCACCTGACTTATATTAGTGTAGGTACATTGTGTATATAGGTAGGGACTTGACATAATTTATTTATTTTACACTTTGTATCTATCTAGGTAGGCAACTGACATATTTATAACGGTGTATACTATGTATCTAGGTAGGCACCTGACTTATATTGGTGTACACAATGTATCTAGGTAGGAGCTTGACTTAATTTATTTATTTTACACTTTGTATCTATCTACATAGGTAGGCAACTGACATACTTATAACGATGTATATGTACTATGTATCTAGGTAGGCACCTGACTTATATTAAGTTATTTTGTAAGGAGTATAAATACTCCTTACTACACTCAAATCACACGGCATTGGATTCGGTACAGATGGTGACCTTCGGTGCGCGCGCACCGACACTATCGCCCCATCGGCAGAAATGAAAAGTACGGGTGCGTGCGCAACAATTCTATCTTCCCATCGAAGGCCGTTCGAGCTGCGCGCGCCTCAGACGACCGTATCGCCACATCGGCAGATATGAGAATTAGAGTTGCGGGCGCACCGACAGTATCGCCCCATCGGCAGATATGAGAATTAGAGGTGCGCGCGCGGCGATTTTCGTCTACTCTCCCGCCGAAGCCGTTCGGCGCGCGCAAGTGACGCCGACTTGATATATCTGGATTCCCGCCGGCCTTTTTTCGGTTTTGACTTTGAAAATATTTTTATCGGAGAAAAATAATATCGAATGTGGTGCGATAGAATAATATTGTATCGGATTAATTGAAAATAAAGTAACTTCAGATCGTTGACAACTTTTCATTCAAAATGTGGAGGTATTAGTAACTTAATTTTTTTTTTTTTTTTTATTTATTAATTTCCATAATACAATATAAAGTAAAATATAAAACATTGTTCATGAAATATATAAATGGAATTTATTACCTCACTAGGCAAAGCCTGTTCTGAGGTAATACTAGGCAATAAGTAAGCATAAATTTCAGCTACGTGAATTCTTAATATCTAAGGCACAAAAAAAATATAAAAAATACAAATAATAAAGTACAAAATTACACATTTTAAGTCATAAAAAAAATATAAAAAAGTACATATAAAATACAATTGTAGGTACATGAAAAAAATTATTAGGTGTCTTTGTGTTTTTGTTAATGTGAGGGTGTGTTTGCGTGTGTGGATATGTGTAAAAGGGTGTATGAAAAAGATTTTGATTGTAAATTATATTAAAATTATCTTATGACAAACGTCAAGTCTCTCTCTGACTCTTCCCTGCCTCTCCGAATCAACCAATCAGTAACCAGCTTTCCAAAATTATGCCCACTCGGCTGTACTAAGTCCAAGATATCAGACATAACCATATTATATATTCTGGGTGCTAAAAATGTGTAGTGTCTCTGGGCAAAAGTAGTCTGTGTATGAGTCGGTTGCAGCAAATGTCTATTTCTTGTATTAAAAGTAAGGGTGTATTGTGGTTTATATATTGCTGGGTTTTTATGTAGTTGGATGACTATTGTTCTAATATAGAGTTGTCTAACATCAAGGACCTTGAATTCCGAAAAAAGCTGATTTGATGGATATCTGAAAGGTTTTCGACAAATGACCCGGAGTAGTGATTTTTGCGCGGTTGAGATGGGAAATAGGTTGGTCTTAGCTAAACCACCCCAACCTATAATCCCATAAGAGACTGACGTTTGTCCAAGAGCATAATACAACACTTTTAACGTATTTAGGTCGAAAATTTCTCTTATATTTCTAAAAACATATATCAGTTGGCGAATTTTTTTCGCAGTTATCTCCACATGTGTTGTCCATCGAAGATTTCTGTCAATTGTTATGCCAAGATATTTATAACTACTAACTCTAAGTAGTTTGGGGCAGGAGCAGTTTAGAGGCAAATTACAGTTTTTATGGATAGTAATAGATGAAGAGGACTCCTCAGGTTGTTGTCGATTATCTATGCTAAATGTCATATATTTGGTTTTTCCGATATTTAATGTCAGTAAATTATTATCTAGCCATTTTTTTACGATGATCATTCCCTGCTCAGCAATAGAATGCGTTTGAGCCCAATTGTGAGAACTAAACAATAACACCGTATCATCAGCAAAAGAAATTATGGAACCACCAATATCCAATTTATTCATATCATTTATAAAAAGGAGAAACAGCGTTGGTCCCAATACACTTCCTTGAGGTACCCCATATTCAATTGGAGAGAATGAACTAATTACGCCACCCAATCTGACCGCCTGCATTCTGTTTCTTAAATATGACTGGAACCATTTTATAGTCAACTCATTACTGGTAATTTTCCTAATTTTTTGAATTAATATTTCATGTGAGACAGAATCGAATGCTTTGGCAAGATCTAGATAAATACCAATACATTTATTTTTTGCATCCAGTGACTTTGTTATAAATTCTGTAACGTTTAAAATAGCATCGTTGACTCCCAAACCAGGCCGAAATCCAAATTGTTGCGCAGTAAGTAATTTGTTGTGATTTAAGAAATGTATTAGTTGTATGTTGATAGCTTTTTCATATATTTTCGACAATGTATTTAAAAGTGCTATAGGTCGATAATTTCGTGGATCTATAGGATTACCATCCTTAAATATTGGAACAATATACGCCTTTTTTAGATGCTCAGGAAATGTGCCCACAGCAATACTTAGGTTTATAACGTGCGTTAGTGGAGTAAGTATGTTATCTTTTGCAATTTTAAGTATTTTTGTAGATATACCATCGGGTCCTTGCGCACATTCTGTTCGAAGTGATTTTAGGATACTTAAAATATCATTTTTAGTCACTGATCTAATATTAAATGAGTTGTTACTGGGAGAAGATGTTTCTTGTTGGATAACTAACTCAGATTCTGTTTTATTTATATTGTTTAAGATAGTTTCTGTTAATTTTTTTCCGACATTTGCGAAATATTTATTGAGGTTGTTTGCAATTGAATTTTGATCCTCAATTATGTCGTTACCAATTTTCAATGTCTTAATGCATGTTTCCTTCTGATTATGGTTTAGATTTTCTTTCATTATCTTCCAGACGGTTTTACTATTATAATTGTCTTGTTCCATTTTGTTTTTATAGTAGAGTGCCTTGGCCAGTTTTATTGCCTTGTGACACGTATTCCGATATTTCTTATAGTAATTTAAAAGGCTTATATTAAGGGGAAATTTCAATACCTGTTTGTGTAGCCTGTCTCTCTTGTGAATACTTTGTACAAGAGCATTCGATATCCATGGTTTAATTTTTTTTTTGGAATTTGTTATTAATTTCAACGTGGTACTTGCGTTGATATGATCTTGTAACGTTGATACAAAACACTGTAATGCTAGTTCAGGGTCAGTTTTATTTAGTATATTTGCCCAATTTTCTTGTTTTAGAGATTCTAATAATATATCATAATTTGTACTTTTAATTGATTTATTTTTTGAAGTTTGACATATCATTTTATCATCAATCTGTACTATAGTCGCATAATGATCTGTGAAAGAGCTTTGTATTATTGCTGCCTTGATTTGGGCTTTCGTTCTTACAAATATATGATCAATGCATGTTGATGTTGTGGTTGTTTCTATAGTAGGCTTATTTATAGTTGAGATGAAGCCATGCTCATAAAGGAGACAAGTATATTCCTCAACATGACTGTTTCTCTCTAGTATATTTATATTAAAATCTCCTGCAATTACATCATATTTACATTTCGGTAAGTGAGTTAGTATTTGATTTAGTGATACTAAAAATTGCGTAATATTTTTATAAGATGGTGAACGATAAACTGCAAGAATCGTCAGTTTATTATCACATGTAATATTGAGGGCATTCGCATCATTTAGGTTTACAGTTGTACATATTGGGTTTAAAGACTCTTTAGCATAAACCACAACACCATCGGATCTATAAACGTGCTGTGTTGTTTGGAATGTGCGGTACCCTTTAAGACTAGGAACAACATTATTATCTACCAACCAACATTCGGTAAGTATGAGTACATCTGGATCTAAACAAGCTCCACTTAGAAAAAGTACCAGCTAATCAAAATTTTTTTGAATGCTTCTGATATTTACGTTTAAAATTTTAAGTGTTTTTTCGCTACGTAATCGCCATGTACATTCTATAGGAGTTATAAGTTCCGTTGTCGTTATTAGACTTTCTAGTTCATCGAGAACTGACTCTGTGATTGCCATTGTGTATTAATGTGATACTTTTTGAAATTTGTACAACCCCCAGGTTGATATAATAATAATTCACACAATTTTTGTGTGATTCTCTATAAGCAGATATTGGGTGTATATTATGTATCTACATGTATAGGCTAAATTATGTATGTTTTTGGTATATGTTGTATATTGAGTATGTTTTATGTAAATTATGCAAATAAGCAAAATACAGCCACGATGAACACTATCGACTTGACAAATCCAATGATGTACATTGCGGATAGTTAATGTATTAGAAAAAGTAAAAGTAAATTCTGAGTGTTGGTGTGTAAGTTTTGTGTATATGTTATATGTTAAAGAAATTCGTGTTTGAGTATAAGTCATTTCTATAAAAAAAGTAATTAAATCAGAAATAAAATTAAGAAATAAAAAAGTATTTAAAAAGAGAAAAACATCAAAACAAAGAAAAATATTAAAACTTCCCCAAGAGAGGTATTTGTCCATTGTTGTTTTCTGTTTGACGACTTTATAGAAAGTATTTTGGTCTGACTGCAAGCTCAAAAAACTCTGGTCTCCGGTCCCTCTCCGGTAAAAGTTCCCACATTCCTCTATTACAATAATATAATAAAATAAAACTAATCTTGTGTAGAAACATTCATTAGGTTCAAGTCGCTCTGTTCTTTTATACGTAGAATCTTCGAGTCCGGTTTCTCTCTTGTATAAATTCGTCCATTCTTTATCCACACAAAGCGAAATTTTAGCTCTCTCGCTTTTATGCGCACATCTCTGTACAGTATTTTATTTTGAACAGTCAAATGTTCATTAAAAAATATTGTGTTCCGATTCTGTGAAGCATTATTCAAGTCTTGATTTGTCACCTCTCCACGCCTAGACTTTAGTGTTGCCAAAAATTGTTCCTTTCTCTGTGTAGATGACATCTTCAAAACTATGGTCGAAATTTTTCCATCCTTTCGTGGAGGAGATCGACTAATTTCATCGACATTACACTCATTGATCTGGAAATTCACTTTTTGTGCAATCTTTTTTACATATTCGGTTAAGTTTTCTCCATCACTTTTCGGGACACCAAATATTTCAATGTTCTTTGACAGTCGATCCTGCCTGTGTAAGTTTTCCCTGTGTTCATATTCATTAACCCTCCTTCTAAGTTCTCTTACTTCCCCTTCTAATAATTCCTGTTTTTTAGCGCTTTCATTCAGTACATTGATGCTCTTGTTTAGTCGATCATATTCCTGAGACAAGAAATTGATAGATGTTTTAAGTTCATCAGTTTGTGCACATAATGTCTCTTTGAACTTTCTGTACTCCGCCAGTTCGGCATGTAAAGTTCTGAAATCTTCACGGAGTAGTGTGATTTCATTATAAATTTCCAAAGTTGTTGGGTTGGAATTAGGTGTACTGTGACTACTAGTTGGAGTATTCTTTTGCTGTTGTGGACTATGTTCTGGAGCAACATTCAGCAATGAGACAGAGCTTGATCGGGATCGACAGGGATCCACCTCCGTGGCCAATCTTGGATCGTCCCTCACGCATGTGGCACATTTCCATTGGTCTCTCCTGATACGAGACATTTTTTTAAAGTTATCCTGGGTTGTGCCAACGCAGGAGTAATGGTATGTATGGTAGCATCGGGAACATTTAATTATCTTTCACAATTAAACAGTGGTTGAAAGAACTGTAAGCTAGCACAAAATATAAATTTATTATGGATCAAAAAGATACGTGTTCACACTACACTTGTTATAATGATAACTCCAGTGATTAATAATCAAGTGTTGAGAGTGAAAAGAAATAACCATAGTCAGCTGTGTTGATCAGGTTTTATAGGAAGTTTTAGTGTAAGATCAAACAGTAATTACTCCGTGTATAGCGCTTCATTTCCTTGGTCCAGAATATCCTGGAATGATTCTACTTTGATGGCTCCCCTCCGAGCCAATCGAACTGATTGGCCTGTAGCTAATATCGAAAGCTTCTTCTTGCCCGAGTTTAAGATCGACTGTGACACGCACAGCAAGCAATTCAAATATTTGGATGCTATCTCCAAGGGTGCATTTCGCAAAGTACACAAAGTACATCATGTTGAATCTAAGAAATTGCTTGCTCTGAGGATTCTGCTCGAGCTCAGATAGTATCCGAGAATTGTTTAAAGCATGTAAGGGACGAGGTGCATATACAAGAGGTCTGCGGTCGCCATCCTTCATTGTGAGCTGTTTCCTGAAATGGCAGACTGGAGGGAAGCTGTACATAGTCACTGAATTCATTTCCGGTGGTGAACTGTCCCATCTCTTGGAGAAGTATTTAGTGCTTCTCGAAGAGTCGGTTCGATGCGACGCCGACAAACCCTTACAAGGCTCCAGGTACCGTCACACCCTTTTTGTTTATTTTTTGTAGAGGTTCAAGATGACACACGCGGCATAAAATATTAATTAACTTATTTACGATATATCTCAAATTATTGATTACTAACAAAAATAAATTGTATTGACCTTTCGTTGTAGTCATGTATGTAATTGTATCTATGTATAAATTGTATTGAAATTGTATTGGCGGCGTGACAACCCATTCAAGTGACCGAGAAATATATTTTGCTAAACCTTAATGTATATATTATTCAACTACCTTAACTTGCAACGAAGACATCCCCTGACGGTGAGAGCGTAGCTCGAACCTGAGCAGCCGGCAAAGAAGGGCCAACAATTGGACCTTCACACATGGCGCCCAAGCGTGTGGACTCGTTTTAACTGCCTCGTTGCAAGTTACTGGTAGATTTTCTATTTTTTTCTCGTACTTTTTGGTTGAATTTAGTACAAAAATAATTGTCAACTCTAAAAATGAGTGCATCTTCAGCGTGTTCGGTTATCCCCAATGTCAACTCGTCAAGTGCCGCTACGCTAAAGCATGCGTTGACAGCGCGTGGCGTAGTTCCCAAGCGCGCTCTATCAACGCTTCGGAGGCAGGCCAACGACTACAATAAAAACCTGGGCCCTGAACTTCCTGAAGTCGCGCCCGTGGTCAGAGCTCAGGCCTCTAGGGACCTCACCCTAGTGATGCAAGCAATACAGACTGATGGCTCGCTTTTATCTCCACAATTACCCCCAACACCACCTACAAGTTCCTTACTACGTCGGAGGAGCCGATCCCTCCCGCACATCAACACGAACTATAGCACCTGGCCGGTACCAACGTTTGACGGTTCCGGCGACGCTAAAGAATACCTCTGCCATTTTGTAGTTTTGAATGCGGCGTAAAAGGCCCCGGATCAAGCTACATTTTCGGCACCCAATAGGCTGGGTTTAGTAGAATAGGTCTCTCTCGTTATTGTGTTGCGAGCGGAGTAAAAACCTCCGAACAACCTCTTATCCCACTCCCTCATGTAATTCACCTAAATATCTTATCTCTCATCTATCCCATCCCTTGGACACATATTCGCTAGTCATACTTGAATGTGTTGGTCGCAAGGTTGAATAAAACTGTCCCTTATTTCTGACTGTCCACCTGCCATGTTGCCTCACATAGCTCATCACATTCTTAGGCTTAAGTTACGTTAGTTTTAAGATTTTGTCTACGTCTGATTCAAGCAATTGTGAACCATGTACTTGTAATATTTTTTTTACCGTCTTACTGTTGATGTCGAAATCCTTACCAGATGGACGTGTATCTATTATTCTAATTTTGTTTTGTATATGTATATTCGGCCAATATCCGATAATATCCTGTCCATTTTGATGGTGCTCTCACTCTCCTCGTCTAATATTTCCTTATACGACCGAAGGTATAGGATGAAATTCTCGGGTTCTTGTTTTCCCCTAAATTAAAACAAGTGGCGTCTATTTACTTAATTATTGTGTTTCATGGTCGACAAATACGGGCCGGTGTGTATCACCGTTGTCGACTCGGTTATCCCATCCCCCCCTCAGTACTTCTTGATTTCCTTACTTGTTTGGACTCGTTATTCGTGTATAAATGTATCTTTCCGTGACGAATGATGTATGTTTCTTGGTACGACAGATGTTGAGCGGAAGATGAGCCTTGTTTCTGACGAATGTGAGCTGAGTGTGTTTGTGACGAGTCTAGACACTCTGTGACTGTAGTTGATGTTCTTCTTCTTATGATTATTCAGAGTACCCTTGACTGAACAGTGATCATGTCATATTGTCAGTGGTAATAATTGTTGTTGTCACCCTTGAGAAAGCATTGTGGAAGAATGATGAGATCTTGGCTGATCACCAGAGATCTGAAGTAGGAGTTGCAGTCTAGCCGATGGCTGGGCGAGTATGATCTGACGAGATCATGGATTGTGGAAAATTGTCTCTGAGGACGGAAAAGTGACTAACTTCCTCCGGAGGAGAAATTGTTTCATGGTGTGGTTAAGTCCGCACTTTGAGGTGTAAGTGGTTCTACTTACTGGAAACCTCTAGGACGCTCATTGACTACACCGTTTGTTGGGTGATTGCCGAATCTGCTTTGTGTAATCATTCATCTGCGGTCTAAGTGAGATATTGAGAATCGGCATCCAAGTGGATTCCGTCTGCCTATTTGGGCAAAGTATATACTGTGTGTTTGTCAACTGTATTCCGCCATTGAGTTAATGAGTTCCAGTTGTCTGCACACGTGTTCCTGTCTAATATTGTTTGAAGGATGTGTCAACTTTGCACGTTTTAAGTCCTCCTTACATTCCTATTATGTTATTCTAAGTTACGTTAAACATTTTTATACTCGTTTCCACGGTTGCTTGAATCACCGCGTCTATTTTATCACTGTTTTATTTTATACTATCTTATCGTACGACTATTTGATGATCCCTAAACCGTTCATTTAAATTAAGCCCGTACCGTTGATGGTGCTTTATATTTTGTCATTATTTGTATAATTTTTTTACTGCAGAATGGATTGTCACACCGCAACCAATGTTAATTGGAATATAAGAATTAATTATTAAGTATATATTATGTTGCTAGTATATAAGTTTATGGTTTCGTGCGTAGTTTGTAAGTGTCATACTTGAACCAAAAAATATGTATTCCCTCCGTGTAAAGTTAAATATTCCGACAGCAAGAAATTTAAACCACTGGTTTTTCTAATCAGTGTCAGTGAAGTGGGGAAAAAGCACTGCCATTTGTTAAAGTGTTTTTCCCACCCAACATCAAGAAACATAGCTTCAGTGAACCATTGTGTTAATTAGTTTTATATTGAATTTTGTTGATTTTTAATATTTTTTGTCATGTATATAATGTGTTGTACTTGTATTATTGTATGATCTTGTTGGATGAACAACGTTGCTTAATATAGGCAAGCCTTATTATGGCATATAGTGTTTGCGATAGCGACCTTGTTCATATGGACTTGTAATCGGAGGTCCTTCGTTGCTCCTGTTAATATTTTTTTTGTCATGTATACAATGTGTTGTACTTGTATTATTGTATTATCTTGTTAGGTGAACGACGTTGCTTGATGTAGGCAACTCCGATTGTAGCATATCGTTTGCAATAGCGACCTCGTTCATTTAGACTTGTAATTTGGGCATCATTTTTCTGTTAATGTGTTTCCTTGACGATGAGCAGGGTTGATCAAACATGCTGATAATTTTTATGGTAAACCTTGTCCATCGTCCTGTCATCGTGTGTCATCAATTACTAAGAACCGAAAGAGAGAGCCTTGGGGGCATTTTAGTAGTGAGCAGCGACCGCGATCCATGGATGTTATTACGATTGACGACCTCATCGCCCAATTTGCTAGACGCTAACCGACGTTAACACTTTTTTTTTTCTTTTTTTTCCCAAGATAAGATGGTGTGTAAGGAGTATAAATACTCCTTACTACACTCAAATCACACGGCATTGGATTCGGTACAGATGGTGACCTTCGGTGCGCGCGCACCGACACTATCGCCCCATCGGCAGAAATGAAAAGTACGGGTGCGTGCGCAACAATTCTATCTTCCCGTCGAAGCCCGTTCGAGCTGCGCGCGCCTCAGACGACCGTATCGCCACATCGGCAGATATGAGTGAGTTATTATCTAAATTAAACTTTCATGCACCAAATAGGCTTACTAGAAAGACTCATACATTTAGGCCACCTAATTGTAGTACTAATTATGCTCAGAACTCCTACATATATAGAACGTGTTGTAACTATAACGTGTTCTTTAATGAAATAGACCTTTTCAATAACTCCTTAAACGTATTTAAATGTTCAATTTCTAGATTACTGCTTCGTGGTTAGGTGGTGTACGTGTGTTCCCCTTTTCCTACTTTCCTACTCCCTTCCTCAAAACTACTTCTTTTTGTAAATATAATAACGATTATACTTGTAAACTTAATTGGTTCACATGTCATATTATGTATGTTAGTAAAATAAGTAAATGTAACTGTCTGTTTACATAATAAATAAAATAAAAAAATAAATAAATAAATAAATATGAGAATTAGAGTTGCGCGCGCACCGACAGTATCGCCCCATCGGCAGATATGAGAATTAGAGGTGCGCGCGCGGCGATTTTCGTCTACTCTCCCGCCGAAGCCGTTCGGCGCGCGCAAGTGACGCCGACTTGATATATCTGGATTCCCGCCGGCCTTTTTTCGGTTTTGACTTTGAAAGTATTTTTATCGGAGAAAAATAATATCGAAGGTGGTGCGATAGAATAATATTGTATCGGATTAATTGAAAATAAAGTAACTTCAGATCGTTGACAACTTTTCATTAAAAATGTGGAGGTATTAGTAACTTAATTATCTTTCACAATTAAACAGTGATTGAAAGAACTGTAAGCTAGCACAAAATATAAATTTATTATGGATCAAAAAGATACGTGTTCACACTACACTTGTTAGAATGATAACTCCAGTGATTAATAATCAAGTGTTGAGAGTGAAAAGAAATAACCATAGTCAGCTGTGTTGATCAGGTTTTATAGGAAGTTTTAGTGTAAGATCAAACAGTAATTACTCCGTGTATAGCGCTTCATTTCCTTGGTCCAGAATATCCTGGAATGATTCTACTTTGATGGCTCCCCTCCGAGCCAATCGAACTGATTGGCCTGTAGCTAATATCGAAAGCTTCTTCTTGCCCGAGTTTAAGATCGACTGTGACACGCACAGCAAGCAATTCAAATATTTGGATGCTATCTCCAAGGGTGCATTTCGCAAAGTACACAAAGTACATCATGTTGAATCTAAGAAATTGCTTGCTCTGAGGATTCTGCTCGAGCTCAGATAGTATCCGAGAATTGTTTAAAGCAAGTAAGGGACGAGGTGCATATACAAGAGGTCTGCGGTCGCCATCCTTCATTGTGAGCTGTTTCCTGAAATGGCAGACTGGAGGGAAGCTGTACATAGTCACTGAATTCATTTCCGGTGGTGAACTGTCCCATCTCTTGGAGAAGTATTTAGAGCTTCTCGAAGAGTCAGTTCGATGCGACGCCGACAAACCCTTACACGGCTCCAGGTACCGTCACACCCTTTTTGTTTATTTTTTGTAGAGGTTCAAGATGACACGCGGCATAAAATATTAATTAACTTATTTACGATATATCTCAAATTATTGATTACTAACAAAAATAAATTGTATTGACCTTTCGTTGTAGTCATGTATGTAATTGTATCTATGTATAAATTGTATTGAAATTGTATTTAAACCATAAATACAATATAGGATATTTGAACAAATATATAAAAGTCACAGTATTTGTTTTCAAATATTTTTTTTAATTCAAAATAAAAACCGCGCCAGCGTTCTCTTTTATAAGTGATATTGTTATTTTACAATATTGTTTTACTGATTTATCAACAGATGTCGTGAAGACAAATGTATGGGAGTATTATTCATACAATTTTCCTCTCAATCAAGTATTAATATACTAAGTAATTAGGTCTAAAATTGTGTGTCAATATGTGACACTCGTATTTTAGTCGCGGAATCGGCTGTATGTCATGTATACGTGATACTCGTCTCTTTCAATACGAATGGCTTATGAATTAGAGAGCGAGATAGATGTATACATTTTTATTTTATTTTATTTTATTTCATTTTCGGGAAATTTACAGTATAATAACATTTATTATATAGATGCATTAGTATAATACTAAAACCAATAACAAATTTCCACATTATTAACAATAAATTTTGACTGCTGTGCTTACATACTTAAAGCTACATATGAAAAATATTTAAATCTGAATGCTAGTGCATGAGTGTATGTATGTGTGTACGTATGAGTGTAAGGATGTGTATATGTGTGTGAATGTGTCTATATAAGTGAAAGAGAGAATATATAGGTACCTGCAAGCTCACATAGTTTACTCCGTTCAATCTTGATTTTTCAATCATCCAGTGAAATTCAATCTTTATAACTTGAACTGATGGCAGCAGAAAATGAATTAGGTCCTAAAAGAAAAATATCGACATCCAGATGTTCGTGATTATAAATGTTCATCATACGTATGAGGGGTGCGTTTTTCGTGTAAGTATTATTACGGTGCGGTATGTGAAACAAAAGTGGGCTTCGCGTACGACGCGATGGGACGTTGAAGGTTGACGTACTAATTTCACCTAAGATATGATAAGCTCAGTGCAGCGCACGAGTCTGCCTTATGAATTCAGTACAAGTATCGCTATTTCATCTGCCAGGGGACTATCTCTTTCTCTTCATACATATATACGCTGTATTAAAAAGAAATCAATTTTGGTGCGATATGGATATCGCACGCCATACATTACATAATGATAATATTTGTATTGCAGTAGATTTCATTATAATATGATGTCGATTGCGTGGGTATATATAATAATCAATTGGTTTAGAAAAATAACAGTTATAAATTAAAGAGTAAAAATATATAAAAAACATATGTCGGCCTTCGTGGCTCAGTTGGTTAGAACTCTGACTGCTGAGCCAAAGGTCCCGGGTTCGATTCCCGGTGGAGACACAGTTTTTAATTGTGTTTTCAGTCTGGATCTGTGAGACGATTAATATCGTAAGTCTCCAGAATGTGGCAACTTGTTATTGGGTGCATGTTAAATTAATATTTGACATAGTACCTGTTAGTTGCCCGAGAAGCAATATTAAATAAATAAATAAATAAATATTTTAATATTAATTTTTAGAATATAACATTTAAAAATTGGTAGTGCAATTGATCCAACGAACTTCATATAGAGTCGCCTCTGATTATTACTCATCTCGCATGCGCTCACCCACACTAATTCACACTTTTTTATTGTCTTCTTTTGATATTAGGTATAGTACGTAAGCGGTACATGTCATATTTGTATTTTTACTTATTTACTTTTAATAATTGTATGCATGTACTGTGTGCTGTCCTTTGTAAAATAAAATAAAAATCAAATATATTGACTCAATATTTGACCAAATTTGTTGGCCTTCGTGGCTCAGTTGGTTGGGTATCTGACTACTGATCCAAAGGTCCCGGGTTCGATTCCCGGTGGAGACACAGTTTTTAATTGTGTTTTCAGTTTCAAGTCTCCAGAATGTGGCAACTTGTGATTGGGTGCGTGTTAAATTAATATTTGACATAGTACCTGTTAGTTGCCCGAAAAGCAATATTAAATAAATAAATAAATAAATAAAATGTCTGGTTTAGATTATTCTCATCCTGTGATGCCAATGG
The DNA here is from genome assembly GCA_963576475.1 of Molanna angustata. NCBI lineage: Eukaryota > Metazoa > Arthropoda > Insecta > Trichoptera > Molannidae > Molanna > Molanna angustata. The sequence goes on along the minus strand of OY754973.1, from coordinate 28,909,123 downwards.
GACCACCATTTTCAAGTTATGGACAACCATCTTATATGCCACCTCAGGAACCTAACATGGAACAAGAGAAATATGGAGAAGGTTGGTTTTATGTACTTATTTAAACCATTGATTAACGTAAGGTATTGTGACCGCTATTGGACACCGGCTTAATAGTGCCTCCAATATTTTCTAATATCATTGTTTTTTGGGTAAGTCTTGAAAGAGCCGGCGGGCTATCGAATATATTTACAAGAGGTGTAATAAACATTTCACAGAGTTCAGAAATGAGATTCACCACCTGATTGAATGAATAATTTAATTCCAATGGTATAAAAATTACAAAGGTACAAAATTATTATTTCTATTTAATCTATGTATACTTTAAGGTGAATTGATAAACAAGTGATTTCCAATTGCTGCGGTGGCGAGTTAGCGAGCGAGTCTAAGTGTTCTAATTTTCGCATGCTGAAGTACCAACGTGCTCGTCGAGAGACGAAGCGACGGACGGCGTGCTCGCGTAGTGAAGTGACCGGTGGTCGAGTGACGAAGTGACATGGTGTAAAGTCTGATTTTTTTAAGAGTGCCAAAGCTCATAGGGTGACCATGGTGTAAAAGAAAAAAATATAATGGGATTTTTTTTATCATTTCATGATATAAAACGGTTGTAACTTTCACATGCATATATCTTCAAAACCTTCAAATCTTTTCATACCTATTCTTACTCCCGGTACCATGCGGCTTTAATGGGTCTATATTATTAGGTATTTTGTGCAAATGTTAATGGGCATCTCCTGGGAAAGTAATATTTAAACAAAATATTTATTTGATACTTTTTATTAGGAAAATAAAAGAATACATTATGAAGTAATTAATCCTTATAATAATAAACAGTTACATATTATTTTACAAAATAATAAATTATATTATACAAAATATTTACATAATAGTTCATTGAGGCAAACACACATACATAAATAATATATCTATGTAACTAATACAAATAAATAATGGACACTTATTCTATACTAAGACGGTGATAACACATGTTTATAATAATAATTATGTATCGAAATTAAACAAAAAATAAAATACATAAGTTGCTGCTGCTCACGTTATTCCGTTACCCAAAACTTCATCACTAACAACTCTAAAAGACTATAGATCAATCTCCATTCTTCCTATTTTGTCAAAGGTCATTGAACGAGCAGTTTATAATCAATTAAATGAATGGCTTACATCACATTCCCTTCTTGACCCTTTTCAATCTGGATTTAAACGTGGTCATAGCACTTCAACGTTTCTTGTTAAGGTCACTGATGACATAAGACGCGCAATGAATGATAAAAAGCTAACAATCCTCACATTGCTTGACTTCAGTAGTGCGTTTAATTCAGTAGACTTTGATATTTTACTCGCAAAACTTTCCTCACTCAATTTAGCGCAACCAGTACTGACATGGTTCAAAGATTACCTATATAATCGTACACAAGCTATTAAAACGGCGGAGAAAATTTCTGATCATATCACTCTTAAGGCTGGGGTCCCTCAAGGTGGTGTCTTGTCTCCTCTTCTATTCTCTATCTTTATAAACTCAATTACTCACAAATTAAAGTGTCAGTACCATCTCTTTGCAGACGATCTTCAACTGTATATTCAATTTAATGTGAATGAGTATGTTGATGCTATTAATATTATGAACGAAGATCTCAGCTTTATCTCATCATGGTCCTCCCAGAACGGTCTTCTTGTCAACCTGTCTAAATCTCAGGCTATTATCATTGGTAGTCCCCGATTGCTGTCTAAACTTAAAAATTCACCTCTCCCATCTCTTCAAATTAACAATCAACACATACCCTTCTCAAAAATGGTGAAAAATCTTGGTATTCTTTTTGATGAAGATCTTTCGTGGCATGGACAGATTTCTCATGTCAGTAAAACTCTGTTTTATAATATCCATTCTCTCAATAGATTGAAGAACTTTCTTCCAATACATTGTAAAATTACATTAGCTCAATCCTTACTTCTTCCATTGCTTGATTACGGTGATGTGTGTTATCTGGATGCCAATCAAGAATTATTAAATAAACTGGAATGATTACAGAATGTCTGTATACGGTTCATTTACAATCTTAAAAAATATGATCATGTTTCGACTTGTAGAAATATACTTCGTTGGCCAAAGATACGAGATCGTCGTAACATTCACATTCTGTCATTACTTTATAAGACTATTTATGATCCCTATTCACCACAATATTTAAAAAATAACGTCGTTTTCTTGTCAAGTCACGGCCTATCCCTTCGATCTGCTGAACGTACTACACTAGCTATCCCCATTCACAATACAGAAGTTTTCAGCTCCTCTTTTCAAGTACAATCAGCTAGACCAGGGGTCTCCAAACTTTCCAGCCTTAGGGCCATATTGATTACTCCAGTAAGTTCCGAGGGCCAAAACCATATTATCATTGTTGCCGGTGGTAAAAAGTGAAATAGTCCACTGATGAAAAAAAGGCCGAAAAGGTACGCAACGTTTAAAAAAGGCTGCAAATCGGACTAAAGTCCGCAAAACAGCAACACTGCATATTATTAATTTTCCTGTCATTATCTGTAATTTATAGATTAGTCGTAGAGTACGAGCCATGAGGAGTAACGTGACACGACATCTGGTGGACACAGGCGGAAATAGGTAGTACCTTCTATCGCTAACAGATGGCGCTAATAGCACGTACAGAATAATCTCGTTGGTTCGAGAAAGTTCTGGTGTCTTCCACTCACTTCTAGATGGCAGTAATTGGAATATATAAGAAGGCTTGTGGCGCAACCACAAGTCAGTTCCTATGACACTGTTGTGAAATAAAATAGTGCGTACCTCCTAAAAACGTGTTTGTGCGTGTTTAAGTTAAAGACATCTTTGTAACAGTATTTTGATTTGAATTGTTGCTTTTGTGTGTGATTTAGTACGCTTAAGGAAGATTCTTAAATTAAATTAAAGATAAATAATAAATTAAATTTATTAAAGAAAAACAGTAGTTAACACCATATTTCTGTGAAGTATCTCTCAAGAAAACAATCAAACTTTGTTCAATTCTAACATATATATAATTATAAAAAGTATCGGATCTTCCGTGAACCATTTAGTAGAATGGAAAAGAAGCGAAAAATTGATAGTGAATGCAGAAAATTCAAAGATCAGTGGAACATTCAGTATTTCGTAATTGAGTCCAGTAACAAGGCGCTATGTTTGATTTGCAATGAAAACATAGCCGTTCTCAAGGAATATAACATTAAACGTCATTATGAAACAAAACATTTTCAAAATTACTCAAAATATACAGGAAGTTTACGGACAGAAAAATTCAAAGCTATGAAGCGCGGATTGAAATCTTCATTTACAAAACTCAAAACTGAACAAGAGGCTGCAACTCACTCGTGCCAGCTTTCGTGTGGCTCTTGAAATTGCAAAACGTGGAAAACCATTTACCGATGGAGAAATGATCAAAGAATGCATAATTGCAGTAGCCGAAGAAATGTGCCCTGAAAAGGTAAATTTATTAAAAACTGTCAGTATGTCAGCAAACACTGTGGCTCGAAGGGTAGAAAACATCGCTGAAAATATATCCTCTCAACTGTTCGACAAAAATGAACATGTTGAGTGGTTTTCTTTGGCCTTGGATGAGTCAACGGATGTGTCAGATACTGCTCAGGTGTTGATTTATATTCGAGGAGTAGATAAAAGCTATGAAGTGCATGAAGAACTTCTTGATATGTATAGTATTCATGGCACAACTACTGATACAGATATTTTTAAAGGAGTTGAAATGGCCATTAACCAAAAGAACTTTCGATGGAAAAACTTGAAATGTATTACAACTGATGGAGGCGAAAACATGAGTGGGAAAGATAAAGGAGTGGTCGCTATTGTGTCAAAGGCTGTAGAAAATGACGGTGGTTCAAAACTATTAGTCTTACATTGTATCATTCATCAACAGTCTTTGTGCGGAAAATGTTTGGATATGTCTGAAGTTCTAAAACCAGTCATATCAACTGTTAATTTTATCAGATCTTTTGGGCTGAATCACCGACAATTCCGACAATTTATTGAAGAGATTGGAGAAAATGACTTACCTTATCATACTGCCGTACGTTGGCTTAGTTGTGGGAAAGTCCTTCAGCGCTTTTTTGAACTTCGAGCAGTGATCGTTTTTTTTTTTAATGAAAAGCATCGCCCTTTTACTGAATTACAAACAACGCAAGTAGTTTGGAAACCCCTGAGCTAGACTATGGAATGGCCTAAGTGATGAAGTAACGTCATCTCAATCCATTCAAATATTTAAAGGTAAATTAAAAAAACTTTATTTGTCAAATAGTTCCTAAATTCCTTCTTTATCCTTCCGTAACCTCCTTTTCCTCATTGCTATGATCAGTGTTATTTTTATTATTCTTTTATTTTTAAACTCTCTTTTCATTTTTTTCTCTTTGTAATTTTTTTTTTATATTTCTTACTCTTTTATGTTATTTTTTATCAATTTATTTCTCACGTAATTAGTACTGTACCAATTTAACTAAGAGACTTCACGTTGATCGGGTTGGTTGGAAGAAATTGCCTTATGGCAATAAACCTGCCTTTGTACACATGTACATAAATTATATAAATAAATAAATAAGTTAGAAATAAAAAATGAAATTCTTAATTTAGAACACATGGTCACCATAAAAAATCAAACGTGCGCTCACTTCGAGAGATAGATACGTACTGTCGGGTTTGTTGATATTTGTTGTTAAGGACACCAAATGGTGTAAACCAATCAGCAACCACGAGTCTACTAATACATTTACATGCGTAAATACTATGCATTTTTTTTGTTTAAGTATAGAATTGGCAATTTAAAAAAAACTTTAAAAAAAAAATTTACAGGCGCACGCTCCCTTATATATGTAGTGCTGGCGCCAAGGGGTAGCAAGTCCAATGTCCACGAACTCTCTCGAACATTCTATCCTACATTCGTACCGCTGTTGCGGTTTATTGTCGCACGCTCGACACCGAGGGCGATGAACTCGGTCTAGCGATACACAAATATACTTGTTGTCACTAGGCGCGCGCGCGACAGAAATTTCTCGAAGTGGTCTGCCACACCTAATTCCAATTTTTTTTCACACATTTGTAAATTTTACTGCCTCACTAGACGTAGTCTGTGTTCTGAGGCAGTACTAGTAAAAAATTGCTATGGCTATTCTGCGATCATAAAATTTGTTTTTTCTTCTTCACATATTCCATCCACATAAGACAACGACAGCCAAGATGAAAAACCGATTCTACAATTTTGTCTTTTTAGGTGTGACGATGCTGGTGTGTGGAGACGTAAACCAACTCAATATCTCAATAGAGACGAAGTTAGAATAAATATTTAAAGGTGAACTGGAAAATCAGGAACCTACTGTACCTACTTACGACCTATGGTGCGGTTCAAGGGAGGCATCTAAGATACAACATTGTCACCTATTTTCAAGTAGTATAAGTTTACTTTTCAACATTATAAAAAGGGAAGTCAACAATAAATCATAATTGACGAACGTTAAGAAAGCACTAAAGTGACGTAAACCGGCCGATGACAGGTCGTAAGGCTTGTAGGAGCTAGATATCCAGGTTCTCCTATAAATATATTTCAATTTTATATCTTTTGAGATATCAATTTCGCAAAAAAAACGCAGGGAAAAAATCCAATGTTTATATGCAATATGACGTATACGCAACATTAGAGCTACAATTTTCTTTTATTCATTTCCAATGATTCTAGGTGGAGGGTTTGACTATGCTCCTCATCATGTCCATTTTCATAGCGACAGTGACAAATCTTCAAACCATGGTTTAGCCTTACAGGACATCTTCGATATCGCACTGACAGCACTGGCTTTCCTTTCATTTGGAATGTTTATACTTCAAGTCATCATGTGTATTACGGCGGTGAGTATTTTAATCTATTTTCTTTTTCATCGTGTATTCAGTCATTTGTCATGTTTAGGAGGGTGGACTATCCTGGGAGTAGGAGGTCCAACTGTCTTTCCATCTCTTCGCAGGTTTTCCGGGTAGTCTCCAGTTGTTGAGTATTTCTGTATTAACAATTTTGACAATTCTATTGTCATCCATGCTTTCGATGTGGTCACTCCAGAAGTGTCTTCTGCTACGTCCCCATCTTGTTATGTCCTCGAGTATTTTAATGAATTTTAGAATACTTTTTATTGGCAACCGCAAATATTTGCATTGATCTAAATATCTTCAAAAAACACATGTCGGTAATAATAATGATAACAATAAACACATCGTTGCACCCTGCGCAAGTGGCGAGTTTATTGCGTTATGGAAATTTCTTCCATATAACTAGTGTTTCCCAGAAGCACAGAGAAGAAATTATATTTGCGTGAGAAATGAATTTAAATCAATTTCTCCTCTGCTGGAGATCGATCCTAGGACGCCCGCACCGAAGCCAAATAGCTTAACTGTGTTACGGTGGTCAGATTTATACGAAAAATTAGATTTGGACTTTTCTAAAATGTATATTTTTTATGTAATAATATTAACCCCTCACACACACACACCCTCACACACACATACATATACACACCCTCTCTCTTACATAAGCGGAAAAATAATTAAATAAATAAATAATTAACTACTTACACTACACACAAACAAAAATGTATTTGACACATGTAATTGACATTAGATTTAGATAATTTATGTATCATAACATATTATTAATCCATGTAATCAAACTATCTAATGTTGTTTGTGTTAATTAAAAATAAAATAAAATAAAATAAAATAAAATAAAATAAAATAAAATAAAATAAAATAAAATAAAATAAAATAAAATAAAATAAAATAAAATAAAATAAAATAAAATAAAATAAAATAAAATAAAATAAAATAAAATAAAATAAAATAAAATAAAATAAAATAAAATAAAATAAAATAAAATAAAATAAAATAAAATAAAATAAAATAAAATAAAATAAAATAAAATAAAATAAAATAAAATAAAATAAAATAAAATAAAATAAAATAAAATAAAATAAAATAAAATAAAATAAAATAAAATAAAATAAAATAAAATAAAATAAAATAAAATAAAATAAAATAAAATAAAATAAAATAAAATAAAATAAAATAAAATAAAATAAAATAAAATAAAATAAAATAAAATAAAATAAAATAAAATAAAATAAAATAAAATAAAATAAAATAAAATAAAATAAAATAAAATAAAATAAAATAAAATAAAATAAAATAAAATAAAATAAAATAAAATAAAATAAAATAAAATAAAATAAAATAAAATAAAATAAAATAAAATAAAATAAAATAAAATAAAATAAAATAAAATAAAATAAAATAAAATAAAATAAAATAAAATAAAATAAAATAAAATAAAATAAAATAAAATAAAATAAAATAAAATAAAATAAAATAAAATAAAATAAAATAAAATAAAATAAAATAAAATAAAATAAAATAAAATAAAATAAAATAAAATAAAATAAAATAAAATAAAATAAAATAAAATAAAATAAAATAAAATAAAATAAAATAAAATAAAATAAAATAAAATAAAATAAAATAAAATAAAATAAAATAAAATAAAATAAAATAAAATAAAATAAAATAAAATAAAATAAAATAAAATAAAATAAAATAAAATAAAATAAAATAAAATAAAATAAAATAAAATAAAATAAAATAAAATAAAATAAAATAAAATAAAATAAAATAAAATAAAATAAAATAAAATAAAATAAAATAAAATAAAATAAAATAAAATAAAACTGTATTAAATAACAAATTATATGGAATGTGGATACCTATCAGACGAGAATGCATTGTTAGATTAAAATAGGCATTGTTAGTAGAAAGTGCTCTGCGATGGTTTGGACTTGTTCGGACACAGATAGAATAATGAATAAAATAACGCCTTAAAATAAAGCCTTACAGAGAGTATAAATAAATAAATAAATAATGAACATTTCCTTGCACCCTGCGTAAGTGCCGAGTTTATTACCGTATAGCAATTTCTTCCAACTAACCAGTGTTTCCAGCCCAGAGAAGCAATATTCGCGTGAGAAATAAATTAAAATAAATTTCTTCTCTGCTGGGAATCGAACCCAGGACGCCCGCACAGAAACCGAACGGCTTACTAACTGTGCCATGGCGGCAGTATACTAGGTTGAAAAGAGTGGAATTAGAATAAGGGCCCGGCCGAGAAAGAGTTGGCATGATCATATAAATGAGATTTTGAAAGATCGGAGAATACGAAGTCAGAAAAATAGGAGAGCATGACGCGATGCATGGATGTAATTGAGGCAAACATGCAGGTCAAGATAGAAGAGTCGGTCGTATGGTTCTCTCTGCCAACCCCATATTTGGAAACGGCGTTATGGTACGTGTGTGTTTGTATGTATATAATATTATGTATGTAAATAACAAATTATAAATATTTGTGTAATGGCACTGGCTTGAGATTATTATTAACTACTAGCCTTTATGTCCCGCCGTTGGCCAAGAATGTAAAACTGTGAAGGAATAAGCAATCGTTTTTATAATATTGTCACCCAATTATTTTGCAATATCGGACTATGAAAAGTGGTTTGAAATTTGATTGAGTTTAAGCATTGTAAAATGTTCAAGTGATGGCCACAACCCATTCTTTTTTATATATTGCTATAAAGTGTGAATGAAGTATAATATACAATTTCTGCACGCATGGACTACGCGAAATGGTTTTAAATATGACAGTTTATCAACGTTGTACACAACCCCCATTTTTAAATATTATCATCGAAAACAAATTGTAATATATACCTATTGAAAATTTAGTAATTTTGGATGTTGGAATGTGGTTTAAATTTGATTAAATAATGTACTGAAAAGATCTAGTGTTGGTCACATCCCATTCGTTTTTATATTTTTTCATCAAGTGTGCATTATATTTTTGCACAATTAGACTGATAGACTTAAAATTGACACAAAAGTCTACATTAACGAAGAAGAAAAAGACTTAAACTATAATAAATAGTTTTTAATTTGAATATAAACGTTGTGAAGAGTTCAGTAATGGCCACAACCCCCATTATTTAAATATCGTCAACGAAATCAAATATGAAGGTGTTGAAAATTATTCAAAATAGGATGATATAAATGGTTTAAATTTGATTAAACAAAAGTATTGAAAAGATTCTAGTGCAGGTTACATCGTCACATCCCACATCCCATTCGTTTTTACATATGTATTTTCATCAAGTGTGCATATCGTTAATAATATTTCTGCACAATAGACTATTAGACTTAAAACTAACCCAAAAGTCTAAATAAAAAAGAGAAGAATAAGTATAAGACTATAAGAAATAGTTTGTATAAAAAACTATTTCAATGGTCTACATAAAATAAGAAAAAATACATAAAATAGAAGAATTAGACTATTGGAAATAGATTGTATAAAAACTGACTAAAAGGTCTACATAAAAGAAGAAGAAGATTAATCCATAGGAAATAGTTTTGTATAAAATTCACCAAAGTTCTATATAAAATAAGAAAACGAAGAAAAAGAATTAGACTCCACGAACGGTCGCTTCAGACCCTTCAGTACCTCCCATCCCTTCAATCCATCATTACGTCCCTTCCAATCAGGCCCTTCAGTACCTCCCGTCCCTTTAGGCCCTTTTATACCTCCCATCCCTTCAGGCCCTTTAGTGCATCCCTTCCCTTCATTACATCCCGTCCCTTCAGCCGCTTAAGAAAAGTTTAAATCCAGAAACCATCCTGGAAGAACCGCGAAGAGATGAAAGGACCTTCTTTTCCCAGGATACTCCACCTTCAAAGGTAAAATGACTAAATACACGAAGAAGAAGAAGAAAAAAGTTTAAATCCAGATACCTGCGAAGATATGGAAGGAAAATTGGACCTTCTTTTCCCAGGATACTCCACCTTCAAAGGTAAAATGACTAAATACACGAAGAAGAAGAAGAAAAAAGTTTAAATCCAGATACCTGCGAAGATATGGAAGGAAAATTGGACCTTCTTCTCCCAGGATAGTCCACCTAAAATGTCCAGGTAAAATGACCAAATGCACGATGAAGAAGAAAAAAGTTTATATCCAAAAACCGTCTTGGAAGACTTGCGAAGAGTTGGAAGAACAGTTGGACCTTCTTCTCCCAGTATTCTCCAACTTCATAGGTAAAATGACCAAAAATATATGAAGAAGAAGAAGAAGAAGAAAAAAGTTTAAATCCAGAAACCTGCGAAGAGATGGAAGGACAATTGGAACTTCTTCTCCCAGGTTAGTCCACCTTCATAGGTAAAATGACCAAATACACGATGAAGAAGAAGAAGAAAAAAGTTTAAATCCAGGAACCGTCCTGGAAGACCTGCGAAGAAATGGAGAGACAGTCGGACCTTCGTTTCCCAGGATATTCCGCTTTCATTGGTAAAATGACCAAATACACGAAGAAGAAGAAGAATAAGAAAAAAATTTAAATCCAGAAACCATCCCGGGCATACGCTCGACAATTCACCAAAGTTTCATTGTAATCGGACAAACGGTTTAGGAGCACATAGCATACATGCATCCATACATAAATAAATAAATAAAATAATTTTCCTATAGGAAATCAGTATATTGTTGATTTGTAAGTAAATAGTATTAGGTAGGTACCTACCTACAACAATGTTCTAAATAATTTCGATTCATAACAAATTTTATTTGAATATCAGAATCTTTCCGTAACCATAGTAACCATCGAACATATAAAATATTACTATCAAATGGGCTCGATACATTTTTTTGGATATGTAGGTAGGTACCTACATTGGTTTGTTCGATGCCATAAAAATGAAAATTGTCCGAAATATCAAATATTATATACAAATTATGCAATTTTATTATGCCTATATCTTTACTAATAATTAACAGACTTTTACAATATACGTCTTAAAACTTGCCGTAATGTCTTGTGTTTCATTTTATTATTTCATAATTACATTTATTTCAAAGGTTTATTATTTTCAAGAACATATTCATTCGGTGGGAAAATGAAATATTGTATGAAAAGATATTAAAATGGCGGCGTTTATGTACAAAAGGCTTACTTTAAAAATAAGTTAAACATTATAATTATACCAAATATTCACCATGTTTTTCACTTAAACGCTAAGTTATACTTCAAAATATATTTTTTTTGTGTAAATACGTACTTCTAACTTTTAAACTAACAGATATTTGCGTGCAAAATGTACACTTTTTTGACAGATATGACTTGGAAAATTTTGTATGAAAAAAATAATTATTGAAATATTTTTAAAATTCAGCATTTTTATCGCATTATTTTTAGCGTGACACTGCATCAGGTATACAGGTACACGTTCGCACATAAATTAGATTTTTAGATGCTCTTGGTTTTTCAGAAGGCGTGAGACAAACACACACACACACACATACACACACACATACACTAACATTTTGATTGCTTTATTACTTTAGATAAAATCTCAAAGATTTCATTGAGATAAAATATTTTTTTGTCATAGAATTGATTGCTTTTCTTACATAAACTCTGGTTGATAACAAAGAGTATATAATACCTTACGGATAGTTGATAAGAAAGCGCCTGCTGCCAACGTACCTATTCATTTTTCAATTTGATATTCCATCATTGCTACTAATCGAATATATTTGAAATAAATTAGGTACTTTAAAAGTTTGGATGTTGCCTCATGTCAGTTCTGTCAGTGCCCAGACCAAACTTCGGAACATATCCTGCGGGATTGTTGCCACCAAATGGTGTTCTCTTATAGATCGGAGCTCCTCGTTGCTGTCCATGGGCCTCTTCAAGGTCCCATTGGTCACGCAGATTTTATGATCTCGAAGAACAATTATAAAGCCTTTAAGAAGTTTTGTCATAGTTATGGTGCCTTACTATTGTTCGATTCCCAGAAGGTTATTTTTTTTACAGAGATCTTGGTAATTCCCCTAATGATGATATTTAAAAAGATCTTAAGTCCACGAGTGTGAATCTTCCATTCACATTCGTCGATTGTTCTTTTGCACAATGGTGCCGAGATCGCTATTCTAGAAGGCTCCGTGAGCTACTTTTCATGCTATGCATTTTTTTCTTCTCGTTCATTTAGTCTTTTGTGAAGCGGTCGTTTACAGTCCCCATGTGCAGAGCGGGTGGTGGTAAGAGTAGCGTGTTTGGATGTCAAGATTATTAAAATTTTAACTATGTTCTGTAAAAAAATAATTGGCATACCCCGATTTTTGACATTAATCTATCTTACATTTCTAATAAATTATAGGTATGGCGTAGAGCAATATTTTTTTTAAAATTATTGAACATAAAATATCGGAGAAATAAGACAATTGCATTAATACTTTAAGTTTAGTAAAAAAACCTAAAACAAATATTTTCCATTCAGCTCCATTGAGAATTGCTCATTTATCTGATGATTTTAAAAAAACGAGGTATGAAACTATTGTAGACCATGAAGCATTTGATTTATTCTTTTCGCAGAGTAAACCAATGGCCCCCATGATGCAGATGACAGACACGGATACAGAGACGGTCCAGGATGAACTGAGGTTCAAGAGAAGCGTTCATCAGAACGGTGATATCATCAACGATCTCGCCAGAAGAGTCCTCAACTCTATAGAGGCTGGAATATTTGCTGATTTAGACGATGGAGCCTGCGTTAGATGGACGCTCTGTGAGAACAATAAATATTCGAGAAAATTTCAAGACAACCAAAAGTTTTGGATACCAGTTTGGGGGTAATTTACTGTTTTTTTTGCACTGACGCAACTATGAAAACAAGGAGGGTTATGGCCAACGCTTAACTCCTCACTACCGAATCACACAAAGTATTCAAATTTGGTATGGAAAGTTTTCAGCATTTTCATGGAATGTGTTTGTTATATTATTCTTGATTTATTTTTTTTTATTTTATTATGAAAACTTGATAATTCTTCAATGTCATTTAATGAAAGTGCCTTTTTAGTAATTTGAAAATAATAATATCATATTTTAAGTTTCCTGAGCTTTGAAATATTTGACAGTTAAAAAAAATGAGAGGCACTATTCAGATATCCTTCAAAATTGTAATATATTGTTGTTGCGCCTTACAACAGTCAAACCTTATACCTTATAGGCATTTTACGAGGAGGTATGCACGAATCAGGAGTTTGTCTAAGCGAGTATTAGATAGGTATACAAATTTAAAAATTTGAAAAGAATTGAATAAGTACCTACTTTAGTCTGTAATCGATGAAGTAGAATAAACCAATAAACACGCCGTATATAGCACACACACTCATACATTGTGATTAATCTTTCAGAATACAATCTCAGCATGATACTAATTGATAATCTGCAATTAAAAAATAACCTTAAAAATTGCGAATTCATAACTCCCCACTCAATATTTGACCAATATCGTCTTGGGGTAGTGAGGATTAAAAACAGAATATCGCAAAAAATAAAAATAATGTAGCATTTTATTTATTTTAATGCATAAGAAGTGTTAATAGGCTTTTGTTGCTAACCAATTAAAAACGTGAATGAAATATTTTATAATATTTGGTACCTTTAAGAATATATATTGGGGTGTTATCAATGTTTATTTCCTCACAATAAAATTTATTGTACCTACACTGTACACTTCAAAATTATGATAAAAACGAAATAAATGAAACTTCTACGACACATTTTTTCTTGTAATGTTGATAATTTCTTCTATTGTTGATTCTTGTTCCATCTTGTTCTTGTTCAATCTTTTTTATTGTTATTATGTTTTATTTTTTTTTTTTTTAGTTATCTTGGTGTTATGTACCTATATTTTCTTTTGTAGCTTTCATTTTTTGTTGATGTACATGTATCATTGTCACTCTGAAATCTGGTTGGTTGGAAGAAAATGCCTAATGACAATAAGCCCGCCAGTGTGCATTATATTTGTTTATATTATGTACAAAAAGTTAAATAATAAATAATTACAATTTGACTCCGTAAAAATGCATTAACGGAGCCCATTTTATTGTTCATATCCTTAAAAAATTAAAAAAAAACGCAACCTAGATCGTCAGTAAGATTTTATCAAAACTAAATATAATAAAATAAGTACGTAAAGCGAGTATTAGGCACTAACTGTACTTTTTACTATTTCTGACTTTAACTAAATGCATTTCAATTTTCGAATGTTTTTTTCAGGCTTGGTATGAGTTGGTTATCAAGTCGCTTCATAGAAGGCACGCCAACATCTTCAATAATGTTAGAATCGCTCAGAGCATGTGCTTTGGGATTAGCTCAAGTCGACTGTTCTAGCATTTATCCAGATTGTGACATGAGACATCTGTTGGGCAGTAGGAAAACTAAACGTCCTCCTGAATATCAACCTTCTGCGAGAGAGAGAAAAGGTAACAAGGGATAATTTTTGTTCGCAGAAATGACAATAGATGGCTCTTCACAACTGTACGAAAAGTTATTTAATCTAATAATAGATATTATTTATTTATTTAAAAATCGATATTTGAATTAAATGTAATTAAACGTAATTAAATAAAAATATCTTCCTATTACCGAATATTTCTTATTTAGCATGGTATGTTTTATGGTATGAATGAATGAATGAATGAATGAATGTTTTTTTTCCTTGAAAATTTAATATTACTAAATACTTTTATTTAAATTGAAATAAAAGTATTCAGTTTTTTTTAGTTTCTACGGTGTTTTATACAATTAAATGTTTTTTTTATTATTTATTTATTATTAAAAATACATACATACATACCATCACGCCATGTCCCTCGCGGGGTAGGCAGAGAGAACAGTAAAAAGATACATTATAATTTTGTTTTTTTTTTTTTTTATGACTCAACTTCAAAAAGAGTTTTCTCGTGCTTTGAAGTGAGTCACATTTCACAAATCTACAAACTATCTAATCTATTTATATACATACATCTTAATCTAGGCACTAATCTATTTACAATAACATACATATTTAGATACAAACATACATAATATTATATATAAAGAGAGAAAAAAAAATGTATTTAAATATTGTAATTGTGATATTATTTCTTATTCAATAGGTCTCGAAAATGTTTACGAAAAATTTCCACAGGTAGTAGAATTGACAAAACAAAAAAAAATACAATATATAAAACATTGTCAAAAATATAAAATATAGTGATTTATATTTCATACATATAGAATTCAATTATTTTTCATACCAATTTTTATTTTATTATAATATATTACTATCAAGTTTGTAATGTTTTATTTTTTTGATATTTGCATTCACTGTTTACATAAACATTAATAGACATTACTTACCCATTTCTTGCTCCTAGACTTTACAATAAAATATTACCTGACATAGAACACAATATCTCACGCGACGAAACAAACTTCAAAAAACTGGTAATTGACTGGCTGAAAAGAAATGGTAGAATACAATCTGCTCATGTCCTGTTTAATATCCTTATATAATCCACTGCTCTGTGCCTTCATAACCTGAAAATCTCTACCACAGCTTGGTTCCATCCATCATTTCCACTACAATTATATGGGCTAAAATAAATGAGAGTTCACGGTAAATTTTCTGATTATATTTCTTTTCTTTTTCTTTCCTGTTTATGTTTAATTATCTCTGTTAATTATTTTGTATTCAAAAACATGTAACCACAGGGCAAATTGAAACAGTACTGCCTCAGAACAGACTTGTCTAGTGAGGCAGTAAATTTCCAAATAGGAACAATTTTACATACTATGTTTATGATAAGTATTTTTAAAAGTTATTTTTTGTTATTGTTATATATTATATGTGTAAAAAAATGGAAATAAATAATTTCATTTCATTTCATTTAAAATCAAAATGCTCCGGCACAATTTGTTTACTTAGTGGGGCATTGTAATTATTTTACGTTTACAAATAAATAAAATTAATCCTCGTAAAGTTGGTTGAGTCAGAGCAGGGATTGCAAAGGTCAGGGCAAAAGCGAACGCAGCACAAAAACGAACGTCAACTGATTTTATTGAGATTAAAAAATTGGAGTAAATATCTGTACTTGGTAAAGTAAATTGGTTTGCGCACAGCCACCCACATTTTTTCGCTTGGCGAACTCTACGGAACGTCTTAAAATGTGAGAGGAAATTTAGCCTTGAATTAAAACTGAATTTGTACTTGGCTCCCCAGCATCGTGATTATAACTTGGCAAATGTATGTAGGTAGGTACTACCATCTTTTCATTAAAACTTTTTCTCTCGTCTTTAAGTCTTCCTTTTTCCTACCTCTCCCATCTGTTTGTCTTTTGTGATTTTCAACCGTGATTGAATTTCGGGGGAGCATTGTGAAGGGTTCCAGTTGATGAATGAAGAATTGAGCATAAAAGACGAATATCTGCACCGAAAAAAGATTTAAAAACCTTGATTCTTTTAAAAAATCGCCAGTCTTATAAGGATGGCGAGACAGCAAGCAGTCGACTTCTCAGAAGCAAATACAATGGCACACATAGATCCATTAGATCTATATAAAGGAAGAAGAAGAAGAACCTATTTTTGATATTTTGATGATGCTCGCCGAATGGTAGTTTATAAATAGGGAAACATAACTTAACATTGAATTATAGATAAACCAACTTCACACGCCATGTCACTGACAAAGTAGGCAGAAAGAACCGAACACCACATTTATCTAACTTGAAACTCATCCATCGCTTCATCAGCATTCATGTATCGTCTCATACATGTTCGTCTTTTGTTCAAGCTAACATAACCCTTTTTCAATATGTCGCTCGCTTGGTGGTGCCTAGTACCTTCAAGGTCATGCCATTTTTTTCATTGGACGACCTCGATCTCTTGTTCCAATCCAATTTTTCTTCGTGTGTTCTTCATTCATCTACCCATGTGGACAAACCATCTCGGTGTGTTGATTCAACTTATGCCACATTATTTTATTTTATTTTTATTTTATATTTGGGAAGCAAACAGCTCATTTACAGTTTTGATTATACAATTTACATGACATAGTCAGAGCCAATAAAAGCATTCCATCAATAATAAATTAACAACAATAACAAAAGACAGTTCATACAAAGAAATCAACAAACAAAGAGAAAAAAAATAATTATTCAGAAAATTAAAATTAGGAATGGGATTGATAAGAGATAAAGATGGATGGGAGGGGGGGGGGATTAAGAGCGCATATCCTTCAGTATTTCTTCACGAAACCTTTCATATTTTGCACTAAAGGTGTCCATGTCCTCCCCAGCTTAGAACAACGTATATGTATAGTTATGAAATTCGTACTAAAAATGATTTTCGTATAAGTAACTTGAGTGGAATATTTTTGATAGATCTTGGTCATTTCTTCATCCATCACTGCGAATAAGTTAGATATTGTTATTTTAAAGAATGACCATTCATTTCACACCAAGCTTTCATTGTTTCCAAGTGCAAGCAGGGAGGCTACTCATGACACGTTCTTAATACCAACGTTCTTATCTTGCCTTAATATTAAAAATGTATAAATCAGTACTCGATCATAATGTAATTTTAATCTTTCTCAACATTTAATCATAACATTTTGTTAATATCAACGATTGGTATGAAATTGTTATAAATTGTTGTATAAATACATATTATGATTCAATTAATTGAACCTCAAAGATTGCTTAGGTCTGAAGCTGATCTTAATCGTACTTAAATCAACTTTATGAGTAGCCATGCTGTTACTATCCAAACTAGTACATAATATCTAGTTGTCAAACGATTGAAGACACTTCTACGTAATTAATAATTTCCAATCATTTGATATAATAAATACTGCAACATAAATTTATATAACTATACTTACATACAAAATAGCGAAGTTGGATAGTTGATTATTGATCTAAAATTAAAACCACGGATGTGAACTCGATTTATATAGAAATTAAGGCACGTTATATGAAATAGTACATAAATAATGTATTTTATATTTTTCTACGAGAAACAAATAGGTACTGTGGCAAAAAGGATTTTTAATCACACAATTCAACAACAAGCTGTCTTTTGTGAAGACTTGTATGATTGCGCATCTTTTGCCAATATTTTTTTCACTTGCACAGGATGTAACGAATTCATGATTATTACTACTTACTTGCTAATTCAACTAAGCTTAGTTTGTCGATGATAATTCTTGATAGAACTTCATTGTATACAGATATATTATAAATATAAAATAAAAAAATACTTGGTTTTCGTTCTATCAAATCAAATTGATTTCATTATTTACAAAAAACCAATTCTCTCAATAGATGGCGTTCCATAAAAATAATAAGATTGTTGTTCATAATTTCACCCATAGATGGCTGTAGTAAAAATTCCTTATTTTCAAGCGAAAAGAATTTCAGTTTTACAATATATAGAACTTTCAAAATTGAATTGATAGGGATCTCATTAAAAGGCATAATTGGTGAACGTTGCGCAAGCGCATAAAGTGATCACGTAAACCAGCCGATGACAGGTCGTAAGCCCTGTAGGTGCCTTGATTTCCCGGTTCTCCTACAATAAATATACTAACTTCGTCTCTATTGAGATAATTAAAAATCTGTTAAAAAAAAGATTCACTATGTTTATACGAACGTCGCGTCGGTCATATAAATTGACGATGGTTGATTTTAAAACACAGTCGAATCAAACAGTTCATTCGTGGATTAAACAATGTGTATTGTTGATCAGAAAGAACCTACTACAACCATCCTGCAGGCTCTTCACATACTTTTCAATCGTCAAAATAATCTAATCATCTGCATTTTTGACATCTAATTTTAAAGAACATCTTTAATGAATTTGCTATAGTCAACTCTGGGATGGCCCAATACATACTGAATACCCTCGATTCTGTACAAAGGCGTGTTGTACGTCTGATTGTCTGATGGATTGTATTCACTAGTGACTAGACCACAGACGCAAGGTTAAGTTTATTCTATAGATCATTATATGGTTTATTCTATAGTGTTTTAAATTTATTCTATAGATACTACCACGGGAGATGCTCAGAAGGACTTGTATCTCTGGTCCCTCTTCCAACTATTCACAATAATAGTCACTCGCTTTACAACACACGTTCACAGTAAACTTTCAATTTACACGAACCAGTCGCTTTTTTTTTCCTTTTTTTTATTTACACAGCAGCCCGGCTGTGGAAAGATCTTGCAAATTCTGTTTTTGGTCTTTTTAAACCCGAATTAATATTTTCTCGAGCAGATTACAAACCCTCCCCAACGCTACGTAGTGCGTTTCTTCGACTGAGCTTTTTCATAGTAAGTCACTACGTTATATTATATCATTCCACTCGTGCCATCATTCCTAGTAGTTACTTTAAGTATTTATTTCATCAGTCGTCACAATCGATGTAATCATAGAGTTTGACATATATGTTGTAGATCAAAATATAACAATTTTGGATCAATCACACATATAAATGCATGTTTTTCTTTAATTAAGTACAACAGAATGTACATTCAAAATGTAGACCTGGGGGGCAAGTCTGGTTCAATCGGCGAAATCAAAACCCTCGTGATTACCCATCTCATGGATATAATTATTATATGGAGTTCTACAATATCTTAAGATGTCATAGAACTCCATACGATAATTATATCCCTGATATGGTTAGTCACTAGGGTTTTGATTTCGCCGGTCAAACCATACTTGCCCCCCCTGATAAAAAAAAAACATTCATATGTTATCATCAATAATTATTTTAATCAAAAATTTAAGTTTTCCCTGTCCATGTTATTTTTATCCCTAGAATTTTATCTCGTTTTTTATGTACACTGTATTTTAATTTTTAATGTGAATATTATTTATTTTGAATGGTAGGTACCTACCGAATATTATGATGGGTCGGTTTAGATGGGTCGATGGCAGAGCGGTTAGCGCGCTGGGCTAGTAATCCAGTGGCCGCGAGTTCGAATCCTGCCTCGACCTCGACCAAGCATTTATTTGCTTATTTTAGGGAACGTAGGAAGATGTATATGTGCTTGTTTAACATTCATTTGAAAAAAAAAATAGGGCATAGTTTTCTTATGTTCAAAAATATTTTCCTGTTGCACTGTTATGTCGTACAAACTTAAAAAAATGGTAATTCACACATGAACGTACCATAAACTAACCGAATAGAGAGATTTTTTAGGAAAATGTTGAGAAATCCAAGTAGTCTCTACGCCGAGACGTGCTTCAGATAAATTCCCTTTGAAAACTTTTGCACCGTTGTCATTTTGTATTTAAATATTGGATGAAAATTCTGCGGATAAACCAGTTCTTGACTGTCAAGACCATCTTATCTATACTATTGTGTTTGTGAGAAGATGATACCATTTATTATTTACTCTAAAACAAATTTTGACAAAAATAAAAGTAAAACAATCCTTTCAACAGCAACAATATTTCTATCCTTAAACAAATATTTTGTACAAGTAAATGTTGAGTTTAATCTCGAGGGACTAAAACTAAAATGTCTTTCGTTGCTTGGAAATATTTAGTAAACATAAACCTATCTACATATATGTTTATTCAAAATTAAGATAAAAATGTGGATTCTACCTCTAAATAACATACATAGTACATTTTTTTAATAATATCTGGTTGCATTTTATCTAAATAGAGGGTATTCATAAAAAAACGTCAATTTTACAAATTTTTAAAGATAATGTATTGCAAAAGTTTGAAAAAATATGTCATTACGATTCCGAAGCGATTTTAAAATTCATAAATGTAATACTAGACAAATGCAAAACAATTACATTTATATGGGAGTAAAGAATTTCAATTGCCTCCCAGATAAATGATTTTAAAAATGGTTCAAACAAAGACTGAAAAATGATTTAACAGATAAATGATTTTAAAAAAGATTCAAATAAAGACTGAAAAATCATTTAACAATCTAAACGTGGTGTATGTAACGATGTATTTATTTTTATTTATTTATTTAAGTTTTGGTAGACGGTTAACATACAACATACATAAACATAATATCAATTATAATAAATCAATTATTGATAATAGTATTTATTGATATGACCAAAATGTTTCTGTTGCCCGTTTTCTATTGTTTTTTTTATATATTTGTTTTTTGTTTGTGCATAGCTTTTTTTCACCATTGTATAACTCTGTATTTATTGTATCTTCCAATATCTAATGATTTCTTCATCAAGCACAAGGTTTTAATATTTTTGATGAGGTAATGCAACAATTTTAGTATAGTAAATATCGTAATGTAGGTATTGTATAAATTTATTTGTAATAAGTATTGTTAAACAAAAAAATATATTATATAAATAATTTTAATGGATCTAATATCATTCTGTTGCAAACATAAGTTTTTCATCAGTTTTCATTGTGTGCATAATTCGTTCAAGTTTTGGACGAGCAGGCGTGTAGATATCCCGCTGTCCGGGCGGTCTGGAGCTCAATTACTCCAAACCTAAAATTATTATTGTAAGCAAGTCAACTACAAATCGAGATCTGTTATTCCACCTGTTAATATAGACAGTCACTTACTTGAAACGTATCTTTATTCTTCACAGGAACACAGGGACAGTTCTGACGTTCAGTGATCTTGCTCACGGGAAGGGGGTAGGATTGTCAATAATGTGACAGAGCAGGATCTGGTCACAAGCAGCACACAAACACCAAAAATACGCGATACAAAATGTAAGCCGCGAAATCCAACCCGTATCATTCGCCGACAAAACTTCTGTTCTTATGCACGCCGGTGGCACTCTATTGGTAGCACTGGTTTTATTTTACGCTTACATCTCCAAAGGTGGCGCTATTTTTTTTTTATGTTGGTATTTTTGAAAATGCAATGTAAAATTTTCAGAGCTTCAGCATACTTCAGTTGTGTTTTGTTGTTTGTTGTGACGCGAAACATTTTGATCATTTAAAGTAAACCAGATAATAAATATAACACGTGTGATTTTGTAAAATTCTTGTTGTTTTCGGTGTTCATCTACATACACACTATCACGCCATGTGATGGTGATGGTGTTAATCTATTGCCAGCTTTTTCGATTATCTTCGCAAGATGGCTGACAAGTTTTGTTGTGTTTTGAATAAATTGTCAAGTGAAATACGACGAAGTTAAGTTATATAGTTTTCCGAAAATCAGTATTAAATCTTTCTTTGTGGAAAATAAATTAAAAAAACCTAATAATATTTTATGAATTAATTGGCATGATTTTTGAAATATTGCAAATAAAATCCATCATATGTGTTTTTTTTTAATAAATAATGATTGAAAATTGGTTATTTTTTTTTAAGTTATCCTTGAATCCATTCCTCAAAGCTGGAAACATTTTAAAATGGAAATTTAAATTTGCCGTGGACCGGTCGCGTATTCATTGCCCCTATAGCGGAGATGCGAGAAACCTTATGATTATCCGGTTACAGCTTCTATGTATTGAGTGACACATCTGAAGTATACTGAAAGTTTACTTCCATATTATCTGTGTTCTTATGTTCTGACGTTTATAACAGATAAAAACGAAACGTCAAAAAACCATAGATCTGCCCTCTGTGTATGTTCGGATTTCAAAATAAATCACAAATAAATGACCGTCCATTCCACAGATGGCAGATCCCGATTAAATAGCTTACTTGCTAATTACATATATTATAAATGAAAAATTATAACAATATTCATTATTGCTCAACCAAGTTTGATATAATTCAAGCAATTTTCAATTTTAAGAATAGTATCAAAGTCTACATTAACAAGTTCCTACGAGTATTGTTAAAAAAAGCCTGTCCGTAATAAAAAAATCACTCACGAAATAATTTTCAGAATACACTAAGGCAACTTTGTTCCCATTTCAGATGTGCTTTAAAAAGTATTATTTCCATATTTATTATATTTTTCACCAAAGGGCAACTTTTAGTCGTTCGAGTTTGTCCCAAGTTTGGTGGGTGAGGTGTAGTGGTGTGGAGGGGTATGTAAGGTTTACAACACTTCGACAAAACTTTCGGAATTCTCTCCAACGGGTGAAAAGTTGATTTCTTAAAATTTCCCTGACAGACGTTTTGGCGTCATTTATAATAAATTTAATACTACTTCCTGGATTATATTTTTAAACTTCAAAGTATAATATTTTGTGTGAAGTTTGTCAAAGAGTAATATGAGATGAATTATAGATTCAAAACTGTTTCATGTACAGACATTAAGAGGACATATAACGCTAAAATTAGTGACTGAAAACATGATATATTAAAACCGCCCAATGCACTATGAAGTTACGCGTTAGTAAAGATAACTATGGCGTGCGTTAAAAAAGGTTTATACGTGATATAAATGATCGGAAACCCAAAATTTGTTGATTTTTTGCATTTTAAGAACAAACCTTTGTTAAAATGAAAAAACTTTATCGGTCATTCACTTTGATTTTATGCACTCTTTATGCATATAAAAGATTTATTTCTCTACGACACATAGTTATGGAGTAATTTTAAAAAAATGCTGTAAAAAAGGATATTTTTAATCATTTACTTATGTAAATTCCAGTTTGTTGACTGAGAGTTCGTGATGGAATTCCATTATAACAAAATATTATTACTCAAAATAAATAAAAACAATTATTTAACTTTTTTCCACTTGATAAATTAGTTTGACCACTGACGCGTTTCGCTCAAAGAGCATCTACAGAATGGATCCATTCTATAGATGCTCTTTGAGCGTAACGCGTCAGTGGTCAAACTAATTTATCAAGTGGAAAAAAGTTAAATAATTGTTTTTACTTATTTTGAGTAATAATATTTTGTTATTTACTTATGTGAATTTAAGCTGAATTTTAAAATTGTGTGACGAACATTCACTGGAGAAACGTTGCAAAGACTTATACTATTTTTTCTAGAAACATACTGTTTAACATATTAATTTGAGCGATTTGATTTGAAATTGAGGTGTTTAGGTTTATATGGCCCCTTAAATAATCGAGATTAAGAACCATGCGGTCCGGTTTTTTACGCTCAAAACAGCACTAAATATACAAATTACCCAAAACATCATTTTAAACGAGTGTTATTTTATACTTTAAATGCGACCCCTACTATTGCAATTATGAAATATTATGAAAATTTGTTATTTTTGACGATAGGATATGTAATTTGTTTCGATGTTTCATTTGCTTGTTCCACGATTCGTTCAACACAGTGTTTTATATTTCTCTCTTTTTGTAGTGTTGTCAAACAGTATTGTTTATGTAATTAACAAGTCCAGAATACTATCCAAATTTACTTTATTACATACTTTATTATTTATTTCCAAAGTTCTCAAAATTTATGCACGCAATATAACACAAACAATAATTACACGATGTACGGTGTATAATCTTTAGGCCTATGGCAAAGAATTGAAAGAATGGCCCGCCGCTCATTCAAAATACGAATGCGTCCGATTTCGCATTCGGGAATCTCCGTCGACACGAAGATAATATATCACAAACAGTTTTTGTAGAGTTGTCCATATCTACAGATTGTTTATACCGTATCAGTTACGACACTTTCTAAATAAACAAAAGACACTGCGAAGGTCATACGTCAAAGTTAAGATAACACAAAAGGAAGTCATGTTGACGCGTCGGCGACGAATAATTTTACAGCTTTCTGTTTTACGAAAAACGACGCAAAACGCGTTGAAAAATACAACAGATTCAATTTTTTGCCCATCGCGTTGAAAAACCCGTCGTTACCTAAACCCCGTTGAATCCGTTTAATGCGCACTTATAATTATATTATATTAAAAAAATATATTTTATTATATTATCATTTTGTATAACTTCTCGGGCAACTAACAGCCCTAACAGGTACTATGTCAATTACTTAGGTACTTACTTTACGTGTCCGGCTGGTTCAAACCCTGCCACTCCAATATGCGGCGACTGCTATCGCCTTGTCGTTTGCCATAATTATGTCACCAGGGGTGCATCCTTCCTCAAAAGTGGACATATCAGAAGGTGACTCTCATCCTGGGTTACGCCGCAGTCGCATAGAGTGTCATCTTCAGAGAGGTACCCTCACCTTGCGAGGTTCACTCTACATCGTGTGACACCGACCCTTAATCTGTTGAGGGTAGTCCATATACAGAAGGGAAGGTCTTCTCCTATTGGGATACCTTCACGTGGATGCATCCACAGCCCCTCTCCAAGGTGCTGTTTCAACAGATCCTTTCTCCTTTTTTGTGAATTTTCAATCGGGGAGGTGCTTTTAATGAAGCTATTTCTGGATTTCAAACGTGAGGCTGTTGGTTGGTGGTGATATAGAGGGTGCCTACGATCATGAGTTTCTTTGTACCTCTCTGCATCTGCAGCTGTCCTTTGTCGAATGTGGGGTGGAGCGATTCCGACAATTGGATATAATTTCCCAGTTGGTGTTGGCTTTAAGTATCCTGATATTGTTCGTGCCATTTCATTAATTGCTATGTCCACTTGTTTTGAGTGAGCAGATTTTTACCAAACCGGACACGCATACTCCGCAGCAGACAGACACAAACCCTGCGCTGAAGCTCTAAGTATCGACGGTCTTGCCCCCCATGTAGTCCCTGTCAGTTTTCGTATAATGTTGTTTCTTGCACATACTTTCTGCTTTGTGTTCATACAGTGCTCCTTATATGTCAGTACTATGTCAAATAATGATTAGACACACACCCAATAACAAGTTGCCACATTCTGGAGACTTACGATATTTATCGTCTCACAGATCTAGACTGAAAACACAATAAAAATTTTATAGGTGGTTTGATATTTTCTCTTCATTGGGTTGAAGTATTATATTATGATAACTTTTCGTCGCCTCAGTGATGAAAATGTAAAAGACCATTACTTTAACATAACTACTGTTGACGCCATTGTTGACGTTGAAATTGTTGTTGTATTTTTTATATAAACGTCAAAATAATTATTGCAATCACTGTTCGCTCCCTCCTATACAACCATTATCCTTTAAAACCATATCCTGCCAACTCGTACTAATAAAACTATTATATTAATCTCTATTATATTAATCTAACGCACATAACTTTAAAGTTAAATAATTAAATATCATAATATGATGTTAAAACATTGACTGTTTTAGAGTTGCTTAAGCTAAAACAGTCAATGTTTTAGCGTAAGCATAACATTGACTATTTTCATAAAATAAATTTAAAAAAATATAATTTAAAAAAATATATTTAAAAAAAAATCTGCAGCACTGTGACTGATACTAGTAAAATATTCTTTTTTATTTACGAATACGAATGGCTAAATAATGTTTTTAAAGTCAGCCTTCGTGGCTCAGTTGGATAGGTATTTGACTGCTGATCCATAGGTCCCGGGTTCGATTCCCGGTGGAGATCGGAGTTTTTAATTGTGTTTTTAGTTTGGATCTGTAAGACGATTAATATCGTGAGTCTCCAGAATGTAGAAACTTGTTATTCTCTTAATCTTTTTTCGCAAAAATCTCTGTGTCTAGCAATCGCTTAATATTGTACATAATTAGTTGTAAAACACTAAGAATAGTTTGTTTACTATACTGCGATATAGTAAACGTATATTAATAGTTTGTTTACTATACGTTTGTTTACTATAAAGGTAGTTTAGATGAAATTCCGCACTCCAACTCAGATTTCAGACTGCTATTTCTATACATTTTCATATAGACAAAATTAATCAATACAAAATAAATCTGACGGCAATACATGCACCTTTTCATAAACGACTCCAAAGATATACACGACATTCGCGGACAAATACATTACTACTATTTAGCTCTAAAAAATTTTCATATGATAAAAAAGAAATGAATAACATACAGTTGATGAAACATTTGAAACTCTAGAAAATAAAAGAAACATGGATTAAAAACAAGGGCATAATAATCTGCGGAAACATGATCAAGTAACAAAAGTTTAAATTTTTATTTTATAATAGGTATAATAATATTAAAGAAATAAAAAGTTAGAAGTTCAACATGTATTTTCTGTGATAAATACCTAATGCAAGTAATTTTCTGCCTCGTGAGGTGGTTTATTAATATTTAGTGAGGTGGCCTAGAGTGTTTGTTTACTAATATTTTATAAAACGTTTATACATATATAAAATATAAGGTTTATAAAATATAAATCAATGTAACTTTTCACACACAGTACAAACCATCAATACAAAAAAGTTAATAAAAAAATGGTTTTCTAATTAATTTATAAAATTATGAAACAAGTATTTTCAACATTATATATTATAATCTTGACATTTACAAGTGTTGAGCTGAATAACGACACATGACACCACAATTAAACGTATTCCCTCAAAAGGGACGTGTTGAAACTTTATCACAAATTACCTAAATACTATCCTGAAATGTTTAAAATAACGCAAATTGAGGGATATTACTGCCTGCACAATAAATAAATTAGTACTCCCGTTAAAATATAAAGTTCGTAGCGAAATAAATATTTCATATAATATTGAAATAACTCCGGGTGGCTTTTGACAGTTTTGGTTCACGGTGAAAAGTTAGAGCTTAAAGCCGCTACGTTGGTATTATGAAGTGTCGTTGTTGATAAACGACCTTCATTTGTAGGTTGCATTGGACACGTAGATTGGTGGGCGTGTATATACAGCCGTGTGCCAATTTATTATGGTCACATTAAAATTTTTTTCATAATATAATGTCACCAGTATTTAAATTTAATTTTTCGAACAATAGTTCTTGGTGGAATTCAATAATTAATTACAGTAATTTTTAAAATTAGAAAAAAAATATGTAGCAATAAAGTTAATAATAATTTATTTAATCCTCATTTGTGAATGATTCAAATTACTGAATTATATTTAATTGCAGATGTAAATTATAGTTAATAGTCCGATCAATGAATAATAATTAGTATATTTTTTATGTTGTGGACAACAGTCGTGTCTGGAAGCTATTTTGTACGACTCCATCTTGTTATTCTTATTATACATTTTCGTCGTATCTTTGAATTAAGCACGTAAGAGGGTGACTGCTGCCAACGTACCTATTTTTTCAATTTGATATACCATCATTATTACTAAACGAATCATTTTGAAAAAAAGTAACCTAGTTAGTTTGGATATTAATAAAGAGAAATATACCTTAACTTTTTGATTATGTTCTGTATATATTCTTGTAGGAAAATAATAAGCATACCCCGATTTTAGACATTTATCTTAAATTTCTAAAAAATATAAGGTATACAGCAATATTTTTTTTATAAATTAAAGAAGAACAAAATACCTGGAAAAATATATCAGGTTAAGTAAATAAACCAAAAAACTTTTATTACGCAACGGCGCTGAATGGAAAATAAATGTTTTTTTGGTTTATTTACTAAACCTGAAGCATTAATGCAACGTCACATAATATTTTTCTAGATATTTTTGTCTTTTTTAAATTAAAAAAAAAAATATATTACTCTACGCCTTATAGTTTATTAAAAATATATGATAAACGTTGAAAATCGAGGTATGCGATTATTTTTCTACAAGAATTTATACAGAACATTATCAAAAAGTTGAGGTACATTTTTGTTTATTAATATCCAAACTATCTAAATAATTTTTTTCAAAACGATTTGATAAGAAATAATGATGGTATATCAAATTGAAAAATAGGTACGTTGGCAGCAGTCCCCCCCCTTAAATCTATTTTGATATTATTAATCGAACCTTTTTATACGTTTGAATATAAAATTAGGTACATCAATTTAATCAATATAATACATTAATGCTGACAAACACTTTTCTATAATAAAAAAAAATGAGTTGAGAACAAAAATAACATTTATCAACCTAAACAAATGGTATTCGAAAAAAAATCACAAAATTAATTTGAAAATCTACGAAGAATACGGAGTGAGATTTTGAATATGAAAGAACGAAACAGGATGTAATAAAACAAATATCACACTACAAAGGATGAAATTTTCATCCTGTTTTTATTATAATTCTATTACGGTATACCCACAAACAGGCTAAGCCTTGTGGGATTTTTTGTATATGTAATGGATGCATGTAGGTGTATGTATATGTATGTTACAGTTAATATGTTTTTTATACTCTGTAACAAAATTTGTTAAAATAAATAAATAAATAATAAGCCATGTTATGGATAAACACATTATGTCCTATTCTGTTTCGTTTCAGAGTAAGAAAACGTCTAAATTAACGGGCGACTATGGATAAAAGGATTTTATCCGCGCTGTGTGACGTATTGAGTCCCGTATAAATGCTGTCAACTTTTTGTAACGTAACTTAAGACGAAAAAATCTAACAATTGAAAAAAATAAAAAATATTTCTTAATATCTGGTTTGTTGGAAGAAATTGCCTTCATTATACTTTTATATTTTAACATTATATTTCTTTATATCAGGTTCAAAAAGATAAATGGGTAAATTAAATAATATAACGTTAATGTTAAATAAATTGTCAAACAAAATTAATGTTAAATAAATTGTCAAACGAATTTAACGAATATAATTATTTTTTTAAACATTATTTAATACTTACAACAAAAAATAAAAATAACTTTGTTTAAACCACTTGTTTTATTCAAAAAACGAATGAATTACACCTCTACATGTTTAAACAAAGTTATTTTTATTTTTTATTGTAAATTTAAAATGCTACCACAAAGTAAACAATCGTTTATCGAAGAAATTATTTAATACATTGATGTAAAATTTGTTTTGCTTCTGTGATATCCTGACTTCTTAGAACTAGTTCTAGTTATGCTTGAATAGAATTTGCTAAAACATGATTTTAACTGTAGTGAATTTGTTAAAAATATTCAGAACAAAATGAATGAAAATCTTTAGGTGGCCATAATAAATTGTCATACGACTGTATGTGTGTGTGGTAGGTGACAAGAATTACGTTCTGTTCGGGGAGAGATGTTGGCCCGTATCACCTCCTCCCTTCCATTATTGCTTCAGTCGCGCTCTGGTCTTTGCCGCGTCGGGACGCTACACGACTCGATACAAGTGTTTCCTGGCGCCGCGGCGCTCGGAAAACCCACCGCGCGTAGCCTCCGAAACTCGCTCGCAGATGGCGCGCGTGTCACCGAGGACGCGCCGCAATAATGCCGCCTTTTTTGCACAAACTTTTTCGCACGATCGATGCAACCGTACTTCAGCCACCCACGAACCCAACATCTCGCGATGAACGCAACTTTAACACCAAGAGCTTCGGATAGATGATGACAGCAGCAGGTTTAAAATTTGATGACTTTTCAGGCGACAATGTGGCCATGGAAGGTTTTGACAAGTAACGGAAACAAATTCAAAATGTGCGCTCGGTTCGGTACTTAAAAAACTTTCAAAATAAACAAACAAATTTGCGGATGTGTGTTCTTTTAAAATAACAGATCTAAGCAAGCTAATAAACACAAAAACATAATCAAATACCACAAAATCGCCAATAATAAAAAAGCTGTATTAATAAAATACAATCAAAATATGATATTTTTAACATATAACTACTATATAATATGATGAATAATCGTTTTTGAAAAAGTTTTGGATTTTCTGTTGATCTGATTCGTGTCGACGAGATGCGAACTGCAAAACGGGGTCACTCAGTAAAATTATCAGATAGGGTAAGAGGACGCTCCCAGGAATTCGTCTCACATGGCAGTTACATAATACCAAGAACGAGAGATAAAAATATATTAAAGCAAAACGCTTACGTGTTTACATTCGCAAAAAATGACATTAAAGATGTTTATGGTGATAAATGAAATGAACACACAAACATGGTTATGCCATGTATGATCTATTTATAAACTTCCCCCAATGCTTCTGCATACTTATGATAATTATTCGACTAGCACAAAAATAACTTTATTAATAATTCGTAGGTAATTTTTATATCACGATTAATAAATATGCTCAATTAGATATTAGCTGAAATACAATAAAGATATAGATGATTATGTCAAGTTGTAATCTTAATTTTAAAAACGTTGCCGAACGCCAAACACGACGGATTAAAGCTATATTCTAAATTATGTACATAAATTGAAATTTTTATAGATAACCCTAATAAATTAGAAGCGGATATGAAATTTTAAAATAACTCTTTATCGTTAATATACTGATAAATAACATTGAACGATTGTGTGGATAAACATTACAAAATATCAAATTCATAGAATATCTTATATAGACTATAAATTTAACCGTAGAAAAAAAAACATAAATTTTAGTAGTGGAATTTTTTAACAAATTGGCTCAACATTATAAAAAGACAATAAAATATTGTATTATAAATAAGCCATTAAAGAAGAAATAAATTGATTTTTTAAAAAATAACATGACATAAATTATAAAATATAACATAAAACTAATTGATTAAAAGAAAAAACAAACATGTTAGCAATGTGAATTAGGAAATGGATAAGCCAGAGGCGTGCCTCGTCTCGACCAAACGGTGCAAACGCATCGGGCCGTGTTCCGATAGTCTTTTGGAACTGACCAGTATGGAATCGTCCAGTTTCTCGACCATAAAGTATTCAGTTCGTTCCCGGTTCCGTTCGAAGAGCAGCGACCGTTCGTTCTCTCTCGTCGCAATGGCGGTCCGTGCCTGGCTGGTCTGCGCCATCGTCGTGCAGACTGTGGTCGCAGGAAACCCCGACGCCAAGAGGCTCTACGACGACCTCCTCAGCAACTACAACAAGCTGGTGCGACCGGTCGTCAATGTCACGGACGTCCTTCGTGTCTGCATTAAGCTCAAGTTGTCGCAGCTGATTGATGTGGTAAGTTATTTTTTTGTTTTAGCTGTAATCAGATTTATTCCTCCAATTGACATGTTTGATCTAAGATTTATCGTATGGATTGTTATATGCATCAATATCTTTGTATTTATCGTAATAATGATTTTCTTCAATTTTCGTAAAGTTTTTCTATAATTACCTGTAAAAATATTTGCATATCTATCGTATCGATTATCATTTGCAGATAGATCAAATAGATTAATGATCATCTGTATCAATATATTTGCAGATATACCATATTAATTTATTATATTCTGTATCAATATTTTCAGATTCATCGTATCAAGTATCATCTGTATCAATTTACAGATTTGTCTTATCGATTATCATTTGAGTTTTGTATATAGATTTATGGTATCGATTATCATTAGTATAATTTTTTCAGATTTGTCGTGCCGATAGTCATTTGTGACTATCTATATTAATCTATATATCTATATATTTATCAAATTATGAAAATCTGTATCATTTTTTGCAGATTTAATGTATCCGTATCACTAATAATTAACTACATCATTTGTATCAATACTCGCAGATTTATGTCTATGATTTTTGCATAGATTGTCTTATGAACCGTTGACAGAGTTAATCAATCGACTATCATATTGATGAAAAAAGTTTGCTTTTCGATAACACATGTTGAACAAACTAAGCCACAAAAGCTACGACGATGAATAAAATAAAAATACAATTTAATTTGTATTTTTTCGAAAACCCGTTATTCGTAGTATCTAGCTGCTTTCATGGATCGCCATATTGTTCTTTCTACTACTTGTCCTACTTTCTCATATTTTCGTTTCCCCAATTCCTTTTTATCTTTCTGTTTTATCTCTGCCATCCGCAAAACCGTTTTCTCTAATGCTTGTTTTTTGACCTCTGTTAACAGTCGACGTGTACATAAAAACAGTTTTGATTTCTATACATTAACCGTTTTGTTTGTACGTTCGCCATGTTTGTTTGGTAAGGAGAATATATTCGTAAAAAGCATTATTTATCGATACTCTTATTACGTTTATCAATAAAACGCATTAGTTATATTGAGACCCAACTAATGAATCAACAGAAACGTATAATACTAATTCTAAAACATTCATAAGTAGTGAGAAGAAAAGTAATTTTGTTTATTATTTTTGTATATTGCAATTATTCTTTTGTTGCAAGTTTATTTAAATACTTATAGAATGGTCGAAATTATGTACATCAATTGAAAAACATGTTGCTACAATTAAATAAATGTAAGTGATGTTATTGTTTGATGGTACTTATTTTAAATTGAATTAATTATTTATTATCATTTTCAAAATTAGTTGAGGTAGAATAAAAGAATATCAGAGACAAAAATATGCAAAGAGTATATAATACCTACGGGTTGTAATATGTCAAAAGTATAATGTGAGTGTTTTAGCATATTTGAATCATAGAATAATAATATACTATTATAATTCTATGATTTGAATATAAATTTATAATTCGTAAAAGAGAATGAAATATTAAAATAAAACGTTGTTTCTCTTTTAGGTAAGCTTTTTGGTTTCGTTTATAAGTTGTGTACATAAAATTAAATATGTTTACTATCTAATATAATTAATAAAATAATATATGTTGTTTCTCTTTTAGAGCAACTCATCTATTTTATTTTACCACCCACTTCAAGTGAAAGCACATTATATAAATAATAAAACTTGAACTTCATCTTCTTTATTTGATATCATAATGTATTTGATTGTAAATACTTTCTTGCAATGTTTTTTTTACAAATAGCAATTCACCCATACTTAGCAACCAAACTCAAACTAAAACCAACCAAAGGATTTGACACATCATGGGAAAATGAAAGAGATCACATTTCTTACAATACACTTCTTTCTCAATTGCTCTATACCCCATTACGAACTTTGTGGGTTCCAGCAAATTCTATCTCTAACCTCTCCTGTCATTTGCTGAGATCATCCAGTTTGGCACATCTATTAGTACTTTTCTCAGTAGGTACTCTTATTGTTATTCATATTTTATTTTTAGTGTATTCTTTACTATCTATTTTAAGTTCATTAGCGAGTGACTTCTTCTGTCATTAAGACAACGTAAAATGTTCTTGTGTATGAAGCTATAGCTACATTATCTAGAGCGAAGCCTGTTGACCCACTTTTAGAAACATCTTATCCCACTTTTAAAACAATAACTAGCAGCAGATCTTGCAGTGAAATTTTCGCTTATTTTACCAAAACAATAGCGCTTTCTTACAACTAAGTCTTTTCCTTTATGATGCAATTCAAAGACATTGAAATTTACAAGAAAATTAAGCGACAACTTAAGTGAATCTTGGAAAATTTAAATTTTATACATTTTCAAAATATCCATATGTTTTTCAATTTCTTCCAAATAACACTAACAGTTATTTGGAAGAAATTGGCATATGGCATTAAGCTCGCGGCTTTCACAAGGTTAAAGGAAGTATTTATTATTTATTTATTTATTTATTTATTTAATATACACAGACACCAACAGAACACTGAACAACACAAACAAAAAAAAAACATGAAACAAAAAAAAATAGAATCTCCAGTGCTCCCATAACAGGTATCTCCCGCATGGCTATTGTGCATAATTAGGTAGGTACAATCAACGTCTCCTGATCATTCAAATTATAAAAAAGACATTACTTTGCACAGTTAAAAGGAAAGTTTAAAATACACATATACATATATGTAGGAAAACAAAAAGAAAACAAATGATGAACTAATAAGATAAAACAAAAAAAAGAAGGAATAATTGAACTGAGACAAAAAAAAATAGATTTTAGCCCAGCATACTTTAAAGGATAAAAATAAGCAATTTATCAAAGATCAATTTCTATAAAATATGTACGTCATTGTCATTACATTAAATTGTCACAACGATTCAGACGCAACGTCTGAATCTACCAATACAATGACACTCTGATACGGCAGAATGTCACTGTATTGGCAGGTGCCTACGCGAATGCAATGATGTCAATAAAGAACGTCGCGGACAATATCGCGAACTCGAATTATTATTATATACTAGATGTAATTTATTTATGTGCAGATATTTTTATTTATAATGGAGTTACATCACATACTGGGGTTCCAATTCCAACAAATGTTAGGACATTGTTGAGCTACAATTCCAGGCAGGTGAACATTTTAATGATATTAAAATCTAACTCTGTACATAAAATTGAAATTGATTGAAGTAAAATAAATATACAAAAATAATTTAGGTTTCCCTCCATTTAGATAATTTAATATGTTAACATAAATGGCTGAGAACACTCTTAACGGGTGAAGAGCCAAAAAAATATATATTTTAATTTATAATGGAATTATACGAAAAAAAAAATATTTTTACTAATTATGGAGTTACATATATAACATAGATAATAATATTTTTAATGGAATTCTACCACATAATAATATATTATAATTTATAATGGAATTCTACTGCATAATAATATATTTTAATTTATAGTTGAATTTTACCACAAAAAATATTAACGCAAGACAATCGTCCAAATAAAAATTAAATTGACAATTGTCCAAATAGTTTTGTTTTTACTTATATTAATAATAACGCTATGTGTATATTAAACCTATTAAACAGGAGAGATATTATAAAAGATCTTTGGAAGAAATGTGGTAAAGGAAGTGGATCATAAAAAATTACAAGAAGGGTTAATTATACATCCATTATGATCCAATAGGACGTAGCACAGGCGTTAAAATGAAAAATTCTAATTCAAAATTTACTCTTTTATTATATTTGCTGCCTGCCTCTTTTGATACTTATTTCATCATACATTCATTCATACCATCACGTCACACAAATTCATTGCTGAATTATGTGAGGTGTTATTTTGCCACTTTTATTTTCGATTACCCGGTTCTTACGGGAATAAGTACCATATAAAAAAGTGGAAGCACTATTTGACGTCGATGTGTCACAGCATCAGTTACTTGTAATTAATTGAACGATTAAATAGCGAAATAGAAATGTTTAATATTCTAATAATTTATGATTCTTTACGATGTAATTTATTTTAATCGTATGTCAGGACTTTATAAGATTAGAAGATACTTTGAAATATTTTTCTTTATGATGCAATTGTATTTTATAATGTCATTTGTCAGCTAGAGAAGCTGATGAGAAAAGTTAACAATATGTAGGTACTGTTGAGAACACGAATTATAATATATATTTATGAGATGATAGACTAATAAAGTATGGCAACTTGTTATGGCTTTATTTCTTTAAATTACCGTGTTTATAAACTTGAGTAATTGATTATATATTTATTTATTTATTAAAATCCTTTTTTACAAGTATAATAATACCAGAAGTAGGTACTATATAACTTCATACAGTAGTACATGGAATGTATAGGTAAGTTAAAGTCATAAGTGTATACTATAT
The DNA here is from genome assembly GCA_963576475.1 of Molanna angustata. Classification (NCBI taxonomy): domain Eukaryota; kingdom Metazoa; phylum Arthropoda; class Insecta; order Trichoptera; family Molannidae; genus Molanna; species Molanna angustata. The sequence goes on along the minus strand of OY754973.1, from coordinate 28,872,864 downwards.
AATATATTTTTTAATTTGTAGACTAGGCTACTCTACTATGCTATGCCTGTCCCAGAGTAGCGATATAAATCAGTTCTATTATTTTTATTCGTCATAGTGTTTGTTAATTTTAATAAGGTTTAGGTGTAGGTTAAAGTGATACAGAGGTGCAAGTATATGTTTTAGTGTAGCATGAAAATATTGCTTGATATAAAAAGGGCTAGTGCTAATATAATTTTGATTTCTTTAAGTCAATCAAACCAATATAAACCTTAAAATTAAGTCAATATTTTTTTTTTTTTTTTTCAAAAATGAATATGTACTTGTTAAACAAGCACATATACATCTTCCTACGTTCCCTAAAATAAGCATAAATGCTTGTGCTATAGGTGAACGAAATCGGTCGAGGCAGGATTCGAACTCGCGACCACTGGATTACTAGCCCAGCGCGCTAGCCGCTCTGCCATCGACCCATCTAAAATATATAAATATATAAACCTTACTTTTTAATGATTCGTATTTACCTACGTAAAAAAATGTTATTTTAGCTCGATATTTAAGTTCGATATGATAGAAGTGTGAGCAACAGACGAATATGTATGGCATGAATGTGGACAAGGCGAGGGATGCGTGCCAGGATAGAAAAAATGTGGCGTTCGGTTCTCTCTGCCTACCCCGCGAGGGACATGGCGTGATGGTATATATGTATGTATATTATATACATATATTTAAGCACCCTACTTGCATCTCTGTAGTATTTAATTTAATAATAAGTTACTTAATATATTTTTTATCTTGAATATACCTACACATTCAAATGACGATGCATGACAGAGTCAGAAATGTGGACATAAGGAAATAATGTAAGATAAAGGTATATATCATTTATAGAATGAAAGTTAACACATTGAGATGGTTTGGCCACATGGGGAGAATGAATGAGGAACGCCTGACGAAGAAAATTTACATTGCGGACAGGAATGGAATGAGAGGTCGGGGCCGCCCAAGGAAGGGAAGGGAAGACGATGTATGAATGTTGACGAGGCGATGAGTGTGAGTCAAGATAGAAATAAGTGGCGTTCGGTTCTCTCTGTCTACCCCGCGAGGGACATGGCGTGATGGTATGTATGTATTAAAATGAATTGTATCATATTTTGAAATTATTTGTGTTATTTATTTCATTATTTCATATTTTAGGGCAAAATTTGAAATATGATACAAAAAACACCAGTGCTAGATATTATGCATTTTTGCTATATGATTGTTTGGTTAGTATTGATAATATAAATGCTTGTTGTGATATGTAAACTTTCATTGGCATATAACATGTTTTTTGCTAAACGCATTGTGATGTTATTCTACTCTCAAAATAACTTATATCTACATACTAAAGAATTTCATTAAATTTAAAAATATATCTTAGCATGTTCCCTTATAAAACAAACGTGGATTTAATTTAGTCGAGGTGCAAGACTAAGGAATGTATAAATAAAAAATAAAAATCCATCCGCCTTTTCTCACAATCAAACCGTAAAAGAATTAAAAGTCGAGTTTTAATAATTTCCCGACAACCGTAAACTTTTAGGACCCGAAAAATTTCTTAATCTAAAGCTTAAGTTATTTTTAATTGTCAAAGTTGTTCTCTCAAAGTAGGTACCCAGTTGGTTAAGTACAAAGGTATTTTTTTAATACATCAGAGTTGATGTACATTTTGATCTAAACTTATTGATTTGTCTATGAAATAAGACTGATCCGGTATTAATCATAGATTTTTATTATAATTTACTAGATGTAGTACTCCGTGCAAAAAGTGAGTCTTGGAATATCGCGCGTTTGACGTTTTGTTTGGCAACATATTGCAGTTTTCTTTACATTTCAACACATCCTAGATAACTGATCTCTAAATCTTTTTAAACAGAGAGTTTTTATCGACAAATAAATCCAAAAACTATTCACATTAGTCGTTATTCTATATAGAAAAACGATGTAGTCTGCCCACCAAAACGTCAAAAATCCACAGGAAAAAATGCCTCACTTCGATTCATACAAAATTTGCTAACCACGACATCTAGTATATTATTATAAAAATCTATGGTATAAATATAATTGGAAATTTGTACTAATAAATATATGAAAGCAATGTAATGAGTTTTGACACATAGAAATATGGTAGATGGACCGTCAGGAAAAACGCATTATATATGCAATTTTGTGTTTTTTTCTTCACCTATGAGTTATTGTGAAATTTGGACATTATACAATACATATATAGTTAAATCATGTTTTTATATATGTTAAAGAAATCCTGACGTTCTATAAAAAAACAAAGGAGTTATGAGAATTGATATTGCGAAAAAACTTTGACAGCCATTATCTTGAGAACATGTATCTTGCAGATAATGACTTTTTCCAGTAAAAAGACGATACACCAGTAAGTAGATATATCTGGTACATACTTACTGAACCATAATTTTTCAACGCTACTCTTTTTTGGAGGTCATTCGTGAATAAGGATTTTATCCTGTTTCGACGAAAGAGTTTAGTTTTATTTAATTAATTTAAAAAATAACAAAACATTCTGAATATTGTCGTTTTAGGTAAGACGATACTGGTGTGTGGAGATGCACGCATGTACATAAGTATCGTGTTTAGTTTTATAAGGTTATGCACACACGCAAACCTGTCGCCGAACCCCACATCGAGGAATATCTATTTCTATCGATCCAAACAACATGAATCATCAATTAAATTCTTTACAATATATTGGTCCTATCCAATAAAAGCAAGCAAGACATTACAGGCGATATTTTGATTATGTAAGTGAATAAATTAGGCAGAATTCAAACCCGATTTTTTCTTAATATTTGTATAGATTCAAACGAATCAATAATTTGTAATGCAAGAAAAACTTTTGTTTTTTGTGTAAAGATAATCAATTTTATTAATAATTAATTACTTAGGGTCGTATTATGCGAGTTATTTAAAAAAATATAAGACAGAGTTGAGGTTTTGTAAGCAGTATTCTCGCAGTATGGAACCTTAACTTTTTTTTACATTTTTTTATTAACTCCCGTAATACAACCTTTAATGTTATTGAACGAAACACAAAACAATCGATTTAGAATCCAAAACATGCCGCCCCTTTAACGATTACTCACTCTTTCATTAGTTCATACCATCACGGCATATCCCACTTTATGAGGTAACCAGCGACAAGTGTGCGGGTATGCATCACATTGTAAAAGGAAGCGCGACACACAATTTGTGTTTTCCCACACAAATTATGAAAAATAGTTAAAAGGCACTACATTCAGAATGGGTGGTGAGCTCCATTGCTGAACTATGCGAGATGTTATTTAGCCTCTGGTATTTTAAATTACCCGGGTCATACGGGTTACCCGAAAACGACGACAATAAAAAAGAGGGGAAGCACTATTCTATGTCGGTACCTAACAGCAAACTACTCAGCATAGTACCATCTCTTTCTTATCTTATTTATATTTTCAAATCCATTTTTATGTCCCCTGTTTTTTTACGAAATTCGTCTGTACCTGCCACCCCAAAATATATGGAATAATAAATTGTCAAAAAATACAATTTAAAAAAAGAAAAGCAAACGTATTTATATTATTCATATTGTTTATCAAAGGTTGACGGCTCCATGAAATATGTATTTTCTAATTTAGGGAAAACCATCAGTCTCCATCCCCTATATAAACATCACAATAATAATAATGTTTGTATATAAATGTAGGATAACTCCATTATGTAACACATATTTTTCTTTATCACAAATTTCCTTTGTATATATGATTTTTGTAAAATTCGTCCACCCTGTCATCCAGCAATTCATTGTTTTGTCATTGTAATCGAAAATGCAGATTGTAATCAACTCTTCCGCTTGAAACTGCTTTTCACGAATTGTCTTATAGTTAAAAAGAGCTTACTAGATTAGTGATTTTGGCATCATTGTGCAAAATGTACACACATGTTCAATGAATTCAAATATTTTTACGTAAAGCATCAATTCAATAAACCAATAACTTATTTACGGACTCCTAGTCTTATTAATGACACTGCTGGATATAGGTCTCTTCTATACTACTCCAGTGACTACATTTTTCGAAATATCCTAACTCAATTGGATATCCGAAAATGAAGAAGCGTAGGTATAGCAGATTTGTATAAATTTGAAGCCAATTAGCAACATTAACATCAACTGATAGCATTAGATCGCCTCTTACGTTTTTCCCTTAAAAATTTAGGTATATGGACTGTAAATTTATACTTAGGTACTTATACTTAAATCCACCGCTAAAAATAAAGTTTTTTTATTTGAATTTGTAAGCTTCGTAATCACAAAATTATGAAACTTTACTGATATCTTATCATGAATAATATATTACGAGATCCATGTTGATGATACGAGTCTCTCCAAACTTAAATTCAAGATAAACAAATCTCGAATATTTTTATAGTTCCATATACGTTTACATTGGATTTTTTCCCTATCGGGAGTCAATAATATATATAACATTATTTTTAATATATCAATTGATGAAAAATATAAACCAGCCGATGACAGGTCGTAAGTCCTGTAGGTGCTTTGATTGCCGATTCTCTTATAATATTCCAACTTAGTTTTTATCGAGATGTTAAAAAATTGTTATAAACTCGATGCACTTTGGAGTTATAAACTCGTAAATGGCAACGTAGTACCAGGTCATTCATAAAATAATGCCATTAAAATGAATACCATAAAGGTAGCGTTTAAAAAAGTCGTAAATAATTAATGGCATTCACTTGCTTTTCTAGAAAAATGAATATTAATGCATATTTCAAAACATATATTTCTTCACATCAAACTTAATTAAAGAAAATATAAAGGTATATTTACAATTACGTCAAGTTTTTCCAACTGTCGATTCGTTCATGAGAATTCAATTCTCTGAATGAACCGACATTATTAAGCCAAGATGCGTGTACGAAGGAAAATTTTGTATGGTGTAGTGGACTTTTTGCATGCTAATAACACCAATTAGAGGCCTCGCAACATATACATGGATTTACTCAGAATTCGGAATAGAAAATTTTATGTGAGTTTTGTGTGTCTGTGTGTGTGTCTGTCTGTCCCCCCCTTATAACTTTTGATCTGATCAATTTACAGAGTCCAAAATTTCAAAATATATAAACAGTTATAGGCTTACAAAACTTTTATACTCAGAATTGTAAATTTTTGTTTCAGTCAGGGGTTATCAACTTTTGAAATTTTGGTTAATTTTTTCATATATCTCAGAAACCATAAAAGCTAGAACGCTGAAAATTAGTATAAACATAGACAAATACAAAATCTTAAATAAGTTTTATCAAAAAAATTCCAGGGTTTCTCAAACATTTTTTATTAAGAAAAATATTTTTTTAATGATAAATTTATGAGTTTAACTGCCTATATTTCCAAATATTTTAAAAATATCGGAAAAACCTGAAACACCCCAACTAGATAATTTAATTTTCTATAAAAAAATTTAATATTGTAGATGTAAATCCCAATTTTTTTTAACAATTTTTATAAAAATTGAATTTAGTGACGACATCATGTCTTACAATTTAAATAAAATAAAATAAATTAAAACAAATAACTTTGTTTACTTCTACTACTGTAAACACCTTTAATTTATGAAAGGGGTTATAACGTTTTCGAGCGTGTGCTCATCCTCAGTAACCACTTATTACTAACTTAAAACTAATGACAGACTACTTAACTATGTTGGCGGGCGGACGGAGGAAGAGGGGGGGTGGTGGATGGGGGGGGGTGATAGTGGGTGTGGTTAATATTTTTATAAGGGGAGAATTTATTAGTGGGTGTTGTATATTTAAAATTTGGTTTTTGGGGGCTCTATTTATTTCTATTGATTCTAGAATATCTAATTTTTTCCCCTTATTACACCTATGTAAAATTTCTACGTCTCTGAAGTCGAATGTATGTCCTGTTAGTCTGGCGTGGTCCGCGATATCTGAGTTGATAGAAAAGTTTTTTATTGCCTTTATATGTTCAGAAATCCTTTGAAAATCCAGAAGGATTTCTGAACATATAAAGGCAATAAAAAACTTTTCTATCAACTCAGATATCGCGGACCACGCCAGACTAACAGGACATACATTCGACTTCAGAGACGTAGAAATTTTACATAGGTGTAATAAGGGGAAAAAATTAGATATTCTAGAATCAATAGAAATAAATAGAGCCCCCAAAAACCAAATTTTAAATATACAACACCCACTAATAAATTCTCCCCTTATAAAAATATTAACCACACCCACTATCACCCCCCCCCATCCACCACCCCCCTCTTCCTCCGTCCGCCCGCCAACATAGTTAAGTAGTCTGTCATTAGTTTTAAGTTAGTAATAAGTGGTTACTGAGGATGAGCACACGCTCGAAAACGTTATAACCCCTTTCATAAATTAAAGGTGTTTACAGTAGTAGAAGTAAACAAAGTTATTTGTTTTAATTTATTTTATTTTATTTAAAATGAACTTCTACAAAGTTTCTCACGAAAAATTCGAAGAATTCTTACAATTTGTATGGGTAGTCGCCTATACACAATATTATGTAAGAAGACTTAATAGTTTGATACTTAAATCTCCAAACATACATACGTACATACCATCATGCTGTTTTCATATTCTGTGTAGGAAAAACAGACTGACCTCCATACTATCCTATCCTGACAAACATACCTACATTTTTTACATAGAAAATAAAATATCTTCAAATATTAATTAATTTGTGTTTTTTTATTGTTTGGTATGTATTCTTTGATAATGCATACTATCGCCATCGACAGTTGGATCTCATGTGTTACATGCAACTAGTTTTAAGAATATCCCTCAGAAAGCAGAACATCAATTCTGTTAATTCTATCGAGAACGATGGGAATGAGGTTTTACTTTTTGATGTATTACAAATACAGAAAGTTTCTTGGGAGACGGACTTGAGGTTAGCGAGAAGTACCTACATATATGTACAGCCTAAAGGTCGAGAAGAGCCGGACCTAAAAGCCTACCTGGGTGCTAAGTTGGGTCAGCGCCAGGAAGAGGAATTGATTTATCTAGGAAGCTTTACTCATTAGTATATCACGACTCCTGCAATATTTTTTCAAGTTTTTATTATTTTATTATAAATTCAGTAAAATTGAAAATTGTTGGTAAATTACAATAAGCTTAAAATTGTATGGAATACATAATGTTGTAAGCTTAAAATTGTATGTAATACATAATGTTGTAAGCTTACAATTGTATGTAATACATTGGCGACTGATGAATGTTTCCTCTCCACTAACTCAAATGAATTTGCTGGATAAATTAAAATAATATCTTTTTTGTTTACACCACTTTTGAGTATTTAATGTTAACCGGTTTCAGAGCTGACCCGCTCCCTCGTCCGAACAAACTTATACTAAACTTAAAATTATGTTTAAACCGTGTGTATTGCTACTGTCGTTGGTGGGCGAAATTTAAACTAGAAGGGGTGGTGGGTTTGTTTTACCGCACGGGCAGGTAACGGGCAGGTAACATATTGAACAGGGGCGTTCTATTTAAATTTATTTGGTTATTTATTATTTCTTCTCTCTTATTTATAGCTTTTTGTATTTCTAATGCCTCTAGATTATCTAGTCTCAGGCCCTCCTTATTAATGTGTAATATTTCCACTCCCGTTTGTTTTTCGAATGAATGATTATTATTTATGAGATGGTTAGCAAATTCCGAAAAGTTGTTGCTCTTCAAGCACCTCATGTGCTCTTTGATTCTTGTTTCAAAATTTCGGCCAGTTTTACCGAATAACTTTTACAAATAATATAATTGATTTCAGTATTTATCGTAAACCCACATATACGGACACAGTGATACATAACTTATCGAATCACCCTGTGTCGCATAAACTATCTGCCTTTTACTCTATGGTACATCGCTTAGTAAATGTCCCTATGACAAATAACAATTTTAATATAGAGTTGAAAACAATAAAACAGATCGCGGTAAATAATGGATACAACACAGATATTATAGATCATATTTTAAATAAAATCAGAAAAAAGATTAACGTAAAAACATACCTTTATGGTGGTAAAGCAATTGATAATAATTTAGATGACAAAAAGTGGCGTAGAATGTTATATGTAAATGAAAAAGTAAACTCGTTATTAGTCAAAGATTTACCGTCGAACATAAAACCGGCCTTTTAAACTAATAATAATTTGGGTAGATTCTTGGTAAATAGTAAAGATAAAAATGAAAAATTGAGCAACCCCGGAGTGTATAAATTAAATTGTAGTGATTGTCCGGCATTCTACATCGGTAAAACTGGCCGAAATTTTGAAACAAGAATCAAAGAGCACATGAGGTGCTTGAAGAGCAACAACTTTTCGGAATTTGCTAACCATCTCATAAATAATAATCATTCATTCGAAAAACAAACGGGAGTGGAAATATTACACATTAATAAGGAGGGCCTGAGACTAGATAATCTAGAGGCATTAGAAATACAAAAAGCTATAAATAAGAGAGAAGAAATAATAAATAACCAAATAAATTTAAATAGAACGCCCCTGTTCAATATGTTCCCGTTACCTGCCCGTGCGGTAAAACAAACCCACCACCCCTTCTAGTTTAAATTTCGCCCACCAACGACAGTAGCAATACACACGGTTTAAACATAATTTTAAGTTTAGTATAAGTTTGTTCGGACGAGGGAGCGGGTCAGCTCTGAAACCGGTTAACATTAAATACTCAAAAGTGGTGTAAACAAAAAAGATATTATTTTAATTTATTAGTTAAAATGAACCACAAAGTAATAGCTGCAAAGTTTCAAGAATTTGCTGGAGTTTAGGTTTTTTATTTTTGTAATTGTACATATTTACCTATTTTATTGATAAGTTTTTTCAATAGAATTATTTTATTTATAGAGGAATATTGAATTATTATTATTGTTAAAATATTTTTATACACATACATACCATCACGGCATATCCAACAATATGAGTAATAAAGTACCTAATAAAATAAAGCACAACACTTAAAGCGCGTGTATCTCCACACACCAGTCTCGTCTTACGTAGTGAATCTCATTTCTGACCTATGAGAAATGTGATAAAGCTTGTTGTATTTCCGATTACTGGGCTGTTAAAACGTATTTTGGTTAAAGATTGATAAAACCAAATTGATAGATATTTGTCACCCACACTACCGCTAAACAAGTACATCTACATCCCTTAATTCCCCAAACTAAGCATACATGCTTTAGGTGAAATCGGTCATGACAGGATTCGAAAACCCGACCACTGGGTTACTAATCCAGCAAGCTAACCGCTCTGCTGCCACCCATCTATAAAATATAGTTTCGAAAGGACTCGTTTCCTTGGAATCTCTTTTTAATTTATTTAATAAAGATGAAAACTAATTAATATTGTTTACTAAAATAGAACACAGAGGTTGCTCATACACTAAGTATTGCCGCAGAGGTTGAAAACGCCACGAGACCGGAAGTGGAATTCTTCCAGGATTAAAAATGATAAATGAGAATATAAAATTAAACATTAATTTCCGTTTCCGACAAAGTATCAGCGTCGCTAAAGGAGATCTCAGATGTCCCGAGGGAAATAACTAATTGAGGTTAATTTTTCATCGGCGCAGTTGATTTACACAAAGATGGACATTATTAAATGGAAAGATCACAACTTGATTGTCCTCAAAGCCTATATAATATTTATCGTCGTTAGACTGATACGATGAAAATAATTTTTTTTAGCATTACTGGAACACGTTTACAATAAAAATACTGTAAAAATGGAGCGCAGTTTGGACTAATTTTTTCCAGTGAACTAAAAATACACATATTTACGAGTTAAACGAATGCATAAACCGGTATCAATCTTATACGTAGTTTTAAAAAAGGTAAAAAATTAGACAAACTTGAAATATTAGAGATAAATAGAGTTAAATGTAACAGCAACGTTCCTTTGATTAATGCACAAATAGATTTTAATACTTCTCCATTATTATTACCATTAGAAAAGTTATTGTCGGATTTTTCTGTTGGCCATTATTTAATATAATTGCTGCCCTTTTAATACAATATTTGTATATTCATTCCTTCATTTCAATTGTATTTTTATTATACCTACATATATATTTACCTTAATGTCTTTCGGGTATTTAATTTTTCTTAGAATTGCCCCCTTCCTTCTCTATTATTGTTATCCTCTTTTTGAATCTATATATAGATGGTCTTCATCATTATTGTTCACCATTCTGACGATGCTCAGCATATAGTGAATGCGGTGAATGGGAGTCGCGTTTGCGAAAAATTTAAGTACAACGTAAAATTAAATATATTTTTTTTCATAATTTTAGTTGACTATGAAGTTCTATCATGAAGTGACAGTTTCAAACATTGAAAAAAATAATATATAATTGTAAAACTATCCCTACGTAGTGTCAATTACTTGTGGCAAACCAATTCATATAAGTAATCACATATACGTAGGTAACATGGGATGTGAATGTGTAGTGGGTAAAAATGTGTAATGAGGTGTGTAAAATGTGTCTTTCTGTGCTGATTTTAAATTAAACAGTAAGTTTTTATATTGGTAAGGCGAGTTATGGAAAATATCTAGTTGTAGGGTACTTTGATGCTTATTGTAAGTGGTGAGGATTCTGTTTATTGGTAAGTTTAAAGACGAGTTAGTTCTATAGCAATTTTTATGGAAGAGTGGCGTGTGTCTCGTACGTCGAGTCGGTACATGCAAATTTATATATGAAACAAGGTCTGGACAGTCAATATTGTTATTTAGTATATTATACAGGAAGAGTAAAACATTAATGGTTCGTCGTACTGATAGGCATGGGATGTTACACAAAGCAAAGTCATTGTATTTTCTGGTCATTCTGTAGATGAATTTATTTTGTATTCTTTCCATATTATTATTGCAATGGTTATTGTATTTAGGGTTCCAAATGACTTAGGCTAATTCCAGTGAACTCAGTCAGTCAGTTTTTCCTACCCAAAATATGAAAACAGCATGATGGTATGTATGTATGTTTGGAGATTTAGTGTCAAAATATTGAGTTCCGTAGATATTGTGTATATAGTGTATTCTAAAAATTCTCTTCAAAATCTATAAGCACAATACGGTTTCAGAGAAAATAAAAGTACCTCAGATGCAATTTCGTATGTCACTGACCATATAAAAGAATTAATGGATAAAGGCAACAAGTGTCTTGCAGTTTTTATTGACCTAACCAAAGCTTTTGATACCATTAACCACAATTTGCTCTTCAAAAAGCTTGAAAACATTGGTGTAAAAGATACTTCCCTAAAAATTCTCAAAAATTACATGACATGCAGAAAGCAATGTGTAAAAGTGGGAAAACACATAAGCGAAAACCTAACAATTAACTGTGGTGTGCCTCAGGGAAGTGTATTAGGGCCTATCCTGTTTCTTATATATATGAATGACCTATGCAATATTCCCACAAAAGGACATATCATCAGTTATGCTGATGACACAGTTTTCATCTATTACGAAAAAACTTGGAAAAAAGTATACAAAATGGCTGAAACGGAACTGACAGAAGTAAAAAAATGGCTTGACAGGAACTCTCTGGCACTAAATACAAACAAAACAAAATACATTGCATACAGCATAACCTCCTGAAATAAACCTAGTGACGAACATAAACTAAGAATTCATGATTACTGTACCGAAAACTTAAGTGATCAACCAACATGTAACTGCCCGATCATTGAACGAACAGAGAGCTTAAAATATCTAGGAATTATATTTGATGAAAACTTGAGATGGGACTATCACATTGACTGCGTGACATCTAAAATGAATAGATTAATATACTTCTTTAAATCAATCAGAAATGTTATTGACCTAAAACATTTGAAAAATATATACTATGCTCTTTGTCATTCAATAATGGAATATGAAATTATTGGATGGGGAAGTGCAACGCCAACAATAATAAAGAAAATAGACATAGCCCAAAAAGCTATTATAAAAGTTATACTTAAGGTACCTATTCGAACGAATACTGAAGAGATTTTTACTAAATTCAAAGTTCCAACAATTACAAAAATATATGCAAAAAATCTGCTAATATACAAGCTAAAAAGAGAAGATCAATATACTAGCTCACAACAATATAAACACACTAGATTAAGTACAACAAATACCTTAAATATACCATATATTAAAACAACTTTTGGACAACGTAGTGTACGATATTTTTCAACAAAACTTTTCAATAGTTTACCAACAAATATTAAAAACATCAGTAATGCAAAAGAATTTAAAAAACTATCACTAAGATGGGTTTATGAAATAGATGAAAAAATCCTTAAGGAAATAATTCTTCCAAATAAAATGTAAATGCACTATTACAAACAACAGAATAGACAATTGAAAAAAGTGAAACTAATAATTTATTTCCACAATTTTTGGATGTGTGTGCATGACTCAATATGAAATATTGTATTTAGAAGGAAAGATGCATAGGTTTGAATGCGTAGCGTATGTATGTACATGTACTTATATAATATGTAAATGTATCTATAAATAAACAACGTAATAGACAATAACATAAAACTAGCTCACCTTTGCACAGGCTATGCCTAGTGAGGGGGCTAGTAACATAGATACAAACAAAAGATATAGCTTCAACTATGTAAGCACCAGTGAAGTGGTAAATTGATATTTATTGAAATGAGATAACTTATATTTACATTGTATGTTAACTATGTATGAATAAGCTTATATTATCTTAAGATATTTTGTATCTCATATATACTGTATATTTTTGGATAGAAATAAATAAAAAATAAAAAAAAATAAAAAAACATTAATATTTATTTCTCTAAGACATACAGTAATGGCGTAATTTCAAAAAATGCTGTAAAAAAAGGATATTTAAATGATTTTTTAGGGGAATTTATTCTGAATTTTAGATAGTGTGACGAACATTCACTAGAAAAATGTTGAAATGTTTGAGAAACACTGTTTAACACCTTTGAGAAATTAATTTGATTTCAACTTGGGGTATTTAGGTTAATATGCGCTCTAAAGTTAATATCCGCACACGAAATAAATATAATTGAATGCGATTTTAGTTAACAAACTTTTGATTGGGCAAAGGAAGAAGAAGTGGGAGATTCGGGAAATTTGTAAGAGAGTCTATGAGAGAGTATGTTAATCAGGCAGGCATACATCTTGGCATAGTAAAGAGGTGAGTTAGGAATGAAAGGGGAGAAGAAATGAGAATATTTTCACAATGCCTTGGGGAGGAAAATTAGTTTTGCAAAAGTGGACAGAAGAATATTTCGCATCTTTGCTGTAGGATTAACTTTTCATTCCAGGAGACGTGTAAAGAAACAAAATTATGTAACACTTAGTCACTGTAAATTATATTATTTAACTTTGTATCCAGTAAAAAATATGTACAAAGTTGAACTCTTTTGAAGTTATTCATTATAGTTAGATTTAAAATTTGACAGATTTAAACCAGATATGTCTAATATAGAAATTTGAGTGAATATTCTTTTTCTGTTTATCTACGTATAACAAATCTTGGAAACTACGTCCATTTCTGTAATTCTTTGAACTAAACTAAGAATGCTCAATAATTTTAGAATTAAGGTCGTTTGAACTTAATTTCGTATTCCGAAAATGACGTTGTTCCCAAAACTAAAATCTACAAAATTAGTGCGCCGTAGATAATATTTTGAACTCATATTGTCTATGGCGCACACTGCGCATGCGTACTGCGCACTTTTCGGCCATGTTTATTTATATATGTCATGTCGCCTAACCTAACATTTCTATTGATCTGCAATAATATTCTTTGGGAGTTCTATAATATCTTTAGATGTCATAGAAATCCATATTATTATTATATCCATGATATGGGTAATCACTAGGGTTTTGATTTCGCCGGTCGGACCAGACTTGCCCCCCTGATATTTTCAACTTAATTATGTACCTACAATATCCTGGATTGCTGTGAAAATAACTAAGTAGTTCGCTTTAGTGTACAACAACGTTTTTTCTATATATGGCCATGCGTTCACCAAGTTTCAAATGACATCACCAATCCAAATGAAATCACAATTTTCCAATATAACGTAGAAATGGAGAGTGAAAATGAAAGTAAATATCTGACGTAAAAATAAAAAAATATATGCCTGTTATTATGTCTCTTTGTTTGAATGTCATTTTCTATAAAACAAAATAAAATAAAGCCGTAAAATTTTTGATGTGCCGGTAATAAAGCGAATCATTCCCTTCGAAAACGGCAATAAAACAAGCATAGCGAATAATTTTAATGTTACATCAAATGGGCATAAAATATCATAACATGTATCAAACATGATACATGATTTCCCCTAATAAGGCAATATTGGAGGTGTATCGCCGCAGTTTACCTCAGATTCAAACCACGATCCGTAAATTTCCTGAACGAAATTTAAATTTCCTCAATTTCCTTCTTTCTGGTTCCGTTACCTGAGGTTCACCCACTAAAGCGAGAGTTGTGCCTTTACCAATTTGTTGAGGTGGGCAGAATAACATTTTTATTTGTAAATTATTACTTGTTATAATGTTATCACACTCCACTGCATTTTACCTAATAGTGGAAAATCATGATGATTTTGCAATTTTCACGATTGTTTATAAACCGGATTCCAAAACCGAAAGAGTTTATAAATTTGACATGATTTTTTCTTCAAACATAAATTTTATGGGAGTCACTATAGTGGTGTATTCATATTTTATGGTGTGTGATTAGCAGCGACTTTCTTTAATCTAAATAAATATTTTGCAGCCTATGTGTTTTAGTCATATTATAATGTGTTATGTTAGATGTAAAATAAACGTACTTTTTAATTAAATTGGACAATTATTGATTACTTTTTAGTGCATTTTTTTCCTTTGAAGCTGATTTGGAGTTTTTTAAAACAACTTTTATGGATTATCTATTTTTATCTATTTATGGATTACGATATTTTTTTTATTAAAAAAAAAAAATGAATATGTCCTTTTTAAACAAGTATGCATACATCTTCTTACGTTCCCTATAATAAGCATAAATGCTTGTGCTATAAGTGAACTAAATAGGTCGAGGCAGGATTCGAACTCGCTACCACTGGATTACTAGCACAGCGCGCTAACCGCTCTGCCATCGACCCATCTAAATATGATAATGTATGGCGTATTGGAAATGTCCAATCGACTTATTTCTATATTTCTAAATAACAATAAAAAAAATGCTGAAAATTGAATAAATATAGAAAACAATCGATCATATAATATCGGGCTGTTCTTTTCTCGCGCAATCAGAATATACATTTAGACATAACCAAGTAGCAAAAATAATACATCAAAATTTAGCTATTAAATATAAATTAATTGACGCGATAAACATAAAACCATATTATGAATATGATCCGATTTCATTTTTAGAAAATAATAATATTTCGAATATTTTTATTATTGCATATGCGCAAACATTGGATTTTTTTCCCCTGTCGGGAGTCAAAGATATTTTTTAACAGATTTTTAATTATCTCAATAGAGACGAAGTTGGAATTTTTATTGTAGGAGAACCGGGAAATCAAGGCACCTACTAAAACCAATTTTTTCAATAGATGGCGTTACAACAAAATAAATAAAAAAATAATAAGATTGTTGTTCATAATTTCACCCATGGATGGCTGTAGTAAAAATTCCTTATTTTCAAGCGAAAAGAATTTCAGTATTAGAATATATAGAAGTTTCAAAATTGAATTGATAGGGATCTCATTAAAAAGGCATAATTGGTGAACGTTGCGCAAGCGCATAAAGTGATCACGTAAACCAGCCGATGACAGGTCGTGAGCCCTGTAGGTGCCTTGATTTCCCGGTTCTCCTACAATAAATATTCCAACTTCGTCTCTATTGAGATAATTAAAAATCTGTTAAAAAATAATATTTCGCTTTATTACGATAAAACAATATTAACTGACCGGTCAATTCAACATAACAGACCCGATTTAATAATACATGATAAAATTAAAAAAATAACATATATTTGCGACGTGGCTATTCCAAATTCTAGTAATATTATAAAAACTTTTGATGGAAAAATTAGAAAATACACCGCTTTAGGTAACGAGATTAAAAGACTTTGGCATTCTCGTAAAATAATAATATTACCGTTCATTATTTCAGCCACTGGCATTATTCCAAAATCGTTAATCCGTAATTTAGAAATTATAGATTTATCGAAAAATTTAATAATAATAATGCAAAAAACGGTAATTATGAATACATGTAGAATCGTTAAAGATTTTTTAAACGTTAATATTCGGGAATCAGTAGGGTTGTTAGGTAGTATAGAGACCTCCTCAGAGCCTAATCCTTTGATATGTTAAGTATCTGGATGGGTGAACTATTCCCAATTGAAAGCTTGATAAATACCATCTTATCAAATAGTTTTTTTTGAAAAAGTTTCAAGGTTTTTAAACTTTTTTTATTAAGAAAAATTGCCTGCTTTTCAATTTTTTTAAATATCGAAGAACGCCGAAACACCTTAAATAAATAATTTAATTTTCTATATAATATTACAATACACACACTATAACAGTACCTACATGTAAAAATTATCTTTTCTAAAATTTGAATTAAGTGACAACAAAACACAATATCTACGGGAGTCTTATAGTTCGAACACTAAAGCTTTACACATACCATCAAGCTGTTTACCTACATGGGGTAGGAAAAAAGGACGATTCCACAATATCCTATCCTGACATACATGTTTTGTATAGGAAAACATAAAATCTTAAAATATTAAATAATTTTAAATATCTATTTGTTTGGTACTCAATCCTTAACTACAGGTACACATTATTGCCATCGACAGTTGGATCTCATGTGCTACATGTAACTAGTAAAATATATCTATGAAATATTAGGTGACTGATCTAAGGGTCCCGTGTTTGATTCCCGGTGGAGACACAGTTTTTACTGTGTTTTAGTCTGTATCTGTGAAGCTATTAATATCTTTAGTCTCCAAAATGTGGCAACTTGTTATTGGGTGCGTGTTAAATTAATGTTTTACATAGTACCAGTTAATTACTCGAGAAGTAAGATAAAATTAATGTTTAACTTAGTACCAGTTAATTACCCGAGAAGCAAGATAAAATTAATGTTTGACATAGTACCAGTTAATTACCCGAGAAACAAGATAAAATTAACGTTTGACATAGTACCAGTTAATTACCCGAGAAGGAAGATAATATTATTGTTTGACATGTACCAGTTAATTACCCGAGAAACAAGATAAAATCAATGTTTGACATCGTACCAGTTAATTACCTGAGAAACAAGATAAAATCAATGTTTGTCATAGTACCAGTTAATTACCAGAGAAGCAAGATAAAATTAATGTTTAACTTAGTACCTGTTAATTACCTAAGAAGCGAGATAAAATAAAATATGAAGGTTGAAGAAACATAGAAAGAAAGTACGATCATGTAAATGAAACGGAATTAGAATATCAAATAACAGGTTAGTATATAATTATTATTTATAGTAACCTGTTATTGTTATTGTTATTGGTTACTATATAATTATTATTTATAGTAACCTGTTATTATTATTATTATATTACGCGTATTTCAGGAGTGTACTGGAATATTCATCAGTAGTATGGAATCCTTTTCTTATTACATACATCAATAGAATTGAAGGAGTACAGAATAAATTCCTTAAACATTTCGATTATCGTGATAAACTTAATTTCCCCAACTACCGCCAATCTGCTATACATCATAATATTTTAAACTTAGAAAATAGACGAACAATTATAGACATGATATACTTTTTTTTTTTTAATAAGGCACAGCCAAACATAAAATTATGCATAAAATTATCCATAACCGTGTAGACTCACCTTACCTACTATCTAAATTAAATTTTTATTGCCCATCACGCAATTTCAGATCTCAGTTTTTGTTCTATGTCGACCGTCGTTTCACAAATAATTCACAAAACAATTATATTAGGCGGAGTAGCTCCAATTACAATACATACTTTAGACAATTCGATATAATACATTAATCACAAGCAGACTTCAAATCATACATTTTACAATTATTCAGTAAATAGTACCTATACCTAAATTTATTACCTACTTTCATCATAATTTGTCTCGCTTACACTTACACATTCACCCTTTAATTTTAATTTATTATTATTTTCTCTGTAACAATTTATTATAAATTTTTTCCACCCTAAATTTTTTTTATTATTTTTTTCTGTAAAAATATGATTAAATATATATTACCTACTATATGTGAAAACATTTAATTGAGATGCAATGTATCATCCATATTTATAATAACTATTGTATATTCTTTTACCATTATATCTTGTTTGTTTTCCTGAAATAAATAATTAAATAAATAAAATAACTATATATATATGACGCCAAAGGAAAAAAAACATATTTCAATCATGGCTCACTCTTTAAATTATATTTTGGAATTGTATCTTTGAAATTATTTTTGCATGTTGACAGTTGGTACATAAAAAAAAACATTCCTCGTGATATTTGGGCAGCAAATTTCGGTTTCACAATCATCATATCGGAAAATGTGGTTAGGTACGGTTTTATGTTATTTTCCCCAGAGTCCATTATTTTCCATTTCCCATCTTCATGAAATAATCTTAGATTAAGTATTAAAAAAAGCACTTTATATATAAAGCCTAAGGGTTGAGACAGAACCTTGGAATGATTGTACATACTTGAGAGAGAAAAATGTCAAATAATATATTATATTATGTTATGTAATTCTACATTTTTGTGAGTATATTTTAGCCCAGAAACGAAATGTAAAGATTTATTAATTAATTTACCTTTTATCACACCATATTAATTTATAATGACAACAATAAGTAGATTACTGCTGCCCAACTAGAAAATCCTGTTCTAGGGCTAGCAATTTACAAAGATTTAATTAAACATTGAAAATGAGTCGTTTCAAAATCATTTTTGGGTTTATCGCAGATGAATAACAAATTAAAATTAACCGATTTATTTTAAAAAAATGCAGAAACTTGATTCACCTTTGTTTTTCTGCTCCTCATAATAAAGTAAGTATCTTAAGTTTGTGACTAAATAGTTCACCCTATTTATTGATTTAATGTGTTATTTGTTTATTTATCGCGAGCCAACGTTACTGAAATTGATGAGGTAGGTACCTAATTTGTATTTTTTTTGTTATTATGACATACCTATTTTTTACATAGAAAAAAATGTATATATCCTTGTTATAAACAAATACATATACATCTTCCCACTTTCCCTAAATTAATCATAAATGCTTGTGCTATAGGTGAAAGAAATCCACTTAATTACGAGCCCAGCGCGTTAACCACTCTGTCATCGACTAATATAATAATATTATGTATCCAACAACAATTTGAATATCTGTACCATAAATCATATTGATTGTATAGAAACACGCATATACAATGTACACACATTTTTGCTACAACTAGTTGCATGTAACACATGAGAACCATTTGTTGATAGCGATAGTATGTATAGTTGAAGAATATGTACCAAACTATGTATAAACCTATAAATCCAAATTATTGAATATTTTAAGATATTTTGTTTTCTATACAAAACATGTATGTAGATATGTATGTAAGGATAGGATAGTATGGGTGTCAGTCCTTTTTTCCTACCCAGAATACGAAAACAACATGATCGTATGTTTGGAGATTAAGTATTAAACAATTGAAGGTCCCCGTAGATATTGTGTAGTGTATACTGCCAAAAAAATTAATTCTCTTTAGAAATAAATTCTCTTAAACGAATCGACAGTTGGACAACGTAACGCAAATTCGATACAACTTTCACGAATTATGAATATTGTATTATCATTGTTTCGACATTATTATTTAATCGGTATATCCTAACCGATAGTTTTAAGCTTCTAATACTACAAAATGGCAGCTTCAAACTTTTAGGATATTTTTGACGAAGGTCCGTGGCATTAGAAACTACAAGTAGTGCTTAGTTTACTTTTACATACAAACATCTAAAATCGCATTTACTACGAAATATACAAACCGCACAATGAAGTTTGTTAATGGAAAAAAAAAAAACACTAAGAGCTAATTGGAACCAACAAAATTATTATATTAGGTTATCAATTCGACATGTTTTTTTATCTATGTTCAGTAATAATTCCTTACTACGCGCAACGAATTCATTAAAAAGGTGAATTCTTATGAATAATGGAATCGGAGGCAAATACTATTTTTGAGAAAAAAAAAATTATTTACAAAGTTTTTCAAAAACTATCAAATTCGAATTTGCGTCAAATATCAAATATTATTGAAGTTTTCTAGCTCCTCATTTTAATACAAAGGCAAATATAGAATTTATATTTGATATATTTTAAAAATAATAACATAAACATTAAACATCCTCATATACTTACCTACATACTTACAATACTCACTATATGTATTTACCTATGTATAACTATTATGCGCAGAAATATTTGGGCATTAATGCCTGTGTCTGTGGTAAATAAAATAAAATAAAAAAATAAAAGTTATTGCGATCCCTAAAATAAGCAACAGATACTACCAACATAATATTATGAATATTTTTGTTAAGTTTAAGTCAACGTAAGGAATAGCTTTCCAAGATTATCATATCATTTAGAATTTGTTCATTTGTAATCATTTAAAATATTTTTTAAGTTGAAAATGCATTTTTTACATGCTACTAAAGATTCATAAAGATTGGATAGTTATTATTACAAGTAAGATCATGAAAGAGAAGAAATACGAAGCTATGACTACTGCAGTGTGACTGTATGCCACCAGCTTAGCATATTGACCACAGTAGTTTAAACTGTGCGGATGTTTTGAAATTACGTGTATCCTCTTTTCATGTTCTAAAGAAAACAAGGAATATAGTTTGATGTGTAATAGTTTTTTTTACATATTTTAATGTATTTGAAACACATGTTATGTATACAATTTAGGTTTCTGCAGTTTTTCTCCATATACACTTTAACTATGCCAAATCTCACGCTCCTCCGTGCGCGCAATTGCTTTAAAATGGGTCCGAAGTTTAAGAATTTTATTTAATATTTTATTTGTTAGTTAATTTACATAAAATTGTGCACATAATCTTTAAAATATAAATGTGTTTAATATAACAAATTTAATTCTTGGTACAAAAAGTATTAACAGATAAAATAAACAAAACCAAATTGATAGAGGATATAACAATAACAATAAATAAATTTAACTATAAAATAAGAGAGGTGAAATTAATACAATAATTATGAAAAAAACGAATTGAGTAAGTAAAATTAATAAAAAAATCATGATGCACAATCCTTCAAAACTTACGTAAGGAATTTTTTCATCATGTATAAACGATAAGAAAGAAAATAACTGAGTTACGGTGAAGTTAATATTCAGTTACAATATCATGGTCTGCGCTAAGAATCTGATTGATTAATATATTATAAATCAGTCTTTACAGTATTATTGAAATGAGCGTGTTTTCAAATAAGAAATACTTCTAATCTGTTTAAATAAAATTAAATTCAAACAATAACAATCATCAAGTAAACTTAATCGATTAATCTTAATTTATAAAAATTAAGGATCATTTTATAAGGAGAACATTATTTGCGTAGGTTTCTGTGAATATTTCAGAGAAAGTTTGTAAACATAAATAAGTGTACAAAAACATTAAGTTTATTTCTGCGGTTTTCAAGAACCTGTCAAAAGCTTTGATTGGATATCTGAAAAGTTTTGTCCCATTGACTTTTAATGATTTCATGGTAAACAAGATTTAAATAGATACTGCTTTGCAAATTCAAAAGTGTAAGCTTGTTTAACAGATTTTCATTACAACTGATACAAACAAGAAATTTGAAATATATTGGATAGTCGTATACTTTAATTCTCATTAAAATGTAAGATTTAACTGAGGAAGTCAAAAAGATATAAAAAGATTAAGAAAGCTTGTTTGTATATTTATTTACCATAGAAACATAAATAATGCTTTTTCTTGGCATCCTTTTTGCCTCTAGAAATTGCACGAAGACTGATAATGAGAATTATAATGAAAAAACCACCTGACCACCCAACTTTGCAACCAATCCACAACTTTCAAGTGCCGTCTTACAAAAATATTCCAACTGTCGATTTGTTCAGGAGAACTTTGTTCTCTTAACATATCGACAATGTATCAAGCCAGAATACGCGAGAATTGTATGGAGAGGTCTACTTTTTTCACGGCTTTTCCAACTTTGAAGTCAAAAAACACCAACTTAGAGGCTTCGCAGCATATATGTTCCATACACGGATTTACTCAGAATTCGGAGTAGAACATTTCGTGTGTCTGTGTGTGTGTGTGTGTCTGTGTGTGTGTCTGTGTGTGTGTGTGTCTGTGTGTCTGTGTGTGTGTCTGTGTGTCCGTCCCCCCCTTATAACTTTTGATCCGCTCAATTTACAGAGCCTAAAATTTCAGAATATATAAACAGTTACAGGCCTACAAAACTTTTATACTCGGAATTTTGAATTTTTGTTTCAGTCAGGGGTTATCAACTTTTGAATTTTTATTTTATTTTTCCATATATCTCAGAAACCATAAACGCTAGAACGCTGAAAATTGGTACAAACATAGACAAATACAAAATCTCAAATGAGTTTTTTCAAAAAAATTCCAGGGTTTCTCAAACATTTTTTATTAAGAAAAATATTTTTTTTATGATAAATTTATGAGTTTAACTGCCTATATTTCCAAAACTTTTACAATTATCAAAAAAAGCCGAAACACCCCAACTAGATAATTTAATTTTCTATAAAAAATATTAACATTGTTGTAGAAGATCTCAATTTTTTTTTGACAATTTTTTTAAAAATTGAATTTAGTGACGACATCGCTTCATACATTTTGTATGGCAGTCGCCTATACACAATATGTAAGAAGACTTAATAGTTTGATACTTCATCTCCAAACATACATACATACCATCATGCTATTTGCATATTCTGGGTAGGAAAAAAGGAACTTCCTCCAAACTATCCTATCTTGACATACATACCTACATAATATATGTTGTATAGAAAACAAAATATCTGAAAATATTCAATAATTTTTATTTATGGGTTTATAGTTTGGTACATATTCTTCAACTATACATACTATCGCTATCGACAGTTGGATCTCATGTGTTACATGCAACTAGTTATAAAAAAAATATGCTATTTCAAATGCATGAAGACATATGAAAGTCATGCCATGTCTATATACGCGTAGAGAGTAACAAACAATAATATAGTGGGTCGATTGCGCACCCCGTCAATACATACATGATTTGCTCAACACTACTACACGTACATTGGGGTGGTGTGGTTCAACCAAATCGAAACAGATTTGAGACTGGCAACTGAATTTGATAATTTCAAAAGAAAATTAAATGGACTGATCAAATATTGACTGATTTGTAAATTGTATTTACTTCATTTTGTATAACAATAATTCTGTAGATTTAAATTTCTTGTGTTTTCAAATGTCTCCTTTGCACACAAGTGCTTGCACTTTGGCAAAGGACAATATTTTTATTTATTGTGAATCTTTTTCTGTGCCTTATAATTTTATTTTTTGAATATATGAATAAAATTATTTTTTCAATATTTCGGACAAGTGATCACTAATGAGTAATAAGAAAATATGTAAATAGACGTTATAACATTGTCTCATTTGAATCGCAAACACCTTCCTCCTGCAGTATGTGTATTGTATACGAGAAAAACATCTTTCCAACTAAGAAATTCAAACCAAGATTACGAATTCGTCGGCCTTCGAGGCTCAGTTGGTTGGGTATCTGACTGTTGATCCAAAGGTCCCGGGTTCGGTTCCCGGTGGAGACACAGTTTTTAATTGTGTTTTCAGTCTGGATTTCTGAGACGATTAAAATCGTAGGTCTCCAGAATTTGACAACTTGTTATCGGGTGCGTGTCAAATTAATATTTGACATAGTACCTGTTAGATGCCCGAGAAGCAATATTAAATAAATAAAGGAAATAGATTAGATTCTAAATAGCTGAGGATTGTAGAATTTATTAGATCAATACAGCAGGTTGATTGGAATTCAAACTTTCGGTAGTTTTATGTCTCCTTAATATCTTCCGAATGCTGTCCCGATCGTATGAAATTAGATGAAGAATTTTGTTTAATTTGATGATTATTTTACAAATATTTACCGCTTATTAGAAATTAATAAATACAAATATTGTTCACAAACTCTCATTGAAAAATAAACTATATTTCATCGTGTAAACTAAACCATTTAAACCACATAAACCAAGTCACCTCACAAAAAATGATATATTTTTTTCCATCCGAATCAGATTTTCTCAAGGCATATGTAAGGATATCAGCGATATTTTTTATTCTATTGTTTTCTAACCCTCGGCGGATGTAAGACATTACCTAGGAAAAGGAAGGCTTATTGCTTGGTGGATCTATGTACGAAGTAGAGTATACGGCAGAAATATTCTCGCGTTTTTCTGTTATTTTCCTATTGTCATAGATATTCCGCCAGATGATTGAGTGGGTAAAAGTTCTCCGGCAGCGGCGATGTATCATTTGGTATCGATGTTCCCTGTCACGGAGACATGCCTAAAATCTTCCCTTGATATTATTTGCCCCCCAGCCTCCCCCAGAGAGCGAGCGGATTCTCTCTCACTCAGAAAGCATTATTTTGTTCTAGGAACCGCTTCAGGGTTAACGTTCCCCAGCGATTAGGGGTGAGCCATTCCGGCATTGGTTGCAGTATTTGACCAAGATAGTTTTGGTTCCATTAAAATTTCAAAGAAAATCATGGAAAATATTGGTAATTATTCGCTTTTTTCTGCTGCGAATACGCAATCAAACAATTTAAAGAAAAATGAAAGATAGTTTGGCTACATGAATATAACTAATAAACAACGTACAAAAATGTTTAAAGAGCTGATAAAAAGGAATTTATTTATTTATTTTATCTCAGAAAGCTACATCTTTAAGTTACCTATGTATTTTACATTTCATTGTTTGTATGAAAGTTGAGCCAAAAATGCTTAGGTAGGTACTTTAATTTAAATTAATGATTTTACAATAAACAGCGAAACATAGTTAAATTATCTAGTCATAAAAATAGTACACGATGAAACAAATTTAAAAAAGATAGATGAAAAATATGTATATAAACATAAACGGTAAAAAAGTATGTTTAAGGATGAGGAGAAGGGAATGTTAGTGAATTAGGAGGGGATAATTGTATTAAAGAACATTTTAAGCTGGTTTTGAATATGTTCTAAAGTGTCACCAAAAATAACTTTGTTTGAAATGTGTATTATTATCTCGTTGAATTCAAATAATAAATTAAATAAATAAACACTTCCTTGCACTCATAAAAATATTTATTTATTTATACATCTTCTTGTACATAATATAAACAAATATAATTGTACACTGGCGGGCTTATTGCCATTAGGCAATTTCTTCCAACCAACCAGATTACAAAGTATGACAACATTTTTATGTACAACAGCAAATAAAAAAGAGTAAAAGAAATCAAATAAAATACGTATAACACTTAAATACTATTAAACAAAAAAAAATATAATTCATAGCAATAAAAAGGATATGGTAAGGACAGGAGAGGAAATCGGGATCAGGTGTTCAAGGATAAATATTCCTTCTTTAGTTTTTTCTTGAAAATACTAAGTGAGTTAGACGACGCAATATCCGGACTAAGGCTATTCCATAATCTTGCTGATTGTACTTCGAACGAAGAGCTGAGAAATTCTGTATTATGGATAGGTATGGATAGTGTTGTACGTTCATCAGATCGGAGTGGAAGTCCATGATTGGATAAATAAGTGAATTTGCTTTTTAGGTACTGTGGTAGGTTTGGGTTCGAGAGAATATTGTACAATAGTGACAAAATGTGTATATTGCGCCGCTGGCGTATCCTGGGCCAACAAAGAAGATTGCGGTAAGGTGATATGCGATCAAATTTTTTCAACCGAAAGATGAATCTGATACATATATTCTGAAGACGTTCAAGTTTATTGAGATGCACTTCATTTGCATCCAAATAGCATACATCGGCATAATCAAGCAATGGAAGAAGTGATTGAGCAAGAGTTATTTTACAACGGAATGGAAGGAAATTTTTAAGTTTATTAAGTGAATGTAGGGCAAAGAAAATAGATTTACTAACATGCGATACCTGTTCATGCCACGAAAGGTCATCATCGATGAAGATTCCAAGATCTTTTACAACCCTGGTATAAGGAATGCATTGGTTATTGATATACAGCAGTGGGAGTTGTAAATTCCTTATAGATGACAGCAGACGAGGACTACCGATTATAATTGCCTGGGACTTAGTCGGATTAATAAGAAGACCATGATCCGATGACCAAGAAGAGATAAATTTAAGAAAATAAAATTTAAGAAAATAAAAATAATAATATTGTAATATTTATTATTGTAATATTGTAATATTTTGCACTCATAGGTGAAAAATATTTGTAATTTATGTGGTATACTGTGGAATGAGAAGAAATGGAAAACATTGGCACGACTAGGAAGAATATTCTGGAAGAAAGAAACAGAATATCATGTAAATATGAGTGAGGATAAGAATGTTTACAAAGACAGAAATATCTGGTTGTCAATGAAGAGGGGTACGCGAGTATTTGTGATATGTATGTGAAATAAAACAAAAAAAATCATTGAGAATATAAAGATAATTGAAACTTATGTTATGACACGTGGTCAAATTTGGTTAGAATAGTTTCGAATAAAACACTTAACATAGTTTTACTGTTTACAAAACTATAACTAGTGTGTCATGATGAAGTTTCACCAAAATATGCCCGTGAACAAATCATATAAATTAGATTGATTTGTTGCGCAATATTTTTTACAGAAATTTATTTTTGCATATAAACTAAATTTCATAACATTGCTATAGGTACTCTCCTATTTCAATTTCATTTACCTAATAATAAAAAAAACATACTATAAATTAAATAAAGCCCTCCAGGAGGGCAAGTTTGGTCAACTGGCAGAATCAAAACCATCCATGTTTACCCATATCATGCATATAATTATCCATAGTTCCAAAATATATTAAGATATACAACTCTATAAGATAATAATATCCATGATATGGGTAATTATGAGGGTTTTGATTTCGTTGATTTTCCTGGGGGGGGGGGGGGGGGAGGCACGTCTGGTCAATCGGCGAAATCAAAACCCTCGTGATTACCGATATCATGGATTTATTATTATATGGAGTTCTAAAACATCTTAAGATATTATAGATCTCCATAAAATAATTATATCCATGACATGAGTAATCGTGAGGATTTTGATCGCCGGTTGACCAGACTTGCCCCCCAGGTGGGGAAGTCCCTTCAAAAAATGAAATCAAATCCTCATGATTACCCATATCATGTATATAATTATCATGTGGATTTCTATAATATCTTAACATATTATAGAACTCCATATGATAATTATATCTATGGTATGGGTAATAATGAGGGTTTTGATTTCACCGTTTGACGGGATAAGCCCCCCAATTTTAAAGGGTTACGGTCTTTGATTTGGTCGTCCCTAGTTTCGACATTTTTGCCACCGCACTCCGAGAAAAACTTCTTTATATCGTTACCCAAGAACGGGTGTTGTTTGAAATTTCATTTTACTTTACGGTTTATAGTGAAACTTTTCCTTTTGCCAATAACATAATGCGGGCAATAAAATTTATCATGCGGTGTTCTAGTTTAAGATTTTGGTGTCATCCGTGACATCCTAATACCCAACAATATAACGTTTGGTGCCGTTTTAGGATTTGGCAAATAATTTGTTACCCAGCATTACGAAAATTTTATCAATTCGTTTCAATGGGGAACTGTAATACCGTTATTGCATAGTGATGATCCAATAAAAATATATCAAATTGGTTCAATGGGACACTGTCACATGTCGTATTTGATGATGTTTATATTTATCAATTCGGTTCAATAGCGCACTGTGATAACATAATTTAATATTTAATTTTGCAACAAAAATATATCTGTTCAATGACGATAAATAATAAAAAATGATTGTGCAATCAAAATAAGTCGATTCGGTTAAATAAAATGACATATTCTATTTTTTTGTTAATACGTACAACATGATATTTTGTTAATACGTACAACATGATATGACCTATATTTGTTAATACATACAAATGATTGAGTATCCATCACCTGTATTTTCTCGAGAATTTTCGTAAGTATCTTGTGTAATATTATGCTTACTTTTTTCTCGGTGTAGAATAAGTAGAGAAATTCAAAAAGTTTAATAAATAAACCGTTTCTCTTAAAATTGTACTTACGATTTTGTCGTTGCATCATTGATTAATTTCTGTCAAATAACTCGAAATAAAGAGAAATATCCAATATTTGTCGTCTCCGAATTGGTCATATTGCCGAAGTTCCTCATCCATTTAATATTGCTCGCCTATTGTCACTGAATAAAAACAGTGTTTATTAAATGTTCAACAAGCAAGTATGTATGTAAGTTCATTATTCTTCTTTTTCTTCGTTTAGTAGACCTTGTTGGTCTGTTCTTCAGAAACTATGCCTCCTGGGATGACGAAGTCCAGCTATCCTTCCATCTCTTGGGTGATCTACCGGGTAGGCGGCGGCCAGAAGGAATTTCATTGGCTGCTATATATGCAAGTCTATCACTGTCCATCCTGGCTACGTGGTCCCTCCAATTTCTTCTTCTGGATCTACTCCATCGAACGATGTCCTGTATTCCACATGTTTTCCTTATTTGAACATTGCGAACACGATCTCGGAGATTCATTAATTAATTATTCGACTATAAATAAATATTGTGTGTCTCATAAACACTAAAATAGCACAATCACCTTTGATTTGGTTGGGTTGCCAAACATAAATTTCCGAATAGACGGACTAGACAAGCTGTGCTTTTCCATGAGGGAGCCGCTTCCACTAACTATGTATTTAACTCTCCAATACCGAGATTGCACAGGCTAGGAAATGAACTGTGTGTAGATGCAGATATTTTCGGGGATAGCTTGCCTGTATTCAAAAAAAATATTTATAGGTCTTTCTAAAATTCAAATTTATTTATCTGTGTAAAAACCATTGATGTATATGTGTACGTAGTACATATAATTCAATGATAAAAACATCATTTTAAATTTTGTTTTGTCAATTTATTGTTGTTTCTGTTTTTTTATATATTCGACCAGTAATTGTTAATTGTTAATTTTTAAATGAAATTTCTTGTTAATTCTGTTTTTTGTTTTTAATATATAATGTTGTTAATTTAATAAAAATGTAATTCTATGTAACATGTAAATGGCTTATGCCGTGTATTGTATTAAATAAATAAATAAATAATAGTAATAAAATAATTCGGAATAAAGAAGCAAAATATCCAAAGCTTGGACTTGAATCAATTACTTCGTGAAAGCTCAGAAATATACACATATGAAATTTTTACGAGCATAATTACCTACGTGGGCATGTAACAACATTACATACATTCAACATTTATATGTAACCAACATTGTGTTGGCGTTGAGTTCGACACACTCACAGTAACACACGTTCCTATAATGTGGCTGAAGTTTCGAACGTTCTAACGGAATGAACTAACGGATCAATGGTCAGGATACAATAGTGATAACCCAAGGAAAAAATATTTTTTATTTATTTATTATATATATTTTATTTGTAGTTTTAATTGCTTGTTTATTTATTTATTTATGCATTGACTAGTTTTTTTAATTATTTACTTATTTATGCATTAATGAACGATAAAATAAACGGAAAAAAATTGAAAATAATCTGAATATAAATAAAGTAAACGTCGTTATACCCCACCATATAGGGTAACCAGCGACAGGTTTGCGGAAACGCATAACCTAATAATATAAAGCATTACACATGCGTGTATACCCACACACATTTTTTTATAATCTACGTACTTACTGAATATAAATACACCACCATGTAGGGTATCAGCGACAGGTTTGCGGAAACACATAACCTAATAAAATAAAGGACTACACATGCGTGTATGCCCACGCACATTTTTTTTATAATAAACGTACTTAGTGAATATAAATACACCACCATGTAGGGTAACCAGCGACAGGTTTGCGAAAACGCATAACCTAAGAAAATTATGCACTACACATGCATGTATGCCCACGCACATTTTTTTTATAATTTACGTACTTAGTGAATATAAATACACCACCATGTAGGGTAACCAGCGACAGGTTTGCGGAAACGCATAATCTAATAAAATAAAGCACTACACATGCGTGTATACCCACGCATTTTTTTTTAATAATTAACGTACTTAGTGTTTATACATACACCACCATGTAGGGTAACCAGCGACAGATTTGCGGAAACGTATAACCTAATAAAATAAAGCACTACACATGCGTGTATGCCCACGCACATTTTATTATAATTTAAGTACTCACTGAATATAAATACACCAACATGTGGGGGAACCAGCGACAGGTTTGCGGAAACGCATATCCTAATAAAATAAAGCACTACACATGCGTGTATGCCCACGCACATTTTTTTATAATAAACGTACTTAGTGAATATAAATACACCACCATGTAGGGTAACCAGCGACAGGTTTGCGAAAATGCATAACCTAAGAAAATTATGCACTACACATGCATGTATGTCCACGCACATTTTTTTTATAATTTACGTACTTAGTGAATATAAATACACCACCATGTAGGGTAACCAGCGACAGATTTGCGGAAACGCATAACCTAATAAAATAAAGCACTACACATTCGTGTATGCCCACGCACATTTTATTATAATTTAAGTACTTACTGAATATAAATACACCACCATGTGGGGTAACCAGCGACAGGTTTGCGGAAACGCATAACCTAATAAAATAAAGCACAACACATGCGTGTATGCCCAAGCACATTTTTTTTTAATTTACGTACTAACTGAATATAAATACACCACCATGTAGGGTAATCAGCGACAGGTTTGCGGAAACGCAGAACCTAATAAAATAAAACACTACACATGCGTGTATACCCACGCATTTTTTTTAATAATTAACGTACTTAGTGTTTATACATACACCACCATGTAGGGTAACCAGCGACAGATTTGCGGAAACGTATAACCTAATAAAATAAAGCACTACACATGCGTGTATGCCCACGCACATTTTATTATAATTTAAGTACTCACTGAATATAAATACACCAACATGTGGGGGAACCAGCGACAGGTTTGCGGAAACGCATATCCTAATAAAATAAAGCACTACACATGCGTGTATGCCCACGCACATTTTTTTATAATAAACGTACTAAGTGAATATAAATACACCACCATGAAGGGTAACCAGCGACAGGTTTGCGAAAATGCATAACCTAAGAATATTATGCACTACACATGCATGTATGCCCACGCACATTTTTTTTATAATTTACGTACTTAGTGAATATAAATACACCACCATGTAGGGTAACCAGCGACAGATTTGCGGAAACGCATAACCTAATAAAATAAAGCACTACACATTCGTGTATGCCCACGCACATTTTATTATAATTTAAGTACTTACTGAATATAAATACACCACCATGTGGGGTAACCAGCGACAGGTTTGCGGAAACGCATAACCTAATAAAATAAAGCACAACACATGCGTGTATGCCCAAGCACATTTTTTTTTAATTTACGTACTAACTGAATATAAATACACCACCATGTAGGGTAATCAGCGACAGGTTTGCGGAAACGCAGAACCTAATAAAATAAAGCACTACACATGCGTGTATGCCCACGCACATTTTTTTTATAATTTACATACTAACTGAATATAAATACACCACCATGTAGGGTAATCAGCGACAGGTTTGCGGAAACACATAACCGAATAAAATTAAGCACTACACATGCGTGTATGCCCACGCACATTTTTTTATAATTTACGTCTTACTGAATATAAATACACCACCATGTTGGGTAATCAGCGACAGGTTTGCGCAAACGCATAACCTAATAAAATAAAGCACTACACATGCGTGTATGCCCACGCACATTTTATTATAATTTAAGTACTTACTGAATATAAATTCACCACCATATATGGGAACCAGCGACAGGTGTGCGGAAACACATTACCTAATAAAATAAAGCACTACACATGCGTGTATGCCCACGCACATTTTTTATAATTTACGTACTAACTGAATATAAATACACCACCATGTAGGGTAATCAGCGACAGGTTTGCGGAAATGCATAACTTAATAAAATTAAGCACTACACATGCGTGTATGCCCACGCACATTTTTTTTTAATTTACGTACTAACTGAATATAAATACACCACCATGTAGGGTAATCAGCGACAGGTTTGCGGAAACACATAACCGAATAAAATTAAGCACTACACATGCGTGTATGCCCACGCACATTTTTTTATAATTTACGTCTTACTGAATATAAATACACCACCATGTTGGGTAATCAGCGACAGGTTTGCGCAAACGCATAACCTAATAAAATAAAGCACTACACATGCGTGTATGCCCACGCACATTTTATTATAATTTAAGTACTTACTGAATATAAATTCACCACCATATATGGGAACCAGCGACAGGTGTGCGGAAACACATAACCTAATAAAATAAAGCACTACACATGCGTGTATGCCCACGCACATTTTTTATAATTTAAGTACTTACTGAATATAAATTCACCACCATATATGGGAACCAGCGACAGGTGTGCGGAAACACATTACCTAATAAAATAAAGCACTACACATGCGTGTATGCCCACGCACATTTTTTTATAATTTACGTACTTACTGAATATAAATACACCACCATGTAGGGTAATCAGCGATAGGTTTGTGGAAACGCATAAGCGAATAAAATTAAGCACAACACATGCGTGTATGCCCACGCACATTTTTTTTAGAATTTACGTACTTAGTAAATATAAAAACACCACCATGTAGGGTAATCAGCGACAGGTTTGGAGAAACGCATAACCTCATAAAATAAAGCACTACGCATGCGTGTATGCCCACGCACATTTTATTATAATTTACGTACTAACTGGATATAAATAAAGTAAACCTCGTTATACCCCACCATGTAGGGTAACCAGCGACAGGTTTGCGGATACGCATAAACTAATTAAATAAAGCATTACACATGCGGGTATGCCCACACACATTATTTTAATAATTTACGTACATACTGAAAATAAATAAAGTAAACCTCGATATACCTCACCATGTAGGGTAAACAGCGGCAGGTTTCCGGATACGGATAACCTAATTAAATAAAGCATTACACATGCGTGTATGCCCACTCAAGTACATTTTTATATTTTACTTACTTAATGAATATAAATAAAGTAAACCTCGATATTTTATTTGGCCAAAGATACCCTCGGAACGGAAAATTTTGAAGTCAAATATAATATTAAAAAAAAATCTAGTACTTTTATTTGGTCAAAGATACCCTCAATTTTTCTGAGGTGTATGAAGCACTACAATGTGCATCTGACGCAAAAATAAAATTCAAATAAAATAAACCGCAACATTGTTTTAAAGCCGATGAACGGAAAATTTTGAAGTCAAATATAATATTAAAAAAAAATCTAGCACTTTTATTTGGTCAAAGATACCCTCAATTTTTCTGACGTGTATGTAGCACTACAATGTGCATCTGACGCAACAATAAAAAACAAATAAAATAAACCGCAACATTGTTTTCAAGCCGATTAACGGAAAATTTTGAAGTCAAATATAATATTAAAAAAAAATCTAGCACTTTTATTTGGTAAAAGATACCCTCAATTTTTCTGAGGTGTATGTAGCACTACAATGTGCATCTGATGCAAAAATAAAATTTATAAAAAATAAACCGCAACATTGTGTTCAAGCGGATTAACGGAAAATTTTGATGTCAAATATAATATTAAAAAAAAATC
Organism: Molanna angustata; assembly: GCA_963576475.1. Taxonomy (NCBI): domain Eukaryota; kingdom Metazoa; phylum Arthropoda; class Insecta; order Trichoptera; family Molannidae; genus Molanna; species Molanna angustata. Next base: position 28,838,684 of record OY754973.1, on the reverse strand, counting down.
TAGCACTTTTATTTGGTCAAAGATACCCTCAATTTTTCTGAGGTGTATGTAGCACTACAATGTGCATCTGACGCAAAAATAAAATTTATAAAAAATAAACCGCAACATTGTGTTCAAGCGGATCAACGGAAAATTTTGATGTCAAATATAATATTAATAAAAAATCTAGCACTTTTATTTGGTCAAAGATACCCTCAATTTTTCTAAGGTGTATGAAGCACTACAATGTGCATGTGACGTAAAAATAAAATTCAAATAAAATAAACCGCAACATTGTTTTCAAGCCGATTAACGGAAAATTTTGAAGTCAAATATAATATTAAAAAAAATCTTGCACTTTTATTTGGTCAAAGATACCCTCAATTTTTCTGACGTGTATGTAGCACTACAATGTGCATCTGACGCAAAAATAAAATTTATAAAAAATAAACCGCAACATTGTGTTCAAGCGGATTAACGGAAAATTTTGATGTCAAATATAATATTAAAAAAAAATCTAGCACTTTTATTTGGTCAAAGATACCCTCAATTTTTCTGAGGTGTATGTAGCACTACAATGTGCATCTGATGCAAAAATAAAATTTATAAAAAATGATCCGCAACATTGTGTTCAAGCGGATTAACGGAAAATTTTGATGTCAAATATAATATTAAAAAAAAATCAAGCACTTTTATTTGGTCAAAGATACCCTCAATTTTTCTGAGGTGTATGCAGCACTACAATGTGCATCTGATGCAAAAATAAAATTTATAAAAAATAAACCGCAACATTGTGTTCAAGAGGATTAACGGAAAATTTTGAAGTCAAATTAATATTAAAAAAAATCTAGCACTTTTATTTGGTCAAAGATACCCTCAATTTTTCTGAGGTGTATGTAGCACTACAATGTGCATCTGACGCAAAAATAAAATTTATAAAAAATAAACCGCAACATTGTGTTCAAGCGGATTAACGGAAAATTTTGATGTCAAATATAATATTAAAAAAAAATCTAGCACTTTTATTTGGTCAAAGATACCCTCAATTTTTCTGAGGTGTATGTAGCACTACAATGTGCATCTGATGCAAAAATAAAATTTATAAAAAATGAACCGCAACATTGTGTTCAAGCGGATTAACGGAAAATTTTGATGTCAAATATAATATTAAAAAAAAATCTAGCACTTTTATTTGGTCAAAGATACCCTCAATTTTTCTGAGGTGTATGTAGCACTACAATGTGCATCTGATGCAAAAATAAAATTTATAAAAAATAAACCGCAACATTGTGTTCAAGCGGATTAACGGAAAATTTTGATGTCAAATATAATATTAAAAAAAAATCTAGCACTTTTATTTGGTCAAAGATACCCTCAATTTTTCTGAGGTGTATGAAGCACTACAATGTGCATCTTACGAAAAAATAAAATTCAAATAAAATAAACCGCAACATTGTTTTCAAGCCGATTAACGGAAAATTTTGAAGTCAAATTAATATTAAAAAAAATCTAGCACTTTTATTTGGTCAAAGATACCCTCAATTTTTCTGTGGTGTATGAAGCACTACAATGTGCATCTGACGCAAAAATAAAATTCAAATAAAATAAACCGCAACATTGTTTTAAAGCCGATGAACGGAAAATTTTGAAGTCAAATATAATATTAAAAAAAAATCTAGCACTTTTATTTGGTCAAAGATACCCTCAATTTTTCTGACGTGTATGTAGCACTACAATGTGCATCTGACGCAACAATAAAAAACAAATAAAATAAACCGCAACATTGTTTTCAAGCCGATTAACGGAAAATTTTGAAGTCAAATATAATTTTAAAAAAAAATCTAGCACTTTTATTTGGTCAAAGATACCCTCAATTTTTCTGAGGTGTATGTAGCACTACAATGTGAATCTGATGCAAAAATAAAATTTATAAAAAATAAACCGCAACATTGTGTTCAAGCGGATTAACGGAAAATTTTGATGTCAAATATAATATTAAAAAAAAAAAGCACTTTTATTTGGTCAAAGATACCCTCAATTTTTCTGAGGTGTATGTAGCACTACAATGTGCATCTGACGCAAAAATAAAATTTATAAAAAATAAACCGCAACATTGTGTTCAAGCGGATCAACGGAAAATTTTGATGTCAAATATAATATTAATAAAAAATCTAGCACTTTTATTTGGTCAAAGATACCCTCAATTTTTCTAAGGTGTATGTAGCACTACAATGTGCATCTGACGTAAAAATAAAATTCAAATAAAATAAACCGCAACATTGTTTTCAAGCCGATTAACGGAAAATTTTGAAGTCAAATATAATATTAAAAAAAATCTTGCACTTTTATTTGGTCAAAGATACCCTCAATTTTTCTGAGGTGTATGTAGCACTACAATGTGCATCTGACGCAAAAATAAAATTTATAAAAAATAAACCGCAACATTGTGTTCAAGCGGATTAACGGAAAATTTTGATGTCAAATATAATATTAAAAAAAAATCTAGCACTTTTATTTGGTCAAAGATACCCTCAATTTTTCTGAGGTGTATGTAGCACTACAATGTGCAACTGAGGCAAAAATAAAATTCAAATAAAATAAACCGCAACATTGTTTTCAAGCCGATTAACGGAAAATTTTGAAGTCAAATATAATATTAAAAAAAAATCTAGCACTTTTATTTGGTCAAAGATACCCTTAATTTTTCTGACGTGTATGTAGCACTACAATGTGCATCTGACGCAACAATAAAAAACAAATAAAATAAACCGCAACATTGTTTTCAAGCCGATTAACGGAAAATTTTGAAGTCAAATATAATATTAAAAAAAAATCTAGCACTTTTATTTGGTCAAAGATACCCTCAATTTTTCTGAGGTGTATGTAGCACTACAATGTGCATCTGACGCAAAAATAAAATTTATAAAAAATAAACCGCAACATTGTGTTCAAGCGGATTAACGGAAAATTTTGATGTCAAATATAATATTAAAAAAAAATATAGCACTTTTATTTGGTCAAAGATACCCTCAATTTTTCTGAGGTGTATGTAGCACTACAATGTGCATCTGAAGCAAAAATAAAATTCAAATAAAATAAACCGCAACATTGTTTTCAAGCCGATTAATGTAAAATTTTGAAGTCAAATATAATATTAAAAAAAAATCTAGCACTTTTATTTGGTCAAAGATACCCTCAATTTTTCTGAGGTGTATGGAGCACTACAATGTGCATCTGATGCAAAAATAAAATTTATAAAAAATAAACCGCAACATTGTGTTCAAGATGATTAACGGAAAATTTTGAAGTCAAATTAATATTAAAAAAAATCTAGCACTTTTATTTGGTCAAAGATACCCTCAATTTTTCTGAGGTGTATGTAGCACTACAATGTGCATCTGACGCAACAATAAAAAACAAATAAAATAAACCGCAACATTGTTTTCAAGCCGATTAACGGAAAATTTTGAAGTCAAATATAATATTAAAAAAAAATCTAGCACTTTTATTTGGTCAAAGATACCCTCAATTTTTCTGAGGTGTATGTAGCACTACAATGTGCATCTGACGCAAAAATAAAATTTATAAAAAATAAACCGCAACATTGTGTTCAAGCGGATTAACGGAAAATTTTGATGTCAAATATAATATTAAAAAAAAATATAGCACTTTTATTTGGTCAAAGATACCCTCAAATTTTCTGAGGTGTATGTAGCACTACAATGTGCATCTGAAGCAAAAATAAAATTCAAATAAAATAAACCGCAACATTGTTTTCAAGCCGATTAACGTAAAATTTTGAAGTCAAATTAATATTAAAAAAAATCTAGCACTTTTATTTGGTCAAAGATACCCTCAATTTTTCTGAGGTGTATGTAGCACTACAATGTGCATCTGACGCAAAAATAAAATTTATAAAAAATAAACCGCAACATTGTGTTCAAGCGGATTAACGGAAAATTTTGATGTCAAATATAATATTAAAAAAAAATCTAGCACTTTTATTTGGTCAAAGATACCCTCAATTTTTCTGAGGTGTATGTAGCACTACAATGTGCAACTGAGGCAAAAATAAAATTCAAATAAAATAAACCGCGAAAAAAAAATCCTTTCCTAGAATAAGGGGTTACCCAATTATATGGAATTATCCAATGTAATAGGCCGTTTCCACGCTCGCCTTGGCTCGGCGAGAGATCTCGAGCTCTCATATTTCTGAATACCAGAATCCAACTTAAACTCCGAAGTATGTAAATAAATAAATAAAATAAATAATGATTAAAATATTTTTTTTATATTCTGATATGCATTTCTTTTAGAATTTTTAAATAATATTTATTATTGAAAAATGTCTATTGTTTGATTAAGAACATGTACATGTAGAGATAATTGAAAAATCCTATATTATAATAAAAATACGTAAGGTCAAAAGTAATGGCCGATATAACCTCAGCATCCTTCATGTTTTGATACTGACGGGCTCGCGAGCATGTAAATAGTGTCCGAGCTGTCGACTTTTAAGCCGTTTACACGCTCGCCGAGACGTTCGCCGCGCCTATACCAACGTATAAATCCGGCATAAGGGTTGATTTAATGTCTGCTCCACACTTAGTCCGCAATGACGAACTTTCCGGGAATCACATGAGATATTTTATATATTTTTTCAATAAAAGATATATAAATAGTTTGAATAGTACAGGTATCGCCAAATAACTTGACTTTTTAACAGAAAGGAAGATATTTGAAGATATTTGGCGATAATTATATACTGTTTTTTTCTTTTACAAAAAGAAAAAATGCTTATGCTGAGAATACTTGTAATAACGATTCAATACATTGACAAGAGCAATAATGTCATTTTTTTTTTAAAAACAAACAAACTTCAAATAGATAGTTTAAAAGGGTAGAATGTTTGCACCTCGAAGTGGTTGCCTTTACCAGTGCGCATTGAACACAATGTTGCGGTTTATTTTTTATGATTTTTATTTTTGCGTCGGATGCAGATTGTAGTGCTACATACACGTCAGAAAAATTGAGGGTATCTTAGACCAAATAAAAGTGCTAGATTTTTTTTAATATTATATTTGACATCAAAATTTTCCGTTAATCCGCTTTAACACAATGTTGCGGTTTATTTTTCATGATTTTTATTTTAGCATCAGATGCAGATTGTAGTGCTACATACACGTCAGAAAAATTGAGGGTATCTTTGACCAAATAAAAGTGCTAGATTTTTTTTTAATATTATATATGACATCAAAATTTTCCGTTAATCCGCTTGAACACAATGTTGCGGTTTATTTTTTATAATTTTTATTTTTGCGTCAGATGCACATTGTAGTGCTACATACACGTCAGAAAAATTGAGGGTATCTTTAGCCAAATAAAAGTACAGGATTTTTTTTTTAATATTACATTATTCTACAAAATATGCGGTTAATCGGCTTGCACACAATGTTGCGGTTTATTTTTTATAAGTTTTATTTTTGCGTCAGATGCACATTGTAGTGCTACATACACTACAGAAAAATTGAGGGTATCTTTGACCAAATAAAAGTGCTAGATTTTTTTTAATATTATATTTGACATCAAAATTTTCCGTTAATCCGCTTGAACACAATGTTGCGGTTTATTTTTAATAAATTTTATTTTTGCGTCAGATGCACATTGTAGTGCTACATATACCTCAGAAAAATTGAGGGTATCTTTGACCAAATAAAAGTGCAAGATTTTTTTTTAATATTATATTTGACTTCAAAATTTTCCGTTAATCGGCTTGAAAACAATGTTGCGGTTTATTTTATTTGAATTTTATTTTTGCGTCAGATGCACATTGTAGTGCTACATACACCTCAGAAAAATTGAGGGTATCTTTGACCAAATAAAAGTGCTAGATTTTTTTTAATATTATATTTGACATCAAAATTTTCCGTTAATCCGCTTGAACACAATGTTGCGGTTTATTTTTTATAAATTTTATTTTTGCGTCAGATGCACATTGTAGTGCTACATACACGTCAGAAAAATTGAGGGTATCTTTGGCCAAATAAAAGTGCAGGATTTTTTTTTAATATTACATTATTCAACAAAATATGCGGTTAATCGGCTTGAACACAATGTTGCGGTTTATTTTTTATAAGTTTTATTTTTGCGTCAGATGCACATTGTAGTGCTACATACACTCCAGAAAAATTGAGGGTATCTTTGACCAAATAAAAGTGCTAGATTTTTTTTAATATTATATTTGATATCAAAATTTTCCGTTAATCCGCTTGAACACAATGTTGCGGTTTATTTTTTATAAGTTTTATTTTTGCGTCAGATGCACATTGTAGTGCTTCATACACTCCAGAAAAATTGAGGGTATCTTTGACCAAATAAAAGTGCTAGATTTTTTTTAATATTATATTTGACATCAAAATTTTCCGTTAATCGGCTTGAAAACAATGTTGCGGTTTATTTTATTTGAATTTTATTTTTGCTACAGATGCACATTGTAGTGCTACATACACCTCAGAAAAATTGAGGGTATCTTTGACCAAATAAAAGTGCTAGATTTTTTTTTAATATTATATTTGACTTCAATATTTTCCGTTAATCGGCTTGATAACAATGTTGCGGTTTATTTTATTTGAATTTTATTTTTGCTTCAGATGCACATTGTAGTGCTACATACACCTCAGAAAAATTGAGGGTATCTTTGACCAAATAAAAGTGATAGATTTTTTTTAATATTATATTTGACATCAAAATTTTCCGTTAATCCGCTTGAACACAATGTTGCGGTTTATTTTTTATAAATTTTATTTTTGCGTCAGATGCACATTGTAGTGCTACATATACGTCAGAAAAATTGAGGGTATCTTTGGCCAAATAAAAGTGCAGGATTTTTTTTTAATATTACATTATTCAACAAAATATGCGGTTAATCGGCTTGAACACAATGTTGCGGTTTATTTTTTATAAGTTTTATTTTTGCGTCAGATGAACATTGTAGTGCTACATACACTCCAGAAAAATTGAGGGTATCTTTGACCAAATAAAAGTGCTAGATTTTTTTTAATATTATATTTGACTTCAAAATTTTCCGTTAATCGGCTTGAAAACAATGTTGCGGTTTATTTTATTTGAATTTTCTTTTTGCGTCAGATGCACATTGTAGTGCTACATACACCTTAGAAAAATTGAGGGTATCTTTGACCAAATAAAAGTGCTAGATTTTTTATTAATATTATATTTGACGTCAAAATTTTCCGTTGATCCGCTTGAACACAATGTTGCGGTTTATTTTTTATAAATTTTATTTTTGCGTCAGATGCACATTGTAGTGCTACATACACCTCAGAAAAATTGAGGGTATTTTTGATCAAATAAAAGTGCTAGATTTTTTTTTAATTTTATATTTGACTTCAAAATTTTCCGTTAATCGGCTTGAAAACAATGTTGCGGTTTATTTTATTTGAATTTTATTTTTGCTTCAGATGCACATTGTAGTGCTACATACCCCTCAGAAAAATTGAGGGTATCTTTGACCAAATAAAAGTGCTAGATTTTTTTTTAATATTATATTTTACTTCAAAATTTTCCGTTAATCGGCTTGAAAACAATGTTGCGGTTTATTTTATTTGAATTTTATTTTTTCATCAGATGCACATTAAAGTGCTACATACACCTCAGAAAAATTGAGGGTATCTTTGACCAAATAAAAGTGCAGGATTTTTTTTTTAATATTACATTTTTCTACAAAATATGCGGTTAATCGGCTTGAACACAATGTTGCGGTTTATTTTTTATAAGTTTTATTTTTGCGTCAGATGCACATTGTAGTGCTTCATACACTCCAGAAAAATTGAGGGTATCTTTGACCAAATAAAAGTGCTAGATTTTTTTTAATATTATATTTGACATCAAAATTTTCCGTTAATCGGCTTGAAAACAATGTTGCGGTTTATTTTATTTGAATTTTATTTTTGCTTCAGATGCACATTGTAGTGCTACATACACCTCAGAAAAATTGAGGGTATCTTTGACCAAATAAAAGTGCTAGATTTTTTTTAATATTATATTTGACTTCAATATTTTCCGTTAATCGGCTTGATAACAATGTTGCGGTTTATTTTATTTGAATTTTATTTTTGCTTCAGATGCACATTGTAGTGCTACATACACCTCAGAAAAATTGAGGGTATCTTTGACCAAATAAAAGTGATAGATTTTTTTTAATATTATATCTGACATCAAAATTTTCCGTTAATCCGCTTGAACACAATGTTGCGGTTTATTTTTTATAAATTTTATTTTTGCGTCAGATGCACATTGTAGTGCTACATACACTTCAGAAAAATTGAGGGTATCTTTGGCCAAATAAAAGTGCAGGATTTTTTTTTAATATTATATTTTACTTCAAAATTTTCCGTTAATCGGCTTGAAAACAATGTTGCGGTTTATTTTATTTGAATTTTATTTTTTCATCAGATGCACATTAAAGTGCTACATACACCTCTGAAAAATTGAGGGTATCTTTGACCAAATAAAAGTGCTAGATTTTTTTTAATATTATATTTGACATCAAAATTTTCCGTTAATCCGCTTGAACACAATGTTGCGGTTTATTTTTTATAAATTTTATTTTTGCGTCAGATGCACATTGTATTGCTACATACACCTCAGAAAAATTGAGGGTATCTTTGATCAAATAAAAGTGCTAGATTTTTTTTTAATATTATATTTGACTTCAAAATTTTCCGTTAATCGGCTTGAAAACAATGTTGCGGTTTATTTTATTTGAATTTTATTTTTGCTTTAGATGCACATTAAAGTGCTACATACACCTCAGAAAAATTGAGGGTATCTTTGACCAAATAAAAGTGCTAGATTTTTTTTAATATTATATTTGACATCAAAATTTTCCGTTAATCCGCTTGAACACAATGTTGCGGTTTATTTTTTATAAATTTTATTTTTGCGTCAGATGCACATTGTAGTGCTACATACACCTCATAAAAATTGAGGGTATCTTTGACCAAATAAAAGTGCTAGATTTTTTTTAATATTATATTTGACTTCAAAATTTTCCGTTCCGAGGGTATCTTTGGCCAAATAAAATATCGAGGTTTACTTTATTTATATTCAGTAAGGACGTAAAATATAAAAATATACTTGAGTGGGCATACACGCATGTGTAATGTTTTATTTAATTAGGTTATGTGTATCCGCAAACCTGCCGCTGTTTACCCTACATGGTGAGGTATATCGAGGTTTACTTTATTTATTTTCAGTAAGTACGTAAATTATTAAAAAATGTGTGTGGGCATACCCGCATGTGTAATGCTTTATTTTATTAGTTTATGCGTATCCGCAAACCTGTCGATGGTTACCCTACATGGTGGGGTATAACGAGGATTACTTTATTTATATCCAGTTAGTACGTAAATTATTTAAAAAATGTGCATAGTGGGCATACACGCATGTGCAGTGCTTTATTTTATTAGGTTATGCGTTTCCGCAAACCTGTCGCTGGTTACCCCACATGGTGGTGTATTTATATTCAGTAAGTACTTAAATTATAAGAAAATGTGCGTGGGCATACACGAATGTGTAGTGCTTTATTTTATTAGGTTATCCGCAAATCTGTAGCTGGTTGCCCTACATGGTGGTGTATTTATATTCACTAAGTACGTATATTATAAAAAAATGTGCGTGGGCATACACGCATGTGTAGTCCTTTATTTTATTAGGTTATGCGTTTCCGCAAACCTGTCGCTGGTTCCCATATATGGTGGTGAATTTATATTCAGTAAGTATGTAAATTATAAAAAAACGTGCGTGGGCATACACGCCTGTGTAGTGCTTAATTTTATTAGGTAATGCGTTTCCGCAAACCTGTCGCTGATTACCCTTCATGGTGGTGTATTTATATTCAGTTAGTACGTAAATTATAAAAAATGTGCGTGGGCATACACGCATTTGTAGTGCTTTATTTTATTAGGTTATGCGTTTCCTCAAACCTGTCGCTGGTTACCCCACATGGTGGTGTATGTATATTCAGTAAGTACTTAAATTATAATAAAATGTGCGTGGGCATACACGAATGTGTAGTGCTTTATTTTATTAGGTTATGCGTTTCCGCAAACCTGTCGCTGGTTACCCCACATGGTGGTGTATTTATATTCAGTAAGTACTTAAATTCTAATAAAATGTGCGTGGGCATACACGAATGTGTAGTGCTTTATTTTATTAGGTTATCCGCAAATCTGTCGCTGGTTACCCTACATGGTGGTGTATTTATATTCACTAAGTACGTTTATTATAAAAAAAAATGTGCGTGGGCATACACGCATGTGTAGTCCTTTATTTTATTAGGTCATACGTTTCCGCAAACCTGTCGCTGGTTCCCATATATGGTGGTGAATTTATATTCAGTAAGTATGTAAATTATAAAAAAATGTGCGTGGGCATACACGCCTGTGTAGTGCTTAATTTTATTAGGTTATGCGTTTCCGCAAACCTGTCGCTGATTACCCTTCATGGTGGTGTATTTATATTCAGTTAGTACGTAAATTATAAAAAATGTGCATTGGCATACACGCATTTGTAGTGCTTTATTTTATTAGGTTATGCGTTTCCTCAAACCTGTCGCTGGTTACCCCACATGGTGGTGTATGTATATTCAGTAAGTACTTAAATTATAATAAAATGTGCGTGGGCATACACGAATGTGTAGTGCTTTATTTTATTAGGTTATCCGCAAATCTGTCGCTGGTTCCCCTACATGGTGGTGTATTTATATTCACTAAGTACGTAAATTATAAAAAAAATGTGCGTGGGCATACATGCATGTGTAGTGCATAATTTTCTTAGGTTATGCGTTTTCGCAAACCTGTCGCTGGTTACCCTACATGGTGGTGTATTTATATTCACTAAGTACGTTTATTATAAATAAAATGTGCGTGGGCATACACGCATGTGTAGTCCTTTATTTTATTAGGTTATGCGTTTCCGCAAACCTGTCGCTGATACCCTACATGATGGTGTATTTATATTTAGTAAGTACGTAGATTATAAAAAAATGTGTGTGGGTATACACGCATGTGTAATGCTTTATATTATTAGGTTATGCGTTTCCGCAAACCTGTCGCTGGTTACCCTATATGGTGGGGTATAACGACGTTTACTTTATTTATATTCAGATTATTTTCAATTTTTTTCCGTTTATTTTATCGTTCATTAATGCATAAATAAGTAAATAATTAAAAAAAACTAGTTAATGCATAAATAAATAAATAAAAAAGCAATTAAAACTACAAATAAAATATATATAATAAATAAATAAATAAATAAAAAATATTTTTTCCTTGGGTTATCACTATTGTATCCTGACCATTGATCCGTTAGTTCATTCCGTTAGAACGTTCGAAACTTCAGCCACATGTTCCTATAAACTTTTGTAAATGAGTTACCCACGTTGTAACTACATATAAAAATGGTCCCTTTTTATATGTAGTTACAATATACGGATGTGCTACAAAAGCTTTGTATGTTTGATTTAATTCGTATTAAATAAATACCAATAGCTATATTTACGAAATGTGTATAATTTCTGCATTTGTCAGCAATAGTGATTGCCAGAGGTCAAATTCGACCGTAACGCATGAAATTTTCGAGTTTGAAAATTCATCAAACCATACAAAGTTTGCTTTTCACGTATATCAATTGTTTAAATACCCAAAATTGAAATTTTTGCACGGAAGACAATGTATTTTTCTTTAAAATGTTCTGTATTTGAATTAAAAAAACAACTGCGTTAAACAGGGCCGGTTAAATTATAGAACAATAAGGAACGAGAAATCAGGGCGGTTGTCTAAAAAAAGGGCGCTTAAAATCCTAAAATGTTAATTATATAAATAAAAAATCCGCAGGTATGGCGCTCGGTTCTCTTTGCGTACTCGGAAAGAGGCTCAGCGTGATGGTGTGTATGTAAAAAATTGTCAATGATTTTTCATTTTAGATGCGATGTATTTTTAAATATTTAAATTGTTCTACATTTAAAATTCCAAAAAAATGTAGGGTGGGGGGCGGTTTCAAATATATTGCTACGGGCGCAAAAACACGTTTATCCGGCCCTGGCGTTAAACATTACGTTTTTTACATTAGTATGCAGTGTGAAAGTTAGCAATCTATGGTTTGAGGTGAAATATTTTTTTATTTAATCTAATGTATTAGTAATACATATTGTGTATAATTTTTAGCTTTCTGCAGTACTTATTTATATGAACTTTAACTTTGCTAAATCTCAAACTCCTCCATGCGCGCAGTTTGCTTAAAAGTAGTTCAAAGTTTACGCCTCACGTATCAATTTATTTAGTTTTCGTTGAAATCAATGATATATAAATATAATAGATTATCCGTTATACTTTTTAAATTCTTTATACAAAAAATGTTTTGGTCACATATAACGTGTCTATATATAAAATGTCATTGGCTGAAATCATCAACTCGGTAGGGAGTTTCATTTCATGGACGACCAGAAAAGGATTTGTGAGTTTTATTTAATTGTTTATTTACGGAAATGGCTGTCAAAGATAAGGATGGTACTACCGTACGAATGATATTCTAAAAGAAACATCATCAGCTTAAAAACTAGTAACCTATGTAATAAACAATGGAACATTCATTTAAAGTTACTGCTATCTGTCATACAGATTCCAAACTAAAAGACTTGGTATATGATCTCCATCTTTAAATAATAATATTTTTTTGTGCTAGATCATTACGATTGGCGAGTCGGAAAATTTAAAAAATGCACTACGCTCGATAAAATTTTATCGTGCGGTTAATATGACAGTTATATTCTGCGAGGATATTAAAAAAATGAAATAATATATAAATTTGCGTACATTATCATCTCCGAGATGCGAATATCTTGTTGGCAAATTTCCACCGTCGGGCGTAATGTTCGATATTAGCGAAATTTCCTTAAAAAAACAAAACATATTTCATACAATTAAGAAGATTAATGGAACGATTTTCAGAATCTGACATAAACACGGTTTTGGACTCAGCGCTTAGGTGTGCAGTAGATATTGGAAATTAAATAAGTTGAAAATAAAATTTTCCTTCTAACAACTATCTCAATTGAAGAACGATAAAAATATTGAATTTTATTATAATATTCTTAATGACAGAGTGTATAAATATTTTTATATTGAAGATTATAACCAAAGCATCAAAAAACCCACAAGAGAAGGTATAAATTAAAAATAGAAAGAGTCAGTTGTCATCCGTCCTAAGGAAGAAGCAGTCAGATAATAACTAACTCAAGGTTTTAATGTCGATTTCTTTTTTATTGATTTTGACTCTTTACTACCCCAAGGGTATATAGTGGGGAGATATGAATTCACAATTTTAATGGTTATTTTTTATTGCAGATTACCAACAAGTATCATGATGAGATTATATTCTAAAAATGTATCCGTGTGTGTGCTACGTACTATATGCTATGTACGGCGTGTTTGTTCTACTTTATCGATTATAGACTAAAGTACTGGTTCGATTCTTTTCAAATATTTCAAATTCGTATATCTAACACTCGCTTAGACCCCATTAGATTTTGAAAAATATCTGATCAGTGCTTCATATTTTTTTTTCAAATATTTCAAAGTGACCCAAGCTCAGGAAACTCGAAATTTATTATTTTTATTTACAAATTACTCAAGGCACATTCTTTTTTCTTCTTCTTCTTCGTCAGCCCTCTTTCATCCAGTAATGGACATAGGCCTCCCCCTGAGACCTCCACCGCTCCTTATCCTGGGCAGACTGCATCCATCCGCCTCCAGCTACTCTTCTGATATCGTCAGACCACCTGGTTAGGACCACATTATTTTCATAAAATTCCATCGAAGAATCAGAAAGTTTTTACAGTAAAATTCTTAAATAAAAAATAATTGAACAGACTCATTTCATGAAAATGCTGAAAATTTGAATATTTTTTGGAGTGACTTGGTAGTGACTTGGTAGTGAAGCATTGGCCACAACCCACTCATTTTAGTGTTGTCGACAAAATCATTATGAGAATTGCAATATTAAATGTAGAAATACAACAAAAACGATTTTTTAATCAATTTAAGTTGTGTTAATACAATCCAACTGACCTAAGTTTATTTTTTTAAACAATTCTTTCCAATTTTGTTTTTATTCCTCGTCTTCGTATTGAGTCACTCCTTGATTTCCCACTGCCATGTCATCACGCCATCTAGCGTGGAACATTTTCTGTCTAGTGTTGTGTATTTTTTTCTCCCTCTCAGACATAACATATTCCTGGGGGGCAAGTCTGGTTCAATCGGCGAAATCAAAACCTCCGTGATTACCCATATCATGGATATAATTATTATATGGAGTTCTATAATATCTTTAGATGTCATAGAACTCCATAATATAATTATATCCATGATATGGGTAATCACTGGGGTTTTGATTTCGCCGGTCGAACCAGACTTGCCCCCCTGGAGTGCGATGAAAGAATTACGCCTTCGTGGCAATTTAATGCAATCGTTATAGCTTAGCGGCTTACATAGTATTATCGTAGCATTCGTAGGTAGCTTACGAAAATTGTATCTACATATACCCCATATAACGAAACGTTATGTCTGTAGGTTAAAAAACCACAAGGAAGGAAAAAAAGATCGTACGATTTATATCTTTATGATGATTATTTCAAATATGAAGTGAAAAGGTACTTTTGCCAACAGTTGAATGAAAAAATGGAAAGATTTGTTAAAAAATGAAATATACTCAGGTCAGTCTAATTGTATTAACACAATTGAAATGATGTAGTTGATTTATTTATTCGATAACACAGTATTTAATTGTGTTATCTGTGAGACGATAAAATCATAAGTTACCAGAAAGTGGCAACTTCATAACAAAATCATAAGTCACCAGAAAGTGGCAACTTCATAACAAAATCATAAGTCACTAGAAAGTGGCAACTTCATAACAAAATCATAAGTCACTAGAAAGTGGCAACTTCATAACAAAATCATAAGTCACCAGAAAGGCTATTGGGTGCGTTTTCAAATAATATTTGACATACGAGTAGTACTTTTATGTTGCCTGAGAAGCAATGCAATGCATAACAAAATTGTAGTACCGACTTTGAAAAATACACGTGCGAAATGGACGTGGCGGAATAATTATGACGTTAGAATTAATAGTCGATTTGCTCAAGAGAATTTATTTTTTTAACAGATCGACAAAGTTTTCAGCCAAGATCCGCGAGATTTAATCCGCGAGTGAAAAATATAGACCTGGCCATAGCCAGGTCTATATTTTTCATGGTTTTTCAACATTGAAGTCAAAAACACCAACTTAGAGGCATTGCAGCATATTATATGTTCCATAAATAAATTAACTCAGAATTCGGAGTGAATTATTAGGTGTGTCGGTCCCCCCCCATTATAACTTTTTATCCGCATTTTGCATAGAGCATAAAATTTGAGAGTATATAGAAAAAGTCTAACTAACTTTTATACTCAGAATTTTGAATTTTTGTTCAATCAGGGTTTATAAACATTTGAATTTTTATTTGATATTTCCATATATCTCAAAAACTATAAATCTAGAACGATGAAAATTTGTATAAATATAGACAAATTTAATATCTCAGACTTGTTTTTATGAATGAGTTTTTAAAACTTTTTTATAAAAAAACTTATGTGTTTAACAGCCTATGTTTTATATTTTTAATATCAAAATACGCCGAAACAGCCCAACTACATAATTTATTTAAATAAATACAAAAAAATATTATAGTATATACCTACCATCTTTTTTTTAATGTGAAATAATGTGAAAATTCAATATAGTGACAATTTTGTTTCATACAATTTGTATGGCAGAATACACAATATCTACGGGAACTATTAAAATTTGATAGTTATTTTTCAAGCTGTTTATCTAGTCGGAGTATGAAAAAGGACTGAACTCCTCATTATTCTATCCTGACATACAATTTTCTATGCAAAATAAAATATTGAATAATTTGGATTATAGGTTTTATAGCTTGGTACGTGGTATTTATTATTTTTTATAACATTCCTACATAGATATTTGGTATGTCCAATACTGTATTAATATGACAACTCACCCTTTCCTCCTCTCCTACCTTTCTTCATGTCCCACCCTCGCTTCATAAAATACACACACACACACACACACACACACACATACACACACATCACAATTGTACACTTACACCACACTTTTGTCTTTGACTTTGTACTGAATTGTCTTTATTATGTATATTAATCTGTGGAACAATGTAATTGGCTTACTTTCCTGATTGTTATTTTTTTACTAATGTAAACATGTAACAGCTGTTTTGTTTCCCAAAATAAAATAAATAAATAAATAGATTATTAAATATTCTTACACTAAACATAAACTATCGCCATCGAAAATTGGGTCTCATGTGTTGCATGCAACTAGTAATAACTGAATGTAAGTGAGGCGATAATTTTTTGCAAAGATGGAAGTGTATGGCTTTCAGTTATCTCAATAATAGGGAAATGGCATGATGATTATATGCATGCATGTATGTATATAATATCAAAATGCTTAACACATATTACAGTCCGACAAATAAGTGTAGTATCTACAAATCTATTGTATACTTACCTTTGATTGCCTCTTGATATCAAGGCGGTATATATTATATACCTTTGATAATCTCTTGACATCAAGGTGGTATATGTTTCATACAATATAATATAATGTACAGCTTGTGTGGCTCGACAATATCGTCATAAATACGTGTCAATACCAAATCCCACTTGAGTCAAGAACCTACCCAGCAGATAATGGTCCAGTATAATGGTTAGCCCTTAACGTCTGAAGTTACTTAAACGAAGATAAAAGTTAAGAAGAGATTAAGTTTTGTTTACTTACAGCAAGTTCCCATTTGTCGTGTGTCGTGCACGATAAAATACCGTGTAATCTAGTGGTAGGCAAACATCTTGAAATTTTAGCCGAGAAAGGGGACGATTTGCACGTAAACCAACGAAGCAAAAAGACGAAAAAGGCGAAAATTATAATACATTATAAATGTAAGTGTGAACAGCTTCGTTTAAAATGTATTGCCACTAGATCACACGACTTTTTATCATGACCGACACACGACAAGTGGAAACGGGCAGTTACTAATAATTTTTTATTTACTTAAAATAGCTTAATTATTTAAGTCAATTCCAACTCCGATAATTTTTTTTGCCAAACATGTAATTTTCTTTTGCAAGTTGACTGTAAAACAGGGCCTAAATCTGGAGGTTGAAAGAGTATCTTTTTTGAAGTTTATACACGGATTTGTGTTTTTTTACCACCTTTTACACTTGTACTCTAGATTGATGTTTCCGTTAGATTTTTAATGCTATAGGTATATAGCTCTTTATTTATGAAACGCAACTGCTACTGAAATGACAACCCAAACGGGAGGAGCACAATGGATCAAAATATGGCCATAGTGCAGGGACGAAAAGGTCCAACTCCTAGCTTATAATATTTTTATTAATCATTTCTTTTTCATATAATGCGAGACATATGTTTGATTGTTCAACTAATATTTTAATTTGAAAAGATGATGATATAGGATGATTAAAGAAGGATTTAAAAGAGTACTTAATTAATTTGATTGAAATCATTTCATGAATAATAAAAATAGTTTTAATAGCATTGCAAAATTATAAAACATAGCAAAGTTAATTTGTATAATAAAAATTCGACAAAATTGGAGTTCAGTTTTGGTGATTCAATGATTGGTAAGGTATTTTTCTAAGATAAGGTTATTATTTACACCAGTTCTATACAGTAACGAATACCGATGAGTTAATAATAAAATTTAAACGATTTATTATTCAAGCCCAAAAGTGTTTTATAGGTACCTATTTTTATTTGATAAATATAAAGTTAATAAAAGTCCTATATTTGTTTTTTTAATATTTTTTCAATACTTAAATTAAAAGTATAGTATTATTACACTAAATTGTATAAACAGTGTTTATAAGTGCAAGCACTGCAATTACATTGTTACTCTGCAATCAAATTATAATATACACTTATAAAATACAGCAAAATTATTCCATTTTATAATGAAAATCAATTTTAAAACGATATCAAACAAAATAATTAAAAAAACTAAAGAATATAAACTGAAGCAATTCAATAAAGAAAACATGAAAGATAAAGCAAATTAATAAAAAAATAAAGAAAAAGTAAACAAATCTAATCAAAAACAATTCAAAATAGAATAAAGTAAATCAGAACAAAACAATGAATATAAAGTGAATAAAAAACAAAGCAATGAAAATAAAGTACTTCTTCTTTTGATGTCATGTTAAGTTCCCCCAACGTTGACTATCACCCGAAAGAAAGCGTCCTTGTCCTGGGCAGCCCGAAATAGCTCTCTAACACTTCTTATGTCCGTCCAGTCGCGTACATTGCGGAGCCAGGAAATTTGTCTCCTTCCAACACATCTTCGACCCTCTAAATAAAGTACATTGAATGTAAAATCACAATAAAATAAAAAAAAAATAATGCCTTTCATTTCAGAACTTATGTGTTTAGGTTCTTTATTTTACATTTTCTGTATTATATTATTTGCCTTAGTTCTGTCGCCGTAAAAGTTATTAACAACATAATGTATAAAAGTGTAAAGTGCAAAACAACAGTATACATACATACACGATATCACACCATGTCCCTCGCGGGGTAGGTAGAGAGAACCGACCGCCACATTTTCAATCTGGACACAAATTCATCGCCTCGTTGATTTTCATACATCGTCTTATGCATTTTTGTCTATTGTTCATGCTTCTTATATGGTCGTTCCATCCTTTTCTTGGGCGTCCTCTTATTCCATTCCTATCAGCTTTATATATTTTCTTCGTCAGGTCTTTCCTCCTGTCATTCCTTTTTCCCAAGTCGCCAAACCATCTCAATGTGTTAACTTTCATTCTTTTAATTAAATCTTTCTTCATCTTACATTCTTTACTTGTGTCTTCCTTTCGTACTCTTTCATACATTTTTCTGTTACAAATTCTTCTAAGCGATCTCATTTCAACTGCATTTATTCTGCTTTCGTGCGACTTCTGCCATGTCTAGTTTTCACTAGTAAATATTATAATGTAGAAAAATTACAATTACAATTAACAGACAGATAACCGCGATGAAAAAAGGAAGACGGTTTTTTTTTCGGAAACATTGAATATATGTAAGTAGTAAGTACCTACTTTGCATGGCTATCAAAATATTTTCTATTTACAAAACAAATTCTTTTTTATCACCTACTTTGCCTTCGACATCCTCATACATGTGACACAGGTGTTGTTAACTTGTATAAAATTACATAGGTGGTGCTAAAAGTTTAATAATGAATTTATTTATTACACACTTACTTAATACTTTATCGCTATGGTGTGATGTGAAAACAACACGAAAATCTTTATTTAATAAACAAACGAGTGTAATATTCAAAACATTACGAGTTGATGAAATTAATGTAGGTATGCTGAAACATTAAGGAGTATGAAAATTATAATAATGCTTCAGTATGTTTTGTTTAGTATTAAAAACATACCAAGCCTAGATGTTTTATTATTGAAAATATTTTGATTGATGAACAATATTGGATTTATATCTGTCAATTGAATATGAAATTCTTGAGTAAAAAAATATTAAAACGAGCTAACTCCAAAAAATACTCAAATTTTGTATGAATATTTTTTCTACATTTTCAAGAAATGTGTATGTTAAATTATTTTTGGTTTTAAATATTTTATTATGAAAACTTGAGAAGTCTTCAATGCCATTTTATGAAAGTGATGTGACTTCGTGACTTGGGGTCACTTTGAAATATTGACAGTTAAAAAAATTGAAAAGTACTGATCAGATATTTTTCAAAATCTAATGGGGTCTAAGCGAGTATTCGATATACAAATTTGTATTTTTTTCAAAGAAGCGAAGGAGGACTTTAGTCTATAATCAATTAAGAAGAATAAGCACACACACACATATTCATTGTGATGAAACTTTCAGAATACAATCTCAGCATGATACTAGTTGATAATCTGCATTGAAAATATAGCCTTAAAATTGTGAATTGCGATGTAAATTATAATCAATACATAGATTGACTACATTTATTGTAACCTAAGCTACTGGTTTCGGAATTCACCGCTTCCTCATTTAATAAATTAAATAATAAATAATTAGTAATTTCATAAGCAATTCATATTTTTATCACAAGTTATATTATTTCCAATTACTTTTTTTTTTTTTTTTACAAAAAAATGAATATGTCCTTGTTAAACAAGTACATATACATCTTCCTACGTTCCCTAAAATAAGCAAATAAATGCTTGTGCTATAGGTGAACGAAATCGGTCGAGGCAGGATTCGAACTCGCGACCACTGGATTACTAGCCCAGCGCGCTAACCGCTCTGCCATCGACCCATCTAAATTACTTAAATTACAATTACTCGATTGTTAATTCTTGATTGAATCCCATTATAAATATTGACTAAAGAAAGAATAACTCTTTTAACACGAGATTTTATCTCAATTAAAGAGGGTTATTATGAATTATATGATGGAAATTGTATACCTTTTAACACGAGATTTTATCTCAATTAAAGAGGGTTATTATGAATTATATGATGGAAATTGTATACCTTTTAACACGAGATTTTATCTCAATTAAAGAGGGTTATTATGAATTATATGATGGAAATTGTATACCTTTTAACACGAGATTTTATCTCAATTAAAGAGGGTTATTATGAATTATATGATGGAAATTGTATACCTTTTAACACGAGATTTTATCTCAATTAAAGAGGGTTATTATGAATTATATGATGGAAATTGTATACCTTTTAACACGAGATTTTATCTCAATTAAAGAGGGTTATTATGAATTATATGATGGAAATTGTATACCTTTTTAAATTATGATTTATATGTGAACCTTGTATTGTTTTTGTTAATAAATAAAATAAAAAAAAAAAATAATCCCTAAATACATGATTTCGATTTCCTCTTCTTGTTCTTTCCCAATCCTTTTTTTCTATGATGTTTTTTTCTTGGTGTTATGTATACTTTATTTGTCCTTTTTTAGCTTTCATTTTTTGTTGATGTACATATATAATTTTGTCACTCTGTAATCTGGTTGGTTGGAAAAATTGCCTAATGACAATAATCCCGCCAGTGTGCATTATATTTGTTTATATTATGTATAAAAATTTAATAAATAAATTAAATAAATAAATAATATATTAAATTACTTAAAATAAGTCAATTTCTAACTATCATCTAACATTTTTTATGTATTTTACAATATTTTTTCCACTGTAAAAACACCTATGAAGACATGTAATAAATTATGATCGATTTTGGTTCTATCGGTTATTCATACTACTCGTGAAACTATGAAAATAGTTGACGAGATTATATTAAAGAGGAGATGAATATAAAAAAATACATATGTAGTCTCTCTAACTTAAAAATAAATCATTATATATTTTAAGCTATAATAAACATCCTTCGTTTTTCAAAAAATCCCTTTTTTGAATTACCCGCATATTTTTATAGTTTTATTCATTCCAACTAAACCTTGTTTTACCACAAAATACTACAAATCGTAAATAATGGTGAGGAAGGGTAAGGCCATGCACCCTCGTAATTTTCACCTTAAAGTGTAACCAAGTACCTACTTTAGAAATTTAACACAGTCTCCCTCTATATATTTACAAGTTTCGTGCAATAACAAACTCTCTGGTTTGTGAACAAAAGAAGTCACTCAATATTGTTGTTTTTGTTAATCATTTCATATTATTATTACTTAAGGAAAACCGTCACTCGTAATAAACATCATTCTATTGTATTTTATAATAACTGACAAATACTCGAGAAGGAAATTTTCAAACTAATTGACAACCATCCAGTTTTGATAGAACAAAATCAATTTTATAGCTAATTTTTGTTCGACTCACAGTGAACAATAGAATAATTATAAATTATATAACGAAAACTTATGACAACTAAAAACGAGTGGGTTGTGGCCAACGCTAAACTCGTCACTAACAAGTCACTCCACAAAATATTCAAACTTTCAGCATTTTCATGAAATGAGTGTGTTCAATTATTTTATTTATTTAGATATTTTATTATGGAAATTTAATAATTCTTCAATGCCATTTAATGAACTGATGTGTCTTTTTACCAATGTGAAAATAATTTTTTTTTATGTCCTGTGCTTGGGGTCCCTTTTAATATTTAACTTTTAAAAAATAAGAAGCACCATTCAGATATCATTCATAATCCAATGGGGTCTAAGCGAGTATTAGATATACATATTTGCAAAATTTGAAAAGAATCGAATCAGTACTTTAGTCTATAATTGATAAAGAAAAATTAACACGCCGAACAAAGCACACAGATACATTGTGATGTAACATTCAGAATACAATCTCAGCATGGTACTAGTTGATAATCTGCAATAAAAAAAATAACCTTAAAAATGACGAGGGCCTATACGGCCTCCCGTGCCTTGTCACATTGCGCATGCGCCAATGTTGTCTATTCAAATACTAGCGTCTGGCGACAGATGAATCAAGGGGAAATTTTACGACAGCGAAATAATAGTATGATGTGTACGTAAATCCCATTTATTAATTTTTGGTTAGGTTCAGTTAGTCTTTAATAATAATAGCGACTCTTGCTTTATATATTGAATGTAAATTGATTGCAATAAAATGTTATCAATACCTTTGTCATTTGTAAGTTTATTGTGTATTCGCATTTGATCACATGTTTCAAATAAATTATATTTCTTAACATATTATTTACGTAATTGTATGATTTTTAATATTACTTACTTATTATTTTTTATGTTGAAGTGGATTTTCATTTACCAACAACCAACATATCAATTTAATAAAACTGCGCCAAAAATTGTACCGATAAAAACTCCGCGCATGCGCAATATGACAGGCACGGGGGGCCGTATAGGCCCTCGTTAAAAATGGCGAAATCATAACTTCTTTGTATGATTTTAATTCAACATAAATCTTCTTCTTTGGCATCATGACGGAGGATGGCGGCTGTTCTCAAAAACTCAATAAATGGTCTGCGTCCATGTACGACGGTCATGGGCAGATCGAAGAGATGCATTAATTGAACATCCTTATAGTAAGATTGGTACTGAAGTGCGTCGCTTGTGCGTTCAGTCAAATATTCCTCTAACGCCATATTATACATAACGCGGTCGCTAGGCGCTGTCTCACCTCAATTTCATCAACTAACATCGTTTCGAAATGTAGAATTTTATTTAGAAATCATAGATTCATCTAAATGTATAGTATCCGGATAATAACTTGGGATCTCACGTCTTGGAGGAGAAGCGGTTTGCACACATATCTATCACCCAAGCAAGAAAACCCAAATTTGCTTGCCGAAACCCAATGTTATTTGCCGAAAACTATACCAATAACAATGGCTATTTTAAATACTTCCTGGCTATTTATTGTTTTCATGCTCCAGAAGCCACATAATGTGCATTATAATGTTAATTCCATTAATATAATATATGGGAATTATCAAATACATAGTCTTTAGTGATAGATAGATCGTATGTATTTTGTATTGTATATTCTGGTAAACTGTTTGACGAAGTATGCAAAATCAATATGTGCTAATTGTGTGTGGCCGATATTTTATGACAATAGCTTTAGTACATACATATTCAATATTAGCATACTATTATGAACAGTGGATATTATGAGCTATAAGCATGCATGTAATTAAAGCTGTGGCTATTTCACAGACGTGTACTCTTAAGCCTAAATATAGCCCGATGGGAAAATACATGAATAAAAGAAAACAAATAATATGGAACGAATATTAATGATTACTGTTAAGTTCCACAGATGTTAATTTGTTAACAGTGTATCCTTCAAACTTTTGTAGTCATTACCAGAGAAGCCCCTGATAGCCTCAAAAAAATCGTCGTAATGGAAAGTGTGAAAGGAAGATTCAGAGGTCTCCTACTGAATCGATCGAGACCTTGTCATATCTGCTACAAAATCTTCAAAAACCAAAGCCCTTGTAAATCCATAATTATAGTAAGGTAAAAAATAATAATTGAAATAATAGTCACCAACTTACTCACACACATACACAATTTTCAAGTAGTAAATTTTCTATTTTATGAAAATAATAAGACCATTGTTCTTCTTTCGGACAAAAGCGTTAAATATTCAACACAAAAGTTAGCGGATATTTGTTTTATCCAAGGTCCATTTTAAGATATGATTTCTACTTATTTCCACGAGATTGGAGATGATCCCAGCTTAGGGTCTTGATCTCTTGAATCGTTCACTACAAATTGAGATGAAGAAAAACATAGGAAAACAAGGATTCATTCAATCAGTTGGCATTCGTGGCTAAGTCCAAAGCTTAGCTTATGAATCTTAAGCCGATGGTCCCAGGTTCGATTCCTGGCGGAGACACAATTTGTAAATGTGTTTTCTGTCTGGAATTTGTGAGACGATTAACATCATAAGTTATCAAAATGTGACTAATTGTTATTGGCTGCGAGTAACTATTAGTTGTTCAACAATATATTTATTTACTTTTGAAAAAAAATGGTTGGAATTTTTTTTTTAGTTGAACTCCACCAGTATCGTTTTTTTATTTTATATTTTTTATTAGTCTTTTGTTTATTATTATAATTTTTTAGTACTTGCAATGCTCAATTTGATAATAGGCGTGATGACAGTAAGAAAAAATCATTGAAATTATGATTTTATTAGATAAAATATGTTATAAAGATTTGAAAAAATATATTTATTTTCATTTTAAAAGAGCGAATAATATTAATATTATTAAAATAAAAATACAAAATATGTTTGTCCGCCATTTTATGTGAAACACCAATCAGAGCGCATGACGTCACCATATTGTCACTGTCAATTGTGTTTGTTACTGTCAACTGTTGTGTTGTTCGAAATGGCTATTTTTTTCATAACAAGCTATATGGAATATGCTGCTTATTTTTAACATGCTATTTTAATTTATTGATTTATTTGGTTTATTTGGGACAATAAACCAAATAATATCGCTATCCGCTCTATTGAATCGTTGACGCATCAGTTATAACACGCACCGAGTATTGTAACGTGGTGGAGAATATTTAACGTTTCAGAAATAAATAACTTGGTGGCTTTCATTGCTTGATTATAAAATAAAATGATGTAATTATATTGTTTGTGGGAGTTGTACAGTGTTACATGAGGTTGAAATGGAAATACACAATGTATTATGATGAATCTAATATACATATGGGATAACTGTTATGATTCATATACATATTATGATTAATATATTAAAATATGTAATAGGTGTGATGACTGTAAGAAAAAATCATTGAAATTATGATTTTAAAAAATAAAATAGGTTATAAAGATTTAAAAAATGTTTTTTTTTTAATTTATAGGAGTGAATAATAATAATATTATAAATATAAAAATACAAAATGTGTTAGTCCGCCATTTTATGAGAAAAAACAATCAGAGCGCACGACGTCATAGTATGGTCGCGTCAATTCTTCTGATAGTCTTCAATACAATATACGCATTAATTGTCGGTCTGGACTATGTTTATTTTGGTGTTATCGATATATTAATATTTTAATTAGATACTTAAAACTAAAACAAATTAAATATAAATGGAACAAGTATTCATCAAAGCAAATAGTTTCAATTTACCTAGATACTCGCCTACCTATCGGGGGACACTATGGGCCGGTATTACAGTGTCAGTTTAAGAGCTAAACTCAAGTTTTACAAAAATATAGCGTATTACAGTGTCCGTTTAGACCTAATCTTCCCTCAAATACGTCACTAAAACGACAAATATTTAACTCAACGTTTCTGGCAGATTAAGTACTTAACTGTGAGTCAACTGTCATTTGCTAGGCAACTCGTGTAGTTTCAGTTTCTATCACTAGAGGCGTTAGGCAACGTGTGTAGTTTCAGTGTTGTATCGAAGGTGGCGCCACACAACAAAACAAACTGACAGCCGTATTGAAACGAACACGGGCATTTAAAAGCATTATTTTGGTGAAAAAAATTAAATTTACCATGTTGGATAATAAAACAATGGTATTTAAAGTCGTAGCGTCCCGTTTTGTATTTCGTATTATTTGAGGTTATTTAAATTTGACAGATAATAACCACAGAAAAAGTGAAATATGTCTATAATTGAAGATTTAGTAACTGACATGTCATATTGCACTGTAATACGGAAATGGATTCAATCTCCCCTTAACATTAATCTTGAGTTTGGAAAACTCAATGAGTTGAGGGCCGACTGTAATATCGGGCCTATGTTAATTGTATTTTGTATGTAACTTAGTTTTTATTGAATAAATAAATAAATAATGAACGCTCGCAACGTATGGTAAACTAATTTAGTTTTAGTATTCTACAATTTTGTCACGCGATGGTGAGCTGACGAACGTTCGACATGTTATGATGCTGGTCACTGCCAAACTAAACTAGCAAGCTATATTTTTTTCATGCAATGAAGCGATTTGCGAAACGACGGCGATTACGCGAAGCATGCGTTTTAAAACATCGTTACAATTTTAGCAGCATACGAATTATTACATAGCGCTCGTTATTTGTATTGTGTTCATAACAAGTTATATTTATCTGCTATCGTTATTTTTAGCAATAGCAGCCATAGTAGTTATTTTTCTGCCTGTCTTAACTACTCTTAACTAGAATGGAACTTTTGATGGTCGGATATTTCTTTGCGTCGAACAAAGACTTTTGTTCATCAGAATTTCGAAACGTAAAAACTTAATAATAAGTACATATAAGTACTTTATTTATCTGTAATTTAAATACAACTTACATCTCGAAAATCGATAAAATATGCTCCTTCTTCTCTCTACATTATGTGTTCATAAGCTAAAAACATACGCGGGAAACTTATGATGGCCTGTTTTGACGTTTGGACATTAATGAAGTTCTTTATATGCTTATTGCCTAAATAATGGTAAATATTATATTATTGAGAGCTAAAAGTGGGGGAACAAATACTGTACTTCATTGTAAACGCGTACTTAATAAAATTCACTTGTGTCTCGCCGTGCGAAATTTAATCACTTATTTCTCTTTTTTTTCGCGTGGGACGAAAACAAATACCTCAGTAGGTGTTTTTTTCGTCGTGTTTGTACATTTAGGGACCGCACAACACTTATGCACTTTTGAATTGATTATAAATACACAAATCGTCTTAGAACACATATATTACATATAGTAGTGATATGCAGTTTACGATACCATGACGTCACCGTCAGGGTCGGCAGCCGCCATGATACTACAAGCGTTTTTTTGGCGTAAATGTCAAATTTGATTTTAAAATGGCGATTTTTGCTACTAAACCTTTATTTTATGTAGAAATGTATATATATTTGAAAACAGTGAATGCGTAAAAACATCGTGAGATAGTTTTTCAAAATTAGTCATCATGCCTATTATAATACTTTTTTAGTGCTTGCAATGCTCAGTTTGCGTATTTGTATTCTTTTTTAGTGCTTGCAATGCTCAGTTTGTTTATTTTTCATTGATTTACAATTAGGTAGATACCATAATATCGTATAATAATATACCAAATATACTTGAGGTTTTACGTTGTTTAGAAGAGATTGTTTTATAGCAATTAATGCCCTCTTGTGCATAATTTTGTATATAAAATAAATAAATAAAATAAATATTTCAATGATATTAAAACGGTATTCCGCGACGTAAAGAAATTTACAAATTACAAAACGGTCCCCTAAGAAAAGTTAGAAAGTTTGTCGGGAAATTCCGCCATTAAACTCGCGTTTGTCATAATTATTAATATACAGGAGAACCGTTGAGAATATTCTCGAAAAATATTATGCACTCACGAGTATTTAAAAACTGCTTGAAATTTTTATTTTCTTGCAAATAAACGGCCATTTTGGATGTCGCTGAAATTATTTTAGTTATGAAAACGGCCCAAGAACTTATTTAGAGTCATCCGGTAAGTTTACTTAAGATAACTTTGAAGTAAAGACGCGTTAAAAAAATAATAAATGCCAAATTCGGAAGGAGAAGTCGCTTCAAAAGCGGTACTATAAAATAACTCATTCGTGGTTTAATTAAAATGTGTCACAAAGTTAACTTAATTGTGAAAATGTAAAGAAAATCAGAAAAGTAATAACTATGACCCGAATCCTAGGTAACTACATACATACTAATTCCCAACCTCACTGGAGTACTTACATAGTATTCTTAAGTTAGCAATTGCATTCCAGAGACGTCACTAACTAAATACTACACCAAACTTAAGGTCAATGGCGTAGCGTTTCACATTATTGCATATGAAGAAATGAGATAAATAGTTTTCTATGGGTTTAAACTGACGTTTAAAATGTTTTCAATCACAAAAACACAAACACATGTAACCAAGATCACACTGACAGCTCGATGTCGCGATTTTTCTGAAATTCCATAGAATTTTCGTTATCTCGTATATATCGCTGAATACTCTGTTTGGTGTTTGATTTGACAAAATTACCAAATACATATTTGACGAAACCGATAAAATCATCATCCACCGAAAAATCTCGTATTTTAGTATTAAACCACTCGTAAGGTTCCTCGCTATCAACCTTACTTTTGTCAGTTTACGCCAACGCGCATGCGCTAAGTATTGCCACGTAAGCCACGCTAAGTAAGCCACGTGATCTCCTTAACTTAAGTGAGCGACTGTGCAATGAAAACATTATTATTAAACATTATTTAGAATTTAGTATTTAGGTTGGACTGTGCATTCGGACCTATATAGTTAAATACTAAATGAATTATTGTACCTACAGATAAATTGCCAAACAGAAATTTTTTAACCAACCTACCAATAAAAATTACACTATTTTTAAACATATTGTATAAAAATGGTGAAAAAAATGCTTGATAATCAAATGAATCATTTTACAAAGCATGTCATATAAATCACATGAGTTTTAGCTACCACAAAACTCTACACTATTTAGATTTTAGATTCCATAATACATTTTATAAAGCCCATTTTTATTAGCTACATACATAGACATACATAACTAATTTTAATAGAAATAAATTAATTCTGTTTTTTTATATATACAATGTTGTTAATTTTATAAAATTGTTATTCTATGTAACATTTAAATGGCTTATGCCGTGTATTGTATTAAATAAATAAATTTTCAAAAACATGAAATTGTCTTAAAAGTACAATAGCACAAAAGTACTTAATTTTCAAAATTTGTCCATACAAACAATACGAGAGCATTAAATAATATAGTCTAAGAGATAGCAACTTCAAAAAACAATTATTTTATAACGGCTGTTTTTTTATATTTCCTTCCTTATTGAATTTCCTTCCTTCAAAAAACAATTATTTTTTAACGGCTGTTTTTTTATATTTCCTTCCTTATTGAATTTCCTTCCTTCAAAAAACATATTTCCTTCCTTATTGAATTTCCTTCCTTCAAAAAACAATTATTTTTTTAACGGCTGTTTTTTTATATTTCCTTCCTTATTGAATTTCCTTCCTTCAAAAAACAATTATTTTTTTAACGGCTGTTTTTTTATATTTCCTTCCTTATTGAATACGTATTATGTAGGTAAGTCTGGTGCCTGGGAGTGGTTGCATTTACCAGTGCGCATCCCCTTTCTATAGGAGAAAATTGCAGTTTTTAGTATCATTTGTAAGTCTATTTTATGCTCTTATACCATATGATTACAACAAATCTTAGTGATTTGTTCAGCACACACCCGAGATAATTTATGAATAAAATCTCTTTTATTCATAAATTATTAATAACATTAAAATAATGTTTAAATCTGTAATTGTCATGCACACTGGTAAAAGCAACCACTCCCAAGTGTCAGACTTACCTTTTTCATATCAATATTCAATAAGAAGGAAAATATCAGAAACTAGCGATAAAAATGATTTCTCGAATACGTTGCTATCGGTGGGATTAAAAGGCTGATAATAGAAGATAGGCAAGGTTAATGTAATTGGATGAAATTGAAGAAAAATTGTTCAAGAATAATTCGACAAATCTAATCTTTACATTTTTCCCATTTCAATGAACTTCTTTGGTACATCTTGTGCCCAGAATTTATCTGCGATTGGTGGATCTGAACTTTTTGAAAATACATGTTTATCTGGTCCAGTTTGTATCTCGGGTTCGCTGAACATTTCATTCGAGCCAGAGTGTGTTAGGAGCGAAGGTTCTTGTAAAGAAATAACTGTAATGGACAGCAATAAAATTATCCATTATATGTGAAAGTACTCAGAACCTTACTCTTCTTACATCAAAGACTTCTCGTCTTGATATGGGTCTATGCGGCTCAACACTTTAGCCGGCAAATGAATGCTTTTTCTTTGTCTGACACACAAGTATCTTTGTGACTATCCAAAATAATGTTTTTCAAAATAATGGTATAGTTATCAGCAAACAACTTGAGAAAGCACGTGGGATGCGCAGAGCGCAAATTTGGGCTTTTTATTTAAACAATAAAGTATTATAGATAAAAGAAAATTGCAGAATGACGTTATTGCATACAAATTATTCTATAATTTATTTATACATCTTTCTGTACATGTAATAAACAAATATATTGTACACTGGTGGGCTTATTGCCACTAGGCAATTTCTTTCAACCAACCAGAAAAACAATAATTATAAAAACAATAAATAAATGGGAAAAAGTCGCTTGATTTTTGTGTCAGTGTCTTTTTCAGAATTCAGAATCCACGTCAAATTTTTTTTGCAATAATTTTAATTTTCGTCGCTCCCTATGCCTATCATGAACATGAGTGGTTTTATGTATATAATTAATGATATTTTATTAAAATGGTAGAATTCCGTTATAAATTTCCATAATAGGAAATAATTCATGAGTACCGAGTGATGTCTTGGTAAAACAAAATAAAATTAAACATTATGTTTGATTCACTAAAACATAATTTTTATATTAACGAGTATTTCGCCGATATTTTTATATTTTATTATTAAATTTGTATTAATGTTTAAGTTAAAATGCATGTTATTATATCAACGATTTGCGCTCGAAACTAAAATTCATTACAATTAAACACCTTATTTGCATTTAATCACAGAATATTGTTAACACATATTTGTTTTAAATATCCCCTCGTCCGATGCATTCATTACCAAGGGGTTATCTTAGTTTTAGTTCCTAATAAAATGATCCCGAGATAATGAAGTTGGAATTATTTGGGAATCCGTGCAATTATTATTATTATGGCAAAACTCCGAATAACGAAGATTATATTAATGGAAATTGAACTTAAATGCGAAAATACTACATAGTCTTGTATGAAATTAATATAATAAAATAAACAGAGGACATACCAACTAACTAATGAGTTGATATGTCCTTTTGAATTTAGAGATTAACTTCATGTTTATTATTATTAGGTGTATTAAAGACATTCTATTCTAGTTGTGTTCAGACTTGCATTACTTTCAATTAAACATGCATGTTTATTTTTCAAATGTTTATCAACTAGAATTACGAAAAAAAATGTAAAATTTTTGGTTATTTATTTTTTTCATAAACGCGACTCCCATTCACCGGTATCGCTCAATGCCGAGCATCGTCAGAATGGTGAACAATAGTGGGAAAAGTTAAACATATTAGATGGTTGATGGCAGAGCGGTTAGCGCGCTGGCTTTGTTATCCAGTGGTCGCAAATTCGAATCCTGCCTCGACCGATTTCGTTCACCTATAGCACACGCATTAATGCTTAGTTTAGGGAATGTAGGAAGATGTATATGCACTTGTATAACAAGGATATTCATTTTTTATATTAAAAAAAAATAATGTGGTTTATACAAAATTAATAAAAATAAATTTTTATATTTTTTCATTGGAATCCTATCAAATAATAACTCTATGTTTGAGATAAAAAATGATTGACCAACTGCCGGGGCACAGTTGGTAAGCCGTTCGGTTTCTGTGCGGGCGTCCTGGGTTCGATTTCCAGCAGAGGAGAAATTTATTTAAATTCATTTCTCACTCAAATAATGCTTCTCTGGGCTGGAAACACTGGTTAGTTGGAAGAAATTGCCATACGGCGATAAACTCGCCACTTGCGCAGGGTGCAAGGAAGTGTTCAATATATATTTAAATGTTTATTCACTCTTTTCAAAGTCACACTTAGAGCGGATCATAATATGTATGTTTTGTATAAGAAACAGGAAATAACTGTTGACGTTGGAAAATATTAGGTTGGTATTAATTAAGAACCTCATTGTTGGAGAGCCGACACGGATGAAGTTCTCAAGTGTCGCTCTACAAATTAATATGGAGGAAAGTTATATATACAGAACCGGATCTTGCAACTTTATATAAGTGCATAATTAATGCAAACCTTGCCGAGCTCAGACAACCACCGCTCCACTTCCCTTCCTTATACATACATAAACTCGATCTTATTCCTTGAGAAATATTATTTATATGTACTCATTGTCCTTTACTCTAATTCCTATATTTAAGATACATACATATTTATTTAATTAAAAAAATATATTTTATCAGTGTAAAAGTATGTTTTATATTCTTGATATTATATTAATTTATTAGTTTAAAATGAAAACCTGCCATCTGTAGAAGTTGTCATCAAATGGAAGTTGTATTATTATGGTTCAGAACCAATTGATGTTTATATATAATAAACTTGTCAAAGAAGTAAGTGAGTCTTAAGATAGATGTCGCCTAATTAAAAATTATGAATATTATATTGTTAAGATAATTATTTAGCTTTTGTTACTAAGTTAAGCTGATTAATTAAATATGAATTAAGAATATTATAAAAGGGGAACAATAAAAAGTCGTCTTTCTTCTTCTTCTTCTTTCGTGTCAGCAACGCATTTAAATAATTTTCTGCCAGTGCCTAGCAACGTCAATAGCACAATCATTTCCCACCATAAGATCGTGCATGGTGCAGTTGACTGAACTTGAGGGGCAGCTGCACAGATGTGCGGTGGTCTGCTGCTCTCCACAGTCACATGTCGTTGGTAATCCCTGTTGCAGGAAGCCCCATGTAGACAGGTTATCCAGCGTTCTCCTAACGCCCGTCCTCAGTCTGTTTAGTGACTTCCACGTAAGCCACTCCGCGTTGTGGCCCGTCTTTAGGATGTAAAGACTAAAGGAAAAATATTCTAGAAATAGACCTCCTCTAGATAACAGCTTTAATTCAATCTTGTACCTATACATACAGTACCATTAATCTTGTAGGAATCATTTATAAAAATTGTAAATAAAGTTTTATTTTTAAATCAAGTTTATTTAAAATCAAGTCTCCCACAAAACAAGGTAAATTACTCTTTGAAAAAAGTGATAATTAAATACCTAAAATGTGATTGGTTTCGCCACTGAATTGATGAGGAGGTAAAGTGACGGAGTGTATGTGCTGGATTGCATGCCAGTGAAATAAATTCCGCCTTCCCATTATCCAGTATATATGCCTTTTTCCTATCTTCTTTAAATATCAATCTCCAATACTCCATCTGCAAAAATAAGATCATTGCCGCTCAGTAGCGGACGCATTCATTCTTCAGTATTTATTTTTATTTTATCTACAATTTTTTGGGAGACTAACGGCTATACATTACAGTTTTACATTTAAGATAATAATTAAACAGCCAATTATATGTCTCCGCTGATTGGCAACAAGATAAGCAAACAAACCAAAAAAGTGGGTTTTGGCCAACACTAAACTCTCCACAACATAATATATAGTGTACACATTTTCTACTCGAAAGGTCGCTAAATACATAAAGCAAAACATTTCTCAATTCAAATTACTTTTTCAATATTGGTAAATGAATTTTAGAATAAGACTTTGAACCGGGTTCAATTGAACCAAATTTATTTTTATAAATAATGTCTAACTTGTATACTCGCATTATATTTTTTTTACAAGAAACCATCATTCTATGTAAGAGTTTGTGGCGCAATCACCGACTGCGCCGCGAAGCTGAGTTACGTCGGCAGGCGCCATCTTGCCCTGCGCCGTATCCACAGCGCGACCCCTATATAAGGAGTAACACAGAGCTCCCAGGCATTCCGCTTATCCAGATCTCGAGGCTAGGCTTCACGCTGCCCGACCGCTCGTCGTCGTTCAAATAGTCCGCGTTCTAAATTTACGTTTTATAATTAAATAATAATTCAATATTGTCTGTACCAAGTAATATTAATAAGCACCAATTGTACAACTAGATCAATAAAAGAGTAAGTTCAATTTCCTGTTACATCTTTCAATCTGTCATCCATTTCTACCTGAGTAATATTTAATAATCTATTGTATACGGTATCGCAGTTGCTTGGTCGATCAATCTGTGGCTCAGCTGTCGGGACTCTCCGAACAGACGGCCTCCAGGTTCGAACCAGGCATGTGAGATATCGTTTGGGTGTATGTAGCCAAAGGCGGACAAACAGGGATTACCTACACGTCCAACTGACCGACTTTACCACCTCAATTACAGGCGTGTATATCAGTTCCGACTGGTATGCAATCGCTTCTAACCAAGTGACCACTCTGGCACTTTGGTGAGCCTATACAAACTACACAAAAACCCCAAAAGTTCTTACAATTTTGTATGGAATCTTAATGTTTCAATAAAACAACGTAGTCTGTTACGCCATTATTTGGAAAATGAATTAATTGTGGATTTACAGCCCTGAATTCTGTGCATTTTGCTGGATCAAGCAAGCCGAAAAATGTGCTGGATCCAGCTGGATTGCTGGATGCGGAATCCAGCAATTTATTGCAATCCCTAATCCCGACATAACCGTCATACTTCATCCAATTACAAACTTTTCTTAACTATCACATTTAGACTGATTTGTGTCATGTCCAATCCTCACTTGCATACATACCTAACTGTTATTTATGATGGCATAATGCTCAGGTTGGCACTACGAATGTCAACAGTAGTTGCATATATTTTTTTATCAGATTTATTTTTTGATCAAAAGTTCTTGATGGAATTCCATTCAAATTTCTATAACTTAACTTAATTCCACTTATTATTATTATAACTTCGTTCAACTATATTATTATAACTTAATACCACTTAATTCCACATTATTATAACTTAATTCCACTGTTTATTAAGACCACAACCTACAACCAAAAAAAGCATTTTAATTTTTAATATTTTTATCATAAATCTATTTAAAGAATTCTATCAAAGAGTGACAGTTTCAAACGTTGAAAACCTAAAACGGTACAAATTGGTTATCGTTTGTGAAGGTACCTTCGCAGAATAATAAATACTTCCTTTTTTTCATTTTTCCCAGAAACAAAAATTATATTTACAGGAGAGCCGAAAATCTCCCCGGAGACAGAACTAAGTGAACAAATATGTTTTCTTTTTGTATTTTCCCAGAAAGAGGACTTATTGTTGTTGATTGTAATTTTCAGTTAAGACCGTAAGATAATTTTGTATTAATTAATTTCGAGCAAATAATAATTTGTTTGCCTACAAACAAAATACTGAGTTGGCCTTGACTCGCCTTTTGAGTGTCTCTGAAATTGATTGTCAAGCTTTCGTTGGAGAGAGAAAACGACAAAAAAGAGAAAGAAGTATAGCCAACACAATACTCTTTACTGATTTTTCACTAGCATAATTAATTATATATTTTTATTTACAAACTTTTCAATATCTCAATAGAGACAAAGTTGGGATACTATAGAAGAACCAGGAACTCAAGGCACCTACAGGGCTTTACGACCTGTCATCGGCTGGCTTACGTGATCACTTTATGCGCTTGCGCAACGTTCACCAATTATGGCTTCTTATTGAGTTCCCTTATCAATGTAATTTTATGTAAGTTCTATATATTTGAATAATGTGTAACAATTCATTTGGAAATATTGCATTATTACTATTGCCATCTATGAAGTAACGAAGAAACCTTTTTGTGACGCTATCTATTGAAAAATTGGTTTAATTGTAATAAATGAGGTGACGGTGTCTCGCACAGTTCCTGGTTTTTCTATACAAACCCAAATTCGTCTTTATTGAGATATTAAAAAAAGTTTGTCTAAAAATATCATTTTTGACTCCCGACAGGGAACAATTTTTGCGTATCTAATGTTTGCGTACATGCAATTAAAAATAGTTGATTTAATTTTTATTTATTTGACAGTTAAATCAAGCATATATGAGTTTGACTGTTTTTACATTGAAAACATGTAAAATATTATTGATCCATGTATAGGGAGATGGCTATTTAGTAATTATTGAATTGATTATAATTAATTAATTTTATAGAATATTTATAAGAAGGATTATTGCGTGTTCAAAATGTGTAATTAAAACTTATCTCTCTATAATAGATACACTACAAACATTTGGGCGCAACTGATAATTCATGTAATAAAATATTGTACTCACTCTGATGTATGTACATTTATTTCGAACAATGTTTTACATAGTATTTGTTAAATTATTATATTTAATTCACACGTAATAAGAATGTGGAGGAAAGTATGCGATACGTCTAGGCCCGGCGACTGAAGAAATTCCCAATCACAGATAATATGGAAGTAAACTTTCAGTATACTTCAGATGTGTCACTCAATACATAGAAGCTGTAACCGGATAATCATAAGGTTTCTCGCATCTCCGCTATAGGGGCAATGAATACGCGACCGGTCCACGGCAAATTTTAATTTCCATTTTAAAATGTTTCCAGCTTTGAGGAATGGATTCAAGGATAACTTAAATAAAAAATAACCATTTTTCAATCATTATTTATTAAAAAAACACATATGATGGATTTTATTTGCAATATTTCAAAAATCATGCCAAATAATTCATAAAATACATTGTTCTAAATAAAATGTGCATTGTAGATTATTAGGTTTTTTTAATTTATTTTCCACAAAGAAAGATTTAATACTGATTTTCGGAAAACTATATAACTTCACTTCGCCGTATTTCACTTGACAATTTATTAAAAACACAACAAAACTTGTCAGCCATCTTGCGAAGATAATCGAAAAACACAAAAAGCTGGCAATAGATTAACACCATCACCATCACATAGCGTGATAGTGTGTATGTAGATGAACACCGAAAACAACAAGAATTTTACAAAATCACGCGTGTTATATTTATTATCTGGTTTACTTAAAGATTTTAAAGGATCAAAATGTTTCGCGTCACAACAAACAACAAAACACAACTGAAGTATGCTGAAGGTCTGAAAATTTTACATTGCATTTTCAAAAATACCAACATAAAAAAAAAATAGCGCCACCTTTGGAGATGTAAGCGTAAAGTAAAACCAGTGCTACCAATAGAGTGCCACCGGCGTGTTCCCAATGATGAGAATAGGAGGGGATCATTGTTTGTACGTTCAGCTTTAGTTGGTAGCCATGACAAGCCAGTAGTGATGTGTGGACATTATAGGGATGGTCCACCATACATATAACCGAATAAATTTTAATTTTTATTTATTCAGTACAAAGTTACCATTTATAGTTGTATGCAGTGGCGGCTGAAGACCTAAAATAGTAGAGGGGCTCAATTTTTTTTCTTGAAAGGAAATGAGTATTTGAAAGGAGAAAATATTCAGTACACTTGTGAAATATCGACACAGGTGAAAAAATATTTTCATGCATATGCATGATCAGTGTTTATCATCATTCTCCTATTAAGCTGCAATTACAATACCTGAAAAAAAGGGGGGTCGGATGGATCATATATCATACATGTTGGATTTAGATGTTTTTGTCAGAGTCAGAATTAAATACATCAGAATTATTGTCAAAAAGTAAACACGGAAAACAACATTCACTACACCCGCAATACGCATTCTTCTCACTACATCTGCAAAGCCATGACGTTTTTTGTTACATATTCATATTAAAACTTCGAATATATTTACGTGATTTACAAGTATGTACTAATTTTAGATAATGAGATGAATGGCCGGGAGGCCCTTATTTTTTCACATTCACACGATCATCGTAATTAAAGTAACGCGAAATTAAATTATGTATACTATTCACCGTGTACTATTGTCAAAAATTATCATAAAAAATATTAACCGCAATTCGTCACTCTGCTAAAACAACAAGCAAAATGGCGCGCTGTCATAAACAGCTTTCAGCTCTCAGCTGACCGAAGTGCGCAGACGCAGCAGACGTGTTCATAAACACACTAATATTAATCGTGTTCATAAATACACTAATTCAATTTAATCGTTTACACCAAATACGAGATTGTTGTGTTGTAGTTACCGCGTAAAGTTTTTTTACTCATTTGGGTTATTTTTATTTATTTATTTACGGCGTTTGCCTTTTACATTAAAATTTACCATAGGTACTTAATGTGTCATTTGTAATGTTATTGCTTAACATTTCTTTGCTCTCCTTTATACTGTTTTTTTTCAAGTATTCATGTTGATTTCACTAAAATCTTCATATTATTGTTAATTTTCTTTTTCATTCAGATTATTTTTAGTATATTTTTCTATATCCTAAACCTACCTATGATTTTTTTTTTAATCTAAATATTTTTTTAATTTATATCAGCAATACATTCATGCATTGAAATAAAAGTATTGAAAAGCATTCTTCGTTTTATTTTAATAATCTCATTCTCAACACGGCCCATGTACCAACATAAGTATTAATAAAAATGTAGGTTTACGAAAAAAATGGAAACCTTGGTATTAAATATAAGTTGAGAGGTTGAAAATGATGATATTTGTTATGATCAAAATAAAATGTGTACTGAACCTTCCATCGTTGTTCGCTTATTTTTACACTAGCTGAGAAGCTTCGCTTCGCTCAGCTTCTAAGCTAGGGCTTGCAGCCGGCTTTTACCGCTGCCCGGTAAATGACCGCCTCCGGCGGTCCATGGCACTGAGGGGTCTGAAGGTACTGAACGGTCTGAAGGTACTGAACGATCTGAAGGTACTGAGGGGTCTGAAGTTACTAAAATGTCTGAAGGGATGAAAGATTCGGGAGGAAATGAAGAGGGGTATGAGGCATTGACGGAACGGGAGGTACAGAAGGACCTGAAGGGACGGGAGACACTGAAGAGACGGGTGGCACTGAGGGACAGGAGACATTAAAAGGACAGGAGGCACCGAAGGGACGGGAGACACTGAGGGACCATTTTTAATTATACAGGCAATACGAAGATTGCTGAGTTTCAACTAAATCAAACACCTATAATCCGCAAAGTGGTTAAAAAGGTTGCAAACCCTATTGTAGAAGTCAAACGAAACTTCTCTTTTAGTTTCTTAATTTGCGTTTCACAAACCATGACACGGAGCAAGCTTTATTTTTCGCTGCTGTGTTTGTCGCCTCCGCACAAAAACGTTATTCTTATAAAATATTAATTTACAAAATAATAAATTGTTTAATTTTAGAAAGATTGATATTTTAAACTCCTTGTAAATAAGCATGTAATAAATATTAATATTTTTTCATGCAACTCTCCAATAATAATTAGTAGGTACTTTAAATCCCGGCAACACCGTGGTTGACATTTGACTTGACGTTTGACAAATGACCGATAAATTATGTTTGCAAACTCAACATGTAGTCTAAATCTAAACTAAATGATATTACTTAAATGATCATCTATTGTGTGTTATGTGTATTTAGATTGTATAATTTTTTATGCTTAAATAAGGATATTTGCCTTTTCAGTTAATTTAGCAAGCATTCGCAGACTCTTATTTTAACTGCAGACATTAAAGCGGTACTATAGTTTGGTTATGGACATTTTATATTTAATTCACCAGAATTTGATGTATTTCAGATTAGCATTACAGTAGCGAGATGTATTCTAAGTGCAATTTTTTTAATACTATAATTTATTTTGCCAACTGTAACCACTAAAATATAAAATCATGTATGTTCTCTTCGGTAATAATTTTTTTTTCTTGTTTATGTTTACCTCCGTTTCACGATGAAACTTTATCTGTTACAGAAACATATTATATTATTATGTTATATTTTTCAACTTGCAACTGACAGTATAGCCAATCAGCGGAGACTTCTAATTGGCTGTTAAATTATTATATTAGATGTAATATATATGCTGTTAATCTTCCAAAAATTTACAAACAAATAAATATAATAATTTTAGTCTAAATTTAATACTTAAACTTTGTCGTATGTCTGTTGAATAACAAATGAGAACGTATGAGGCCGACTTAAAAATTATTTACCAGTTAAGACTAAAATCACTCTAACGCGACGCCTTACGTAGGCGATTCAAGGCGAACGCGAAGCGGCGCGAAAATAACAATCAGTCGGTAACTATTGAAGTGTCCTGCGTTACCGACCGCGAGTAGGGTACGGTGTGACATGGTACGATGCGAAGCGAACGCGATCAATTTGTTTGATATTTTCGCGCGAATTGGAAGCGGTGCCATAGTTTTTTTTGGTAAAGTATAATGTCAGAAGCACAATTCGCGTTCCCGTAGGACAGAGCCGCAGCTTCGCACCGCATCACTTTGAATTCGCATGTATCCGTTCGGATCGCTTCGCATTCGCGTTCGCTTTGAATCGCCTACGTAGGATGTCGCGTAACTCAACAACACATGCTACCATTACTTGACTACGCTGACGTTGCCTACGCTGAGATTCAACTGAAGATCAACTTAACAAACTCGAACGGTTACAAAATGTCTGCATTCTATACGTGTTTGGACTCAGGAAGTTCGACCACGTATCCGAGAGCAGGCAACGACTGAACTGGTTAAAGATCCGTCACCGAAGAGATTCCCGTGTTCTTTCCCTTTATATATTTTGTATTTTTAATACTATAAAAGTCTTTAATTATTATTAGGTGATGTATGTATGTCGAGTATCGAGACGACAATGCGTATATGTCAGAATAGGAAAATGTGGTGTTCGATTCAATATGGTTATATAGTTTTTATAGTTCGATTCAAGTTTTTTCAATTAAGTTTTTGACAAAGATATACATTGTTAAAGATATTGAGAAAACTTACCACGTTAATAAGTTTTGTTGAATTTGATAGTAATATATTTTTATCGGATACCTACCTGGATATTAATAAAACACGATGAAAACAGAGTGGATGCCTTTGAAAGAAAAATCTTATGCAGAATATACCTATGTACCTATTAACGACTGTCAAACATGGCGTAAAAGATATATATCACCGAGCTTTATGATCTTTACCAGGACCTCAGCATAGTCATGAGCCATGGGGCAGCAGAACTGGAAGGTGGCAGCCAACGATAGAACAGTATGGAGAAGATTCTTGGACACAGATAGGACCCATCAAGAGTTGTGACGCTAAGAATAATGATGATGATATTTTTATGTGAATAAATTAATTGATTGTTGGCAATTATTTAATTTTATTTTCTTAAATTTATCTTCATAAATTTGAAAGTAAAATAATTTGTTAATTAAATGAAACATACAGAAATGTTTTGAAAATATAGATTTCTTCTTCCTTGCCTCTTCCCAGTTCATCTGGAGCGGCCCTTCTGGTACGACCTTTCCTTTCTTGCCCTTCGGAGATCTTTCCATCTTGCGTCATTTCTCTGGTTAGTTGCTCCTCCCTCAACTCCTTAATATTTGTCCACCAGGTGGCCTATGTACGGCCTCTATTTCTGGACTGAGTGCGTATATCCTGTGTGAGTTTAACTATATGATCCTCATTTTGTCTGGTTATGTGTCCGTACCATCGGTGTCTGGCCTTTAGTTTCTCCGGAATAGGCGACTCCAAAACTACCTCGGACGTATTATTTCTAATTCGATCCTCCTTTGTAACACATCTAACTCTATCACTCATAATAATAACTCATAATTCTTTAGTTTATTCCTAAAATTTTCATTTGAAAGCAAGCATTACATACATACCATCACGCCATGTCCCTCGCGGGGTAGGCAGAGAGAACCAAACGCTACTTATTTCTATCTTGACACACGTTCATCGACATTCATACATTGTCCTATACATATTCATTTGTTGTTCATGCTTCTGACATCTCCGCCTTTCAAAATAGCGTTCCCATGGATATGCCATCCCTTACTTGGGCGGCCCCGACCTCTCATTCGATTCCTGTCCGCAATGTATATTTTCTTCGTCAGACGTTCCTCATTCATTCTGCCCATGTGTCTAAACCATCTCAATGTGTTCACTTAAATTCTATTAATGACATCTTTCTTTATCTTACATTCTTTCCTTATGTCCTCATTTCTGACCCTCTCATACATCGTCCTATTATATCTTCTAACATGACTCTTAAAATACTTAATTCTATAATGGCATGCATTTATAGAATTACCTGTTAATAATGTATAAAGAGGCTCTGGAGGATTATCTATTGCAGGTATGTGTACTATTCCATTGTTACAACACATTCCTGGGTTTTCTCCCTTCCATTTCAAATCACCACAATATGTACAAATTATAGACATTCTACCAAAAGTTGATACTGGCTCAGAAATAAATTGCAACTATAGGTTAATATCTATATTGCAACTATAGGAAAAAGCAGAATTTTCCTTTTGTCTCCATGATTCATGTTTCAATGCCACATCTGTTATTTTACATACAAAAAAAATAGTGTTTGGCGATATTGTTAAGCGTTTTCAATTTGACTCCTCAGGGGCCTTATGACTTGAAGACTTAGAGGCTGTTTTATACTTTTAATGCTGCTAAGATGGCGCATTCAAGTGCAGTAATTTCTATTACTTCAACGTCTTGCATATTCATCTGATCTATTATCATTAAATTATCACGACTCCCTACCTCTATCCAATTACTTGAAGACTGAAAATCTGTACTTCCTCTTTCTTGCTGCAGAAATTGTAATACCCTATACACCTACTCCTAGAAGAATAACATAACCTGTACACCGAAATACAATAATCACCAACTCATTTA
Organism: Molanna angustata; assembly: GCA_963576475.1. NCBI lineage: Eukaryota > Metazoa > Arthropoda > Insecta > Trichoptera > Molannidae > Molanna > Molanna angustata. The sequence continues at coordinate 28,795,637 of OY754973.1, read as the reverse complement.
TGAAAATATCTTTAAACAAATACCTATGTTCTTTCCATATGTGAATGTTGATTTAAAATTTACCTAAATTCATCGAGAATTGAAATTTCAACTTACATTTTTTTGTAACTATATAGGCCAAAATTTGATTCTGAAAGAAAATAAAATATAAAGTTATTAAATATTGGAAAATAAACTAAATCAATACATATTAATTACGATAAAAATATAAAGTAGGTAACTTTCGAATATTTGACAGCTGAAAGAATGGTGGAACTACGCGAGGAAAGCAAATCTGACCCACAATGCAAAAGGGACCATTTGTTCAACGTGAATTGCTCACTCTCCCTGTGTCGGATTTTATTACTTCGTGCCATTTGAGGTCTAATTACGATAGGGACGCATATATCAGAATGTTGGTATTTTTGTCATCTTCAGGGTAAATTCACATAAATCAATTTTGGCGACTCGGCGAGTAAAGCATAAAAGCATTCTTTAATTCTTATTATATAACATTTAAACTAACTTTCTTTTGAAAATAATAAAAAAAACATATCAGCTTGTGAGGCTTTGTGTTTTTATACTGTTTCAAATGTAATATTATAAAAATGTAATATTGTAAGTTTTTTACTCTACTGTAAAATTGCCGATTTCCACATAGAAAGAATTCAAACGAATGTAAGAACAGGCAGCCTTGGGCAGACTGACAAGAATATAGTCGTGCACAAACATTCGCAAATCCAGAACGACAATCTTACCAGGTCTACTTTATTTATATGCAGATTTCCACATAGAAAGATTTCAAACGAATGTAAGAACAGGCAGCCTTGGGCAGACTGACATGAATATAGTCGTGCACAAACATTCGCAAATCCAGAACGACAATCTTACCAGGTCTACTTTATTTATATGCAGATGATTCATATTGTGTCGAATAACTTACTGCCAGAGCCTATAAATTGTACATTTTAACATACCATTTGTCTACAACTGGTAAACATAGAAGAGATATATTCCGGTGAATTCATGAACATATCTAGGAACGTGCCCGAGAGCTCCATACATTTCGTAACATATTGTACTGCGGCATTAGAATCAATTCTATGCGTTTATATACAGTTCTTCGGGCGCAAGTACATTGTGCCCGCGGAACAAAATTTTTCATAGAATCTCGCTGTATGAAACGAACTATTGCAGTATTTTACTTTTACAACCGTAAGGTGGAAACACATTTATTTAAAAAAAAAATGAATTTCCAGAATTAATTTAGCACATATTTTTTGAATCTATAGAACAAAATATTTGGGAGGGCTCAGCCCGAGAGCCCCTTTGGGGGAGCCGCCACTGGTTGTATGTCATAGTTGCAATGATATTGTAAAAATCACCTGTGAGAATATAGTCATAACAAACTTTTACAGGATAATATGTACATTCGACAGTTGTACAGAATAAAACATTCGACAGTTAGGTTGTAAGTATAATTTAGTAAGTAACTTAACATTTTGTTTAAATGTTGAATAGCGTTCTGTGATTTAACGCTTATGTATATATGACTACATTATGTCTCTTACAAAAACTATGATCTCGGATAAAATAATCTGTAATTTCTTTTGCTTCATAAACATGAGTTGATAGTACTGAGGTCATAAAACATGAGTTGATAGTACTGAGTGAGAGGATTTCTTAAAAGAAATGGAAACGTTTTTCTTCCTGCAGGATTCGTTCAAAAAAAGGTATAAATTGTACCCAAAGAAGTACCATAATCCCTTGAGAATGATGTGAAGTGCTAACATTTCATTTGTAAGGTGAAGTACTTTAGAAACTATGTCGATAGTCGGACAACTTAAGAGTTCCACTTAGACATTTCAATTCTGTTCATGGTATTTTTATTTTACTACTATTGATTTAACTTTTTGATTTTTATTTTAATTAGATTATATAAAATCATTACGTCCACTAAAGAAAAGGGTATAAGATTAGATAATTTGGAGGCTTAAGAAATAAAAAAAGCCTTTAATAAAAAACAAAAAATAATTTATAACCGACTACATTTGAATACTACTCCATTATTTAATATCTTTCATAAGAAATTATTGGACGAAAAAATCTTTTGTTTATATAGAAAAGTATTCAGCTCTAAGTCAAATCACTCAATACGTCATAATCTTCTTTTTTTTTCCTCTTCTTTCTCCTATTTTTGAGTTTTAGGTCGGCTTTCCTTGTTTTTGTCCTCCGTGCCTCTCTATCTTGCACCATTGTTTTTTTTTTTTAACATGTCTACGTAGGGGACACCAGCTATTAGGATTTGGGTCCATTTTGGTCTTCCGAAGAAGCGCACTACGTAGCGTTGGGAGGGGTATGCAGTCTAGAAAAGAGTTTATTGATTCGGATTTTAAAAAGACCCGGGTTGTACGAAGGTGGAAACACAGAATTCGGAAGATCGTTCCACAGTCGGGCTGCTGTATTAATAAAGGAGTTCGAGAAGCGACTTGTTCGTATATGTTGAAGGTCCACTGTAAATGGGTGCTGCGATTGAGTAAAGCGAGTGACTCTGTTGCGAGTGGGTGGAGGAGGGACCAAAGATGCAAGTTCTTCTGAGCAATTCCCGTGGTAGTATCTATAAAATAAACTTAAAATACCGACTTTACGTCTGTGTTCTAGTGATTGCAATTCATCAGTCAGTGATGGATCATCAATCAGACGTATAACACGCCTTTGGACAGCGTCGAGGGTATTCAGTAGGTATTGGGGGGCGCCACTCCAGAGGTGACTACCATATTCAATATTCAATAATTGTTTCATCTAGTTGTGCCTTTCTCAATTCCTTCTTCATACCACTCCAACATGCTAGTGTCGGTCGACCTGTACCTGACCTGACCTTCCTGTATTCCCAGTGCAGTATGCACTGAATGATTTTACGCCTCAACCCATGGCACCATCTCAATCTTGATCCGTGATCCGTGACCTCCGTAGCACCAAAGCATCTTCATCTCATTGGCGTGAAGTTTTTGTCGACGTACCTTCTTTACAGTCCAGCATTTTTTGCAGCCATAAATCATTGCCGGTCTTGTATTAATCTTGTAGACATACGAAGTCGATTGAACGTATAGTTTAAGGTACATACGATGCAAAAGCAATAATACACTGTCGATCTTTTACATTGCCATCTATGAAGAGTTTGGTAAAGTAGATTGTATGTACAATAATTTATTTGTTGCATTTTGGAAGTCTTAATTACTATGCTCGTTAAAACCATCTTGCGCTGAGTTAAATAATTTGCATTGTGCAACAAAAGGACGTTTGCCAAGTATTGTAGCAATGTTGTAACTTTGCGGAGAGATCTTGTGGTGATATGAATAATATACAGAAGCCAAGACATACTTAAATATATACAATGAATTCATGCAATGGTTGGTATCACAAAAGATTTCTCAAGAAATATTAAGCAATCCTTTATTTTTCATACAATTATGACGAATCCCAAAATGTTATTTCGGAAAAGAAGACATTTCTTGTCCTTTATATCTTTACACTTCAATGAAACGATGCATGCATGTATGAAAATAAGGTGATGGATGCATGCCAATATAGCAAAATATGGCATTTTGTTTCTCTGCCTTCTATTTTAGGTTCAAGGAATGATGGTATGTTTGTATATAAAACATACATACATACCATCACGCCATGTCCCTTACGGGGTAGGCAGAGAGAACCGAACGCCATATCTTTCTATCCTGGCACACATGCATCGCCTCGTCAACATTCATGCATCGTCTCATACATGTTCGTCTATTGTACATGCTTCTAACATTTCCGTCTTTCAGAATATCGTTCACATGGTCGTGCCATCCCTTTCTTGGGCGGCCCCGGCCTCTCAATCCATTCCTATCCGCATTGTATATTTTCTTCGTCAGGCGTTCCTCATTCATTCTACCCATGTGGCCAAACCATCTCAGTGTGTTCACTTTCATTCTATTAATGATATCTTTCTTCATCTTACATTCTTTCCTTATGTTCTCATTTCTTACCCTGTCATACATCGTTCTATTGCAGATTCTTCTTAGCGATCTCATTCTGCTTTCGTGCGACTTCTGCCATGTTCAGGTTTTACTTGCATACGTCAATGTTGGCACTAAGATAGCGTTATGAATGGCAACTTTGGCAGCCTTTGATATGTTACGATCATTCATAACTGGTCTCAGTGCTCCATTCACTCTGTTTCCTGCCATAACTCTTCTTTAGATATCCTTATCAGTTCGTCCATTCCGTTGAAACATGCTTCCCAGATATACATACTCGTCGACTTGCTCGAGCCATTCATTCTTCTGTTTATTAACAATATTTTTACGAATTTTGATAGGTCTCCTCATACCGCAAGTATTAACAACATTTGTCTAGTGAATGTTCGTCACACAATTTTATAACTTAGCATAAATTTCCATAAAAACATATTAAAAATACCCTTTTACAGCATTTTTTTAAAATCACTCCATCACTATGTGGAGTAGAGAAATAAATATTTTATGTGCTTAAAGAGTGCATAAAATTAAAGTGAATGACCCATATTTTTTTTAATTTTTAAGTCAGGTTTGTTCTTAAAATACAAAATATCAACAATTTTTGGGTTTTCGACAATTTAAATCTCGTAAAAAACCCTTTATAATGCACGCGATAGTAACCCTTACTAAAACGTAACTACATAGTGCATTAGGCGGTTTTAAAATATCATGTTATCAGTCGCTAGATTTATATGCCCTTTTTTATTTGTGATTAAATAATCAATAAATTATTTGAAAAAAAATAGCTACAAAGTTAGTCCCTAAAAATAGTAAAAATAATACAATAACACAAATAATATGTATTTTTTTATTTTGTTATTTTATTGCTTCTAGGGCAACTAACAGGTTAACTCATTAACTAGTTGGTGTATTCAGGAGATGGGATTTATCATTTCACAGATCCAGACTCAAGACACAATCAAAAATCGTGTCTCCTCCGGGAATCGAACCGGGAACTGAGCCATGAAGGCCGACATATATGATATTATGCCAAAAAAAACGGGTGTGCTATACCTTATTAACGGAAGAACGACATATTATCCTGTCTCATCTCACCTAAATAGGTAACATTCAGAATTGGTGGTGAACCTCATTGCTAAACTATGTGAGACGTTATCTTGCGTGTTGTATTTACGATAACCCGGGTCTTACGGGACATTCGAAAACAATGATAATAGGAAAGAGTGGAAGCACTATCCTAGGCCGGTGCCCCACAACAGAAAAATTAGGTTGCTATAGAAAGATTCTAAATGGATTATTAATATATCGGATGTGGAATCTATTGCCGGAGAGTATCAGAGATGCCACTAGTTTGATAGCATTCAAAAAGCATCTGAAGTCACACTTTCTATCCACATAACCACAAATTAACGTCTTTTTCCCTTTATCCCTCTTCCTTTCTCCTCTCCTATCCTCCATCCAATAAACATATTGTATCTATCAGATGTATTTTTTTCATTCTTATTTTTGTTCTTATTTATGCATATCTTTTTTGTTCTTTATATTTATTTTGTATTTTTAATTAATGATTTATTTTTCTTTTTCTATTTATATTCTTATATTCCTGTAACTGATTGTATTTACCATGGTGGTTGACTGGTAGAAATTGCCCGAGGGCAATAAGTCTGCCACGTTGTTTAACTCAATAAAAGTCTTTAATTATTATTATTATTAATAATAATATAACGTCAAAGGCTGCATATTATGTTGAAGGGTCAGTGATTAGTTTAAGGGTACGTTTGGAAGCTTGCAGTATACTTTATATGAGCGCAATGCGGAAAACTATAATGAGCGGCGGAAGTTAATACAGACAGACCAATACAGGCAGACATCTTCCTTTTACATGCACCACTTGTACAATGAAAGATGGCTATGTATCGGCTGGTCACAGCTGTTGGGGCATGCAACCACTTCACATCCAACATAATTGACGCAAAGTCGATACGATTCAGTCGCTAGACATTGTAAAATATGCAGAGTGAAACAATTTTGTCGACGTTCCTTAACGTAATGAATAAAAACTTTGATCCGCTCAGCGCTAAATTTCATTTTTTCAAACAATCTTACCTCCGCTTATTAGTGACGTTGGCGCTGGTCCCAAGATCAATTTCTGGTGGAGACATAGTTTTAATTTTTTTCACAGTCGGGATCTGTGAGGCGATAAACACTTCCCCCCAGGGGGGCAAGTCTGGTGCAATCGGCGAGAACCCTCGTGATTATCCATATCATTGATATAATTATCATATGGAGTTCTATGACATCTAAAGATATTAAAGAACTCCATATAATAGTTATATCCATGACATGGGTAATCGTGAGGGTTTTGATTTCGTCGGTCGTACCAGACTTGCCCCCCTGGCTTCCTCTTGAATCCTTCTCCAGTCTTCCCTGTTCTCCGCCGCTCTCCTCTAGTTTGCTATTCCGAGACAGTGTTCAAATGATATAATAATGCAAAGTACAAACGTTGCCTGGAACAGAATGAATATTGCTAATTGTTACATAACACGTGTCGAGTGAACTCTAAAATATTAACTCTATGGATTGCTCCATCTACAGGATTAAATATAATATAATATTAACCATGTAGTAATTTTTCATGACATGTGTCAGTTGCATTACAATTTTAAGTAAGCAACATTAAGCAAGTATGAGTTTCTTCAAAATTATCAGCTGCATCAAAAATACCAACATACCACATCATCATGCCATATTCCTGTTTGGGGTAGGCAGAGAGAACCGGACGCCAAACTCCTCCGTCTTGATATACATTTCTCGCTTTACTCAAGTCCATGCATCGTCTCGTACAAGCTATTCTATAATTCTTACTTCTAACGTCTCTCATCTTTCAAAATTCCATATACATATGTGATCGTGCCAACTCTTCCTTCCTACTTTTCGTTCCTCTTTTATCAGCCTTATATACTTTTTTTGTCAGACTCATAATTTCCATGTGGCCAAGCCACCTCAAGACATTTATTTTCATCTAACTTACGATATCTCATCCAATCATACATTCTCGTCTAATATTTTCATTTCTTATTATACACTGAAAAAAATGTCAATTTAGTCTAATCTAAAAATATCATGACGTAAGTATAAAATAGGTGCGGTCACCTAAAATAATGAAATAATCATTTAATATTACGCTATCATTGAAATGTGTAAGATGGAATCGAATTATTTGAGTAAATAACGAAGAATTATGATGCTCATCATCTTAAAAATGGATCTCATTAAATAATAGTCCAATGTCCTATAAATTTACGTGATATTCATAAATAAGATTATAATCTTCATCATTGTCACTATCAATGAATCATCTTCATTGTCACTATCAAGGCGTACTGTCATACTTTTTTGTAGCTACCGAAAAAAAACAAAATAAGAGTTCAATACTTGTGTATATAGTCTAAAGTGATTAATTTGTATTTTCTGAAAGTGTACTTTTTACCGTAAATACATCAGATCGCAGCAAAAAGTGAGTTCTTGTTGTATAAACTATTTTTCATTTGCCAACTTACCTACTTCGAGTGTATTGGACACTGTTATACGGTCAGAAAACTTCACATAAATTTATATACACATTCAACAGAATGGCAAAAATATGTAAAGTGTGCAATGAGTTTGAAAATGATGCGAAAAAGAAACTTTTGGTGTGTAAACAGTGTACTTTTACATACCATCATGAATGTGTAGGAATCTCAAATTCAATTTTAAAGAAGATGACTTCAAAACAACTTGATGCTTGGCTATGTAAAGATTGTAAGGACAGACATGCTTCACCTGCACTTAAACAACCCACAACGAGTAATTTACCAAGCAATAACTTAACTTCACTGATTACAATTGATTCGAACATATCTGAACTATTTTCACAGCAATTTGAAAATCTACGTAGCTCGCTATTTATATATATTGAAGAAAAATTAGAACAACATCTAAATATATGTAAAGAAATACTGATTCAAAACGAGAGCATAAAGGAATCTATCAAAAATATGAATGAGAAGAATGAGGTTTTGCAGTGCAGAATAGATAGTATCGATACGAAGCTAAAGGAATACGACAATATGAACAATCGTATACGTTTTCTAGAATCTAGGTTTGATTCACTGCAGTACGAAAAACTTAAACGGAATATCGAAATCAGAAATTGCCCCGTATTACATAACGAAAACACTGACATTTTGTATCAGTACGTTCAAAAAATTTCATCAATGATCGGATATGACAGTTCAAAACTCAACAACCTGAAGCTATACAGAGATCGCCGTTTAAATGTTACCAGTCACAAACCACAGAAATCAATTATTGTTGAATTCGCGAGCGTACCTGACCGAGACGAATTTCTATCGCACGTCCGGCAATACAAGGCTCGGAATAAAAAAGACAATTTGAATACTTCAATTATTATTGAAAACAAGGATGCTCCCCAGCCCATTTTTATATCCGAACATATAACTCCAAGAAAGAAATTTATTCTTGCCAAAGTTAAAAGTATAAGTGCGGCAAAAAAATACAAATATATTTGGATTAAACACGGCAACATATTTGTCCGAAAGGAAGAGGGTTCTGCTCCAATAATTATTAATGACGAATCAGATATGAACAAGTTGTGACTTTTCTCTCATATATACTTTTATATTATTATTTTTCAACTGATCAACATTACTTTATCATTTTATGTAATTTATTGTTTCACTTTTTATGTGAAAGGATGTTCTTATTGGAGAACAACCCTTTATTTTACATTGATTGTGTTATATTATATTTCTATTGAGATTTTATCACTTTTGTCTGTGAATATTCACTCATTATCATACATTTATATTATTTTTCATCTGATCAACATTACTTTATCATTTTATGTATTTTATTGTTTCACTATTAGTGTTAAAAGACATTCTTATTGGAGTATATCTTATTATTTTACATTGATTGTGTTATATTATATATGTCTTGATTTTTTACCACTTTTGTTTGTGTATATTCACTCTATATCATACTTCTATATTATTTTTCATTTGATCAACATTACTTTACCATTTTATGTATTTTATTGTTTCACTATTTATGCTAAAAGATGTTGTAATTGGATTATATACCTTTATTTTATATTGATTATGTTATATATATATATGTGTATTGAGATATTACCACATATATTGTGTTTTGTATCTATATACTACTCAACTACTTCATTTACACACCGTTATACTTTACAAAAAAATAATATAGAATGGCTGAACTACTATCGTTAATTGATTCAAACAGTGAATATAATCATTACACTATAACAGACACACACTTATGTGACGCGATTCTTGATAACACACATACTCTCTCTATACTCAATCAAAACATTCGATCAATTAATAAAAATTACGATGAACTTGATATCCTATTGAATGACTTTAATACTTTATTTCATATAATAATACTCACAGAGTGCTGGATATCAAAGGCTTATACAAAAAAACACAAAACCCACTATACCTCTTATCATACATCAAATAACATTACACAAAATGACGGAGTTGTGGTCTATTTATATAATGATCTAAATTTTTCAGTATCAGAAATATCCTTGGTAGATTCAACCTGCATGCAAATAATTATTGATGGCGATACCTGTATTCTTGCAATTTATAGATCTCCCTCCTCTCAAAACATTTTACCTTTTATATACTCTTTAGATAGTCATCTCAAAAAACTTTCATCCTACAAAAATATAATCATAGCGGGAGATTTAAATATTAACATCCTACCGCAAGGCCATCCTCAAAACCTTGATTATCAACTTATGTTACTTCAACACGGAATTATAAGTACTATAAATACTCCAACCAGGGTCACCCCTAACTCAATATCCTGTATTGACCATATAATGGTTAAAACAAAACAAGAATTAAGTAGCTTCGTATACAAAAATACTATCACAGACCACTATACAACAATGATTGGATTAAAGTCACTCTTAAAACAAAACAAAACATTTAAAGAAATTTGTATAAAAAAAATTGATTATGACAGCCTTATTTCATCATTACAAAACCAAACCTGGGAACATATAAAAAACACATCATCCACTGAGGAGGCCTGGAATCACTTTATTTCATATCTCCATACGCATATCGAACTTCATACAAATAAAACTGTTAAAACGCTATCACATCGTAACATAAAAATTAAAAAATGGATCACTCAAAACATCATAAACTGCATAAAGAAACGCGACAAATTACATCAGCAAATCAAAAGACATACAAATGACATAGAATTACAGATCTATTATAAAAGATACAGAAATACATGTAGCCAAATTATAAGAAAATCTAAAGAATTGTACTATAGAAATAAACTTAAGGATGCTAATTACGATCCAAAATGTGTTTGGTCAATTCTCAGGGATAGCACTCATACAAGTTATGATAAAGATTATGAAATTAAAAATTTACTTATCAATAATGAAGATATATTCTTTCAAAAGAATCCGAATACAATACTCAATTTCATAAACAAACACTATTCTGATATTGGTGCCAACTTAGCTCAAAAATGTCCGAACAACTCATCTGATGCATCGTACTATACACCTTATAATATTCCAACTCAATTATGCAACACAAACTTCAAATTAAAAACAATTTCAGAATCTGACATAATAAAAATAATACTTACACTAAAAGATAGCAACACGACAGGGACCGACGGTATAGATGCCAAAACAATTAAACTACTTCAGGACCAAATCGTCTCACCACTTACATATTTGATAAATCTCAGCATTACATCCGGAACCTTCCCACGTAAATTAAAAGAAGGTCTTATTGTACCTATCTACAAATCAGGTAAAAAAAACGATGTTAATAATTATAGACCCATTACACTTCTAAACACGTTTTCAAAAATCTTGGAAAAAAACTATTAAACAACAATTACAACATTACCTAGAAACAAATAATCTACTCTCAAACAATCAATTTGGTTTTCGTAAAAACAAGAACACTGAACAAGCCATTTGCACTGTCACAGACTATATAATGAACAATTTGGACAAAAAACAAAAAGTGATCTCTGTGTTTTTAGACCTAAGTAAGGCTTTTGATACAATTTCACACGATAAACTCTTTGCAAAACTAGATAGAATTGGTGTTAAAGGTAAAGAGCTCGATTTGTTAAAAAGTTTTATGTCAGAAAGACTTCAGCAGGTAAGGATCGGTGGGAGGTTGAGTAATCAACTTCCCATTAAATACGGCGTTCCTCAAGGTAGTATTCTCGGACCACTCCTATTCCTTATCTACGTAAATGATCTGTGCAAGTTGGATATTGATGGTGAAATTGTGACTTTTGCTGATGATACAGCATTACTTTTTCATGCTGATACCTGGCACATGGTGTATAAAAAAGCAGATAAAGGGCTAAGCATCGTTAATAAATGGTTAAATGAAAACACCCTAACACTTAACACATCTAAAACTAAATACATTACACATAGTATAACAGAAAGAGGACAACCCCATGTACCAATTACTATTAAATCACACACTTGTATACAAAACTTGAACATCTGTCAATGTGAGTGTATTGAAAGAGTAAATGATATCAAATATTTGGGTATTTTAATTGACAAAAATCTACGATGGTCAACACACACTGAATACATTACAAACAAACTTAAAAAAGTGCTGTATCTAATAAACCACATAAAAAACATCTTCCCACGTCAGATATTGCGATCAATTTACTTTGCAATATGCCAATCAATCATTTCCTATGGATTGCTGGCCTGGGGAGGTTCAACAAATATTGCAATAGACTCGGTTAGCAAGGCACAAAAATCAACAATAAAAAGCATATTGAATGTGCCATACAGAACAAGCTCCACAGAAATTTTCAAGACTCTGGAAGTAATGACACTTCGTCAACTATATGCAAGATCTGCACTTCTGTACCATTTTAAACATAACATACCCACTATACACAATACACAACCTCCAAGAACAACAAGATCTTCCATCACCAACACAATAAATATCCCAAAGTTGCAAACTACCCATGGACAAAGACACTTTAAATACTATGCCATCAAACTACACAATAGCCTACCAACCTCATAAAAACTGCTACCACATAACACATCGTCACAAAAATACAAAAAACACATAACAGCATGGATAAACAGCACCGGTTCAGAACAAATCAATAATATAATCACACCCAATCAAATATAATTAAGCTTCACATTTTTTTTCTCAATAACAATTTAATGTATAATTTGATTCGAAAACTATATACACAATGTATTATCTGTCACACAACTGTTGTAATGAACACCTCGGCACAGGACTTCCTAGTGAGGTGTTCATCGTATTCTATCATTTACAACACTTATCATTAAATAATACATACACACACACACTCACACACACGCACGCACACACACACATACACACACACACACACACACCCTCACACACACAAACATACATACAAACACACCCTCACACACACACACACACACACACACACACACACACCCTCACACACACACACACACACACACACACACACACACACATACACACACACAAACATATGTAACTTCTAACTCTAGTATGTAATCAACATTGTATTGTATTGTATTGTTTATAATAAATAAATAAATAAAATAAAATAAATCATAAAAAACAGTGACGAGTCACCGTATTTATAAAGATTTCACAGTTTATTATGAAGAAGTGTCACTGAAAATACGATGAAGTCCCCGAATTTAGTGTGATAAAATTATGTGAAACTTTTTAAGGTATGGAACATTAATTTATACTACAGTCATATTATTTTATGTGAAACATACTAAATACGATTACAGAATCGTCTTATTTTCAGAGTAAGCATCAAATTTTAATATTAAATCATACTATTTTGAGTGAATTCTACTATAATACGATTACAGAATCTCATGTAAGAGGAATCATATAATTATGTGTGTTTCCCACAAAAATATGATGACAGCGCACCACACAATATTCTCATTTGCTCATCGTTCATTCAATCAAGTCATTCATTTGTTCGGCATGGTGCAGGGTGGTTGTCGACTCGGTCTCGCAGTCTCGCTACAAAACTTCAGTGACGGACAGACACAGGCCAGAATGTTGAGATTGTGTTTTATTTTTAGGAGGCGTTTACATTGTGGAAATTCATTTTAAAAAATATTAAAATAACATGATTCTAGAGTTTTTTAGTTTACATAGTGGAAATCCATTTTAAATGAATGAATAAGTGACTTTGTGTTTTTGCGCAGTGTTTTTTGTATTAGCGACCGAACGTTTTCGCCGGGGTGACTAGGCGTTTTCGGGGTTCAAACGAAACTTTCGTAAACGAAACGAAAAACGAAAGTTTCGTTTGGACCTTGAAAATGCCGAGTCACCTTGGCGAAAACGTTCGGTCGTTAATATAAAAAATATTGTGGAAAAATACAAAATTATTTATTTATTCAATTAAAATAACAATATAACTTTGTTTACTTCCGCTTACTTATTTTTATTCCACAACTAGTTTCAAGAACTACCGTTCTCTTTTTCAGTTTAAACCCACCTGAAGAAGAGAACGGTAGTTCTTGAAACTTGTTGTGGAATAAAAATAAATAAGTGGAAATAAATAAAGTTAAATTGTTATTTTAATATTTTTTTATAATAGGACGTCACTGGATATATGAGGATGTCATCGAAAAATAGTAGGAACAATTAAAGGACATCACTGTAGATAATATAACGTCACCGAAAAATAGTAGGAAATATAATAAGACATCACAAGAGATATGAGGAAGTCATCTATAATAATAGGACGTCACTGTAGATAAGAGAACGTTACCGAAAAATAGTAGGAAATATAAAAAGACATCACAAGAGATATGAGGAAGTCATCTATAATAATAGGACGTCACTGCAGATAAGAGAACGTCACCGAAAAATAGTAGGAAAAATACTAAGACGTCATAGGAGATATGATGAAAGCAAACATAAATAGTAGGAAACATAATCATATCTTATATGCCATTATCATCATAAATCGTATTATCATCTTAATTTTGATGATATCACTATGCTCCGTACTTATGGTGAATTCACCATACTTTAAGCTGAATTCACGTTATTTATGAATATCAGTTTTCTCAGTGTATCATACCTCGTTTTACCACATATTTGTCTTAGTGACCTCCTTTCAACCGCGTTAATTCTACTTTAGCATAGGTACCTACATACATTAGATTCGGTAACGATGATATCGATCGATCGAATACCCACCACATTGATCACATGAATCTGTTGCATCATAATATTATGCTATTAGAATGTTAATGTTTAAATTTTTATACTTTTTAGGAAAATTTAGGTCAGAAAATGTTGTCAAAAAAAAAGCATCGGTCGACTTCAGATTGGTTTAATATGAAAAATTGGAGCTGTTTGCTTTTCTTAAAGCTACGGTGAATTTGTAAACTTGTTCTCTTCAATTTCATATGTCAAATCTATACCTTTGTATTCCTGTTTGTTTTTTATTTGCAAAATCAAAAAAAAATAGACGTATCTAGCGACTTAGCGCCTTAGCGCTGTAATAATGCATTTGGGATTGTCAATCTGTAGAAAAATATTGTATAAAAAAAGTAGATGATATCAGCCGCGGATCAAAGAATTATACAAAAATCGGCTATCGTCACGAATTTATGGAAGAAAATGATCTTAAAAAGATTCTGAAATTTTTATTTATTTATTCATTACAAAAAACATATTTTACATAGAAAAAATACATGTGGCGCCTTTATAAGGACCACAGAAGGTACATATCTCCGCGCAGCTTCAACGCGCACGCGCAGACCCAGACGGTCGAGAAGAGTAGCGTCTAGCCCCTGAGTTTCTTTTCTGCATTTTTAGGTAAGGTTTAAGTTTGTGTATAATAATAATAGCGACTCGCGTGAGCGAGTTGCTTTATAAATTGAATTATAAATTATTATAAATTAAATATATAATATTCTTTTAATTTTTCGCATTTAATATAAAATTTCACAGCTCATTTTACTTAATACTACGAGATCTCAACCAATCAGAGAGCCAACCGGAAACAGAATGCAAACGGGTAGATTCAGATTGTAGACTCTTGTGTCGAGAAGCCATCGGCAAGATGTCGATCCTCCATTCGCCCGTCGACCGACGAGACGTCAGCTGTGTCCATTATTTATCTATACTCATAAAATTAATATCGACCCAAAGATCGCGAACATCTGTAAATTTGCTAAGTGTTATTTATATCTGTAAACTATCATCATCATCATCACTCAATTACTATTTCAATTAATTTACTGATTATCAAATTGCATATATCTTATATTATAGTGGTGTATGTTATTGGGAGGTAATTTGAACACGCACATTAAATCGCAACCTTCTGATATATTAAATACATAATTAAATAAACCTCTCCCTATAGCATCACACCTCCCATATGCATAACAAAAAAGAAATTAAAACACTTTATAATATGACTTCCTTCAAAAAGAGATATACTCTTGTTTTGAAGGTATATTTAGAAAGAGAGAGAAAGAAGAAATATTTGAATTACAATTCATTGTCACAGTTTTTTATGCGCTAAATAAATATTCAAAATGTTTCCTACTTTGAGATACCTATTGTAGGTACTTGTATACAAAAGAGTCGCAAGTCGCAATATAATATTGTAGTGTTTAGGTAATTAAACTTGATTCTGATAAATTTCCATTTGCTGGTTCATTTCTGGATGGTAATTTAATTTAAGGATTTTGAAATCACCATGTATGTACAATAACGACGCTACTCCCAACTTTCTGTAAAGTTTATATAAGAAAGTATCCAGATTATTGTAATTATATTACTGAAGCACCCGAAACACACACACTTTAGTGTTTTAAACACCACTCTCCCGGTCGTTACATCTCCAAGTTACACTTATAGTGTAATATACAATGTATTTTAATGTTGGATATAAATTAATATATTGTCTTAACTAATAATAACCGACTAGTAAATGACAAAAACGTGGAAATATTTCAAAAATTTGCCTATACTTCAATTGGTAGTTATAATCAGTGTGTAATAATCGAGCATAACGGACATTATTTGTTTAGTTATGGAGTAAGTCATATTTTCAGTTCAAAAAGATCTAACGACAAACTGCCATTTTGGGTCATGTTCAATAACCTTAGCTGTAAAGTTTCATATTGATACCCATTGTTATTTGTTAAGTTCACTTACGTAGCGGTTCATGATACCTTCTCTTTTTATTATCTTTGGCATTTTGCCGTCCACTCCTGAACAAGTGGATCCTCCATACCTTTCCACGACAAACAGTCTTGTTTTATCTGTATGATAATCAACATAACAGCCCCGTTGGATGAAAAGGATTATTCACGTGTTTTCCATTAAATAAAGTAAGTTTTAACTTTTTTCTGGAAGTTACTCTTGCTTTGAACGCAGTAGTCATCTTGAACTTACATGTGAGATTTCTGCAGATAGTTCTTATATTACCTTTTTTTTTTTTTTTTTTTCAAAAAACGCTTTATATTGCAGAGTGATACTTGAGTCCGTAATTCACATTTCTTTAAATTTTGGTTTGTCTACATTTTATGAGTATTTTTCGGCAGCAATTTTGATGTTTTTGTTTGAAAATTTACATTCTTCTATAAATGTCGAATCATTTTATTATTACGAGAATCTGCTTCTTTTATTACTTGTGAAGCGAGCGGTTTTCTGAGGTGTGTAAAATCGAATCGTTTGTTGCGGGCTTTCGGCGAATTATTCTAAAAAATACCTCAGAAATTATGTGAAGTATTCAAATATATTTTTAATGAAGAAGTTCTTTTTTTTGTAGAAAATTTCTTGTTTGCTTCTAAAAATACATCGCAGTAAAAATTTTGATGTCTTACATTTGAAACTATTTATAAAGTACGATGTTGACTCCATAATATATCGAAACATGCATACTGCATGCATATTTAATATTTCAGAAATTCTTTTACATATTACGAGTATAATTTACAAAAAAAGTCAAAATGTTTTCATATTTGGAATAGGGAGAATTAATGCCTAAAACGAAATTTTCATTTCATGGATGCCGATTGGATAATTTTTGTATAGTTCATCCAAAATATTAGCCACAAAACTTCTACTTAATGGATCACTTTTGGATAAGTCATCAATTTTGGATAAATCATCTATTATAGTTATCGTAGCTATAAAACTTCTATTTATGGATCGCTTTTGGATAGTTCATCCAAAATATTAGCAGTAGAAGTACTTAATTTATCAATTTTGGATAGTTCATCTTCTACTTAAACGATAAAAACTTCTACTTAAAGGATCACTTTTGTATATTTCATCCATAATAATAGCCATAAAACTTCTACTCAAATAAAAAAAAATGTTTTATTCATTTTACATTGTAATCTTTAATTATTATTCAATAAAATATTCAATCGATTTAAAAAAATGCTATTTCACTCTTTGGCGAAAACTCATGCTTGTTAAATAAAAAACGATACAATTTGCAAGGTCTAAAAGAACGTTCGGTTGTAAATCTGTAATTTGTAGAATTTGTTTTATTTCAAGTGATCAAAATTGCAATACTGGATGTCAATACAAAAAAATCTTTGTATTCGGTCGTATTGTAGAGAAAAGGGATTACTTTCCGCGCAATGGGTTTTATATGACGTTTGGCATCTCACAAACAAAAATATGTTTAAAATTATTTCCCTTGATAATGGAGCTATCTTCACATGACGATATGCAGATGTGAGATGTTGTATATTTTTAAAAGAGCAAAGACTAACCCAAGGAAACTCTTAAGATAATCCCTCAAGCACCACAGAAGTAAATCCATATTAATAATCCGAACAAAGGCGAATGTTTAAAAAAAGTTTGAAATTTAAATATTCAAAGCTTTTTGATTTCTTTGACTTTTCCCGGTAAATTCTGTCATTTTCCTCGTCTTCTTTTCATTCTTACAGCGACATAACCCCAGTCTACGGATGCGTCACAGTCACACGATTTTTCCGCTACTTTCTCTAATGGTTTAAAAGAAAGAACGATGAAATATATTATTTTTTTCGTTTCTTGCAACATTTTCGATCTTGTCAACCGGGAAGAATTTATTGTTCCTTTGAAAATTGGATTACGACAGTTTTTTTTCATAATATACATACTGTCGGATGTCTGAACAATAGGTAGACATTTTTTACAAGAAGAAAATTAAACAAAAACTCACCGAAAAGTATCCAGCGCAAAGCTCACATTTATAATTTTCATTGCAAAGGTGGACGTTGCGAATTTCCAATAAAGATCTACACAGTAGTATCTGTACTTTCAATGGGGCGATAGTATCGAATAGTTTTATTTTTAATTTTTAATTTTTGTTTTTTTTTATTATTGAATACCTAAATACATTATACAAACAAAAAATATAAGTATAAAATTCAATAAAAATATACTTTTTAATATTTCCTGAAAAAATAGATGGGTCGATGGCAGAGCGGTTAGCGCATTGGGCTAGTAATCCAATGGTCTCGAGTTCGAATCCTGCCTCGACCGATTTCGTTCACCTATAGCACAAGCATTAATACTTATTTTAGGGAACATAATAAGATTATATAATGTACTTCTTTCACAAGGACCGCCGTGGCACAGTTGGTAAGCCGTTCGGTTTCTGTGCGGGCGTCCTGGGTTCGATTCCCAGCAGAGGAGAAATTTATTTAAATTTATTTCTCACGCTTTAATGCTTCTCTGGGCTGGAAACACTGGTTAGTTGGAAGAAATTGCATATACGGCAATAAACTCGCCACTTGCGCAGGGTGCAAGGAAGTGTTCATTATTATTATAATTATTATCAAGTAGCATGGTTGCAAAAGAATAATCAAAAATGATTAGGATTTTTTCGAAACGACAATTTTTCTTACCTGTGATAATAGATTTTTTTTTTATGTATTTCTCAATATATTAAAAGGCAAGCCAAGGTTTTCGGCTTCTATTCCGCTACTGCGATATCAATAGGTATTTCGGTTTGCAATGTGTTAATTTTATAATGTTTTTATTAGGAATTGATCATTATCTACAATAGATGATTTTAATTATTATAAAGTGTGAAAACAATAGATAACCTGTCCACATGGGGCTTCCTGCAACTACGAATACCAACAAACTGAGAGCTGTAGACCATCGCACATCTTTGCAGCTGCCCCATAAGTCCAGCCAACTGCACCATGCACCACCTTATTTTGGGCAGTGGTTGTGGTATTGACGTCCTTAATGAAAATTATTTGAATATGTTGTTAACACGAAAGAATTTTTATAATATAAAACTAGTGGACCCGACAGACGTTGTCCTGCCCGAACTATTTGTGAATCATAAAAATATTTTGTAACATATATTTGAATCATCTTCTCCCTCAGCCGTTTTCAATCCATCGTTGGATATAGGCCTCCCCCTTGCTCCTCCACATGTCTCTATTCCGGGCAGATTGCATCCAATTTACTCCCACAGTCTTTCTGATGTCATCCGACCATCTAGCCTGTAGTCTTCCCACACTCCTTCTTCCCGTTCTAGGTTGCCATTCTAGGAGTTTTTTTGTCCATCGTTGGTCAGTACATCTGGCAATATGACCTGCCCAGCTCCATTTCAAGGTAGCCATCCTTTAAGCTACGTCCACAACTTTAGTTTTCTCTCGTATCCATTTGTTTGTCTTCTGATCTCTCACTTAAATGCCCAGCATTTTTCTCTCCATGCCTCTCTGCGTAACTAACAAATTTTGCACAATTCGCTTCGTTAGGACTAGCGTTTCTGTGCCATATGTGAGAACAGGCAGGATGCATGAGTCAAATATTTTTTTCTTGAGATAATTGGGGTACTTTGGGAACTTCAAAATGAAAGAGAGTTTATTGAAAGCTGCCCAGGCAAGACCACGTCTTCTCTCTATAACTATCGACTCTTTCGACGGTCCTTCCATCTACCAAAGAACGTTACGCGCCATGCTGCTCATTATTTTGGTTTTTGTAGCATTCATTTTGAGGCCAATCTTTAAACAGGCTGCGTTTAGTTCATTTAGCATTATGCTTAGTTCTTCCTCATCTTAAGCAAATAAGACAACATCATCTGCGAATCTTAAGTTATTGAGATACTCTCCGTTTATAAGGATACCTTTGTCCTTCCAATCAAGAGCTCTGAACACGTCTTCGAGAGCCAGAGTAAAAAGTTTTGGAGAAATTGTGTCCCCCTGTCTTACACCTCTCTTTATATGGAATTTCTCCGATGGTTCGTGGAGTTGTATCGTTGATGTGGCATTTGTATAGATGGTTTCCAAAAGCTTGGTGTATCTGTAGTCTACTCGACAATTATTTAAACTTCTTATTACCGCCCACATTTCTACCGAATCAAAGGCTTTTTCGAAGTCTATGAATGCCAGTGCAATAGGAAGATTGTATTCTGTATGTTTCTGGATTACATTTTTTAATGTGTGGAGGTGGTCATTAGTGCTAAAACCTCTTCTGAAACCTGCCTGTTCAACTGGCTGGTACGAATCTAATTTATTTGTGAGTCGATTTGTGA
The DNA here is from genome assembly GCA_963576475.1 of Molanna angustata. NCBI lineage: Eukaryota > Metazoa > Arthropoda > Insecta > Trichoptera > Molannidae > Molanna > Molanna angustata. The sequence goes on along the minus strand of OY754973.1, from coordinate 28,774,974 downwards.
TTATATTTGTAAATAGTTTATACAAATGGGACAGAAGGCTTATGGGCCGGTAATTCTCAAGTTTTCGTTGTTATTATTCGCTGAGCAAACTTACATTTTCTTGTTCGATGAGCCGCTAAATACTTTGAGGTTAGATTGATTTAGGTTTGAGGTTAGATCATTTCGTATATAATTGCAATACAGCATCTGGACACGGAAACGAACGAATTGAAATATGAATAATAACGAAAAAGAACGAAACAGTGAACAGAAATTAAAATTCCATGCACATGTATACAATTGAAATATGACTAATACCGAAACAGAGCGAAAAGAACTTTAGATCTCAAAAAAATACAAATTACGACGCAAATGACAGATTTCTTAGTGTTGTCAGATGAAAAAAAAACTAAACATTGTTAATTCGACATTGCCATTTTTTATAATTTATTGTTATAAAAAGATATTTTTTTTATTTGCCTTTTATTATATTAATGTTTAAAATTCCATTTTTTGAATCTAATCCATTCAGGGTCTCACGCAAACACAGACAAAAAATTTCATGAAAATCGGTTCAGCCATTTTGGAAGAGTTATGTGACATACACACGTACAGAAGAATTATGTATATAAAGATGATAATAATGAATATTTTAATTATTTTCGTCGGCAAAAGGTAAAATTCTGAATATATTTTAAAACTGTATAAATTTTTTATGGACATGAACACCATGCTAGTAGAATAATGTAAGTATGTTTATACTCCCTGAGTCGGTTACTTAATGTAAATTTTAAAATGAATGCGTCAAAAAATGTTGAGCACATTACATCTCTTTATATTCAATGTGTGCTAAGATAAAAAATGAAGATATGAAAATGACTCGTATGAAATTACCTACATACTTTCAGAAATGTAATTTATTTCTCCCCCTTGGAAGTAATCATGTTTTTTGTAATAGGTTTCTATCAAGTTCCTTCACAGTACACGGGACGGGACATCTCAACTCAAAAATGAATGGGTATTTTTAAATATGTGACATTGATAAATTATAAAAAAAATATATACACGTAAAAGTTGACGAGCTTGTATCTGGAAGTATTGTTGAGGTAGTGATGTGCCATAGACAAATATTGGCAGCAATAAACAGATTTTTAATAAATTCATCTTTGACTTTGTTTTTCAAGCATGTTCTTTTTTTTGTTTTAATCAGCTGTTCGCGTACATTTATTCAAATGAATAAGCACGTCAATACGTACATAAATAATAAATAATTTACCATCACGCCATGTCCCTTAAGAGGTAAGTAGAGAGAACTGAGCGCCATACTCGTCTATTTTGCACACATTCCTGGCCTCATTTTCAATCATGCATCGTCTCATACATGTTCAAGTTCTTTATGTTTCCTTCTTTTAAAATATCTTTTAAATGTTCATGCCATCCCTTTCTGGGATATATTTTGCTATTTACTCCAACTCTTACAACCGTGTATATTTTTTTGGTCAACCCTTCATTGTTCGTTTTAAAAATGCCCAAATTATCTCGGGGCATTCACTTTCATTTTACTTATAACTACGTATATCTTTCTTTATCTTGTATTCTCTCTTTGTGTCATCATAATATATCGTTCAATTACATACCGTTCTTAGTGATATCATTTCTACAGAATTTATTCTACTTTCACGCGTCTTTTGCACCGTCCATGTTTCACTGGCGTACGTCAAAGTAGTCACTACATTCGCTTTATGTACGTCAATTTTCGCTTTCTTTCCTGGCTTCCTTAGGATTCATTCAATATACCTTTATCTCATAGAATTATTATGTACAGAAGCCGTGTCTAGTACAAATTTCGAATTCAAATATATGCCAAGTTTTTTTTACATGTGTGTGTGAGGCGGTAGATCGGTTGGTCTACGTTTTATGTAGGTGTGCGTGTCGGTAGGTGTACGTATACTAGAAATTCTTCTGTTTCCTCGTAGTTTTAGTTGGCATACATTCATTGCGCTGACTAGGTATCTATATCATTATATAATCTAAGCTTTATCCTTATAGATCCTTTGATATAATATAGTAAGTAAAAATTTTAGCTTATTTAACAAGAAAGTATTTCTATGTTTAGTTTGTAGATCGACAATTCTTGATAGAACTCCATTGTACGTTGATATGTTATAAAAATATAAAAATACTTGGTAATAGTTATATTGTATTTATAAGATTATTGACGCGTTTCGTGCAAAGCACATCGTCAGAATAAATATATTATTCTGACGATGTGCTTTGCACGAAACGCGTCAGTAATCTAATAAATACAATAGAACTATTACCAAGTATTTTTATATTTTTATAACATATCAAAGAAAGTATTTCAAATAACTGATATTTGCACTTGTATTCATGTATTTTTTTCGATGAGAAAGTTAAAAGAGATCTCTGAATAATCTTGCGCAATAGTATTAAATGTGTTTTTATACCTATAAATACAAAAATATAAGAAAAATAAAAATATTTTTTGCACAAATACCCGTAATATAGGTACATACAATGTATTATCCCCGAGGTTCGTAGGATTAAGATATATATGCGAGGATCGAACTGCTATTATTCAATGTCAAATTTGCATAAAAAAAAACCCACCCAAGTTATAAATTTCCTTCGGGCGCAAATTACAATATTTTTCGAATAAAGCAGCTAGCCTGCCCCGAAGCTTAATACTAAATTAAGGGTTAAGAAAATATGACGTTAAATATTGTTACAAGCGACACTGTTTATCTAACCTCTCCATTGGTTTACTGTAAGGGCGCATTAAAAACAATATACGTTGTAAATTTTTCCGACCTACATAGGTAGCTTTGAAAATTCTCCGAAAGAGGGTACGATTCGATATTATTTTTTACACTCGACTATTATGACATAACGGAGAGTTATGATATCACAATTTTTAAGCGTTATTTTAATAAATCATTTAATCAACGGATATCATTAAGATAGTTCATACTATGAGTTTAGTTGTGATGTTTATGTGTGTATCGCATATTACATAATATGAAAATGAAGTTATGTGTCATCTGTACAACCAGAAGTTGTAGCTAGAACTATTTATATTGATATCATGTTTGTGTTTAGTGTACCTATTAGCTTGAACTATTTATATTGATATCATATTTGTGTTTAGTGTACCTATTAGCTTGAACTATTTATATTGATATGTTTGTGTTTAGTGTATCTATAAGCTTGAACTATTTATATTGATACCATGTTTGTGTTTAGTGTACCTATTAGCTTGAACTATTTATATTGAAATCATGTACTTTGCACTATGGTGCCGAAATTTGCACTATGGTGCCGAGATTGCTAATCTAGAGGGCTCCATGAGCTACTTTTCGTGCTATGCATTTTTTTTTTGTCGTTCACTTAGCGTTCTGTGAAGGGGCCGATTACAGTCCCCATAGGCAGAGCGGGTGGTGGTGGGAGTAGCGAATAGAGCTGATTAGTTTTTCATAGATATAGATATCCATTTCTTCTTCATGATTTTCACTTTCTGGAAAAGATTTTTAATTTATGTTCAAATAATATCCAATATAAATAACACGTTATACAAATACATTCACGTATTTTTAACTATTCAAAAAGACAAAAAAAAAAATACGACATCCATTAATTATATGCGTAGTGCAGAGTTTAGTGCTGGGCACAACTCACCCGTTTTTAACCGAAAATAGACCACAGCACATGGAGTATCCACCTTGACCATTCATCTTTTTGACGACCACTCGAGAGAGCTCCAAAAAGGCAACTCGCAAAAAAAAAAGGTTTTCAGCAAAAGTGCTCAAAATCTATCGGCTTTGATGATATTGAATAGATCCTGTGAATCAATCCAGCATATTGTGTGATGTTATCAACTCCTAAGGTGTAAATGGAATGACCTCTTCAATATATCTTTTCATTCTTATCTTTTTATCCGTGGAATCTTATTGATCTCATGTGAAGCTTTGGATAAAATTTGGAGGAGTGTGGACAACACTATATTCCCCCACTACTTTCGTCAATACATTTTATAAATTTCATCTATATTGAATTATCCTCTTAGCTTTGAGGCACCGTCTTAGAATGTTGCTTCCACTTTTTTTATTATCATCGTCTTTGGGTGTCCCGTTAGTCACTATTTTTTTTGTACATATTATGAAAAAATATATTGTACACTGGCGGCTTATTGCCAATAAGCAATCTCTTCCAATCAACCGGATTACAAAGTACGACAACATAATTTGGTATAATTTAATATTTCAGCAATGAGGTTCACCACTCGTTCTGACTTTTGCCTCTTTGAGTGAGACCGGGGCGGTGTGTGGGGATACACGCACGTATCGTGTTTTACTTCTTAATGGTAATGCACACCCTCACTCCTATCACTGGTTACCTCGCATTATAAGGTATGCAGTGATGGTGCGAATGAAATAATGATGAATTAATTTACATCATGTTTTATACTTTTTTATGACACTATGACAGATGTAGATGCCGCCAAACTTCTTGAACCTTATCGCCATGGAGGGGGTCGATTTGCACTTATAACAACGAACGGCATCAAGTTGTTTTACGATACCTATAATATATATTAAAACTAGAAATATAATTGTGATCAACGCTTTCTTAAATATATAAATAAGTAGATATGGAGAAAATATTTAGGTTCATTCATTGTTCATTTATTTAGTAAAATTCCATAATAAACAATATGTATGTATACTCAAACTATTTTTTATTTAATTTGGTCTTTGAACAACTTGTAGTTGTCAAAGATTTTATGACAAATTTTCAACATCAACAGAGACGAAGTTGGAATATTATAGGAAAACCAGGAACTCAAGCCGACCTGTTATCGGCTGGTTTACGTGATCATGATATGCGCTTGTAATTATTATGATTTCTTATTAATCCAATTCTCGAAACTGATCATAGAAAAAAATCTGATCCGAAATTTGTCATAAAATAAATATCACTGACAGGGAATATAATTCAATGCTTGAGTATAAAAAATATATTCGATAAAAAATGTAATTACAAAAAAAAGTGAACACAATAAAAAATACCGTCGGTAGGTCAGTAAAAGCCGAAACTTACGATCGACTTCATATTTATATCATAAGTGTATAGTGCATATAGGTACATAGAGCTGATTAGTTTTCCATAGACAACTTTTTATTTCTCATCTATGGTTTAATCATTTACGTTGTTATTTTTTGCCATCTCTAAATCCTTAACTATAAGTCCGATTGACTTCATATTCTTCTTCCTCTAGTTTTGGGCCGAAGGCCTGTTTTTTCAGTAGGAGACTGCCTCTTGTGATCTGGATGTCCAGCTGTCACTCCATCTTTTTTCTGGTCTCCCCCTTGCTCTACGACCCTACGGGACTTCCTTGGAGAAAATTTTGGGTAGTCGCGGTGTCTCCCATTCTCTCGACGTGGTCTCTCCATTGATGCCTTCGCCCTGTACCCCAGACATCATATTAATATCATATAATGTAAATTCCGTAAACATAAACATAAAAATGTCGAAACCTTAATCAAAGCCCTTTCAATATTCCAACTGTCGATTTGTCGAACTGAACATATCGACAATGTATCAACCCAGGATACGCGAGAATTGTATGCAGAGGTCTACTTTTTTCACGGCTTTTCCAACTTTGAAGTCAAAAAACACCAACTTAGAGGCTTTGCAGCATATATGTTCCATACATGGATTTACTCAGAATTCGGAGTAGAACATTTCGTGTGTCTGTGTGTGTGTGTGTGTGTGTGTGTGTGTGTGTGTGTGTGTGTGTGTGTGTGTGTGTGTGTGTGTGTGTGTGTCTGTGTGTCTGTGTGTGTGTGTGTGTGTGTGTCCGTCCCCCCCTTATAACTTTTGATCCGCTCAATTTACAGAGCCCAAAATTTAAGAATATATAAACAGTTATAGGCTTACAAAACTTTTATACTCAGAATTTCGAATTTTTGTTTTAATCAGGGGTTATCAACTTTGGAATTTTTACTTTATTTTTCCATATATCTCAGAAACCATAAAAGCTAGAACGCTGAAAATTTGTACAAATATAGAAAAATACAAAATCTCAAATCAGTTCATTCAAAAAAATTCCAGGGTTTCTCAAACATTTTTTATTAAGAAAAATATTTTTTTTATGATAAATCTATGAGTTTAACTGCCTTAATTTTAATTTTTTTTTAAATATCGAAAAAAGCCGAAACACCCCAACTAGATCATTTAATTTTCTATAAAAAATATTAGCATTGTATTAGCACATCTCAATTTTTTTTTAACATTTTTTATAAAAATTGAATCTAGTGACGACATTGCTTCATACAATTTGTAGGGCAGTCGCCTATGCACAATATGTAATTAGACTTAATAGTTTGATAGGTACTTAATCTCCAAACATACATACAGAACCATCATGCTGTTTTCATATTCCGGGTGGGAAAACAGGACTGACCTCCATACTGTCCTATCTTGACATACATACCAACATGTGTTAAAATTTTCAATAATTTGGATTTATGGGTTTATAGTTTGATTCTTATTCTTCAACTATACATACTATCGCTATCGACAGTTGGATCTCATGTGTTACATGCAACTAGTAAATAATTTGTATTTAAAAAAATGTTTAGTGAGTGTAAAATGTTAAAACGTACATATGTATTAGGGCAAGTACCGACTTAGGTGCCTGTTATAAATCGCCGCTATGAATTTATAAAGAGGGAAACAAATTTGAGATTCCGATAATTTAATTAGAGATTCACAAAGTGCTGCTTAAAGGCCCATCAACAGCGCAATATCTAATTTACCATAACCATTAAGCCACTCTCACCGTTCTTACTGTGTGACTCACAATTTTAAGGATTATAAATAATGTGTGTTTCTAAACAAATCCTTGATTAAAGTATGTCTTAACGATGAAACTAACGGGATTTAAAAAAAAACTGTCAGTAAACATGATTTTTGTCAGTAAACAAATAGCCAAGATCATCAAACTAATCAGTTGATTAGTATTTTTCTGAAATCAATCAACCCAAGGTCATCAAGCTATAATTATGTTCGTTTATGAAAGACCTATACGTGGCAGGCGAGCATTCTACCACCGATGGTATAGATGCTTGGCAACGTCGCTGGTCGTGTCTTTATATCTTCCTGGTGTGAGGACTCGTATTTCTTCTTCGTGGATTATTGAACCACGCAGTTCCTTACTGGACACGGCATTTATCTTTTTAGTTTTCACTTATCTGATTCGTCCTCATGACAGCTTTGTGATAACCCTGAACAGACTTCTGACCATTCCCTATGGGAATGCACTTACAACGTTTTATTTTGCTCATCTCAACTTTCCGGTGAAAACTCTACAACGATGTCCGAGAGAATTTCTTTGGATCCATTGGACATACGGACTTCGAAGCTACGGGAGCAACTTCTTCTTCTTCAATGGCACTACAGCCCAAATTGGGCTTTGGCCTCCTAAAACTTTCGTCTCCAATCATTCCTGTCCTCAGCCATTGTTCTCCATCCGGTCACTTGGAGAAGCTAGTTCGTATCTTTGGTGACTTCGTCTTCCCATCTTAGTCTTGGTATTCCTATCCTACTCTTTCCCTCCGGATGCCCCATCATCACCCTCTTGGGTACCCGTGAGTTTAGCATTCTTTGCACGTGTCCAGCCCACCTCAATTTCGAGAGATAATATACGGGAGCAACTTCAGGGCTTTCAAAACTTTCGGTCAAATGTACGGTTCACTCTTATCTTCCCAGCTGTTTCCTCATAATTAGTTCTCTTTGTCACTTTAAGTGCAGTGCCTGCAAGGTTTAGGAGTTCTCCGGACTCTGATGTTCTTTATTATGTTCTTTCAAAGCTTTGCAAGGGGTCGTTATAAGTCTCCATTATCAGATATTATGGTGGTGGTGGATGAAGAAGAGACCTATATACGAAGTCCCACTATCCTTCCATCTCTTGAGCGGTCTTCTGGGTGATGGCGACCAGAGTGGATTTTATTTGCTGATATATACGCAAGTCTTTCACTGTCCATTATGGCTACGTGGTCCCTCCAATGTCATCTTATGGATCTACTCCACCGAACGATCTCGGAGTGTTTTTCCAGTGATTGACCTTAGAACGACTTTTGTTTGGCGTCTGATTTCTTCATTTCTTATTCTATAGCGGAGGCTCACTCCTAACGTTTGCCGTTTCAAAGCTCGTTGCGTACATTTCAATTTGTATATTGTGTTAGCAGTTAGTGTCATTGTTTCCAATCCATATGTTAGCACTAAAAATAACAAACAAAGTCGTTGACATAGCAGACCGTGTTGCAAAGTTAAAATGGCAGTAGGCAGGGCATGTTGCAAGACAGGGTACCGAGAGGTGGACACCCAGAATACTAAAATGGAGACCGTGGGAATATAAAAGACCGGTAGGGCGACCACAAAAAAGATGGGTCGACGATATTATTCCGGTTGCGGGAAGGGGTTGGCTGGGGAAAGGCACAGGACCGAGAGAGATGGAGTTCATTGGAGGAGGCTTACATCCAGCAGTGGAGAGATGGCTGACAAAGAAGAGGAAGAAGACCTTAGAACATTCATTTCCGATGTCCTTAGGAATCCCTCGGTTTGTATCTGCTCAAAAAAATTAAAATGAAATAATGTAAACTGTTTCTTTTGGATGAAATGCGTATATTACATTTAAGTTTATATAGAATGTATGTCAAGAGAGAGGAGTCTGGCGTTCGGTTCTCTCTGCCTACCCCAAATAGGGAAATGACGTGATGGTATGTATGTAAGTATATAAAGAATTATTATGCCTCTGAAGTTGTGTAAGAGTATGTATATAAAACGCGTATATGCGAGTGCCACGAGAATATGATTATTTGATATGAAGATAAATTGTGTTATGAAATGAATTTTTGATATCAGATTTATGTATGCTAAATAAATGTTTTGTTTGAATGAAAAATGGTTTTCGCATTATATACGCAACTTCCAAGAAACCAAAAATGATGAATCATTGTTTCAAATTATTTTACTGAAGGAAAGTCAATAAATATTTTCTGTCTTGTTTATATTATTATTAAGAAAACAAGTTTTTTATCCAAAAAAAAAATAAACTATCTATTTTTATGTCTTACATTAATAAAATGAACCCAAAAATTTATAAAAGATTTGTGATATCTGGTAGGTACTTTTAATAACCAGATATAGTTAATTAACACAGGCGTTTAACAATTACACAGTTTATTATAAATTACAGTAAATTTATATATACAAGAGTTGTTTTGTAGTTTTTAAAAATGGAGTCTTTTAATATTTGCTACAAAGTTCAAATGAGAATGTGTTGTACTTACAGATTGTATTTAATCCCTTTAATTCACTTGCACTTTTCACTTTATGATGAATGTTGATAAAACACTATGATTTATGATTTCACGATTATTGATTATTTAGCAATATAGAATTAATTTTATTATGTCGATCGACAGATGATATGTTATTGATTTTTAATACTCCGATTTCGCAATCGATGTTGACAGCGACACGTTCGATAATGATCTGGTCGATGAATATGGTAGGATACGGAAATATATAGGAGTGAAGGAGACGGATATAGGTTTTAATCGATATTGCATAAATCTATGTAATTTGATATTATTTAAATATATTGCACGCAACATACTCCCACCGAATAAAGCAGTGGCTTTATTATATGAAATGATTAAACAATAGAAAAAAAATGAATAATATAAAAAAAAATAAAAAATAATAAAACATAGAAAAAAATAAAGGAATGATTAATACACGCAACTTTGATGAATTGTCAATCAAGATATATTTGGCAGGGGACATAGTGGTCTAGAATTAAGAACAGCTTCAATACGAGTGAACAATGTACTGAGCTCTTCAAATGTTAGGATTTGATCACCTATGACACGTTTAAGATGATTTTTTGCAGATTTCACTGCAGCTTCCCACAAACCACCCATGTGAGGAGAGGAAGGAGGATTAAGATGCCAATTGATTTGTCGCTTGGACAGATGATATGATATTTTTTTATGATTTTCATCGTTGGCATAGAACTTGTCAACTTCTAATAAATGATTACGAGATCCGACAAAGTTTGTTCCGCAATCGGAATATACATCGGATGATAGACCTCGTCGTGACGTGAATCGATCGAATGCACTCAGGAAGGCTTCACATGATAGATCTGAAACTGTTTCCAAATGTATGGCTTTGGTGGAAAAACAAACAAAAACGCAAAGATAAGCCTTTAGTTTTTTCGCGTTTCGAAGATTACTGACCTTTATAGTAAATGGTCCAGCCATGTCAATTCCTACTTTTAGAAAAGCTCTGGATGGGCGAACCCGTTCCAGAGGTAGGGGTGCCATTATAGGCTCGATAGATCGCGGTTTAAGACGAAAACATTGAATACATTTGAAAATTCGTTGACGTATGATATCTCTGGAAGATAAAATCCAAAAATGATTTTGTATAAGTGATGTAAGTAGATTTGGACCGGCATGCAAGTATATTATATGATAATAGTCAATAAGCAATTTAGTCAATTCATGAGATTTAGGAAGCAGAAGAGGATGTTTTCGTTGATATGAAAGATTACTATTTGCAAGTCGACCGCCAACTCGTAGCAGGCCACTTGAGTCTAAAAACGGCTTTAAACGACGAAGTCGATTAGAACATAGTTTATTTTCTTTTATGCGTTGTATGTCAGTTAGAAATTCCTTTTGCTGTATCAATTTTACTATAAGTAATAGTGAATCTTTCCATTCAGATAGAGTCACTGGACCTGTAATCCGTTTTTTGCCTTTAAGGTTTACCAAAAAACGTCTGCACAGCGAAACTATTCTCAGTAACTTTCCCAAGGAACTAAATTTTTGTAGAAGATCATATATTGGTTCATACGTTATTAATGCGCACTCAAGGGGCAAGGGAGGAGATTCAAGGACTAATGAAGTGGACTGTATATTTATGTTAGATATATTTTGATTTGACTTGGGCCATAGATCAGATGATTTAGATAGCCATGGTGGACCCCACCATAGTAAATGATGTTCTAATTGGTCAGGCATTATACCTCTTGATGCGCAATCGGCCGGATTGAGTTTAGATGGCACGTAGCGCCATGATTTGGGATCGATTAATTGATGAATATTGGAAACTCTGTTTCCTTCATAGATTTTCAAATTGTGAGGAGGCGTTTTTAACCAAAATAAAACGACATTAGAATCACACCATGCGGTGATAGAATCTATTTTTATACACGATAACAAAGATTTACAATGAGATATTAATTGAGCCAACAGAACCGAGCCACAAAGTTCCAAACGAGGGATTGTGAGCTTTTGTTTGATGGGTGAAACTCGAGATTTGGATAAAAGCAGGTGAAGAGATATATCACCGTTAGATTGAAGAACTCGAAGATAAACAACTGCAGCATACCCCTTTTCAGAGGCATCGCTAAAACCATGCAACTGAATATCTTTAACTTCGTTGGGTAGTATATGACGTGGTAGAGAGATATTACCTAACAGATGAAATTTGGATACATACTCTTGCCATTTTTTCAAAATTTCATTTGGCAAGATGTCGTCCCACCCTAATGATAATAACCAAATTTCTTGCATTAAAAGTTTAGCAAAAAATGTAACTGGAGTTAACATACCGCATGGATCATAAATTCTTGCTATATTAGATAATAAGCCACGTTTGGTATTGGCAAAATTGAAAATTTCGGCATGAAAATTAAATGAATCACAAGATGCGTTCCATCTTATACCTAAAACCCTTATATAATTGTCGATCTTTGATTCAAAAGTTATAGGTATTTCACAAAAATATTTAGGTAAGTCACTTAAAAATTCAGATGAGTTGTTACTCCACTTACGGAGCTCAAAACAAGCACAACCTAACATGTCAATAAGCTCACGACGTAACTCGAGAGCTTCCTGAAGCGATGAGACACCAGTAACAATGTCGTCAACGAATATGTCTTCAGTAATTATTCTGGAGGCTTGGGGGTATTGAGATTTGTATTGATTAGCTAGTTCATGTAAACATCGAATTGCTAAATAAGCAGATGAACTAACTCCATAGGTGATGGTATTTAATTGAAAGTGTTGAAGCGGCTTTTCAGGAGAGTCCCGCCATAAAATACATTGATATTTTCTATCATCTTTATTTAATAATACTTGACGATACATTTGTTTTATATCAGCGATAAAAACGATTTTATGGATTCTGAATCGCAAAAGTACATCTACTATGTTACTTTGCAGTTTAGGTCCAGATAGCAAGATATCATTCAATGATATGCCAGAGGAAGTAGGCATTGATGCGTTGTATACAACGCGCAACTTAGTGGTGGTGGATTCTTTGAGTACACCATGATGTGGGATGTAGTATCGTAAACTATCTACGGATTTAGATTGATGGATTGATTCCATATGCCCAAGATCTAAGTATTCTTCGAGAAATGCAACATATGCAGATTTTAAATCGGGATCACGAGAAAGTTTTCTTTCTAAAGAGTAAAATTGTTTGAGAGCATTTTCATATGATTCGCCTAATTTCGAAGGATGATGTTTAAATGGAAGATTTACTATGTACCTTCCCGATGATTCATCACGCTTGTGCGTTGTCATAAAGATTTTTTCACATAAAATGTCGTTTGGTTTTTTTATGATTTCTTGAGGAATGTCTTCTATTTCCCAAAACTTTTGCATAATATTATCTAAGGTGACGGAATGAGAATGAATTATTTTTTCATGGGATTTGTATGTAGCGACTCGTCCAATGAGTATCCACCCAAATATGGTTGGATATGCAGTTGGTAAATCACGAGATATTTTGACAAACTTGTCGTCTAGGACAATGTCTTGATAGACGTCAGCTCCTAATAAAATGTCAACTTGATTGGGCTTAAAACATGTAGAATCTGCCAATTTTAGGTGAGAAAATTTATCGATGATATCGGGTGAGATTTTACAAGATGGTATTTTGTTGGTGATTTTTTTTAGAATAAAGGCATTAAATTTTAAAGTGGGTGACGGAGATGATCGTGATTTAATAATACACTTAACAGTGCCATTTGTTGATTGGACAGGATTTTCACCTACGCCAGATATAGACATTTGATTACGAAACCTTTTTAAGCGTAGCCTTTGTACACAAGATTCTGTTATTAAAGAACATTGAGATCCATTATCTATGAGAGCTCGTGCTTCGTGATAATCTCCGTTTTCATCACAAATATTTACAAGTGCAGTTGCCAATAATACGCCCGAATTACAATAGTTATTGTTTGTCATAATGGAATTTAATGAATTTAGCTCAGAGACAGATGTAGCTTTAACGAGATTTTTTGAAGAAGAGGGATTATTGATATCGGTTGTGGGGATATGTAACAGTGTGTGGTGTCGTTTTGCACAAGTTTTACAACACGATTTACTATAACAATCTTTAGATGAATGTGTGGGTCCAAAACAGTTAAAACATAATTTGTTTTTGATAACAAAGGATTTTCTGTTTTCTAATGACATAGCATGAAATTGACTGCATGCAAACAGGTGATGATTTTCCTTACAGCATGGACAAGATTTCGATATATTTGTAGAAAACGAATTTCTAAAAGATTTATTATCTTTGCCTTTGTTTACGTTGGTTGGGCGAAAAGATGAGTTATTTTGGCAATGATCATGCTTGAAAGATGAGGAACTCATTTCCAAAGCATCACAATGATGTTCGAGATATTCCAATAAATCACTGCATGTAGGTATTTTAAGTTTATGAGACATTTCAAAAGATGACATGATGGATGAAGTTAATTTTTTTGATATAATGTTCAATAATAAAAATGACCACTCAGAAACAGGATATTTAAGGGCTTTTAAGGCTTCTAAGTTTTCTATGATGATGTTTAGAAAGCTCCTTAATGACATGTCATTTTTAGAAGATAAATTGGGCAATTCTAAAATATTATCTATGTGAATGTTGGCAATTAAACGTTTGTTTTCAAAACGCTTTTCCAATAATTTTAATGCTATTGAATAATTATCGCCTGTGATGGGTAAGTGACGTATTGTCTCAAGGGCAGTGCCTTCCAGGCAACTTAATAAATAATGAAATTTTTGAGTATCGCTTATTGCGTCATTTGTGTGCACAATGCTGGTATATATCGATATAAAGTTTATCCATTTTGTCATTTGGCCGTTAAAACGAGGCAAGTTTATATGTGGCAATGAAATGTTTTTGACACTATGATCAGATATATTTGAAGATGATGATTTGGTGTTAGAATGAAGCGATTTGTAAATACCTTTTACTTGATAAAATTCATTCATGAATAAATCGTAATTATCCTGGTGATTTTCATTATTAAAACCGGCACGCTTTGCCGCTTCGATAGATATATGACTTTCAATAAAGTCCGTTCTAAATTTGTCGACGTCTTCGTATTGTGTTTTAAATGAATCTTCAAAGGAATGATCTTCTTGTGCTTTTTTAGCAGCCGATAGCAAATTTTTTAATGAAAGTTGGGCCAATCGGTACCTGATTTCGGCCGACATACTTGATAAGATACAATTTACCTACTTGATTGACAATTGAATCAAAATGGCGATGATAAAAATAAACAATGATATTACAGGTTACTGCTTAACGCGTTTGACAAATGCGAAGCAGGTTGCAACGCCGCAAAGCAACGTTGCCGGTTGCCGATGTGATTCTATGTATAAGATTATTGTCGTCGCGACAATATAACGTGACAAAAAAATAATTTGAAAAATAATTTGTTACTATTGAAATGATTTTATGCAAGACTGATTTGATGGATTGATAAAGGGTAAAGGGATTAATGATTCGATGGTTTATCCGGCTCGTAGGAACAAAAATGTTTTGTAGTTTTTAAAAATTGAGTCTTTTAATATTTGCTACAAAGTTCAAATGAGAATGTGTTGTACTTACAGATTGTAATTAATCCCTTTAATTCACTTGCACTTTACACTGTATGATGAATGTTGATAAAACACTATGATTTATGATTTCACGATTATTGATTATTTAGCAAGATAGAATTAATTTTATTATGTCGATCGACAGATGATATGCTATTGATTTTTAATACTCCGATTTCGCAATCGATGTTGACAGCGACACGTTCGATAATGATCTGGTCGATGAATATGGTAGGATACGGAAATATATAGGAGTGAAGGAGACGGATATAGGTTTTAATCGATATTGCATAAATCTATGTAATTTGATATTATTTAAATATATTGCACGCAACAAGAGTGAAGTACAATAATTAGTTTATATATGAACCACAACGTGAGAGCACTATCCTCGATCAAAACCCCGATCAATCGACCCCGGCCTAAACTCAGACATTCCTATATATTAAAAACCTTTCTCCCGAAGATTGCCGAATCCCCTGTTCGTACAATCTCGTAAACCGCTATACAGATTGCGTGATGAAAGACGAAACATCAATATATCACAAGATTGATCAATGAAATATCAAACTCGAAAACAATTGTTCATCAACGTTGACAAGTTTTTTTTTCTTGGCATTTCACCCTAGAGAGATTGCTCTATACATAGATACTTTGTATTTTTCGTCACGGCATATCCCACATTGTGGGGGAACCAGCGACGAATGTGCGGGTGTGCATAACCTAAAAGCAAGCACGACACTTGCGTGTATCATCACACAGCAATATCGTCTCACCTAATAAGGCACTACATTCAGAATGGGTGCGACTCTCATTGTTGAAATATGTTAGATGTTTTTGTTTTTATTATTTATTTATTTTTTGTTTTGATTAATTATTTAATTTTTTAATATATAATAATACAAAAAACATCAATTTAAACAATATACAAAATATATATACAAAACATAAATATATATACAAAACATAATACAATACAATATATAAGTACAAAAATAAATAATTAAATAATCTTAAAACTTGTGTAGGGGGAGGCCGTGTGTAGCTATCATAAAGTCCACAATATTGATTGTATAATTATTATAAGCTACATATTTTTTTACTTTAACATTTTATTTTATTTCGCTTTATTTAAAGTACACAATAATGACTGGACAATTATATAGGTGATATAAAATATATAAAACATAGTCACGCTTAGCATTATAATATATTTATTTCCATAATATGATAAAATATAACAAAAACTTAAATTTTATAATGGAAATATACTAACTAACAATAATTATTTGCAATACATTTTTGTTATATAAATTTTCAATAAGGTATAAAATTAAAAAAATTATAAAAAAATATATAAAGATCAAAAGTACAAGGGACTTTAAAACCAACCGTCTTACTTATAAACGTAAACTATCTATAGTACCTGGTAATAGAGCGTGATATACGAAAAAGTTTACTTATAAACCGTGAATATATTTACTACACATTTACTTCATAGACGTCGAGTTAGGACAGGTCGAGAGGTTGCATAATACTTGCCTAACGCGTCATACCAAATATTTCAAAATGGCGGATCTTTCACATATATGATCCGACGCATATTTGATATTGACAGAAAAAATAATACTTTGACGTTTTCCCTTGTTATTCTTCATCACAATCGTGTTTAAATTGACTCGACACGGCACAACGCGGTATTTATTTTAATTTTTCGATGTCATTTTTCAAAAAAATACATGCATTTATCTATTTTTTGACATCTGTGTAGCCAATGCGGCCATATGAAAAAAATAAATGAGGGTGTTCGTAACAATTCAGCAAACTAGTTAGTCATATCTTAGTATACGTTTATTTATTTATTTATTTTCTCTTAGAATGCTACAGCTATAATTTATTTATTTTACATTACATTTATTGTATAGAAGTTGAGCCAAAGGTGCTTTCTTCAATTTAAATTATTGATTATACAGTATTTTATTACACAGTTGAAAAATAAATTAAAAAAGATAGATAAAAAATAACAAAGATATGCACAAATACAGTAATGGAGTAGGTATGTTTCAGGATGAGGAGGGGGAGGAGGGATCATTAGTGAATGAGGAGGGGATTGTTGGATTATGTATTAGAGTTTAAGAACATCTTTATCTGTTTTTGGTAATGTTGTAAAGTGTCATGAAAAATATATGTATGATTTAATATTTATAAGTAAGATTTTTTAATACCCCTCTCTAATATCTCTCTCGTATTGGAAATATTATCTAAGAACAAACTTCAATTCTCTCTCTAACTCTTCTCTCCTCCTCTGAATCAACCAATCAGTAACCAGCCTTCCAAAATTGTGTCCACTAGGCTGTAATAAGTTCAAGACATCAGATATTATACACCTCTATTTTATATTTTGGGTGCTAAAAATGTGTAGTGTTTCTGAGTAAAGGTAGTCTGTTATTTTGTCTGTTGTATTTGTGATCCGGCCAGTGGAAGCACTATTCTATGCTGGTGTCTCACAAGATAAACACCAAAAATATGAATTAAAGTATATCTGGGGTAATTTATTAATGCAAATACATAAACTTAAACACATAAATTCAACGTGTCTTGGGTTAAACAAAATACCTACATCCAGTTGTAGTGGAGAAAGTCTTGTGGGCAGATTACACCACCCGTTGTTCTCTGTTCACCCATATTATCGGGAAAATTATTTTTCCATGGAAACACAAAACGAGGATAGTTTACGCCTACTATCAATATTCCACCCCCATGTCCTCCAACATTAATTTTCAAAGTATTTCAGTGGAACCGTTTTTTCATTTAATCTCCAGCAGCTTTTAATCAATACCGTACATTAAATTATTTATTACGACCTTAAATCTTCAATGTCACAACTAAAAAAAACTGACAAGTACAAACTGACACTTAGAAATCACAAGAGTCATCACTGGTGCATATGCTGGAAATTCATTAGACCTTTCACCCAAAAAGGATTTTGCAGCTATTACTAATCAGAAACATTAGATTACACAGATTTAGTCACAAAAAATAGTCATATTCTTTACAGTTGATTTAAATATTAAACCATGAACCTGAGGAGAGTACAGCCCAAGAAGGTAAATTGTGGAAATGGGGTATTGGACATTCTCAAACCTAAAATAAATGTCTATCGCGTCCCTGATTGGACAACCAAACAGAACGTGATACGGCACTTCCTAATCCCATCCACATTCGCAGAACGGGGACTCCACCATACCGAGACGGAACAGATGGCTATCCAGTTGCACATGACCAAAGCGCAGTCTAGAAATGTAGACAATGTGATGCCTAGATAACCTCTTTCGGTGGAACCAAGACCGCGAGGGGATGGAACTCTGCACTTTTTTATAGTGGTAACCCTTGGGGCTATTTTGCCAAAGCAAACACCAGTCTTTCACCTTGTAATGCTCTCAAACACTCAGCAGATCGCACTCAAGGATGACGAAATGGTTCGGAAGATTACCCTGGATGACGACCTGTTTGGCCAATGTATCCGCTCTCTCATTATCATGAATGACGAAACTCATTCTGTGTACATATACTATGGATATGACTGTTGGTACTCTGCTCAGATGGTCCGCAGGTGTTACAAGAGAGGATAGAGTTAGAAACGAATACGTCCCAGGTAGTTTTGGGGTCGCGCCTATTCCGGGTGAACTAAAGGAGACCAGACTCCGATGGTACGGACACGTTACCAGACGAAATGATGATCACGTGGTTAAACTTGCACTAGACATACCCACTCAGTCCAGAACTAGAGGCCGTCCACAGGCCACCTTGTGGACAAATATTGAGAGGGAGGAGCAAATAACCCAAGAGAAGACGCAAGATCAAAATGTCTGACGTTTGCATACCAGAAGGGCCTACCCCAGATGATCATCAGATACTACTGTGCGGATTCTACTTATCCTCTCACAAACTCAATATCACAGACTCGATTTTATCGAATGTAGAAGAGTCTTAAGTGACCAATCGCTGCTGCATAATTTTTTGAACGGTGCCATCGACTCGCCTGAGCTTATCAACCTAGTAGTTATCCATGTTCCAGGTAAAACGGTTCGCCGACCTAAACTTTTACACGTACCAGTATGTAGAACTAATTTAAGGAAGAATGCCACAATTCCATGCATATGTGATTATCACAACACGTTATTCTCAGCCGGGGTGGACATCTTCGATGCAAAATATGATGAGTTTCGTCACGAAGTTATGAAGTTGATACTCTCTTATCTTCATCCCTCCTAATCCCCTACCCCTACCCCTATTTTTTTTTCTTTTGAAAAATAATAAAACATAAAATATGTTCTGAGTCACGCCAAGTCAAATTTCTAGACTTGTCGGCGTGTTTTTTTATTGATGGAATGGTTTTTTTTGGCTCTGAAATTATATCATATCTGAGTTGAAATATCTAAGAGTAAATGAGCTGTTGGCATCCTCAAGTAAAAAAAAATATGCAAATCTCAAAAGAGAAAACGAAGTGCATGGTCACCTGAAAATACTTGGGTGTCGAAATAACCAGCAGAGACATGCTGAAGGAGAGTAGAGTGAGGATTTACAAGACCTGCGTAATACCAATCATGACATACGACATTGAAACAATAGCCGACATCATCAGAACGAAAAGCCTCGTTTAAACCACGGAGATGAAGGATCAACCATCCGAGATAGAGTGAGAGTTCAGAAATAAGAATAAATTGTAATGTTGAATTACGTTGTGTGATGGGGAAGATCAAGAAGACGCTTCTGGAGAGATCACGTGAGGAGAGCGAGTACAGAGCGAGTGGTAAGGATAGCAGAAGACGAGTTACCTATATGTAACAACCCCCCAGAAGACCATTCAAACGATGGAAGGATAGCTGGTCTTCATCCTCCAAGGAGCATGTTCCGAGAACAACAGGACACAGTCATAGCTGAAGAAACAAAAAAGTAGCTTACAACGTGGGTGCATTGAAGAATAGGCTTCCCCTTACTTTCATGTTCTAAGGAAACTATTGATGGAAGGTAGATACCTTTATGATCGGAAATTGCAACAAGAAGTCGACTAAATTGACTAAACTGGCAAAGTATACTTGCTACATGATACTTTGAAAGTACATACACTAAGAAACAGATTAATCCATCATATTCAGGAACAGAAAAGGGTGAGTGACTAGAGTTTGTACTTAAGTACTTAACTTAGTTTTGGGATTATTTCGCAAGGGTCGAATAAAACTTGGACCTAAGGTATTTAATATTATGCCAACAAATACGTGAAAGATCGCGTAAAAAAGAGATGAAAATGGATCGGTTGTTATCTCGCTTCTAATCGATTAAGACAAAACCTGTGTATCGATGTATCACTTGTAGGTATATTATTGCAATGAACGATTAAATGTGATTGTAAAGGTAATGGTTCACAACACGTCATAGACCAGAGATAGAACGGAAGACCAAGAAATTTTTATGACTTAAGAAGTTTTCCTTCATCTTATGTATATCTATTTGATTAAATATTTTACGAATGATAAAATGATAATATTACAGTTTACGAATAATAAAATGTGTAATCGAATTTGTATTTTTCCCTGTCGGGAGTCAAATAATATTATTATTGACAATCTTTTTAACATCTCAATAGAGACGAAGATAGGATATTATAGAAGAACCAGGAACTCAAGGCCACTACAGGACTTACGACCTGTCATCGGCTGGTTTACGTGATCACTTTATGCGCTTGCGCAACGTTCACCAATTATGCCTTTATTGAGTTCCCTTATCAATGTAATTTTTGAAAGTTCTATATATTTGAACAGTGTGTAACAATTCACCTGAATAATACGAAATTATACTATTGCCATCTATGAGGTAACGTAAAAACCTTTTTTGTAACGCAGATCTTTTGAGAAATTAGTTTATTTGAAAACAATGAAAGCAACAGTCCTTATAAATGTCCTTATCGACGTTGAAAATTCCGAGACACCTCTGCGAAAACGCTCCGTCAAAATAAATCGAATCTGTGGAAAAAAAAAACCGTGTTTTATTTTATTTGTTATTTTTTGTCGATCTCTGCATTTCAAAATTTAGAGCCATCTAACGGCACATTAAACAGTTTAGTTACAGTGAACAGTTAACTAATTATCCCATAGAGAGCGTAATGAGATCGGCTTAGGTAACTGTTTGGTGAATATTATATGAAAGCAAAAGGCCCGGAATGAATAAAAATGTACGAACAAGCTTTGTGTATTCCTAAAACGGTTTTAGTATTTCTGAAATGGTTTAGGTTAATGTGTATTAAGGGATAAATCGTTAGATATAAAGAAGGTTTTTTTGTTCTTCGGCAGTAAAATGCTACCACACCTTCAGTAGCTTCTTTATTTTTAATTGCCTAGACACCACTTGAAGATTTTTTGTTGTAATTAACATCCGACCTACTAGAAATAATATTTAAATATTCTGCTCCATCAAGGAATAATATAGGTACACTCAATTAGAAGAATAGATAGTTCAAAAAAGATTAACTCCAAAATAAAGAAAGAATATGAATCAGTATCATATTAATGATTGGAAAGATTTTGTGTTAACAGACGATTTTTTTTAAATTTATAAACAAATATACCATTTTTTTCTACTAATTCGATTATAACGTTTTCATTTCGTTCGTTTCATTTTAGACCTTGATAATGCCGAGTCATCTAAGCGAAAACGTTCTGTCATTAAACCATCGAATTGAGTGAAAAATCTTTGGTAGGTATATCTGCTCATTAAATTTAAGGAACAGATTAATTTGAATCTTCTACTTTTAGTAGACCTGTTGGTATATAAATATGCCTCCTGAGATGATGAATTCCAAATATTCTT
Organism: Molanna angustata; assembly: GCA_963576475.1. Lineage (NCBI taxonomy): Eukaryota > Metazoa > Arthropoda > Insecta > Trichoptera > Molannidae > Molanna > Molanna angustata. The sequence goes on along the minus strand of OY754973.1, from coordinate 28,753,132 downwards.
CCATCTCTTGGGCGGTATTCCGGCCATTCCGGGTAGACAGCGACCAGAGGGGATTTCATTTGCTGCTATATACGCAAGTCTATCACTGTCCATTCTGGCTACGTGGTCCCTCCAATGTCTTCTTCTGGGTCTACTCCACCGAACGAAGTACTCTATTCCACATGTTTTTATTATTTCAACATTGCTGATACGAACTCGCAGAGATTTTCCAGTGATTGACCTTAGGAACTTTATTTTCATTGTCCGTAAGTACTACACAAACACACAGCCTCACAACTTGAGTATGCTCCGTTGTGATCTTATTACCGAAAAAAAGATTTTTTTTTAATTAATTATTTAGTCAGAATTATATTTTATTTGTGTATTTAAAGAACAAATAGAATAAAATTCTTGGGTAAAAATCTCTAGAAATTGCACAAAGATTGATTATAAAAATTGTAATAAATAAAACATCTCACTGCCCAACTATTTCATTGCATTGTTTTCAAGTGCCATCACTCAAAAATATTTATAAAATAATGCGCAATTTCAAATATATAAAGACGTAGGAAGGTCGCACCATGCCTTTGCATGACGTGTGGCGAGTGATAGACAAAATATAGTAGGTCAATTTACTGTGCACCCCGTTAACACATACAAGTTTTGCACAGTACTACTACACGTACAATGGGTTGTATTAGGAATTATGGATAGAGTGTAAATAAAATATTTTTTTATAAAATATCAAATAAATGAATTAAATTATCAATCAAAGTCAAAATGAATATGTTCTTGTAAAAAAAGTACATATACATCTTCCTACATTCCCTAAAATAAGCATAAATGCTTGTGCTATAGGTGAACGAAATCGGTCGAGGCAGGATTTTAACTCGCGACCACTGGATTACTAGCCCAGCCCGCTAACCACTCTGCCATCGACCCATTTACGCTAGTCGTTTTAATTTGGGTTCATCGTGTTTTTGTTTCACATCAAAGAAATAACGAATCTTTTTTAATAATTCTTTCCCATCTCTGAGGGCTTATAACACTTGTAAAATGTTTTTGGAAAATTCGCTATTTTCATAAAATTCCTGAAATATTAACAATTAAAAAAAGGACAAGTAAAACAATGTATAAAACACTATTTTCCATCAAAACCGGTCCCATCAAAATTGTATTTTTATAATTACATAAATATTGTAGTACGGAAGACATCGTCAGATGGGGAAGACAGCGCAGGCGATATTGGAGCTCACATGTAAGCAGAATGGCTGAAAATAGACTCCTACGTATCGCTCTCCAGAAGACCACCAGGAAGACCTCCAAAGAGATGGCGAGACAGTTGGCAGTCCACATCGCAGGAGACAGAATAGCGGTACAAACAGATCTTCGGATCTATGAAAAGGAAGAAGAAGAAGAAGACATAAATATTTCAACAAAAGTTGAAATATTTATGTAAAGTAGGAATGACGAATTATGTCACGATTTTTGAATGAATACTTTACATTCATATTACTTAATAATCATCTCATATTAAATACGTGCGAAAAAATGTATTTCATTTTTCATATAAAATGTACGAGTGAAATGAGACAAAATAACGATTTTCACAAACGACTGTTAAATCTGTTGTTAGGGCCTGATGTGAATATGTGAAAAATAAACGCCTAGAGTTCTTAAAAATAAGCAAAACGGATTACTTTTCTTTTTCGAGGCATTTATATTAAAAACAAAAACGACCATCTGAAATATATTGCATCCCATTTCTCCTCGTTATCCTCCCCTTGAGATAGAATAGGTTAACGTCCTGCCTATCTTTTGAGATTTTAACTCCCTAAAACCGACTCAATAAATTGTTCGATCGACCTCCCGAGAAACATTCCTCTAGTGATTAATTATTCATTCCAGAATTTTCTTTTAAAAAAATCGATCTTTTAGCGGAAGTCAAGAGTTATTTTAATTATCCTATACTCGTATAATTTTGTAAGACTTTCGTTGATTATTCCAACATCTTGAAATAACACAGAGATGTTCAATATAGATTCAGCATTCACACTTATTCCACCTTCCAATTCATCGCACCAATTATGCACAAAACATGACAATACATAGAATATGCGATACATACAATAACATAATTCAAGAGTTTGACATATTCCACCTCAGTTCCACAACATTTAAATACTTAATACAAAAGAAGATCAATAATCGCTTATTATAGGAAACCTTGACGGTATTAAATTCTTTTTTTTTCTTTTTTTTCCTTTTAGTTGAATGTTATGTTTTGAATCATTGTAAACTTGAAATGTTGCTCTTACCTACATACCAACCAATGATCATATTTTATGATTTTTTAAAAATTTATTGTATTATTTTATATTAATCACAACGACAAAATGTAATAGGCCTCAATACTTGATGTTCCTATTGTATTGTACAATGTCTTAACGCTGTTTTTTTTGTCTAAATTTAACCTAAATAAATAAATAAATAATATTTTTGTCGTATCTTTCGTATGTTGGAATTTGATAATAATTTTCCTGTTATGTGTATTTGTTTTATTTGTGTAAACATTATTAAAATCGGCTCATTTTGTTTACCCCGCTTTGTTTATGCTCTGTTGAGAAAAATACTCCCTTCAATCTCCAATATTAAATTTATTCTCTATAATTTATAACATGAATATATTTTTTCTGTCGGGGGCATATCTGGGGGGGGGCAAGTCTGGTCCAACCGGCGAAATCAAAACCCTCACGATACCCATATCATATTGGATATAATTACTATATTGAGTTCTATAATATCTTTAGATGTCATAGAACACAATATGATAATTATAACCATGATATGGGTAATCACGAGGGTTTCGATTTCGCCAGTCGGACCAGACTTGCCCCCCAGGTCAAACGACGGAATGAAAACCCTCGGTTTATGTATTCGATTTTTAAATTTTTCTAACATCTAAATTTAGTATAGAACTCCATATAATAATTAAATCCATGATATGGGTAATCGTGAGGGTTTTGATTTCGACGGTTGGAAGATATTGGCGTTTAGCAATAATACCGCCAATGTCCAAATTATATATTCAACAAGTTACAAATAAATAATTTAAATAAAAATAGTTTAGGGTTCTTCTCGCTTTTAATCAATTAAAAATAACTGGAAAATGAATTGCTTATTGGTTTTCTACCAGAGACTAAAATATTAAATTGTTTCAAGCAACTAGAGATTGAAATTTAATAAAGCTGCCTCTCAAATATTGCATTTTATTTTTTCTTCAATTTCGTCTTTGAAAACCCGTTTCGATCGTTCGATCGTTGTTCGGATTTCCCGGCAATCAAACCCATAGAGATAATATATAGAGTTGCTATTGGGTATGAAAAATCTGCAACTCAAAAAAAATAAAAACTCTCTCGCACCCTGCGCAAGTGGCGAGTTTATTGCCATATGGTAATTTATTCCAACTAACCAATTTAATCCAACTTACCAATATTTGCGTGAGAAATGAATTAACATAAATTTTTCCTCTGCTGGGGGTCGAACTCAGGACGCCCGCATAGAAACCAAACGACTTACCAACTGTGCCACGGCGGTATTTAGGTCCGAATGCAGAGTCCTACCTAAATACTAACCATGTTTTCATTGTACAGTCGCTCACTTAAGCTAGGAGATCACGTGGCTTCTTAACTGGAGGATGCTATAAAGTTTTTGTATGAGAATTGGATTGCAGAGACATATCTATAATATACTTAGCGCATGCGCGTCGACGTAAACTATTATTTGCAAACTGTCAAAAAGTAAGGTTGATCGCGAGGAACCTTACGAGTGGTTTAATACTAAAATACGAGATGTTTTCGATGGATGATGATGTTAGCGATTTCGACAAATATGTATTTGGTTATTTTGTCAAATCAAATACCAAACAGAGTATTCAGCTATCCATAACGAGATGCCGAAAATTCGCTGGAATTTCAGAAAAATCGTGATATTGAGCTGTCAGTGTGAAGGTAGTTACATATGATGTTTGTGTTGTTATAGCAAAAAAAAACATTTTAAACGTCAGTCTAAGCCCATAGAAAGCTATCTATCTCTTTTCTTCATACACATTAATGTGAAATTCTACGCCATCGACCTTAAGTTTGGCGTAGTATTTAGTTACTGATGTCTCTGCAACGCAATTGCTAACTTAAGAATACTAAACCCTCCAGCGATGTTAGGAGTTAGTATATAGTTACCTAGGACTGTGCATTCGGGTCTTAGTCTATGACCTATCAGCAGAGACTTCTAACTGACTGTTAAATTATTTTATTAAATGTAACACTGATGTATAGCTGTTAGTCTTCCAAAAAAATTTAAATAAAGAAAAAAAATGACAGACAATAACTCGTATGTGACGGTTGTGGTGGTTCAAAAATGATAAAAAATTATTGCCGCTATGTTGATTATTATTTGTATTCATCGAAACATCTGATGCCTCATAATTATTGATGTACTATAAAACCCCATAATCCACAGACGCACAGTGCACTAATACAGTGTACGGGATTGCAAATCTATACATCGTATCTCTATGGTAAAACACCATCCATCTTTTATTAAAGTAGAAATGATAATATCACATCACAGTGTAATGAAAAATATTTTGAAAGAGCGAAGGTAGGTTCCTACTCTTGTTTTTATAATAATATGTTCCTACCATTGCAAGGAAACAACATTGTTGTATCAAACAAAGGAAACGGCATAGAAGAGAGAGAAAAAAAACGACTTTTTCGTATCTGATGAATCGTGAAAACGCCAAACAAATGAATCAGAATAGAACATGGATCATTCAAACTGAATCCGGGAGTTTTATTTTACATTTATTTCACTACAAAAGGTATGAGAAATACCTACATACAATAAAACGATTGAAAGCATAAAGAGAGTTGTACACGTTTCCCCCACGAGTTTGCTAAAAATAATGATTGTCGTAGAAGTGTTCTTGCAAAAATACTAGACAATACTTCCTACAACATGCACATTTATGTTACACTTAAAATTATGTATGTAGTAACCCATTTCATGTCAACCAAGTAAAGTATTTTTAGTGACATTTAAAATTATTATATAGCAGGTACATAAAAATTATGTATATAGGTAGATACATTATTTCATGTCAACCAAGTCATTTATTTTTAGTGACACTTAAAATTATGTATGTAGGTATGTCCCAAATTTCATGTCAAGTATTTTCAGTGACACTTTATTTTTAGTGACACTTAAAGTTATGTATTCTACTTATTTTACTTTTCGTATGGTTTATCTGATTTTAAAGCCTCTGTTCCAGCGCTGAAAGCCAGTTCACCGCCTATGGTGTCACCTCATGGATGTCTTGAAGGCTTACTTACAGTAATTATCAGCCATGTTTGATCCACTGCTGGATAAAGGCCTCTTCTAAACTATTCCACTTATGTCTGTTTTGAGCTGATTGCTGCCACCCATGACTGGCATGTCGGAAAATTTCACCTATCCACCTCTTTTGTTGGTCCCAGGGCCTTCACTTCAGGACTTATCTAGGTGACCATCTGACACTGTCTTGCCTCAACACGTGGCTACCACTAAATTTATTGGCAGTCTTGTACTACGTCTTTCACAGACTGCTTAGCTCCAAACTCACAGTCAGGATAATCCCTTTTCCCCAACTCCAAAGTTAGTAATTGAAGCAGGCCTGCTCTGTTTTCACTCTATTTAACTGCACCCAAACTCTCTGTAACAAGTCAAGACTAGGTGCTCGAGTTATATGGTCCGCTATTAGGTGTTAATTTTGAGAATTTTCTGTGGCTAATCTTTCCCTCCAGATATCTTCCAAGTTGAATTCATCTGCTTTCACTGTCCATGGAAGATGGGTTCTCGGGAAAAAGGTTGCGGCTCTAAGGGCCTAGGCAGTAAAGGCGGGGGTGGGCGGCCGACGCTGTTGTGGCCTCGTCAATTCTGTACTTAGAGAAGAGCAGTACGGACGCCTCTAGTCTCGCTCGGCAGTGACACGTCAACTGTGGCGAATGTTGTTTGGTCCGGGCACACCGCCGGCGCAGACGTCGGGTCAGACATCTTGTGTTGACATCTGTGACATCAAATCTGACAGGTGATGATTGCGTCGGATGCCCCCGGTGTTAGCCCGCCAAGCTTTCGGACGCCAACACGAGGACCGAGGGGTGCGGGGGCAAGCCCTTCCGTTCGATCGGTTGTGCTAGGGGCTTGCCCCGGCTGCCGATCTTGAGCGGTTGCCCCGCCGTTTGAGGTTGGATTCTCGGGGGCAGTAGTTGAACCCGGTGGATGGTGGATATTTTGTGTTTGTCCGATGTTGCGGCTGCGTCCGGTGGTGAACAGGGCCAATGGGCTCTATAGCGTCGCCGGCGTGGAAGTGGATCGCGATCTCCCTCGATGTTAATTCGGGATAACAAACAAGACTTCTTGAGTTTAAACTGAACAAAAAATTATATTTAAACGAAAAACACATACATAACGCACAATAAAACTACATGACAGGTCGCATACAACAGTAGCGCCATCTGGTGTTATATTCAGATATATAATTTAATCCAATAGCAATTGGGATTTTTCCCTGACATTTTTATATCTCTCTGTTCATGGTAAATATGGCCGACCGCCCTGGCACAGTTGGTAAGCCGTTCGGTTTCTGTGCGGGCGTCCTGGGTTCGATTTCCAGCAGAGGAGAAATTGATTTAAATTCATTTCTCACGCAAATATTGCTTCTGGAAACACTGGTTAGTTGAAAGAAATTGCCACACGGCAAAAAACTCGCCACTTGCGCAGGTTGCAAGGAAGTGTTCATTATTATTATTAAATATAATATTATGTATCATTTTTTAATTTATCAATTCAAATAAATATGGATTATTTTATTGACAATTTGAATTGTGTATTGATTTCATATTATTAAAAACATGTTAATATTTAAATATTCTTTTTTAATTGCATATACGCAAAAATTGGATTTTTTTCCCTTTCGGGAGTCAAATGATATTTTTGCTGACAAACATATTTTCAACATCTCAATAGAGACGAAGTTGGGATATTGTAGAAGAACCAGGTACACATTGGTACAAGTAGGTAAACAAGCCAAAAAATATAATAATATTTCTGGCGCAGTTCAGGGGTGACATCTGTGTGTGACACCGTCATCTCATTTATAAGGACTGTTGCTTTCATTTTTTACAAATAAAAATTAATTTCTCAATGTCTCAATAGATGGCGTTACAAAAAGGTTTCTCCGTTACTGCATAAATGACAATAGTAATAATGCATTCCTTTCAGGTAAAATGTTACACACTATTCAAATAAATAGAACTTTCAAAATAACATCGATAAGGGAACTCAATAAGAAGGCATAATTGGTGAACGTTGCGCAAGCGCATAAAGTGATCACGTAAACCAGCCGATGACAGGTCGTAAGCCCTGTAGGTGCCTCGAGTTCCTGGTTCTTCTACAATAACCCAACTTCGTCTCTATTGAGATGTTGAAAAAATGTTTGTCAATAAAAATATGTTAATATTTATTTATTTTTGAGCTAATTGTTTATTTTTAGTGACAATTGATGATATGTTTATTTTTAGTGACAATTGATGTTATGTTTATTTTTAGTGACAATTGATGTTATGTTTATTTTTAGTGACAATTGATGTTATGTTTTAAATTCATGTAACCCACAGATTATATATTCCTTACTCAACATATGTGTCTTCCAAATGAAATATATTGACATTCTTCATTAATTTATTAATTCTACGCCATTTACATATTTTTTTATAATTTACAAATCACTTAAAATCTTGCATAACTTTCTCGTATCTTATCCGTATTTAACTACATATACATCTGAGCTACCTTATTTGAATATACCTATTTTATTAATTCATATGCATTATTATTGTTAATTTATAGTATAGAGTCTACCTTAAAACTACTTTCAAGTTAAGATAAGTATCTTTAAACTATATTTTTTACTCAACTGTTTACACAAGTTGTAAAAATACATGAGGAATTTAAAGTAGAAAAAGTTCTTTTTTAAAGAAAATACAACATACAATTCTGTAAATATTCGACATTGTTTTATCCTTTTGTCGAAAGTGGAAATTGTGAAGTTTGAGATAAGATTAGGTTATATTAAAATTCCAAGGATATTTTTCTTTGAGCGACAATAGTTTTCAGTCTAATTGAATGGTTTATATTTGAATATAATTAAAATATCAATAAACTTTCACGTTTTGTCCCTGGCGGAGTTAGCAAAGAGAACTGATTGCCAAACATTCTTAATAAACATATTTTAAAGTTTCTTTCAGACATAATAAGATCACTCCATCTGGTCGTGTTTTTTACAACCATTTTACTGAAAATCTTTTTGTTTTCCATCCAATAAAATTAACTATTAATTTGCGTAGTTTTAACGACAAAAATATTTCTGTAAATTTACCAATGAATAAAAGACACTTATTATCGTAATGAAATATCGGTTATTTGTAACATAATTTGTAATCGAACACTTTTCTTTCACTAGCGTTAAGCATTTGATTGTGATTGGTGGTTCGATGACCAATCAGACAGCATTATACACTCATTGTTTGCCTACTATTCCCACTAATTTATTTTTTATTTTTACTCCTCACTAACACAAGGTGATATAGTGGGGAGTTATAATATCGCAATTTTTAAGGGTATTTTTTTTTTGCAGATTATCAACTAGTATCATGCTGAGATTGTATTCTGAAAGTTTCATCACAATGTATCTCTGTGTGTGTGCTATGTACGGCGTGTTCATTTTTTACTTTATCGATTATAGACTAAAGTACTCATTCGATTCTATTCAAATTTTGCAAATATGTGTATCTAATACTCGATTAGATCCCATTAGATTTTGAACGATATATGAATAGTGCTTCTTAATTTTTTTAACTGTCAAATATTTCAAAGTGACCCGAAGATCAGGAAACTTAAAATTTGAAATTTTTGTTTTCAAATTCGTAAAAAGGCACATCACTTTCATAAAATGGCATTGAAGAGTTATCAAGTTTTCGTAATAAAATATTTAAATAAAAAATAATTTAACAAACTCATTTCATGAAAATGTTGGAAATTTTCCGTACAAAATTTGAATACTTTATAGAATGACTTGTTAGTGAGGAGTTTAGCGTTGGCCACAACCCGCTCGTTTAAATATATAATGCGACTAGAGAGTCGCTATTGTTACTAAATACAAACCTAACCAACCTATTCTTTACATTTTTTTGTAAAAATATGGTTTGAATAACTTGGGAATTGATCAAACTCGCAACCATTGTATAATATGGTTTAACCAATCAAGCTGCGTATTCAATTTTATAAAATTGTACGATTTAAAATAATGATTATTATTAGGAATTTCCCAAAGATGGCGTCATGCTACTTTTCGTGTTTTCTTTAACGAGACAAGCTGTAATTATTTAAATATCTACCTATTTTCCATTCAATACAAAAACCCTCATTAAATTCACCGTCTTATGTCTAACGACAAACATTTGTAAATGTATGCCGCGCAATAAATCCTTAATACCGCATTTAATTTTGTATCAAGGAATAAGAAGAATATTTTATGTATTGTTTGAATTGAATATTTAAATGAACGATTTAAAATTCAATATTTAACGAAATTGGGTCGAAATATTGAACACTTGCTTGAGTCGTGTAATGAAATTTTGTGTATTGTTATATTGGACATGATATATTAAGCGGTGGTAGCCCAGCGGTAAGGTTGTCACCTCACATGCGTGAGGTCGACGGTTCGAATCCGGGCGGGGCACGCACCTCTGGATTTTAAAAAAAATATGTGCGGATTTATATCACTAGCTATATGTAGCCATGATCCAATTTGTCTGGTTCCCCTTTCTAAGGGTTACGAAGGTCAGATGACAGTCGCTTCAATGTAATAACCAGACTCGCCAATTCCAGGATCATGGTCAAAGCGTACCCCGATAGAAACGGGATAAAAGCGCTAAGGGGAAAGAAAGAAAGATATATTAAAACCGCCCAACGCACTATGAATTTACGTGTTAGTAAGGGTAACTATAGCGTGCGTTAAAGCAGGGTTTAAATCGAAAATTTGTTGATTTTTTGTAATTTAAGAACAAACCTGACTCAAAATAAAAATAAAAAACAATCATGAAAATTCTTTTCGATTTTATGAATTCTTTAAGCATATTATAATAGATTTATTTCTCTACGACACACAGTTATGGAATATTTTTTAAATATGCTGAAATAAAGGATTTTATTTATAAGGGCAATTTATGCTGAATTTTAAAATTGTGTGACGAACATTCACTGGAGAAATACTTGTGGTATTTTATTTAGAAACACGCTGTTTAAAATATTTGAGTAATTTGATTTCAAATTTTCATATTCGGGTGTTTAGATTTAAATTCCCCCTAAAGTCAGTCTGTCCCTCCAACGAAAAAATTTATGAATTAAAAAAATAAATGTCCATGGTTTTTATTTATTATTATTACTTGTACTGAAATGTTCATCTCCGTCATTTTCTCTTGATACAACATTTCTACTTGAAAAATTTCAATTATACCTCGACTAAAAACAAACATGAAGGAAGAAAGTACAATAAGAAAAAATGAAAGAGGAAATGCTACGTCCGTCATTTCTTAATCATAATCTAAAAGGAAAAAAACTGCATAAATATAACTTCAAAGCATGTTTCAAGCAACATCACACAAAATATTTTTCAATTATTTTGATTAAAATCAAGATTAAAAGAGAATTTTCTTATATTTCCTTTTTACAATGTGAGTTTTAGAGTATATGGTAGGCTAAACGAAAAAAAATAATGAACACTTCCTTGCACCCTGCGCAAGTCGCGAGTTTATTGCCATGTGGCAATTTCTTCCAACAAACCAGTGTTTCCAGCCCAGATAAGCAATATTTGCGTGATAAATAAATTTAAATAAATTTCTCCTCTGCTGGGAATCGAACACAGGATTAATAGTAGATTTAGAAAATCTACTATTACCCCAGTAGGTACCCACAAAAGATACGTCATTGCAATAAATAACCAATTATTTTTACGTCTTTATTCTATTGCGAAAGTGTTGAGAAATTTTAATTTTGTAGATTTTTCTTGTAAAATTAGTTTGATAAAATCCTTTTTATTTTTTTATAGTATGTAACTTAAAAACTACATCTACTTCATACTATATAAGGATATTAGATTGGGCAATTGATGGCAGGTTAGGTTAGGTTACCTTTGATTTTTGATGGATTTACCTTTGAATTGATTACCATCAAAAATCAAAGGTAATCAATTTTACCCAATCAAAAAAAATCTTTTTTGAAACTTTACTCACTGCTTTATTTTATTGACATGACTTGGGACTTGCCCAATCGAATATCCTTATATAGTATGAAGTAGATTTTTACTTCAATCGAAAGAGAATATGAAAATCTACCGGCTGAATTTTTTTTACCATTTTAATTCCTATTTAAAAAATCACAGATTTGTTCGTATGCCCAAGGATTAAAGTTTTTTTTTTAAATAATTGTTTTGTATTTTAAAATAAATTAAAATAATATTTTTTTACACCACTTTTGAGTATTTAATGTAAAGCGGTTTCAGAGATGACCCGCTCCCTCATCCGGACAAACTTATACTATACTAATTAAAATGAACAAAAAAGGAATGGCTGCAAAGTATCACAGTCTTAGTATAATAAACATAGTCTTAATTACAAGTAATACAAGAATAATTAAGTAAGTACTCCATTAGAGGACCAATTAAGTTTACAGAAATAATCACTTGTATGTTAATTGTAATGGCAGATTTATAGGGAAAGGAATGGGACATATTAGTAATTGGATGGAAAAAGAGCTTGCAAAAACATTACTCACCAGAAGCCACAGAGGCATTCAGGGACTTTATTACTGATGATTTAAATTAAACATCATGGGCCTTACTTGAGACTTAATCCAAATGCTTTTTATTTTTTCAAAAGGTGAGCACACGAATAGAACAATGTAACTTTTTTTACAGGAAAGAGTACCTAACTCGACTCACCTTTGAGTATCATGATGTAAAATATGTCCTTATTTTAATTGCAACGAAAATTAAAAAAAAAGCGATAGCCAATAAGAAACGAGGTAGAAGTTTGTACGAACTTAGCTGCTGAATCTTCGGATAGTGGTTCCATTAATTTATAAGCAATAGTGTTATTTCTTAATAAATCCTTTGCATATCAGTTTAAATCTAGTGGTACGTTGTAATATTCGTATTAACGCACCCCTGTGTAATAGTTTATGACATAAATATAGATTACTATTTTACATCCACCCACACATACATATATAATATATAGCTGACTTGTTTGTAAGATATGATAATCATCTCGTATACCTATATACCTACAGTTCCTACCTATATATCTTTAGACTATCCAATAGTAAATAATACTGTGTATAATATTATAATATGTTACTCGTCTTTCTATGTATGTATGCGGTCCTGATAAATTTCAATATTCATACCACGAAGCTAGTTATTATTAAACATATCTCAAATAGTTCGTAGAATTTAATAATAAGATATCATGTTGTCTGATTACAATTATCTCAATGAAATTAGTTATAAACGATGAACGCGTACAAAATGAAAAATGAATCATACTAACGTATATAATAAAATATATGTTCGATCTAGTAACAGTTTGAACATAAATGATGACAATCTATATAAATAAGAATTCCTTTGATGTGTATCCTATATTTATTATTCAGTAAGAATGACGTGTGAACGGATCAATCTACAATGTATGCGCCACTGTTTATTCGGTAAGATTTATACTGCAAAAAAACGTGTAGTACTATGCTATGTGAACCCAGTTTTAAAGCCTTAAATTTTGAAATCCTATGAATTTAACTTATGATAGAGCAGTAAGATTATTCGATGGTATTCTGAAATTTTGCTTTCCTGAATGAAATAATTTGTCCTCCTTTAATATTTTATTTTAATTGTGTAATTTAAATACTGGATTAATACAATTTACATTGTGCTTTGTAATATCAAACAAAGATTTGTACTCTGACGTTTCATTGTGTCCCCTTTCTTTGCTTATTCCAAGTGTCATGTCGTGTATCTGGGATAATTGCAAGGATCCTCAATCCTCATTATACTCCGGCCGAATAAAAGGATTTGGTCCTTAATGCCAAAGTCCCCTTTGTTAAGGCCCGGCCTGTGTGTTGCGGATTCATTTTTTGCGCCCTAAATAAATTATGATTAATGTCCTTTTTGTCCCCAATCTGCAAACGTCTATATCTGGGTGTCGTCGCTTCAGCCACGCCATCGTCAATTCAAAGTTTTCCGCGACATTTTTGCAAATATTATTTATTGCGAAAAAAAAATGGAAAAGTACGAGCGACGTAATTTGACAAAGATGTAATTAATTTAATTTTAAATCACCGGTTTAATTATGAAACATCTCAATATTAAAATTGGACAGACAGCTGTTACGACGAAAATACAGCGTATCTCTGTATTCAACATAGATTGAAGCCGCCTTTATGAAAATTAATTAAAAGATACAGAAAATAGCACAAAATAATGTTTTATTACCAATAATATTGCATAGTAGGTACTTAATAAATATAAGAAGATTTATTATTTTAACAATTATATCATCATCAGCAATGGCGCTACAGCCCGGTGTGGGCCTTGGCCTCCTCAAGAAACTGCCTCCATTCCGCCCTGTCGGCAGCAAGTCTCCTCCAATTTGTCTGTCCGATCGCTCTTATATCTCCCTCGATGTCATCCAGCCATCTCATCCTAGGTCTCCCTCTGCTTCTTATAATAATGATAATAATAAATCTTTATAAGCTAAAATAAAAAATTCAAACAAAACATCATGTATCTACAAAAGATAAGATTATAATAGGCAAAAGGCGGACTTGTTAATAAATTAACGTCTTCCAGTCAACCTTATTAAAATATATGTATACCTATAAAAAAAAACTTAAGTAAAAACAACACAAAATATGAAAAAAAAAATATATATATATGCATAGAGGGGGTGGGAAGGGAAAATAAAGGGGCAGGGGTAAGAAGGAGAAAAGAATAAAAAGAGGGAAGAGAGATCAGAGCTTCAACCGCCGTTTAAAGGAGAAAATTGAGGGTAAGGTGCGAATATTAACGGGAAGTCGATTCCAGAGCCTGGCGCTGTGGAAAGTGAAAGAATTAGTGTAAAAGTCCGATCTTCTGCCTTCAGGACAGGTGTCCAATACTTTCTTTGGGACCCGGCTATCCTCCATTCTTCAAACGTGTCCGAGTCAACGTAGACGTTGTATTTTGATGTATTTGACAACGTTTGGTTCGCCATACATTATTTCTAGCTCATGCGTAAATCAGATCCTCCAACATCCTCCTTCACAGGTAGGGCCAAATATTTTGCGAATTATTTTCCTTTTGAACACCAACAACGAATTTTCGTCCTTCTTGGTCAATGTCCAGCATTCTGATGCATATGTCATGACCAGTCTAAGAAGAGTTTTGTAAATGAGAGTTTTTGTTTTACGAGAGATGAGTCGTGACCTTAAGTGCTTTAGCAGTCAATAATAGCATCTATTTGCCGCGGCAAGTCTTGCCCTTATTTCCGCAATGGTGTTGTTGTCCGCTGTAACAAGAGATCCCAATAATATGAATATGATTAACAATAATATGAATATGATAAATTTTTGACGAATTTTGATGTGATTTTGATGTTAATAGAAGTAAGAGTATATATATTTTTATGTATATTCGTTTTCAAAACCGTTTTATTATTTTTATTTATTTATCTTTTTGTACATAATATATAATGGCGGGCCCTTTGCAATTATACAATTTCCTCCAACCAACCAGATTACATTGTATGACAAAATTATATATGTACCTACTTCAACAAAAGAATGGAAATACAAAGATTATATAAATTACACTATGATGAGTAAATAAGGATATTTGTTTGACGAATGAATATCTCAATAAAGACGAAGTTGGAATACCTATTGTAGGAGAACGGGGAAATCACGTCCTTTCATTGGGTGGTTTACGTAATCACTTTAAGCGCTTGCGCAACGTTCACCAATCATGCCCTTTTATTGATATGGTTTCAAGTTGATAAGACATCATTAGATAGTAAGCTTGGGAACATCATCGCCATCAATCGAAGACAATGAAACTTATTTCCGACGCCATCTATTGAGACTTCAGTTTATTAAATGATAAAAGCCACGTATATTTTGATGGGTGGTGGCAGAGTGGATAGCGTACTGGGTTAGTAATCCAGTGATCGCGAGTACGAATACTGCCAAGACCGATTTCGTTCACCTATAGTACAAGCATGTATGCTTAGTTTAGGGAATTCATGATGATGTATATGTACTTGTTACAAATACATATTACTTTTCTTTAAAAAAACTTAAATGTTGAACGACAAACGACAGTGTTTAAAAAATAGTTATTAATATAGTAAATACATACATTGAGGCAATAAAAAAACGGAATATTAAAAATAATACGTAGGTATAAGGAGAGAAGAGCTTGACATGGGACTAGGAATAAGTAAGAGGAGAAAAGAAACTCAATTAATTCTTTCTTTTTCTTCTTCCTCTTTTCTGAGTAACTCAAAGATCTGTTCTTCCTCTGTAAGAAGAAGCCAACGTTCAGCTTTCCCTCCATATTTTTAAGGGTTTGATTAATTCATTCAAAGGACTTAAATTAATCGGTACTAGGATTTCTCTAGTTTCCAGTTCAAATATCTTACGATAAATAGTAAATAGATGTTTGAATTTGGTATATTAAAAATGATCTAACAAACATTATTTAGAAAGGAGCGAGGGGTCTCGTTAGTTACGTCACATGACTGACCAATAAGCTAGTATACCATTGATTGCTGATTATGTTGAAAATAATAATAATAAAAAATATTTTTTATCCTATGAAAAAGAGTACAATGCAATGCATCATAAAAAGGGAGACGATTGATACGAAATCAAGACTGTAGAGACTTAGGTATACAACTGGACAGTAAACTTATTTGACATAATTACCCTCCAAGCTTATAAAATGTTGGAATTCCTGATCAAAGTATGCAAAATATTTACTCAAGTGTAAAAAGTTGACTTACTTTATTACACAATTGTTAGAAGTCAATTGGAGCATGCTTCAGTCATCTGGAATCCACAATATAACATTTATATTAACAGTATGGAACGAATTTAACAGAATTTTTTGAGACACACGAAGTACAATTTTGGTAATAACTACGCACATGACTAAGACTCAATGTTCCTTTATGACATAATGAACTCGTCTAATTGACTGTACAGACCTTCTAAAAAATAATAAACTTCAGCGTACCAAACAGTCGAACAAGGCACACGTCAACGTTTTTTAGACAAAAAATACTAACGCCCCTCAGAATTCGCCATTGCACCGATGCCTTACCACATATAATAATTTGGAAAGAATCAGGTCCATGGATATATTTTGTAAGTCCAGGACCCTTTTCAAGGGCCATATTAGACAGGAATATTATTCTTTGTTTTGTTACCAGCAGTGAGTAAATGTATCATTAAATTATATAACAAACATGTAGGCTGATTAAGTTACAATTACCATTTTTATATTATTCATATTTATTCGTATTTTTTTTTGTTTATTTATTATTTTTGTCCGTTGCCCATTTTTTTAAATATATTAATAAAAATACTCAATATTATGTTTACTCAATAAGTGCTCAAGGATACATTCATTCTTTATTTGTTTTACAAAAAATGAAAAAAATCGTCAAATTCATTTTATATTTCGAAATCATCGGTCCTTGTAAGAATTACAATGCCTGCCGGCTTGAAGACAGTGAAATCCCTCGCTGGAAAATCACAAGACAAACGAGGCATGGAATACCTCAACGAAAATTTTGAGATTCTTGGGAGCCTCGTCCATAGTTAGTGGAATAAAGAGATCAGCATGATGGAACAATTGGTCCAAAAAGGTGAATTTCATTAAAACTAAAGGGACCTAATTCATTATAAAGTTTCACCAGGGTCGAAGTTTTCAAAGGGGTCAGTAATAATATTATAATGTATTATCTCAATGTCTTTGATTGAAAGGAGTTTAATTGAAAAATATTTCACTTGAATTCAACTTGTGTGAGATTTAATGACTCAGGTGATTAGTGAATTATTACCTGAATTTGCGATAAAAAAGAGTGTTTAATATGCAAATCGTGATTTCGACAATATTCGTTGAAGGATCACAAAGGTTTTGAATAAGCTAGCAACGCAAAACAAAAACGAAACGATTCTATGCATTTTGATTTCAAAAAACATTTGGCTACATTATTTATCATGTATAGCAACAAAGTCATTAAAAGTGATGACATGACAATGGTAACAAGTTTCAAAAAAATCACTAAAGCTATTCCCAAAAATCACTAAAGCTATTCCCAAAAATCACTAAAGCTATTCCCAAACGGGTAATTACCTACCCGAATTTCATTTGATGCCAATAATTCTCTTTACGGTCGGATGGCTGTGAAAATGACAATACCATGGAATAATAATTAAATGCTTTCAATCAGGCGAATATTTGACCTGGAAATATTAAAAGCTGGAAATGTTTCTGTATGGAATGTTTTGTTTTCGGGTCGTGATTTCAATAGCTGCGTAGTAATTGAAAATTAAATCGATTTAAAAACAAGTTTACTTTAAGCCTTGAGTAGGTACCAATATAATTTATTTTTGTTCTTTATTGATTCAGATATATTATGATGTTTCTTCAAATGACTATGCAAAACCAAAAATTAATGTGAAATTTAAAATTTAATTCGTGACGAGTCATTTCACATTAAATATAACTTATGTATATATTTGAAGAAACACAATACCTATATGTATGTACATATTTCAATCAAAAAAGATCAAAATACCGACCAATGAAATATAAATAATAATAATAATAATAATGAACACTTTCTTGCAGCCTGTGTAAACAGCTTACCAACTGTGCCACGGTGGTCGGCTCCAATATTGACTCCTACGATAAATTTTATAATATTTGTTTATCTACAGTTCGTACTTGAGAGGAATTATGAGTCATATAACAGAGTCATTTAAAATAATGTAAGAAAAAGTTGAGTTCCCGTAAGCAGTATTCTCGCATTACGGGACCTTACCTTATTCTTACATTTTTCTCAAATCTCTCATAATACGACCCTGAGTCACATATTTCAGTATCTGCTTTAAAACACGCCAAACCTTTATTAAAATATAATATTGTATGATTTTAAGAGTGCTTCTTCAATGACGTTAAAAAGGTTATATTTAAAAGATGCATTTTTAATTTGCAGAGTGATATCTATGTGATTTTGTTCAATGCCACTAATAGTTCCATCTAAAACCTTTTTAGTAGCGGAAAATTTGCACGTAAAGTGATCATCAACGTATGCATGATAATCAATGCTTGAATCGAAATATCTCCGTGGACTACTTTCAAGGTTAGAACTTCAAAAACAAAGTATGTGATTGTTATATTCTCTTGCTTACAACTTCATCAAGTGGGATTCTTTGTAGTGTTGAATTTTTTTAAATAATGAGATCAACATGCCAACACAAAAATAATCCATCCATCCATTGCGCTACATTATGGGATTTTCGCAATTTCCTGCTACACCCCATTGGAAACGTTATGAAACTTTAAGGTCAGACAACGCCAAGTCCATCATCAAGTATATTTCATACCTCTGCCATAAAGAGGTCGACCTCAAACGTGTGAGACCGTAATATTTAACTTGGATCAAGAATCGATCTACAAGCCGTACAAAATAATATTATCTACAATATATTATATTTAGCTTCCTCGTAAATCGACTCCATTTTAATCGTATCAGTCACCAAGCGACGCCAGTTATGTATCTGAAGAAATCGCAAGTCCATCCCGACACAGTCGATTCATCAGAATTTTGGTCTGCCAATGCTCCTTTTTCATACGCGGACTGTATGTTAATCCACCACCTCAAAACAGTTAGCTTTGAATTGTTTCTTCGTAACGTACCAAGAAACTCAATGGAGAGAGAATAGATTCAAAGTTCAATTAAACAATTCCAATTTCGTACAATCAAAAAGTTTCGCCCGGGGGATACTTCGCATAATTTAAACTGCACGCAAATCACTGTGTTCAAAAGGCCAATTGGTAACGTTGATTCAACAATAGGTTAGAGTCAAATCACAAATTAATTTCATGCTAGCTTGCACCACTGAATAACTGACATATTCATGCAGGCCAGCTTTGTTAGTTAGTTAACGTTAAACGTTTCAACGCTGGATATTAGTATCTTGGTACAATTTGCATAATAATACTAGACCGTAAGTCAGTGTGTTATATAAGGCATCAAATGGAATTGATAATAGGTGCACCCTCGTCATTGATTCACTAACTGATTCTATGATTTGTCGTATTTGAATTTATTCTCGCTATGAGACCAATTCTACAAATACTATGTGAAGGTGTGTTTGCCAAATAAGGCAGCATATTAAAATTTTAAAATGAACATAAGTACAGATTAATTATTATCAATCTAGCATTAAACACCTACTAAAACTGCCGTCGCTTGACTATACTGATGTAACCTACTTGGATGTAAACGAGGAACATCTCAACAAACTTGAACGCCTTCAAAATATTTGCATCCGTTTTATCTTTGGACCAAAAAAAATCGATCATATTTCTTACTTCCATAATCTTCTTCATTGGCCCAAGATACGACAACGACGTACTATGTATGTCTTGTCATGTCCTTTTTAATCCAAATTTACCTCAGTGTCTCAAAGATAAATTCACTTATCTTTCAAGCCACGGGCGTCCACTTCGATCTGCTGAACGTAATTTACTATCTATCCCTATTCAAAGTTCTAAATTTTTTAGCTCTTCATTTGAAGAGCATTCAGATAGACTATGGAATAGTGTAAGTCCTGATATTACGTCGTCATCTCACTAAACCTCTTCATGAAAAGGCTAAAGCAAAAATATTTATCTGACAACACCTGACACCTTCCCCTCCTCTTCCTTTCCTTATGCTTTAGTTTTCCTATCATTGCTATGAATTGTTCTCATATGCATTCTTGGATTTTTTTACTTTTCTTCTGCTATCTTTATTTAGTTTGTAATGTGATTAACTTATTGCCATAGTACACATTGTTTTGTATATTTTGTGTATACTCTGGTTGGTTGGAAGAAATTGCCATTAGGCAATAAGCCTGCCAGTGTACTAATTATATGTACAAAAAGATTCAAATGAATAAATAAATAAATAAAATTTTGTGTTGTTTCTGCTTTTATTTATTCCAAAAGTAGCTTGCAAAAATTATATTTATTCCAAAAGTAGCTTGCGATAATTACAATTACACATAAATTTCTTATTTTTTTTTTAAACAGATCCTTTCATAAAATTTGCAGGGGAAAATTAACTTCGTTTCAACAATACAAACTATGTAATAATTATTGTTAATATAGCGCAATAAAATTTAACATTAATGTCATTGTCACCCTTAATATCATGATATATTATCCAGATTTAGGGGGTATTTCATACAGCTCTTTGTTTGTTAAGGAGAATACTTACAATTATTTAGAATACTTACAAAGAGGTGAAAATGATATATTTTAAAATGTCTGGTATTTTGTATTGAAAAAATACATACGATCAATTATTTTGTAAGCTTACTTCAAAATAGCATTTGTTTGTTTATTTGGAAACCGAAAACTGATTTCCATTATTGTGAAATATTATAATATAATTAATATTTTGATTAGAGTGACATCTATGGGATATTAGTAAAAGTGTTTATCTGATATGTCATACACATGATTAAACTGATCCCCTTCCAATGAAACCTCATCTGAGAAATTTTCCAATTCTTCATCAGAGTTTTCATCGCTTCTCAAGGCACCACTCTCCAAACCTTGGCAACAAGAACTGATTGAAACTGATTCAATTATCTTTACCAGGGGATCAGTTTGATCATGTGTATGACATATCAGATAAACACTTTTACAAATATCCCATAGATGTCACTCTAATCAAAATATTAATTATATTATAATATTTTACAATTATATATATTTATAGTTAAACAATACCTTGCTTTTATGTTGTTGAAACTTGTCAAAAAGAGGTACATGGGTAATCTCATTATTTATCGAGTCATTTTTCTCAGCCGCATATATTGTTACAGTTGAAGATGCTTAAATAAAACAAGTGGGTTGTGGCCAACGCTATACTCCTCACAACCAAGTCATTCTACAATGAATTCAAATTTTGTATGGAAAATTTTCAACATTTTTTTGAAATGAGTTTGTTAAATATTTTTTTATTTAAACATTTTTTTATGAATACTTGATATTTATTTAATGCCATTTTATGAAAGTGATGTGCTTTTCTACCAATTTGAAAAAAAAAATTCAAATTTTATGTTTCCTGAGTTTAGGGTTTCTTTGAAATATTTGACAGTTAAAGAAATTGAGAAGTACTAGGTATTCAGTTATTCTTCAAAAATCTAATGCGGTCTAAGGGTGTATAAATACCTATACAAAATTGCAAAATTTGAAAATAATTGAATGATTATCTACTTTATCTATAATCGATAAAGTAGAATGAACACGACGTACATAGCACACGGCACATAGTACATAGCATACACACACGCGGATACATTGTGATGAAACTTTCAGCGTGATACTAGTTGATAATCTGCAACAAAAAAATAGCCTTAAAAATTGCGAAATCGTAACTCCCACTATATCCCCTTGGGTTAATGAGGAGTAAAAAAACAGTTAATTGTTTTAAATTATTGTCATTTATTTATGAGATTGAAACTTAAATAGTTGATATTTTTTAGGCCATTGCTAGTTGTATTTAGAAATGATTCGATTTTTTTAAACGTCTACTGAGAATGTAATATTCAAAGACCTTATATATAAGGTCTTTGGTAATATTTTACAAATTTATATCAGTTTAATTGCTATTTATTTAATTTACTAAATTTTATTTATGAAAAAGATCTTTATTAAGGGTTTTTCATCATGAAATCTCATTTCGGTTGAAATGAGGTCACTAAGACTAATGTATGATAAAACGGTGTATGATATAATAAGAAATGAGGATATTAGACGAGAATGTATGATTGAAAGAGATATCGTATGTATCGCACGATGAAAATAAATGCCCATAGGCGGTTTGGCCACATAGAATGAATGAATGATGACCGTCTGACAATAAAAGTATATAAGCGTGATAAAGGAAGAGTAGAAAAGTAGAGGTCGGCTAAGGAAAATTTGGCACGATCACATAAATGGAATTTTGAAAGATGAAGACGTTAGAAGTAAAATTAACAGAAGAGCGTGATGTGAAGATGCATGGACGTGAACGAAGCGAGAAATGTATGTCAAGAGAGAAAATAGAAAAAAAGGCATGATGGTATGGTAGGGTTCAACATGAATATTTATTTTTTTAAATAAAAACATGGAATATCCTTGAGGACGCGCGTAGGATAATAACAAACACATGTTATGCACTAGGGTTTTGAATTTTTTCCTTGATTTCATTGACTCCACACGTTCCGTAATTCTATACACGGACTCATTATTTATTTATTTATTTATATACCACTTCTTTGTACATACATAAAATTACATAGTACAAATGGCGAAGTTTTTATCAAATAAACACTTACTTAGCATCCTACGAACGGCGAAATGTCAAACAGTATTAAGCGATTTGTGTGTATGAGATTTGAATCTACGTCGACGGAAACGTTTTGACATTATTTGTCTATCGGCGTCATAGATATATATATATTTTTAAAGGCATTGCATCCAATTGGATGATCTATGCCAGCATGAAACTCAAACGGAAATGGAAAAAAAATACAAACACAAAACAAAATTTATAATGCCCTTCACTTCGCCGTAAAATAATCTTAATGTTAATTTATGATGTGCTAAAGAAATTTTTGCTGTTAATTATTTTTTCCTAATTTTTCTAACTGGATTTTTGTTGGTTTCCTCTTATATAAAAAAACTTGAATTTTGCTGGAATCCTTTTCCTAGAAGATATACATATTTTCAAACATAAAACCATTTGTGCCAAAATTGTGTTTGCCAAAGTCTTTTTCCTGAATACAGTGGAAACAGAAAAAAAATCTACAATCGGACTCATTAAGTTTACATAAAAAAATTTGACTATCATTTTTATTAAAACTGTTTGTTTACCATTATTTAAGCTCTGTAATAAATGTATGTTTTCTCAAAAAAAAAATAAATGATTCTATGTAGGTACTAGTTGAAAAGTTAAAAAACATAAATAATACTTGCAAATAAAACTCTCTTCCAAAATCAGTTTTGGAGGCATTTAAAAACTTAATAAATCTAGATTTTCCACTGTACCATATGATAGAGTATGAAACGTCAAGCATTGTTCTGTAATTGGATTAATTACTCTGAAATCACGTTTGTAATTTTAGTCAAATTCATAGCGACATGTTGATATTTGATTGATTATTTGTTCGTTAGTTTATTTAATTAAAAAGCTGATTCGTTATAATTTAACGGATATGAAATCTTTCATTCGTAGATAATTATAATTATATTTTGATTGATATAAGTCGTGCAATTTAAGGAACGATTATATAAACTTCGTATTTATCCCAAAAAATATATTTTAATTATAAAGTTTGATGTAAATGCAACTTAAACATGTTTATGAATCGTATGTTTTTTAAATTTTTGTACCGTCATTACCAATATAAATATAACGTCGCACGATATCAATTTTTGCTCCTCACTAGCAATTTTTAAGGTTTTTTTTTTGTATTCTTACTGTTACACACATATAATATACAAGAAAGAGAAAAATAAAAATTACTTTATGTAGACATCATACTACTATCGTCCTCGATTCTTCACATCTGCCCATCTTTGTGACAGCCTCGGACATTGGTGCCCCTGTACAGTCTTTATGACCAAAAAGCATGAATGCTTTTGTACGTAAAACAACACAACATGTACTTTGATCATTGGTTAAGCACTCCGTTCTCAGACTTGACGTGTAATGGCAACCATACTGTGCCGTGATTATTGGGAGCGGACATGGTCAGAGATGTAGAGTAATATTTCATAAATGAATGTCATTTTGACATAGTCAACTGGCTACATTATAATACAAGCTATGGCTATTAATTTCCCAGTGTCACAGACTGGAGAAATCCACACTGAACGGCTGCTTTCATTGCCTCTTCATATATTCTATTAAATTCCATTACCTATTGTGCTAGATTCTATTTTACTGGATTCAATACCGTGCAACGGAACTAAACTTGAATCAGATGTGTGACTCCTCAATGCTTTAATTAAAATTGTATCTCACCAAAATCAAATTTATGCAGCGAATCAATAGAGATTTAGAGGTTTGTTTTTTACTATGTTTTAAATATTAAGTGACTATATGACGGTTTTACTAAGCGTGTTCAATACTTGATTTAAGATTTTCAACAAACAACTCCCTCTAAATATTATTTCATCTCAAATACAAAGGAATGTTTTGGATCAACTGAATAAAAGAGTTAACTTACTGAAATCCACAATTTTATTCACAAATAACAACTATTGGTTTATTTGATTAATTTATAATAATATGTTATAATTTCACATGGTTGATAAATATCTATTAACGCGTACGTTTGACAAATCGAGAGAGCAATGGCGGGCGAAGGAAAAACTGACTAATATTTTTACAATTGTTCTGGAATGTTCCATGGATGAGTGTTGCCGCGTTAATAAATATTTTCACTATGATTATTAGTACATCACCACAGAGATTTGGGGGGCAAGTCTGGTCCAACCGGCGAAATCAAAATCCTCGTGATTACCCATATCACTATAAAAATATTCCATTGGCTGATTTTTTAAATTAATTATTGCTTTATAAATACTAAATTAATTATTACGACACAACAACAACTTGGTTCTCTATAAATAATGGCTTTAGACAGGGGTGCGTGTTGTCCCCTTGGCTCTTTAATCTCTACATTGATTTCTGCATAAGAGCCCTTAAGTATGAAAGTAAGGGTCTGAAACTGAGTACTGTAACAGTACGTGATCTGATGTATGCAGACGACAAAGTATTGTTAGCAGAAAGTATGGAAGAGTTACAGTATCTTGTAAGTATGGTATATGAAGGATGCATAGAAAACGGACTTAAAATGAATGCCAGCAAATCAAAGGTAATGGTCTTTGAAAAGAGTGAAAGCAGAACAGTGTGTCAAATAAAAGTAGAGAATGAATGGCTTGAACAAGTCGACGAGTATGTCTATGTGGGTAGTATGTTCCAACGGAATGGACGGCCTGATAAGGATATTGAAAGAAGAGTTATGGCAGGAAACAGAGTGAATGGAGCACTTAGACCAGTTATGAATGATCGCAACATATCAAGAGACGCTAAAGTTGCCATTCATAACGCAATCGTAGTGCCAACCCTGACGTATGCAAGTGAGACCTGGACATGGCAGAAGTCGCACGAAAGCAGAATAAATGCAGTTGAAATGAGATCGCTTAGAAGAATTTGTAACAGAACGATGTATGATAGAGTTCGGAATGAAGATACAAGGAAAGAATGTAAGATAAAGAAAGATGTAATTAACAGAATGAAAGTTAACACATTGAGATGGTTTGGCCACTTGGGGAGAATGAACGAAGAACGCCTGACGAAGAAAATATACAAAGCTGACAGGAACGGAATAAGAGGTCGCGGGCGCCCAAGAAAAGGATGGCACGACCATGTAAACGATATTTTGAAAGATGGAAATGTAAGAAGCATGAACAACAGACGAACATGTATAAGACGATGTATGAATGTTGATGAGGCGATGAATGTGTGTCAAGATAAAAAAATGTGGCGTTCGGTTCTCTCTGCCTACCCCGTGAGGGACATGGCGTGATGGTATGTATGTATGTATGTATGTATGTAAATTAATTATTTAAATATAAAACCACTACTTTTGGTAGAGCACTTCTCCCATTGACAGGCTTACTGTAGGAAAATAAAAATAATTTTTTGATATTATGTAGGTAAAAAACTACCAAAAATTGTTTTACGAAAAATAAATTGCGTGATAGACTCGAATAATTAAATCCGTACCTTAGAAGTAAAAGTGCCATTATTAAAATAGACATTGGTTCTTTTTCTTTCAAGGTTCAGAAATATGTTTGAATAATTATTGTGAACAGTACAATATCGGCATCTAAAGTTGATTGATACGAACGCACACACATATATTGCAGTGAAGGCTCCACATATTCCTATAACCTACCTTCTCGAGTTAGATACATCTGTAAAATTGACAAAAGACACCATTTTCGATCCATCACCAAATCGTTAAATAATGCCATTAAAAACACATTTACCACAAAGGACAAAAATCGGTCGAAGTATATTTAAAACTAGATTTACAATTTTTTCACCTGAAGAAATGTGTCTTTATAGGGAGATAGAAGAGCGCTGAGTTATTTATGTGAATTCAGTAGAAACCTTATTTGTATTCTGGACGTTCAAACCACAGTCACATCTTATCGAAATACATTTATGTATGCAACACACGGTCTTTTGAGTAGTGGGGTAAATTAGACACATACAAAATATTGCACGTGAATGAGGTTCTAATGTGAATGAACACGAATGCATCCAATAATTTTAACATAATATTTGTATCAGTGATAAGGTGTAATTTTCATCATAAACTATTACGATCCTTCTTCATTTATTTATTCAATATACGGCATAAGCCATTTATATGTTACAATAATGAAACTTTTCACGAACAGACAAAAATACATGAAAAATTAGACACCGTACAAACAGTATAAACTAGTTCACACAAACAAACAAATGTATTAATTGATTAAGCTTTAATAAAGTAATTAAAAAAGATAAAAAGGAAAAAACAAATATAATAATAGATCAACTGTGAAATCTGCAGGTTTATATTTTTCGAAATCAGGCTATTCCCGAAAATATCTACACTCACAAGCTCTATGCAGTCCGCCTCTCCGATGACTAACTTATCCAAAAATGAGACATCCAATAATCTTCGTCGATTGGCCATGGAATGCAATCGAAAGTAGGAACATATTCATTGCAAAATATACTCATAAATTTTTCCTCTGCTGGAAATCGAAACGACTTAAAAATACGTAGTCAAACGATTTACCATTGTTACATGACTTTCGACATTTTATGGGTTCCTTCTGTTGACACAATTTACATAAACTTACTACCCAGACTCTAAACGAATTGTTTCGAAAACAAAACTGGGAAACGTTAAGTTGGTCCCATATTAATAACACGTTTGGTTGAGCGATCCACTCTAGCGCATAATTCTCGGATTGCTTATTAACATAAACCTAAATTTTCTTGGCTGTTTGGGGAAAGTGGCATGTTAACGTTATGATAACCAAAGACATCCTCTCCGTACCCTTGGACTAGCGAGAAGACCGCAAGGGTTCTGTTGAACTTTGTCAACCAAACAATTGCGGTCTACCCCAAGGATCTCTGAAATAACAGAATGGGAAAATTCTAAATTTAACATTTTTCGTGACAAAAAACAAGATCAATTACCTACTATATATGTAGTTCTGTGTGCCGGCTTCATAGTTTCGTATTCTTGCAGAGATATTTTTTTGTAAAATTTTGATTTTATGCTAATTTTTACTTGAACTATCATTTTTAAGAAATAAATTTCCGTTCATAAGTTCTTTGTTTGATAGTTCACAGTGTTGTAAATAAAAAAAAATGATGGAAAGAAGAAAAACAAACATTAATGTATCACATCCACGCACTCATGTACAATGAAATATATTCCCTGTATCAATTAAAAAAGTGTATTTCAATAAACTCCTTTGAAAATTTGAAATTAACTACACTGTTATAGGAACCATTTGAAATTCAAATTTTAAATTTGAAAATTGAAAAAAAGGTCAGTTTATTACAATTCAAAAAGAGATAAGCTCATTAGAATAATTGAATAAAGTGAATTATGAAGTACGAAAAATAATGTATAAGTTTATATGAATTTGGACATGAAGACCCAAAGTTGCCAGGGCGGGTTATATCTTATCAAAAAATATACCAACTATCTAGGTGTACCTACGTCAATGTATCGATTATCATTCAAAGAACAAAAATATCTTCAGAAACACTACAAATATAGGTTAAATTAAAAATGAAAGACTGGTTCCACATAGAATAATTTCAATCAAAATCTTCATAACGCGAATAGATATAGTTCATAGAACCTCTAAATTTGACATTCTGGCATCGTTTTGCAAGAAGAAAAATATTCTTTAGTTAGTCAATCAAAAGATCAAAGTTTGCTAATATGATCGCTAATCTATGACTTGAAATAACGTGACAAGAAGAAGAAGACCAAATTTATATTGTGAACATTTCACGAGTGGAAGGTAATGGATAAAGGATTTTTTAATAATATTAGACATTATCACAATGATCAAAACATTGTGTACAAAGTCTATGTAAATATGTATATTAAATAGATTCTTGGAAATGCCTAATATCTAAGACGTAATATATATACCAAAAGCAAATAGCAACCAGAGATAATTTAACTCAAGAAATGAATACATTTACTAACCTCAAGTCAAATACTCGAGAATTGCATGCATATTAATAATATTGTTCCTTAACAAACTATTCCAGAAGTGGTACCAAAACATTCACAGAACTTATAGTTAATTTCCATTTCATACGTTTTTCTCTCATTTTAATTCATAGAATAAGCAGTATCCGTAGTTTGAATAAACATTTCAAATTCATAAGGAAATGACAAAAAACAATATCTAAATTATTTTCTCGATATTGGATGTTTCGTAATTAGCCCGCACCGTAGTAAAAACTAAAATATTTTAGAACTAGCCTGAAATTGATATATTATAATGAAATATAATCTATCTGAAAAGCAGTGAGTGCTCTCAGTATCATAGTGTCATAAGAAAATCACTGTTTATTTGAAAAAACAATTTTGATTATTATTTATTCAATCAGCTTTCAAAAACTGTATTGATAAGGGTAGAAAAAATGTCATAAATATATTATGTCGAATTTATCTTTAAAACAAATGAAAAAATCCAAATTCGCTCAGCCAACAATTGTTAAATTGCACTGTTTTTACTCCTCACTAATCAAAGGGGATATAGTAAGGAGTTATGAATTTGCAATTTTTAGGGCTATATTTTATTACAGATTACCAACTAGTATCATGCTGAGATATTATTCTCAAATTATCATCACAATGAATCTGTGTGTGTGTGCTGTGTACTACATATGTGATATGTATGACATGTTTATTCTACTTTATCAATTATAAACTAAAGTACTCATTGGATAGGTACTTTTCAAATTTTACGAAATTCTATATTTAATGCTCGCTTGGATCCCATAACATTATATATATATATATATATATATATATATATATATATATATATATATATATATATATATATATATATATATATATATATATATATATATATATATATATATATATATATATATATATATATATATATATATATATATATATATATATATATATATATATATATAAACGAAATTCTATATTTAATGCTCGCTTGGATCCCATAACATTATATATATATATATATATATATATATATATATATATATATATATATATATATATATATATATATATATATATATATATATATATATATATATATATATATATATATATATATATATATATATATATATATATATATATATATATATATATATATATATATATATATATATATATATATATATATAAAATTGTATGGTTTACCAAAAATCCATAAAGACAATGTTCCACTTAGGCCCATAGTGAGTTCAGTAGGATCGCCCCTCCAATCGCTTTCAAAATACCTATCGAAATATTTACAACCGGATGTAGAACTAGCAAACTCTTACGTTAAAAACTCGGAACACTTCGTTAAAATAATAGAAGACCAAAAGTTAGAGAAAACAGATATTCTTGTTAGTTTTGATATTGTGTCACTGTTTACCAACATACCTACCGATGAGGCACTTTCCGCAGTAAAAGAAATTTGTGAACCATCAAAAGACATAACTGAATTGATAGAACACTGCTTAAATAATACATTTTTCATTTATGACGATAAAATATACAAACAGATTAAAGGAGCACCAATGGGTTCGCCTCTTTCACCGCCGGTTGCAAATCTTTTTATGACAAAATTTGAAATAGACGCCTTAGAAAAATCACATTTGAAACCGAAACTCTGGATTAGATACGTGGATGATACGTTCATAATATGGCCCCACGGATTGGAGGAACTAAACAAATTTCTAATTTATTTAAACGGGCTCCACAGCGATATAAAATTTACAATGGAATTGGAAAATAATAATCAAATACCATTTTTAGACGTCCTAGTTATTAAGAAGGATGACGGTAGCCTTGGTCATACGGTTTACCGGAAAGCCACACATACAGATAGATATCTACATGCATCCTCTAACCATCACCCGGCACAAATTGCATCGGTAGCTAATACATTAATTTCCAGAGCTATAAAAATAACCGACTCCGACCACCAACAAAATGAATTAAATAACCTCAAAAAAACCCTGCAATGTAATGGCTTCTCCAATTTTGTTATAAATAAAGCAGTCAAACGTCAAACTAATAAAAACGTCATAAAAAATGATAAAACTATTTCTGAAAAACCGTTAGCTACAGCTTTTTTACCATACATAAAAGGAACCACAGATAAAATCAGTCGCCTTCTAAATCAACATAATATTAGAACAGTCTTCAGAACAGAAAATAAAATATCAACCCTTCTGCGAAATGTAAAAGACAAAATCCCTCTAGAGTCTCATGGCATATACGAAATACCATGTAAATCATGCGACAAGACATACGTGGGAAAAAGTAACAGAAAAATATCAGCCAGGGTCGCGGAGCATAGAGTGGATTCAAACAATAAAAAATTAACGTCTTCACTAGTCCAACATACTCTGAACGAAGGACATCAAATCGATTTCGATAATGCACGCGTAGTTGCAAGTATTAACACAGAAACAGTAAGAATTTATAGAGAGGCAATCGAAATTTACAAAAGGAAGAATGTCGTGAATAATCGAGACGATGGTGTACGTCTCCCGCTGGCCTGGAAAAATATCTTACATAAAAATAGAATCGACAATAAAAATAAAAATAACATTATAAAACATTCATTAAATACCTCAGAAATTGACAGCAATAAAAATCCCATTACAGTAAACCCATTAAATGTTAAACGCCAAACAAATAAAATTAATACAATAGATACATCATTAAGCGTGAGACGAATCACCAGAAGCCAGTCAAAAGCCATTAAGGCGAACAAAAGCGGGGAAAACCCATCTACCCCAACAGTTTAAACTTTAACTTTCCAATCTTCACTTGGTGCTAGGTTCTCGGCTCGAACGGACGTGCTTGCACTGACACACGAAGCGAGAATCTATCAACAAGGCCCTGAAGATGCCTGGTGTGATCCAGGCGAAACGTCGGTTGACGAAAGATCCTTCCAAGGATCTGATTTTGACGCGGGATAACCCCAAAGATAATAATAATTTCATATTTTCAAATACCCGTGAAAACCTTTCTAGTAACATATATATATATATATATATATATATATATATATATATATATATATATATATATATATATATATATATATATATATATATATATATATATATATATATATATATATATATATATATATATATATATATATATATATATATATATATATATATATATATATATATATATATATATATATATATATATATATATATATATATATATATATATATATATATATATATATATATATATATATATATATATATATATATATATATATATATATATATATGTTATATTTGATGTTTTCACGGGTGAAATATGTTATAATATTTTTATCTCGGTTTTCCCGTGTCAGTAGGTCTTGACTAAGACCATTTGTCTTCCGACGTTTCGCCTGAATATCACCAGGCATTTTCAAGGACTTAACGAAAAGCACGCGCGCGACACACGTCTACTCACACTGAAAGCTCACCGTCAAGACGTCTTGACTATATATATATATATATATATATATATATATATATATATATATATATATATATATATATATATATATATATATATATATATATATATATATATATATATATATATATATATATATATATATATATATATATATGATGACGCGGATATGTAATATAAAGAAAAAGATAAAGTAGAAGTGAAAAGTGGACTGTATTTTTAAAGGGCGTTTCGTTGCAACCACTGCAAGGCAAAGGAAGGATAAAGGAACACTCACTTACTTGACTTTTCCTTGGTGCTCTGCCTTGTTAGATGGTCACAACTTGGTAGGATCCCACACACACACTCGCGGTAAGAAAACAATTATGGCGAATTTCGGTGAGTTATGAGGAGCGGTAAAACGGGTGAGATGTGGGTGGTGTCGACAGGACGCGGTTTGAAAGGAGACTGATTTTGGATGTAGGGTGGGCAGCAGTTGCAACAATATTATATGTCATTTGATATAAAAAATGCGACAATAATTATAATGACATATTGGCGTCAACATTTTCCCCGCCCTTAAAGGGTCACCTTTAAAAAGTTAAATACGTGATGCGAATATGTATGATGCGATGCGTGGAAGTTTAAATAAAAGTGAAATGCGTGATGCAAGTATGTATGATGCGATGCGTGGAAGTTTAAATAAAAAAAGTGAAATGCGTGATGCAAGTATGTATGTAGGATGCGTGGAAGTATACATAAAAAAATATATATATAACAAAGTAAATAATGTTAAATATATATTAAATATAATAAGATAAAAATAAAATATATGAACAATACAAATATAAAATAAATCATTGTGTTGGTAGAGGACACAAACGTGTTACCGGTCGCACGAGTGTGCCCCTTGCAGTTTTAACAGTGACAACGCGAATAATATTGTCTTTTGAAGGATTATACCCAAAGGCCATGAAAGAGTTGGAGAACTGTCATTATTTATTATAACGATCGTTCCAACCTCAATTGGAACGGATGGTCTATTCCACTTTTGTCGCACCTGCAGCTGATGTAAGTATTCAGTTCTCCAGCGACGCCAGAAAGACTGTACTAACTGATCCAACAGACTATGTCTTTGAAGCAGATTGTTCGCGGTTGACTCCACATAAGGTGCTGGTAGAGCGCGAAGCGGTAAGGTATTTAAAAAATGAGCCGGCGTTAGAGCTGAAAGCTCAGAAGGGTCAGCGCTGAGTACAGTGAGAGGGCGTGAATTCAACAAACACTCTACCTGTGTCAGAACAGTAATCAACTCCTCGTAACTGAGGATTTGTTGTCCAATCACTTTGAACAGGTGATTTTTTACTGATTTTACTGCACTTTCCCAACATCCACCAAAATGTGGTGCAGCAGGCGGTATAAATTTGAACTCTATGCGATTTTCAGAAAGCTCCTTTTCAAAAGGAACGCGATATTCTTTTGAAATAAAATTATATAACTGTCGTAAATAATTCCTGGTACCTACAAAATTTCTAGCGTTATCTGAATATATATATTTTACTGGGCCACGACGTGACAGAAAACGTTTTAAAGCGGAAAGAAAACTAACCGTACTGAGATCAGTTGCGACCTCGATATGTAGAGCGCGTGTTGTCAGACAGGTAAATATGCAAAGATAGGCTTTGCGACTCTTAACGCCACGAGCGCGTATAGGTGTATAATTTATAGGTCCTGCGTAGTCACATCCTGTATGAATAAAGGCTTTTACTGATGGGGTTACACGTTGAACGGGAAGGTCTGACATCAATGGAAATTGTGAACGTGGCTTTGACTTAAAACATATATTGCATTTATTTATTCTGGTGCGTATAACACGCCTAGCTGCTAATATCCAGAACCTTTGTCTTAATATTGACATAAGAAGTTCAGGGCCAGCATGTAAATATTTCTTATGGTAATAGTCTACTATTGATTCGACAATTGAATCGTGGCGGGGAAGTATAATTGGATGTTTATGTGCGTATTTCTCGGCTGAGTTGCATAAACGACCACCGACGCGGATAATGTCATCACTTAAAAAGGCCTTAAGTCTCAAGAAAGCGGAAGAGCAATTTTTCTCAGCTCGTAAATGTTTAATTTCTATTAAAAAATGCCTACGTTGTATATCACGGACTATCATTTGCTCAGATATCTCCAAATCGGCTGCGGTAATTGAAAATAAGGGTCTACGCGGAATTCTTTTGATAAACTTGCCTACGTATGCTACGACTCGGAGAAGCTTACTCCAGGAGGATACGCGAGAGGCGAGGTCCTGAATAACAGATCTAACTTCAGAATCTGTAGTGACAGGGTAAGCGGTTATCTTTTCTTCCGGCAAGTTTTCCACTTCAATGTTCTTGCCCTTGTTCACAGGCCACTGCGAAGGATCTAACACAAGCCAAGGCGGACCCTGAGACCAGAGTGGATGATGGGATAGCTTTCCAGGCAACAAGCCACGTGACAAACAATCTGCAGGATTGTCACTTCCGGCAACATGGAAAAAATGCTTTGCGGGAAAATTATCAAGTGTCTTAACGACACGATTGGCAACAAATATTTGCCAGCGGTGCGGTGAGGAGTTAAGCCAACATAGCGTTACTTGAGAATCAGTAAACGCATATACTTCAGAAATTGGAAAGCGTTGATTATAAGTATCATATACACGTCTTAGTAGTTTTGATAACAATTCAACCGCGCAGAGTTCAAGCCGTGCAATAGATAATGTCTTAACTGGCGAAACCTTTGACTTGGCACAAACGAGCTGAATGCACACTGGCTGATTAATATTTGTAGTGTGTGTATACACTACTGCCCCGAATGCGCTCTCGCTTGCGTCTGAGAAGCCTATCAAACGAACGATGCTACTTTCAAATATTCCTAAATGACGTGGTATCTTTATTTCATTTAGTAATGGGAGTTCTGAGCAGAATTTTTCCCACGTATTTATGATATGGCCGGGCGGTTTTTCGTCCCAATCTACCTTTGAGAGCCATAATTCTTTAATCAGCAATTTTGCAAATAAGACCACGGGTGCTACGAAACCCATTATATCCCATATCCTTGCCACAGTAGCTAATATAACGCGTTTAGTACATGTTTTATTAGGAGCGGTAATTTTGAATTCAAAATTATCATTTACTTTTGACCAATTCAAGCCTAAAATCTTTTGTTGCATGACCTTATCAAATTCGACAGTTTCGCTAGCTCTATGTGTCACGGGAATGCTATTAATAACATTAGCAGAATTACTGCTCCACTTTATTAAATCAAACTGGCCACGTTTAAACAATTCAATTAACTGACTAGATGCGGACACTCCCTGTTCTTCGGTCATAACACTAAAAACGACATCGTCCATATAGATATAATTGTTAGCTATTTCTTTTGCGAGAGGAAACAAGTCACCGTCATCTTTGACGAGTTGCTGAATGACGCGAAGCGCGTGGTATGGACTAGACTTGAGACCAAAACAAACTCTATTAAACTGGTATGTAGTAAGCTGATCCTGAGGTTTAAAACGATAAATAATCCGTTGGAAACGACGATCCCGAGCATTCATTATGATTTGTAAAAACATTTGCTTGCAATCTGCAGAGAGTGCTATGTGGAATAACCGAAAATTTAAAATAATGGTAAACAGATCACCTTGTAAATTCTGGCCGCAGTGGAGGACATCATTGAGTGATAATCCCGAACTAGTTTTACAGCTTGCGTCGAGAACCATACGTAGTTTGGTTGTGGACTTATCTTCGCGTACTACGCCGTGGTGTGGTATAATATATAAGGGATAGTTAAAATTATCTTCAGCCGGCGCGGGTGATAAATATCCTTTGTCCAGATATTCACGAATAACTGTATCATACGCAGATCGGAACACATGAGAACTTTCGAGTTTCCTCTCAAGACTCAAGAAACGCTTCTTTGCGGTATCAAAAGAATCTCCGAGCGAGAAAACGTCACCACGAAAGGGTAGCGCTACTATGTATCTGCCATCGCTATCCCGCTTGGTAGTTTTTTGAAAGAAATATTCGCACTCAATCTCCTCTGGAGAATGAGTGGGCGGTGTGGCGGTAGGCAATTCATCAATCTGCCAGAAGCGTTTGATTAAAGTATTTATTTCTAATTCATTATCATCACATAATGTGCTACAGCAAGCTACGGTCATGTTATCGCGTTTTAATAAAACGGGAGCTCTTCCCATGACAACATAGCCGAGAGTGGTTTGTATAGCTCTAGGGATTGTTTCGGAATGACCCTTTACTATATTAGGTAACAGAAGTTGTGAAAACAGCGAGGCACCGATCAAGACATCAATCTGTGCCGGAGTGTGAAACGCATCATCTGCGAGCGGGAGCCCATTAAGAAAAGGTAACGCGGAGATGTCGATAGGTATGGAAGGCAAATTGTCCGTAATTTTATCCACAACAAGAGAAGAAATATTGTATTTCACCTCTTTATTGTATTTTGATGCAAATTGAAAATTAACAATTCCCTTAGTACTTTTTTCAGAGCCTCCGATGCCTTTCACTGCTATATTCTTCATGTTTATATTTAATTTAAGCATATTACAACATTCTAACGTCACGAAGTTACTTTGAGATGCGCTGTCCAGTAAGCAACGAATATTATGTTCCACCCCATGAACATCGTGAACAATTACGACGGCCGTAGCTAGTAAAACCGTAGTGTATTCGCTACCTTTCGCAGCAAATGAGTGACCATCGTTTGTTGTGCTCGCATTGACGTGTGGCGACGGGTCAATCGAAGTCGAACAGAGCGCGAGTTCCGTATTATGCACGGCGACGGCGGCAGTTGAAGTAGAGGCAGCAACATGCGCCTGTTGGGGTGGCGGATTTGATCTCGAATCTAAATGTAGTAAACTATGGTGGTTACCATTACAGATTTTACACTTAAATTTCGAATTACATTTTCCAGCTCTGTGCCGACCACTTAGGCAGTTTACGCAGCCAGAGCGCTCTTTTATTAACCTAAAACGAGCGTTCGGAGTCATGTCAATAAACTCTGGACACTTATAAAAATTGTCATGTGCGATATCCTTACATAAACATTTATAGGCATCGGACACTGCGACATATGATTGCGGTTGTGAAAACTTTACTCGATTGTTATTGTTTGTGTTTAATTTTGCGGACGAATTGGTACATCGCTGTAATATTTTGGCTTGTTGCTTGACAAAATCAACCAAACTTAATAATGACGGAATTTTATCCTGGCGTGAATGTAATTCAAATGCCCGAACTGTTTCCGAATCTAATTTCTTTTGTGATAAGTGAAGGAAAATAAAATCGGTTAAATCTGGAAGTTCTAGGTTTTTTAAAGCGTTTATGGCGGTAATATGACGATCTAAAAATGTTTCTAAATTTTGAACAGAAGCGGAAGAAAATGATTTTCCATCCAATATTTGATTAAGATATGTACTGGCTAGCATGCGTTTATCTTGATACTTATCAATTAGTGATTGTAATATAAGTTCATAATTATTTGAAGACTGATTTATACCGGCAAAAGCTGATTGAGCCTTGATTGAAAGCTTTCCCAGTAAGTAATACAATTTATCAGTATCCGAAAGAGTTGGGTTATCGTGAACTATACTTTTAAAACTTTCATAAAATCTTGGCCACGATCTGATGTCGCCATCGAAAGACATTAATTCAATAGGCGGCAATGTAGGTCTCGATCTCAATAACGGAGCGTTTTTTAATACGTCATTTTTTAAATTAGATTCTATTTTTGACAATACAGATTTCACACTCCAGTACATGTCCTCGAATGAATCCCACGTATCTAGTTCTGGTTCGCCATTGTTTACTTGGATGTTTAAAATATTATATTCATTGAGCGTTTTTTCGAACTCAACACGTAGCGTATCTATACAAATGGCGGCAGAAATTAAATCGATATTGTCTTGTTCATTCCGCACCTTTGTAGAGCGATCGTAAATCATCTGCAAGCGCGCAAAAATGGAATTCCGTTTTGATAATTTTAATTTCAATAACATGCTTTTATCATCATCTAATTCAAGAATTTCCGCTTGCTTCGATTGAGGTCTCTTAGCCATATCGAAATATAAAAGGTAAAGATAAAATAATATTTATTTAATAACTTAATAACAATTTCAATGTAATTTCGTATGTATAATGTTTAGTAGTCGGCGCAGATTCCGCTTGGTTCCGTCCGCCGAATTCTAAACTGCGTATGCAAGCAATGTAGGTACCTATTCGACTCAATGCATTCGAGAAATTTCGCTGATCGGCTGATGGCGTTGTGACAAATAACTTACTATCGTATTGTAGGGAACTACAATACAATATTTATTTCTGTGCGATGTATTAACAACAAAATAAGTATTATACGTACTATTTTATAATGCGAATTTTTTTTTTTTTATGAATAAAATAAATATGTAAATATATATGTGCGGGGTTAATTATGCACTAAAATAGTGCTTACGATAAAAATATATATGATGCGGGTTAGTTATATTATAAATACGAGTAATCCTTTATAAGTTATGATACAAATGCGTATGTTATATATAATGCGAATATATAAATAAATATACTTAATATAATATACATAAATATATTTAATTGTCGTATTTGAAAGATAAACGGTTCAAGAATAATACCTCAAAGTATTGGTATATCCGTCTCGTTTAGGACCATAAAATGATGACGCGGATATGTAATATAAAGAAAAAGATAAAGTAGAAGTGAAAAGTGGACTGTATTTTTAAAGGGCGTTTCGTTGCAACCACTGCAAGGCAAAGGAAGGATAAAGGAACACTCACTTACTTGACTTTTCCTTGGTGCTCTGCCTTGTTAGATGGTCACAACTTGGTAGGATCCCACACACACACTCGCGGTAAGAAAACAATTATGGCGAATTTCGGTGAGTTATGAGGAGCGGTAAAACGGGTGAGATGTGGGTGGTGTCGACAGGACGCGGTTTGAAAGGAGACTGATTTTGGATGTAGGGTGGGCAGCAGTTGCAACAATATTATATGTCATTTGATATAAAAAATGCGACAATAATTATAATGACATATTGGCGTCAACATTTTATATATATATATATATATATATATATATATATATATATATATATATATATATATATATATATATATATATATATATATATATATATATATATATATATATATATATATATATATATATATATATATATATATATATATATATATATATATATATATATATATATATATATATATATATATATATATATATATATATATATATATATATATATATATATATATATATATATATATATATATATATATATATATATTTTTTTTTTTTTATTTTGAGTTAAATTTGGACAAAAAACAGCGTTAAGACATAAACAACACAATAATGACATCAGGTATTAAGGCCTATTACATTTTGAAGGAAATTTAAAAAGTGCCAAATAGTCAAATATTTCAAAGTGACCTCAAGTTATTTTTATTTTCAAATTGCTAAAAAAGGCACATCACTTTCATTAAATTGCATTGAAAGAAGCTCGAAATTTGTTATCTTTATTTTCAAATTGCTGAAAAGGACATCACTTTCATAAAAGGGCATTGAAGAATTATCAAGTTTTCATTATAAAATATTTAAATAAAAAATAATTTAACAAACTGACTAATGAAAATGCTGAATTTCCATTAAGCAATAAGCTCGCCAGTGTACTAATTATATGTACAGAAAGATTGAAATAAATAAATAAATATTTTCCATACAAAAATTTTAATACTTTGTGGAGTAACTTGCTAGTGAGGAGTTTAGCGTTGGCCACAACTCACACGCTAATCTCTGAAGTAATTTTAGCATCGTAAGTAATACATAACCTTTACATGTACAAAAAGGTTAAATAAATAATAGATTATCATTTAATATCCGTGATTCTATCCAAAATCATTAGATTCAGAAAGGCCTATTAGATTCAGAAATATCAGAGGTTGATGAGGGAATCGTTAATGCAGAAAAGTGTTTCTTTTTTAAGTTCTGTTATGGTTTTTTAAAAATATATTTATCTAATAAGTTTGATAGGTACTTAAATAAAAGAATACCATTCTTTTTTTTAAATTGAAAAATTCTAAGAATTTCCCGTGGAGAATACGCCAGCTATGATACCAATCAAGTGCATAGTAATGAAAGTAAGCCTCTTGAGAAAACTTGGTACAGAGAATCCTCTGAAGGATTTCAGGGTGGGTGTGGGAGGGGATATTGATGGATGGAAGTATATTGGCTATAAAACAAGGTTAGAGTCTTTTATCTCATGTTCAGTGCTGTCCTGGGAACGACTGCCAACTGTACCTAGTCTGTTTATTGACTTTAATGAGACTATGTACATTCTTTAGAATACTGTTTTTCAAAATAGAAATAATATACAAATTGATTATTGTTTACTTGTTCAATGTCCTTTTTATTGAAACTTATGTACATTAAAGGCTATAGTGCAAGTGATGTACAAACTATAGTGCAACTTGAGTATAATCTGATTATACTCAAGTTTAGCAATAGTTTTGCTTTAACAATTTCGACCATTTAAAAAACTAAGTAAGCGTTGGATTAAACTCAAATCGCAAATAGTAAGTACATAAGTCCGTCCATATTTGATTTCAAAATCGTCTTTTTTTATAGTTGCATATACGCAAACATAGGATTTTTTCCCTGTCGGAAGTTAATGTTATTTTATGACATATTTTTAACATCTCAATAGAGACACAGTTGGTATACTATAGAAGAACCAGGAACTCAAGGCACATACAGGGCTTGTAACCCTGCCCTGTAGGCGCCTTAGATTCTTGGTTCTCCTTTAATATTCCAAATTCGTCTGTATTGAGATGTCAAAAATTTCTCATCAAGTATCATTAGCTCCCGACATGGAATAAATCCATTTTTGGCGTATAGGTATGCAACAATAAAAATATTGGTACAAGTAAAACAAGCCAAAAATGAACTTATACTTCTGGCGCGACCTTGGGAAAACAAAAAAAGACGATACAGTTGCAGTTGCAGACACCCAAGATAGAGAAGGGTGGAAAAAGTTGAAGAAGGGCTACATCTAGCAGTGGAGAGATGTCTGAGAGGAAGAAGTACTGCACTATTTGAGAATATGTACTCGTATTCCTGGCGAACAGAAGATTGTTCTCAAAACCATGTTCCAGTGGCATACCCAATGTGTTCCGTCCATCTTGTGGGGATCTTCGTCTTCCCCAATCTCTTCTACTTACAACCGCACCAACGAAAACCAGCTTTTCAAGGCTATTCTCATTCCGTCTGTTTATGTGTAAAAAAATTTGAAAACTGAACAGACTATGGCAGACAATCTGCCCTTTACCTTTGTTTGCTCATTTATGATGGTTATATTAATTGTTCTTTGCGGCATCCAGGGAATTTATGCATAAGTCTCCAGCGCCATATTTCAAAGGCGTCGATTAATTATTTGCCTGTCGCGGGTTTTGATTGTTCAGCATAGAAAAAATAGGGAAGATAAGTACCCATATTAAGCGAATCTTTGTGGATTTGGAAATACTTCAATTTTTTCAAAACAATGAACAAGTTGATAATATTAGAACTCATTTAGTGGTGTGTATAGGTACAAAATTTTGTGGTCTATATTGCTTTGTTTTATAAATTCAAATACAACACAAAGTCACTTTTCCTATACACATGTGCGAATTTCATGGTACCTATTGATTATTTCTTTGCCTATGAGATTTTAAAATGTACCTCATCATCATCATTGTGTGGGCCCTGGCCTCTTCCAGAATTCTTCTCCAGCCATCCCTGTCCTCCGCCGCTCTCCTCCAGTTTGTTATTCCGATCGCCCTTATGTCGTCTTCTGTGTCATTCAGCCATCTTAGCCTGGGCCTGCATCTGCATTGGTATTAAGAACCTTTTTGGGGATACGATTATCATTAATCCGGCTGACATGTCCCAACCATTGCAATCTACGTACATTTATGACTTGTACAATGCTGGGTTTGTCATATAATGTATGTGGTTCGTGATAATATTGTATTCTTCGAAGTTCATTATCATTTACTGGGCCAAAAATATTTCTCAGGATTTTCCTTTCAAATATCAAGATGATATTTTCATCTCTTTTTGAAGTGTACCTTTTTATTATTTCGAAAAAAAATCTATAATGCATTTGATTAGTATTATGATAAACAAACTTTTAAACAAACCCTTTTCGATCAATTCCAAACGGTATAAATGTACATACTATCGTACAATTTAAATTATTATAGTGAGACGTATATAAGGTGTAGGTATGTTAAAGTTCCTAACGGTTATATTTGTAATAAAGCAGGCAAAGTGAAACGTTCCCAGACAAGGTCTCCTAAAGGTCACAATATACCTATGTTAGGATCAAATACTCTGTCGCCTATTTTAAACTGCAAAGGACCTCGGGACACGTGGGTTCAAGACTGAGAATGTCCCGTGAATTACGACGAGTGTACAGAACAAGGTACCACTTATCTTACGACTCCCACTCTACAACTTCAAATACCGTCTTTATAGTCGATGTGTTCAATAACCCAGGGTTGGCGAATGTTTCGTAAATATTGAATTTAAAAAAATATATATCATTATGTTTTACGGCTCTCTACTCGTCTGCGTGTGATCCTATAATGATATCTCAAATTTCAATACAGTTATTGGTATTCAATACTCTTATTCCAATGAAAAAAACATCTTGTGTCATCTGCTATTTTTTGAAAAGCGTATTTTTTGGTGTTGATCTAGACTACTGATAAGCAAAAACGTATAAAAAAAACAAGGTGAAGACCACATGATTCACTTCAAGACTAAGACTAATAAGACCAAAACCATTCTTGTAAGACCAAAAATCATACATCAATAAAATGATAGAAGTTCTTCAATATTTTCAACGCAACAAATAAAAAAACCTATCTAGCGAATTAGGACTTAATGTAAATTATTCTTTTGATAGTGTTTCCTACCGACATAGTTAATGTTCAAATCCTCCTAAAATTTGTCACGGTCTAGCGTTAGTTCATCTCTAATCATAAATGAAAAAAATAAAAAAGAGTACATGGCTAGAGTCATTACTCGCCTTTTTTTTAATTGACCGTTTTTTAATAACTTCCGAATTATTGTTCAAAGACTACATCGTCTGATAAGGATTATCTTTTTCATTGTCTTCGACGGTCCTAAATACCATATCTGTCCTCCGCTGCGGTCCTCTAATTTTGTGTTCGTAGCAGCTGGGTCGCGTCCTTCCTAACTTCATTCTCCCATCGTAGCCTTGGCTTGCCCACCTTCTTTCTTCCTCTCTGATGTCCTTCCGAAATCCTTTTGAGTACCCGCAATGGCACATAAGAATAATCACTGTCGTTCATTTATTGTATCTTTTATAAACCCTGAACGCTCATCCATCAGAAGTGTCGCGCTGACAGACTAAAATACAGAGGAATTATAATTATATCATGTCCATTCAGGCAGCTAGTATTGCATTTTTATCGCCTCGGTGGAATATCGATTGTCGTGTTGAGAAATTCACACGAATTATACAATATCCAATTCGATCGTGAAAACTCTCCCGGAGAAAATGCCACCGAAAAAATATACCAACCGATAGTGTATTTCCGCCGGAGAAAACTTTCGTTGTCAATTCAATTTTCAGCACCCACATTCGGAAAATTAACCTACATTCATAAGAAGAACAAAAAAAAGTTTGCGGATACATTACTAAAGCTAAAGACCTTCTGTAAAGAAAATGAGGAGGTGTGACAAAAACTATACTGACAACATTTTTTCTCACAAAAGAGTAAAAAAGGCAATGGTGCCGTTAATTCAGCAAATAAATAATAATAATAATAATTTTATTCTAGTCCGTGAGCAGGGGGGGTGCAAAATTACACCAACTATATTTTTCCATACAAAATGTTATAATAAAATTCTTTTTTTACAATAAAGAAAACAAAGATAATAAAGAAGAAATAAAATAAGATATAGATAGTAAACATTTAAAAAAAAAAACATTTTTATATAAATTATATTAATTTTAATCTATAATAGTTCTACACTTGTATCCATCTTTGTGTCAATCTCGGACATTGATGCCTCGTACAGTTTTTATGATTGAATCTTGGATTATTCCATAATCCAAGATTCGATGTCTCAGGACACCAATATGACGGCACTCCTTTGCCGTCGATAACCAAATAAAACTTATGCACTTTACTGGTATGATATTATTATTATAATGATGTTTAAGAACTTATTATTCGGGTTATCGATCTCTGAGACAGGCAAAGTTTCATTTAGTTTGGAAATAATTGGCTCTAGAGATTCTAAGTATATTTTACATTATGTTAACTTATCATTTGTACTGCACAGATACGCTGTAAGCACAAAAAT
Organism: Molanna angustata; assembly: GCA_963576475.1. Taxonomy (NCBI): domain Eukaryota; kingdom Metazoa; phylum Arthropoda; class Insecta; order Trichoptera; family Molannidae; genus Molanna; species Molanna angustata. The sequence continues at coordinate 28,708,439 of OY754973.1, read as the reverse complement.
CATCAAGATAAAACTCATGGTGTGCACTCTTTACGTAATACCTATTTTGAAATTGTTATAAAAACTACCTTGAAAAATCATAACTCTCCGATATTCCGTATTAGCGGAGAGTACTGAGAACTAAACTGAGATTTTTCTCTTGCTGGCTGACCCAGATTTAACAAATCTCATAATTCAAGAAAAGTTGGGACGTGGACGTCTGAATAAAAATATAAACCTTCGATAAAAACTTTAATTATTAATGGTGGATTAACTGTGGGAGTGCCTTTTAATTTTTTCAGAATAGTAACAGTTTGTTTTGTGGCACGGTCTATTAAACTAGGACATAACAAAACTTATAAACAAACAAAAAAAAAATGTATCTAAATCAAACATAAAGAAGATTTTTATTTATCTTATGCTTGGTAAGAGAATTTCAACAGTAAAAAATAACTATAAGAAAAATAAAAACAAGACAGTTGATTTTTATTTTTTTATTTTTATTTTATTTTTACATAGTATTATTAGACATAAAACAGCGTAAATACATTAACAAAGTAGGTACAGTTTTACATGTAAATTTGTCCGAGTTGTACGCTGTATAAAAAATATTGACACGTTTGACGCCCAACTAGGTGAACCTGTTTTAGGACGTCCGATAGGAATAGTTACTATAGTACCAATAACCAACACAACACAACACACACATACAATAATGATTCTAAAAATAAGGTAAATTTAACAAATTTTCAGGTCCAATTAAGTTAGAAGTGAAATCAATTTATTATTTGATTCATCTATACCTATGGATATAAGCCAAGCAATTATTGTTTTTTTTCAGCACATTTCTTGTCAACTGTTTCCAGTCATCAGGTAGAAAATTAAACATTTTGGGGCCAAGAAATCTAAAATTACGCTGTGCGAAAGTAGTGTTTGTTTTTTTCTTTATAATAGTTGACTTTTGAGAATAACGGGTGGAATAAGAATGGCTAGCAATTGGGTATTCCTGTCTATGTTTGTGAGTACCTATTATATTGAATACGTCTCCCACTCCCCATGTATGCCGTGTCTGTTCCGGTTTAGAATGTGCGCGTATTGCCAGTAAAATAATTTTACCCAATTTTATTTTACGCATTCAAAATATTTCTTCAACATAAAAAAATATTTGAAACGAAAAAGTACAAAAGTATCGTTTAAAATGTATTTGCAACATCAATTGATAATATTATTGTTCAAAAAAGAATTTTAAACACCAATAATATTTATCGTTATTAATAAATCTGCGGAATACGTAATTGAATACTGGCAGCATTCTGTACTAACAGGATATGGACAATGGACGGATTCACGGATTGACATTTGACGTTTGACGTGACGCATCGTCATATCTAATTATTTGGTGTTATTTTGTTTGTTGCAGGTATTTAGTGGATGCTCCGTGGATGCCTGCTACCAAAACACGACAAATCAAGAGATGGATGAGTGAGATATGACAGAACAGCGAGATCGTAGGCGAACATTGCGAAATGCTAGGCGAAGAGTAGTTGTTAGTACTGTCAACATAATATCCGGAAGAATAGTGCTAATGCTTTTGCATCCTTCGGTGTTCAGATTGCAGACGTGCCTGGTACCGGACCATACTGTTTGAAAAATTATAGTCTGTATGTTTATAATGCAGATGAAGTTGTAAGGGTACGTTAGTTAGTGTGTTCTATGGGGTACGTATGAGACACCCTTTAAATGTAAGGTGTCAACAAAATAGATGAAGCTCGAGTTGCAATTTTTGGCGGTCCAATGAGAGATATTTTAAACAAACCATCGTCAATCGGTAACAACTATGCAATTTTATTCTAGCTGCATCTGGGGAGGTCTACAATATAATACATTGTGCTAGCGAGCTGTTCCAACAAATGCATACATAGTTTGTGAATCACTTTGTTTAAAGTACATAAGATAATCTATAAAACTGAACGATATGAAAATCTATAAAACTGTTATAGACATTACTGACTGTTAGGACTTACAACTTGATCCTGACATTCAGCTTACTATATAACACAATTATTATGCATGAGTCAGTCATCTGGAATCCACAATTTTGACTTACAGACCTTCTGAAAATTATTAACTTCAACATACCAATGAAATTAAAGGTGAGCTGATTAAGTAACAATTACTTATGTTACTATTCTTATTTATTATACATATTTGTTTAAAAAAATATTATTGTACGTTGCCCATTTTTTTTTAAATAAAATTCTACGAGGAGATGGTCTTTGTAATGGAACAAGAATGGTTGTAAAAAATATGAGTAAGTATTCAGAAAATATTGTAATTAAAGAGATTTTAAATTGATTTATAAACATTTAGTTCTCTCTCATATGTATGCTTTGAACATTTTGACAAATAAGTATGTACATGTTCACTTATGAAATACTTCAAATTTATTTATTTACATGTACCGAATATGTATTTCATTGTGAAAAAATCTTGAGAAGCATGTCTATATATATTGAAATGTTTTTTTAGCAAGATGATTAATTTATATCAATAAATATACACCAATAACTTATTGTTTAGTTGATTTATATGGTGCACATTATACATTGTTTTCCATATATTATATACCCTAAATTACATTTAAAATCAATCGTAGGGCGTCTATTGGATTAATCATCTAATAGCAATGTAGATCAAATCATGATAGCTTTGTATTGACTGATAATGACATTATGAAAACATTTATATTGAATAATTACACATTATGTGCTTAAGTAAAATTTGATTTTTTTACAATTTTTCCTTTATATAATAAATTCGATAAACTTACAAAATATTCTAGCATGTATAAGGGCATCTTTAAGCATTGATTTATATGGTGCAGATTATAGGGCAGGACGGTGAACGTTTGTATGGATATTTGTTCGTAGTATATATTATGTATGTAATACAAGTGTTCTAGATTATGTTGGGTGTTCCAGGGTTAACTTATATTTACTCATATGTTCAATAGAGAAAAGAGTGAAAGCAGAACAGTGTTTCAAATAAAAGTAGAGAATGAATGGCTTGAACAAGTCGACGAGTATGTCTATCAGGGTAGTATGTTCCAACGGAATGGACGGCCTGATAAGGATATTGAAAGAAGAGTTATGGCAGAAAACAGAGTGAATGGAGCGCTTAGACCAGTTATGAATGATCGCAACATATCAAGAGACGCTAAAGTTGCCATTCATAATGCAATCGTAGTGCCAACCTTGACGTATGCAAGTAAGACCTGGACATGGCAGAAGTCGCATGAAAGCAGAATAAATGCAGTTGAATTGAGATCGCTTAGAAGAATTTGTAACAGAACGATGTACGACAGAGTTCGGAATGAAGATACAAGGAAAGAATGTAAGATGAAGGAAGATGTAATTAACAGAATGAAAGTTAACACATTGAGATGGTTTTGCCACTTGGGAAGAATGAACGAAGAACGCCTGACGAAGAAAATATACAAAGCTGACAGGAACGGAATAAGAGGTCGCGGGCGCCCAAGAAAAGGATGGCACGACCATGTAAACGTTATTTTGAAATATGGAAATGTAAGAAGCTTGAACAACAGACGAACATGTATAAGACGATGTATGAATGTTGATGAGGCGATGAATGTGTGTCAAGATAGAAAAATGTGGCGTTCGGTTCTCTCTGCCTACCCCGTGAGGGACATGGCGTGATGGTATGTATGTGTGTTCAATATTGTTTTTATAATATTTTGACAAATAAGTATTTACATTTTTGCCTATGACATTATTCAAATTAATACAACCAGTACATATTCAAAACCATCCAAGTTTGTTTAAAGTACATAAGATAATAATCTATAAAACTGAATGATATGAAAATCTGTAAAACTGTTAGACATTACTGACTAAGGACTTACAACTTTACCTGGATAGACTAACTTCTTATTTTGACTCTAATAAGCTGTTACTAAATGTAGAAAAATGTCACTCCATTACATTCTCTAGGAAAAAAAGTACAATACAATACACATACAAAATCAATAGGGAGGCGATTGATAAGAAATCAGACTGTAGAGACTTATGTATACAACTGGACAGTAAACTTTTATTTGACAAACACCATTATACTGAAAGCTTATAAAATGTTGGGATTCCTGATGAGAGTATGTAAACCATTCACACAAATGAAAACATTTAGCTTACTGTATAACACAATTGTTAGAAGTCAATTGGAACAAGGGTCAGTCATTTGGAATCCACAATATAATACTTATATTAACAGTATAGAATGAATACAATAAATATTTTTGAAAAACATGAAGTACAAATTTGGTAATAACTACAAACATGAATTGCAGACTTTACAGACAAGACGAAGGACCTCAGACTTAATGTACCTTTATGGCATAAAAAACTTCAAAATTGACTGTATAGACCTTATGAAAATGATTAACTTCAACATACCAAATAGACAAACAAGATACACCTTAACGTTCTTTTTGGACTAAAAAAAAACACTAATGCCGCTCAGAATTCCCCATTGTACCAATGCCTTACCACATATAATAATTTGGAAAAACTCAGTTCCGTGGACATATTATGTATGTCCAGGAGCCACGCTATACAGGAATAATAATTTGTTTTGTTATCAGCAGTGAGTACATGCAAAATGAAATCAAAGGTGGGCTGATTAAGTAACAATTACTTATGTTGCTATTCGTATTATATTTGTTTAAAACAATATTATTGTAGTTGCCCATTTAAAAAAAAAATAACGGAACATCAACAACATTTGAGAGTTGAATGCTTATAGCATGCCTATATACATTGAAACATTATACATAATAATATTATGTGCTTAAGTACAATTTAAATGTTTTTTTAGAAATATGATTCATTTATATTGATAAATATACTCACACTAATAACTTATTGTTTAATTTCTATTATGGTAACATTATTAAACATTGAACTAATAATATAATAAATTAATGAATATCTTAATTACAAATCACTATTGATAACATTCAATACTTTGTAAGTTCGATGAATACCTGAATTGGTTCGATGTGCAGCGGTCATAGGTTGGTGAGAAGCGTTAAAAAAACGATGCTTGGCATAAAACAAATGGCGCGCAGCGCCCAATGAAATGCGCGTAGCGCATAAATAAAGGCGCGAAGCGCCTAAAAAAATGGCGCGTAGCGCCAAACCGGGGTTGGGCCGCGAAGCGGCCAGGGGCGGAGCCCCTAGTGTAGGATTATTTTGCTAATTTACAGTTGTCTGACATTTAAGACTTTAAAATCAGTGAATAATAGATTACTGGGATATCTGAATAGTTTATTGAGAATTATTCGTATAATTGATTTTTGAATTTTTAAAAGTGGATCCAGAACAGTCATACTACAACCTCCCCATCCAATACATCCATACTGCATTACTGAATTGCAAAGTGCATAATAAATTTGCCTTAAGTCTTGTGTCTCAAGGATATTTTTGGTGTTGGTAAATATAAATATGAGTTTTTTTTTAACTTTTTACAAATCTACATGTTTATTCCATTTGAGAAATTTATCAATGTATATTTATTATTTATTTATTTATTTAAATCCACAATAACCATACAAAAAAAAATTACAACAATACGACAGTGAAACATAGAACAAAAAAAAAAAAAATTAAAAATTGACAATTTAGTATAACATGTTGGCACTGACAAAATTAATAAAATCTATACCCAAATACTTACGACTGAATCAATAGATTTACAATTGCACATATTTAAAATACTAGAGGATATACATTGCAGAAGTAAGGAGGATGGTGCTGTGTAAAAATATGTTAACCCACTAGAATTATGGCCAAAAATATAAATCAAAAGGTAAATACATGTTTAGCTAAAGTAGAGGGTCGACAAATTAATATAACCATGTTTATAAATTAACATTACCATGTTTGTTTGCTGCTTTCAGCAAATTATCAAATGTTCAGAAATCTAAAAATATCCCAATACACTTAAAAAAGTTTTTGACGCATGCGTACTCCCTGTGCCTACTTACGGCTTTGAAACATCCGCATTGACTAAGAGAATGATGGAAAAGCTAAGGGTGGACACAAAGAGCGATGGAAAGAAGAATGTTGAATATCTCGCTAAGGAACCATAAAACTAAAGAATGGATTAGAAATAACACAGGAATAGCGGATGTGGCCGAAAGAATAGCGGAGTTAAAGTGGAGTTGGGCGAGTCATATATCTCGGATGTCCGACGACCAATGGACAAAAGTTGTGATGGACTGGAGGCCAAGAACAGGAAGCAGAAGCGTGGGAAGCGTGGATTTCCTGTCTTCTGAGAGTGCTAGAGCAGTTTGCACCACGTGATCATTTTTTCTTCTCATTATAAGTCAATACCATCTGAATAACTCTCTTATAGCTTTTCTGGTATGGGGGCTACTCCAAAGCTTCCTCTTATAAGCTCATTTCGAATTTTATGAAGCTTTGCCACACCGCCCACCCATGTCAGCATTTTATTATTAATATTACTTATATTATAACTATTCATAAATTTGATGTATTGATTATTTATTGGTCATCCCGACACACATCGCCGCACATTTGATTTTTTTTCTAATCCCAAATTATATTTACATATGTCGTAATGTCTGCGTTGTGCGAGCGTCGCGGTCTGCGGCAAGTTCTGTCTAATAAGTTGAAGGGTGTGAAACCACAGTGGGAATTCGATATCTGAACCATTTTATTTCCAAGGAAATGTATTCTACATTTTTCCATAAATTTCTCCGGTCACAAATGCTTGAATATAAATGCCTACAACAATATTGGACAAAAATTCATAATGTAATGTCCAAACAAATATCCAATCTCCTACGAGGAATGCCTTAGGGGGTTATTTTGGACGTATTTTATTTTTATTTTATTAAAAAAGGGAAATCATAGCTTTATCGGAAATATTTTTATCGTTGACCTTTATTAAATGATATCAAAATTTGGAATTTGGTTCATACAAAGTGTTTGAACAATTTTATTTATAACGATTCACTTTCCTAAGTCATCTACTTGTTCTGATTGTACATTCTCCACTCGTATCTCGCTTTTTTTCATTTAGTTACATTCATTCTCAGTCCATTTTGCATGCATCCATCGAACACTTAGAAAGCATGTTTCAGCGTGATGGAAGACTAGAAGACTAGGTGCATTAAGATCTGTAATGGCTGTTTTAATAATTGTATGCATGTAGTGTGTGCTGTCCTTTCTGAAATGAATATATGGCAGTGTGAACAAATCTATTGACGCATCCAGAGAACGAAAAAAATGTAAAATACATAAATTGATGTCTATGTATATGAAATGCGATCTTCATAGAACAATTTATATAATGAGGTCTGTATAAAATTTGATCTGTTGCAGAACAAAGTCTGCCCAGGCCAATTGATTATTACTATATTATAATCCTTTATCTATAATAATTATTACAGATCTATTACGTCATTGGGTTAATTTTAAACCATTAAACGTTCAGAGTATTACACTGTGCAAAGTTAAAACTGTGTAAAATGCACAATGTGACAATGTTATCCTTTGCAAGCAGTTAATAACAAAAGAACAATCAGTCCATAGTCCATGTACATATGTGTGAATTGTGAATGGCGAAATCACACAAAATGTGGATTGCCAACTTTAAATCGTGAATACGTCGTAATTGGGGCATTACCAATCTCACTCACCAAAGGCCGGGGGATATTCAATATTTACATATCAGAAAAGTCCATAAGAACGAAAACGTGGTGGTAGGTTTGTATACGCCACACGTATCAGAAGAAACTCCCAATGATATTTGATATACATATACCATCGCGCTGTGTCTCTGATGGGGAAGGCAGAAAGAATCCTATTGCTTTGTCATTTGATTGATGACATTTTACATGTATCATGATGAGGTTCATTGATATTTGGCACTCAATTGGTTGATATAGTTTTTTTTTATATTTCTACTTTATTATTTGATATATTTTTGTTTAGTTAGGTATATGTACCTACATTATTTTGTATAGAATCACAATGTCACGAACGATATAAATGAATACTTTTTATTTCTATAGTTTTCAAATATTAATACACTATATTAATAAATCGTATTTTTAATAAATATTTTAAGATTCCTTTGGTATCACGATAACAGTATTGTAAAACGGTTGTGACATAACAATAAATCTACATAAAATATTTCAATGGATGTCATTATCCGTCTGATAGTGTTTTAATGACGGATTTGGATTAAAATTTAACGGATAATGAGTATCTATTCGTTTGCAAAACATGTAGCTGATTAAATTTGCTTTGATTAACAAAAACAAAATTCAAGCAAGTAAATTTTTGAAATATAATTATACTTATAATCAATTCTTTCGGAGTAAGCTCTGTGGCTCATTTTTAAAATAATAAAGCAGTAATTATAATAATAATAATTAATGAAGTTGAGAAGCTACAAGATATGCATATCAGACGAGAATTTGAAAGAATGGTTGATTGCGCTCTAGGTACCCACATAGCGAAAGATATGGATGTAAGTGAAGCATGGGAGATACTAAAAAACACTGTAACTGGTGCAGCAAAGAATGCATGCGGTGAGGCGAAAAGAGGTAGAATGAAAGGAGATGCATGGTGGAATAAATAAGTACAGGAAATAGTGAAAGAGAAACACAAAGCATGGAAGAATTGGTTGGCATGTAAAGGAGAAAAGAATGAAAAAAAAAAGAAGCAAAGAAAGTATATAATGAATGCAAGAGGAAAACAAAAGAAGTTGTGAAAAGGGAGAAAAGAGCCTTGAAAGAAAGAGAAAGTATTACAATTTTGAATGATTTTTCTGGTAACAAAAAAATATTTTGGAAAAGAGTGAATAGAAGAAAGCAAGAATCGTCGAATGGAACAAAATGTATTAAGGACAAAGATGGAAATTTGGTTATGGATGAAACAAAAGTCATGCAGAGATGGAAGGAGTATTTTGAAGAATTGTATGAAAGTTCGCAGAGCGAAAGTGCGAGGTGTGAAAGTATGACACAGAATGGAAATGGGAATGATAGCGAAAAAATTTCAATAGATGAAGTTAGAGAAGCAGTGAAGCATGCGAGTACAGGAAATGCTGCGGGATTTGATTGTGTAACATCTGAATTCATCAAATATGCTGGCAAAAAGGCGATGAAATGGTGTCACAGCCTCTTCAATAAGTGTTGGGAGACAGGACATACCCCACCGGATTGGAGGAACGCAGTGATAGTACCTCTGTTCAAAAAAGGGTCAAAATTAGATTGCCAGAATTATCGAGCCATCAGTCTGCTGAGTTCAGTTGGAAAACTGTATGCTAGGATATTGGATAAAAAGTTACGAAGGGTTACTGAAAGCAAGGTATGGGATGCACAAGGAGCGTTTGTTAGGGGTAGAGGATGCACTGACCAAATTTTCTCCCTTCGAATGGCAACTGAAAAGGTTCTGGCCAAAAACCAGAAGCTTTTCTGTGCTTTCATTGACCTGGAAAAGGCCTATGATAAAGTCGACCGGGAAAAACTTTGGGACGTGCTATCAGTGTACGGAGTGGAAGGTATGTTGATAGGAGCAATTGCATCTCTTTATGAGGGTAGCCAGGCCTGTGTGAGGGTTAATAACTCACTCACAGAATGGTTCCCCATCAACAAGGGAGTACGACAGGGTTGCGTCTTATCACCGTGTCTTTTCAATTTGTACATTGACTACTGTGTAAAAGAACTGAAGAATGTAAACATCGGTTTGAAGCTGGAAGGGGTCAATGTATGCGATCTTATGTATGCGGATGACAAAGTATTAATGGCAGAAAGTGTGAAAGATCTAGAGCGCTTGGTAAAAATGGTATTCGAGGGATGCATCCAAAATGGACTGAGAATGAATGGAGCTAAGTCTAAAGTTATGGTAATTGAAAAAAGCGAAAGAAGAACAGAATGCGAAATACGAGTGAATAATGAATTACTAGAACAAGTGGATGAATATTTGTATCTAGGAAGTAGCGTGATGGAAGACTGGAAAAGGATATAGAAAGAAGGGTAACGGCAGCAAATAGGGTGAACGGTGCATTAAGAACAATAATGGCCGAACCGATTATCTCAAGGCCAGCAAAGCTAGCTGTGCACAAAGCAATAGCCGTACCAACATTAATGTATGCAAGTGAGACATGGACATGGCAGAAAACGCATGAAAGTAAAATTAACACTGTGGAAATGAGGTCCCTAAGATGAATGTGTGGTAGAACGATCTATGATAGGATAAAAAATGTGGACATCAGACGAGAATGCAAGATTGAAATAGATATTGTGAGTAGAATAAAAGTAAATAAACTACGATGGTTCGGACATGTGGAGAGAATGAATGATGAGCGCCTGACAAAGAAAGTATACACGGCTGAAAAGAGTGGAATGAGAGGTCGTGGCCGCCCGAGAAAGAGTTGGCATGATCATATAAATGAGATTTTGAAAGATGGTAATATACGAAGTCAAAATAATAGGAGAGCATGTATGACGCGATGCATGGATGTAAATGAGGCAAAACATGTATGTCAAGATAGAGGTGTCTGGCGTTCGGTCCTCTCTGCCTACCCCAAGTAGGGATACGGCGTGATGGTATGTATGTATGTATGTATAATTAATGAATTCTTTATTTCTCTTAAACATAATAAAAAAAACTTTGTTATTAGAAAAAAATTATAATATAACATAGAAAAACAACAATAATTACATAAGATATAAAGATCATATTGTACAACCTCAAAATAAAAAACAAATTATAATTGAATTTGTTAACATAACTTGAAAAAAAATTCAACAATTATGAAGTATATAAATAAATATAAACATATAAATGCCTGTTTGTGGGTATTGATGTAAGATCGATTTCTAGATTACTTCTAAGAAAAAATTAATTCTTGCTTCACCTCTGATATGGTATTCTGTATTTTTTTCTTAGGAAGAAAGAAAAATGTATTCTTGCTTCACCTCTAACAAGATATTCTGTATGTTCTTATTAGGATGAAGAAAAAATGAATTCTTGCTTCACCTCTGTTATGGTATTCTGTATTTTTTTCTTAGGATGAAAGAAAAATGTATTCTTGCTTCACCTCTAACAAGATATTCTGTATGTTCTTATTAGGATGAAGAAAAAATAAATTCTTGCTTCACCTTTGTTATGGTATTGTGTATTTTTTTCTTAGGATGAAAGAAAAATTTATTCTTGCTTCACTTCTAACAAGATATTCTGTATGTTCTTATTAGGATGAAGAAAAAATGTATTCTTGCTTTACCTCTAACAAGATATATTATGTAGTATGTTCTTATTACGATGAAGGAAAAATGTATTCTTTCTTCACCTCTAACAAGAAATTCTGTATGTTCTTATTAGGATGAAGGAAACATATATTCTTGCTTCACCTCTAACAAGATATCCACCACCATCCTGCACCATCAATTGCAGTGCATTTTGATCATTTATATTTTTAAATAATCACCAACAAGTATTACCAACCATAAAAAAAGAAATCTTTTCTCACTTATAAATTAACGTATTAAACTAGCTTTTGTTTTAATTTTTTTTCTAGCTATAATGTTTTTCTTTTTTATCTGTTTGTGCTTAATTGTATCTTCTATAGTATTTTTATCTTTTTGTTTTCTTTTATTAACATCTTTCACTTTTTTTCTGATCTTAATTTCTATTGTATCTGTTCATTTTTATATAAATTCCAATTAAGATATTTTTATTTTCTTATAGATTTGTATGCCAATTTTTAATGCAGGATGTGGCCACTTGTAATTGACTGACCAGTTTTATATTAGCTTTTTCTTATTTTATGAACCTATTGATGTATAATTACTTGTTAGCTGTAAGTGGTACTTAATAATAAATAAATAAATAAATTAATTGAAAAGGAATACACAAAATATATGTAGATATGTACATTCGCAAATATAATTAGTGTGCCAATGTAACAACGTTTGTTAAATAGAAATGTCACAAACATACATATTTATTGAATGGAATAGGTAAAGCATAAATAAAATATGTCCATCGTCAATGTTACAGAAGCAAAGAGATCATAATAAGAGTTTGGCCGAATAATCAGATTCGATTTCAGTCACTGTAAGCTTACAGAAGTTGTGCGCTTGGAAGGGGCCAGATGCAGATTCAGTTAATTAAGCTTGCCATTTAAGTTCTGAAGATTCGTTATCAGGTTTTCTTTTGCAGTTTCTATATCTCTATTAAACGAGTATATTACGATATCGTCCGCATATTGTAGGATTTTACAATCTTTCGTAACAATGGAATGTACTTGTGCGCAATAAAGATTAAAAAGTATTGGGCTAATACAGATCCCTGAGGCAATCCTTTATATATTTTTCTGACTATTCGGGAATCGGTAGTCTCAATAACTATACTGCGCTCAGAGAGAATATTATGGATCAAGTTCGTCAAAAGACGCGGTACTCCCAAGCCCAATAGAATCTCACTCAATCTCTCTAATAAAACGTTGTCGAATGCAGAAACGATATCCAAAAACTGGCAATTACCACTCCTTTTTTATTAAATGCGTAACAAGTATGCTTAAATTATCCAAACACGACTTAGTTTTTCGAAATCCAAACTGATGAGCAGGTATGAGTTTGTTATGTTCCATGTACCAATCCAACCTATTCTTAATCATGTGTTCAAGTATCTTTAAAACGCAAGAAGATAAGGCAATTGGCCGATATGAATTACTGTAAGCAGGATCCTTTCCAGGTTTCAAGATGGGGATTATTTTTTGGGAATGCCATTCCTCGGGTATGTAACCTGTAGATAGACATAAGTTAAAAAATGAAAGAAGATGAGTTTTGAAGTCATCTGGAAGGAATTTTAAAGCAGGGTAAGTGATGTCGTCTAACCCTGGAGATGTACTCCTGACAGCTTTCAAAGGGATGATCAACTCACTTAGCGAGAAAGAAGAGTCTAACATTGACAGCCGAGGTTGAGGAATAATAGTCTGCATCTTCAGTTCACTATAATTGGGAACAAAAGGAGCTGCCAATTTGTCGCAAAACTCTTCAAGACATGAATCATTTCTTGTTGAATTTTTTGGGGAGGCGACTGAGCCTCTGAAACGTCTTATGGAGTTCCAAACCACTGAAGTGGGGGTTCTAGGCGACAAAGAATTGCAGAAGTTATACCATCCTCTTCTTTTTTTTGCGTAACTTTTTTTTTGTTTGTGCTTAGATTTGTTTGGCATACAGAAAAATTTCCATGGTCATATTATTTTGAAAAGATTTTACTGCAAATTTACGCTTTTTAACCATTTCAGTACATTCTCTGTCCCACCAAGGTGGAGAAGGACGGGTTTTATTTAGGTGTTCAGAGTATTTGAGTACAGAACAGTCAATTGAGTCTTGTATGATACTCTTCAGAGTTTTATAGCATTTCTCAACATCTGGAAAAAGAAATATACTGCCATATTTACTATCAAGTTTAAATTGGATGGAATTATTATATTCCTGCCAATTGGCTTTGTTGAAATTTTTTCCTTGTCTAGAAGATCTCGATGTGAGGGTAAATCTAATGTGCAAATTCAATATAATGGGATAGTGATCACTAGACAATGGATCTCTCATTACCTGCCATAAGGACTGGCAGGCTAATGAAGAAGATACTATTGATAAATCCACTGCGGGTTTTGAGAAGGAGGGGAAAATCTGGTTGGAGAACCATCGTTCAGTATGCATAAATTATGCAAGTCTACAAATGATAGTATACATCTTCCAGAACTATCTATATCACTGAATGGCTATTGAAATCTCCAAGAATTACATAAGGTGGAGGAACGAGATCTATTATTGAGTTCCAATATTGTTCATCGATAGATTTATGAGGAGGAATGTTTGTAGAGATATATGTAATGTTTGAAACCGAGATAGCAACTACTTGAACTTCTTGATTTGGTGGTAAGGAGATTCGTTTCCAAGAAAGCGATCTTTGTATTAAAAAGGCAGTGCCTCCACCTCTAGAATATAAACGATCATCCCGAACACAATCATAGCCCGGTATGTTATAATATTGGCCACTTTACAGCCAAGTTTCATTTAAAGCACAAATTTTTATTTGATATTTTTGTAATAAATGAATTAAATATATAATTAAATACGTGAAATGTAATTTTAATAAATCAATATAAATTTAAATCCTTCTTCGGTTCCGTTTCAAATTCCGTCCGACATTTTACGTCCATTTTCGGCCAATCTCCAACAGACGCTGTCCAGCAATGAATCAAATACAATTAACGTCTCCATCAAAGCAATTAAGGTTTCCATTGATGGGAAAACTCGTCACCATTGCTAGATTGGCTGGTCATAATAATCGGCTAAATATGTACTGAGACAACTGGTCTGCAGAGTATTGACGTTATTAGTTATTATTCCGCATGACTGACAAAACTATACGATTTTGTGGAAAACAAAAATTTATTTAACATTCAATAAATTACATAATAGATAGACACATACATATCTACCTATATCCAATTAAAATATTATTTTTTGTGACCTTTAATATATTTTTTTAATAAAACGAGTAAGTTATGCCAAAAATAAACTCTCCATTACTTTAAGTTATCGGCAAAAATCTTGACATATTTAGTTGACGGGACAGTCTTTGCAGATACCAAATAAGCAAAACTCTTAATTTGAGCTATATGAGCAGTCCACGTAATCTTTAAAATTATTTACCGATTAGTTTGTGTACGTATACATTTTTTTCCTCTTTGAAGATTGACGCTGAACCTGATGACGTATCCCTCCTGTTCAGTCTCCTGGCTTTTATTATTTTACCACAAGAATCTACCTGGTACACTTGTAAACTCTATAATTTCTTCTTCACTTAAGTCTAAATCTACGGACCTCACTAAACCCATTTTAGTTATTTTAAAAGTAGGTATGTACGCTTTTATATCATTTTTAGCAACAAAATCGCTTGTTATGAAGTTGTTTGCACTGAGTGCAGAGGTAAATATTAGTACAATTTTGTTCCTCCCTTCCCTTCTCCCTTAACTCCACCGATAGCAATATCTTTGATTTTGTTATTAAATAATTTCCTTCCAAAAGACTTCCGTTTTATTTTCTATATTTTGGACGTACACTATAAAAGGCCCTGTAGAGTAAGCAGGGTAAAATTTCTTAATATAATCTTTTTTGGGCGGGGAAGGCTGAGGAGAAGAACGACCTATTACCGGATCCGAGGAACCCTGTTTAAGTAAAGCATCATCAGCTTTCCTTGTGATAATCGAAAAGTTGAAAGTTGTATATATTTAGTCAATTTAAATCTGTTTACAAGTGTGTTCTAAGCGTCCATCTGTCGGATGAGACATTGAGACATTCTTTTTGTTGAAACATTGAGAAATGTCATTTCCCCGGCGATCTTTCAAAAGCTTCGAGGTTTTGGACTACAGATGTCACTGTAGATCAGACAATGCATATATATACCATCACGCCATGTCCCTCACGGGTTGGGTAGAGAGAATCAAAAGCTACATTTTTCCATCCTGACACACATTCATCACCTCGTCAACATTAATGCATCCTGTCATTTATGTTCGTCTTTTGTTCACACTTCAAACATTTACGTCTTTCAGAATATCGTCCACATGGTCGTGCCATCCTTTTTTTGGGAGCCTCCGACATCTTGTTCCGTTCCTGTCAGCTTTGTTTATTTTCTTCGTCAGGCGTTCTTCATTCGTTCTTCTTAACTTGTCACACAATCTCACTTTGTTAACTTTCGTCCTTTTAATAAAATCTTTCTTATTTATATATGTATTTATGAATTCATTTATTTATTTATTTATTTATTTATTTATTTATTTATTTGTTTATTTATTTATTTATTTATTTTTTTGTTTATTTATTTTTTTGTTTATTTATTTATTTATTAATTTATTAATTAATTTATTAATTTATTAATTTATTTATTTATTTATTTATTTATTTATTTATTTATTTATTTATTTATTTATTTATTTATTTATTTATTTATTTATTTTTTTGTTTATTTGTTTTTTTGTTTATTTATTTATTTATTTATTAATTTATTAATTAATTAATTTATTTATTTATTTATTTATTTTTTTATTATTTATTTATTTATTTATTTATTTATTTATTTACTTATTTATTTATTTAAGGGACAAATAATACAGTCTTATAAGATAAACAGAGAAAATACACCATGAAAAGAAAAAAACATACCAATTACTTTTGTCCACAATAATTTATGTAAGTACATGAAATAATCATAGAAGAATGTACCTACAATACAACAAAAAATAAATTTAAATATACTTAAAACTATTAATCATATTATTCATATATTTCACACATTTGCCCGTGACGGGAAAGGAAAGGAAGGGAGATGGACGTAATTTGTTACTGTTGTGAAAAATAACAATCTGCTAGATAAAACTAAAAATCAAAATATATATTATATAAATATGCACTACATACTTATATATCATATAAATACTACAAACAAATACTTACTTATATTTTTTTATAAAATGTTTTAACTGTATTTGTGTTTTTTTGTTTACGTTTTGTAAATAGATTTCTCTGTGTGTATGCAATTTGAATAATAATTTTACTATTTTGAAACATATTTTTATATTTATATATTAATTATGAATACAAGAAAATAAAGTATGGGAAAATGAGAAGTAATGGAAGGATTTTGTCGATAAACAATAGGTGGTGCCCGCCACCCTACCGATTTTTTATGATGTGCTCTAGAGTAAAAAAGGTTGGTAGTCCCTGATCTATATAATCATCTTACATCCTTGTATTGTGTCCTCATTTCGTATGACTATACATCTCCTTCCATTTTTCAAAATTAATTTATTTCAAATTCATTCTCTATTAGTGTTAACATAAATATATTCATTTCTGAAAATAATTTAAACGATTCTGTGTTTAGTATCTCTTGCATTATTATAGTCTGTGTAGGATTTGTGCTTTGCAATAAGACAGCGGTCAAATTCATGTATTATTCAGAGTTCATGGGTCCCAAAATGGGTTAAAGTTTATGGCCAATGTTAAACTTTACCCAAGTGGACAACCGCCACTCGTATAAATTACCATTAACTTTACTTTTCTACACTCTATACCTACATACCTTCTCTATTACATCTAATATGGCTAATATGTTTTCATCGGTAACTGTTAAGCCGTACCGCTGATGACATTTTTTTTGACGAAGCTCTTATAAATAGGTACAAAAGTAAATTCACAAATATGAAAATGAAAGTATTTTTTTTTTCATTCTAAAGTAGAGGCGCTGATATTGTAAAAATTATTATGAGAAAAGTAAAATTTTAGTATTCCCACTTCATTGTCCGGAGCCGCGAAATTCTCACACATATCTCACTATCTACGAAATCTTCACTGGCTAAAAGTGCCAGAGAGAATCAAGTACGAATTATGTTTGTTGACTTTCAAAGCGATCCATGGCATGGTTCCCACGTATCTTTCAGACTTCTGCATCACATTCTGCATATTATACACTGGCAGGTTTTCTTGAAAAAGTTATAAATTATACTTGCACATTGTAATAATTATGTCAATATTTATGGTGATACATATTTCTTTTATTGTTTAACGGTAGGTATACAAATATTTATTTATTTATTTTCTTTGAGAAGCTACAGCTCATTTACAGTTTAATGATACAATATTATTTTTACAGTGTTAGAGCCAAATAAAAGCATTCCATCAACATAATATTAAAAAAATAACAGTCTACAAGCCAAAAATATTCATACACACACATTCATACACACCCTCACACATACATACATATACATACACACATATATACAACAACTAGGAAAGAGAAGAGAAAGGAGAGAAGAGAGACTAGAAGGACAGGACAGAGGGATATTGGTTGCGCATCACCTTCAGAACATCATGTCTAAATCTATAATATTTCGCGCTGAATATGTTTATCTCAGCTGAGAATGTGTTGTTTTATTGGCTGCATATATGCATGTTATTGTGGAATTTTTCCTGATATTCGTTCTACTTTTTGGAACATGAAGTAATTGAATATTATAAAGGTACCATTGTTTTAAATTAAATATATCACACCATTTCTGTTTGTTAACATAATAAAATTTAAAAATTTACGAACCAACTTTGTTCATGATATAAAAATATCCTTTATGGACTATTCAATATGCCTTTCTTAGAAGTTACAAATACTATGGATTTTCAAAGAACAAACATTTATTTCTAGCTTAGCTTAGCTGCCTTTCAAATGTCCTTTTTGTTGCAAAAACGGAATGATGAATCGTTGGCGGTGTAAAAACCTTTTCCGATATTCCCTCAGCGTAATTAGTTGAGATGTTTCGTGTTTATTTTTTTCATAAAAACTCTTTGTATTTTTCTACTTTTTCAATTTTCTTTCAAAGGTTTAGAATTAGCCGGCTCTTACTCTCACCCGGAACATTTCATTGGTTTTTGAAGTGAATATTACAAGTTGAAATATAAATAACAAAAAATATATTTTTGAACCTAGCTCGTGATCAAAATTGAGACATAGCCTTTGCCTAACTTAAGGCGTTTTTTGTCTTGGTATAAAAACTAGTAAGGTAATCTACTAAGCACAAAGAAAAATAATGTTTTGTACTACATAAAAAATACTTCATAAGTAGAAAAAACACATTTTTTTCTGTGATAAAACAAAAAATATTTTTTGTAAATTTGGTTTGTAACCATCAATGAAAATAAATCGTTTCTCATTGCATAAAAAATAATCATGATTCTTAATAAATAAAATTCATATGAAATTCTACTGTCGATTCATTCAAGAGAATTCATTTCTCTTAAAAAATCGACAGTATTAATGTGTCTGTGTGTGTTTGTCCCCCCCCCCTTATAACTTTTGATCCGCTTGATTCACAGAGCCTAAAATTTCATAAAGTACAGAAAATTTTAAGCCAAAAAACTTTTATACTCACTTTAATACTAATTTTTATTTTAGTCAGGGGTTATCGACTTTTGAATTTTTGTTTTATTTTTCTCAAAACCCACATGCGCTGAAAAATTGTATGAATATTAACAAATATAATTATTTTATTAAAAAAAGTTTCAGAGTTTCGCAAACATGTTTTATTAAGAAAAACATTTTTTTATGATAAATCAATGTGTTTAACTACCTACCTATATTTCCAAAGTTTTTAAAACTATTTTAATACCCCGAAACACCTACTACTACATAATTAATTTTTTTTACTAAAAATATGCACATTAGAGTAATACACCTCAACTTTTTGTACAATTTTTGTAAAAATTGAATAGAGTGACCACATTGTTTCATACAGTTTGTATGGCAGTATACACAACACAATATCTACGGGGACTCGGGGAATATTTTGATACTTAATCTCCAAACATACATACATTCCGTCAAGTTTTTTTTAATATTCTGGGAAGGAAAAAGAGGACAGACCTCCATACTATCCTATCCTTACATACATACCAACATGTTTTATAAAGAAAACAAAATATCTTAAAAAAATATTCAATAATTTGGGTTTATACTTTGGTGCGCATTCTTTAACTATACATATATCGCCATTGGCAGTTGAATATCATGTACTACATGCAATTAGTTTAGAAAAATAATCATTAGGGATATTGTATAAATCCAAACGTAAAGAGTGTTTCAAAAGAGATAAAGCTCAATTTGAAATCTGTACCTTGTTTATTTTTTATGTACGATTAGAGAAAAGAGTGATTCTTATTTATATTGAAGGGATGTTTTGAAATATTTCGGAGTTAGACTACGAATAATCAAATATTATATTACGTATTACGTAATTAAAACAAGTTATATTTTTTGGAGAACATAATATTATTATGATCAAAAATGAGCATCAAAACAAAAGAATGTACTATAAACATGTACCTGGTTCATAAAAGAAAAAAATCTTTTGAGATCAACCACGGTTTAGTGCTTGTTACGTTGTTAAAAAAACTAACGAAAACATAACTTTCCACTATCACAAAGTAGTACACAGAAAAAATATAATATTTCTTAGTGAAATGCGTATTGTGATACAAAAAATTGTAAAGATATATTAGTCAAAGACCCTTAACATACAAACTCGTAAATTGTACAAATTAACAAACACTTCAACGCCGGCGAGTGTCAAAACAAGTTAGATTTATTGGTCGAGAGTCAAAAAAGTTTATTATGATAAAAATATTTCTACTATTATCTGTTAGGTGCCTTGGTTGCCGTTTATATGAACTCTTAAATTATTTGCTGATCCGAGAAATAAATAAACTATTTTCTTTACAATTATTCAAAGTTCCAATAGTAAAATACAAATATATTGGTAGGAACGATTCTTCAGTTTTGCGGTAGAAATTTTTTATTTAATAAGGGGCCCTAGTACCCACCTTTACATATTACTTCAAACGTCACAAATCTACTTCACTCATATAAAAAAAATCACAACGTGCCTTAATTCAAAGTAATAAATTTAATATTGTGTATTGTCAATCCCAAAATTATTAAGTAATGTCCAAATTTAATCAGATGTTTTTATTCTGAATTTTAAGAGGATATTGTTGTTGCGATTTCTTTAATTGAAATTGTTATATATATGTTTAACATTTATGTGTAATTGTTTTGTATTTTTAATAACAAGATGGTTTCAATATGCAATCAAGCTTCGTGCGAAACCAACTCCGTGTTGTGAAGCTGTTACCTTTAATATATGTACATTATTAACGTGTCTTAATCTATGCGACAATTCATTTTTATTTTCATAACTAATATTTCCTCTTTCTGACCATAACAGGATTTTTCGGCTTATTTTAAGAATTGGATAATTTTCAGTTTTATAACTAATATTTCCTCTCTCTGACCATATTAAGATTTTTCGTCTTATTTCAACAATTGCATAATTTTTGTAACTAATATTTCCTCTCTCTGACCATAATACGATTTATCGTCATATTTTAACAATTGCGTAATTTTTAAACTAATATTTCCTCTCTCTGGCCATTATATGATTTTTCGTATTATTTTAACAATAATTGCATAATTTTTGAACTAATATTTCCTCTCTCTGACCATAACACGATTTTTCGTATTATTTTAACAATTGGATTATTTTTATTTTTTGTGAATTCAAATTTCCGCAAATTGTTTTAAAAATTATATAATATTATACTTATAAGAAGTCACTTTCGGTGATTGTATTTTTTTAAACACACTCGAGTATATATGTACGTTAGGAAACGAAATTGAATTTTATTCTGTAAAACTATAATATCATTCATATTACGTTCTTCATACAATATACAAAGGCATAAAAAAGTTTTCGCGTTTTTTATCACATGTTTCAAAAGACGTTTTATTTTAAAGTTTTTGTTTATTATATACGTATTTAAATTATGTAAATAATCGTTATTTTTATACATATTTTATTTTTTATGTCATATGAAATGAGGAAAGTGTATGCATTTTAACAAAGATGCATATTAGTAAACTCATGCAAATGAAAGTTCAAAAGCTCGTGTTAAGTATTTGTACGTCTTTTATATTGTCCGATATAAAAAGGCGAATCCTAGAATACTAGAGACATACTTTTTAAAGTGAGAATTACCTATCTACCAAGTGCTGTCAACTACCGAGTAGAATAAGACAAGAGAAAATAAACATTCTTTAAAGAAAGAATCTCAGCCGACGTCTTTTTTGAGCTGCCGTGAACAAGTAAGAAACCGCTTCTATGATTGCCAACGTTCGACGAAAGAAAGCACTCAAGGAACAAGAAGACGAATGCACATTGGGTCTTGTATTTTACAATAAATTATGTATTTTTGTTCATATACTGAACAATTATTTGCTATATTTTTTTTTTGTTGCGGTGAGCCTCAAACAAATTTGATTCAGTAAGATAATGTTCATTTTAAAACAACAGCGAGACAAAATAAATATAACTACAATAAAAAAAATATGACAGGACTTGCAAATAACATCGCTCAATAAATTTTTACCGACAAACATTTTTTACATCTCAATAGAGACGAAGTTGGGATATTATAGAAGAACCAGGAACTCACAGGGCTTACGACCTGTCATCGGTTGATACCTACAGGGCATATGACCTGTTAACCAGCCGGTAGCAGGTCGTAAGCCCTGTAGGTGACTTGAGTTCCTGGTTCTTCTAAAATATTCCAACTACATTTGACTATTTGACTCCCGATACTATTACTATTTGACTCCCGATAAGGAAAAAATCCAAGGTTTGCGATTATGCAATTAAAAAAAATGTTCGATCGTTCAAGAACATAAATTTTTTGTAGTATTTTTTTTCTAGACTTGGAGGCGACATTACGTCACCGATTTATAGAAACATACAAAATAATAAAGAGAAGGGAGGGAGAGAAGAGGAGGGGACAAGGATATGACAAGGAGACAAATTAAATTGTTATGTGTAAGGAAATGATTCCTCAGATAAATAATGTGGTGAATAATAATAATAATGATCGATGCTTTAGTGCGAGTGGTCCTATAAAGTGGAATAGATAGCCTCTAAATGTCCGCAGTGCACAAAGCAAGAGCACTTTTTCTAAAGGACTGAAAACAACTTTGTTTCGTAGAGCAGACAGAATATAAGCGCCCTTGGAATGATTCTGAATCATTAAACGGCGCTGTACAAATTATTTATAATAATTAATAATCATTTGAAATATAATGTAGTGAATCTGCAATGTCAAATATGGCGAAAACAAAGATTTTTTCAAAGGAATTCTGTTTTTGAATATAGTTTGTTTCTCATTGTGGTCATAAAAAAAATATAAAAAGAAGAAATACAAAAAAAAAATCAATAACCACTTATTATAGAAAACCTTGACGGCATTTATTCTCTTTTTTCTTTTTTCCGTTTAGTTCAATATTATGTTTTAAATCATTGTTAACTTGAAATGTTGCTCTTACCTACATATCAACCTATGATCATATTTTTTTTTTATTTTTTGCAAACTTGTATTATTTTATATCAATCATAACGACAAAATGTAATAGGCCTTAATACTTGATGTTACTATTGTATTGTACTATGTCTTAACGCTGTTTTTTGTCCAACTTTAACATAAATAAATAAATAAATAAATAAATAAATAAAAAAAAAAAAAAAAAAATAAATAAATAAATAAATAAATAAATAAATAAATAAATAAATAAATAAATAAATAAATAAATAAATAAATAAATAAATAAATAAATAAATAAATAAATAAATAAATAAATAAATAAATAAATAAATAAATAAATAAATAAATAAATAAATAAATAAATAAATAAATAAATAAATAAATAAATAAATAAATAAATAAATAAATAAATAAATAAATAAATAAATAAATAAATAAATAAATAAATAAAGTAATAAGTGTAAATGAATATTACGATGGTTTCGTTTCACTGGCCAACCATATACATAGATTGATACAAGAAGAAACGTGATTACACCGCATAAATATTCATTTTTATCTCGTGACAGTTGATCTGCGATATTCATCTCGAGGCACGCAAACGTTCAGGATTTATTTCCCGACTGACACACCCGACATACCACTGAACATCAACTAATCCCAGCAGGTAACAACCTGTATACAGGAAGTACTATACACCGGGGGGTGTAACGTTTAACTACCTCCCCAGGTGTAAATATGTACACGCTGACCTATATAAACTAGATCTCCATGCATGCGGTTCACGTGTCTAATCCGTCAATGTCCAACATTCGCACAACACGTTTGCAATATGACCGAATCTTGGTCAATAGTTGTTACGTGTTACACACCCTTTTTGATGCTTTCGTTTAACGAACGTTTTTTTTAATATTCAACATTTTTTTATACTCTCCACTACCATCGTGACTGATAGTGGTGAGTCATTATTTCAAAATATTTTTTACATCGATTTTTCAACGGGTACGCACCACATTATAATTAAAGTGTGTGCTAAATATGAGATAGAAAATGTGTGAATGTAGGTAGGTACTCTCCAATCTGCTAAGGGCGTCATTGTGTTGGAATAAGTGCTTCATAGAAATAAGACATTAAATTTTTTGAAGACTTACACAAACTTACACAAAAACACGATTGGAACAAGAAAATAATGAAGAAATACACAAAATAGATACGAAAATCGTCAAATCTTTATTCCTTCGCGTCACTCGCTGCTGTGTTAATAAAATTGTTAAAAAAACATTTGATCCGGTCGGGATGAATCGTAGATTGGTAATCAAGATCCAGAGGTTCGGAAGAAAAAAATCGAAGACCGTCTAAAGGGTAAACAAACTCCGCCAATGTTTGACGAGAGATTTTCACCAAACGCCTCAAAATTTTCCTTATCCAATTCTTGTGATCTCGCGCTCGCTTAAACACGGAATTAAAATTACCTTAGTGTACACGAAAGGATATCTTGCTCTCTTGAAATGGCGGTACCAGTATAATAACTACAAAAGTAAGTACTACTGAACTCTTCAGATTTCAAATATTTATAACAACAACTTCATTGAGGGAGAAACTGGATCACTTTGTACCTTCAAGCACAGACAAAAACGGCCTACATTTTTTGAGGCGGAATACATTTACTGAAATTAAAATACTAAGCAGTTGCAATCTCTGGTGATCAAAATTCACAATTTAGATAAACACCATCATGGTATGTATCTTTTATTTATTTACTAATCAACTGTATTTTTGTCGCTCACTTAGCGTTCTGCGACAGATCAGGGGGGAAAGTCTGGTCAACCGTCGAAATCAAAACCCTCACGATTACCCTTATCATGGATATAATTTATTATATGGAGTTCTATTATATCTTTAGATGTCATAGAACTCCATATGATAATTACATCCATGATATGGGTTATCCTGAGGGTTTTGATTTCGCCGGTCGGACCAGACTTGTGATATATTTATATATTTATTTACACATTTTTTTGGGTATGTAAACAAATTTATATCTTAACTTTCCACTAGTTCATAAAACTAAGGTTTAAGGTTCGTTCATGTTCGTGGATTTCACCTGTGTACTTTTTACTTTGTCACCTTCTTCTTCTTCCTTTTCATAGATCCGAAGATCTGTTTGTACCGCTATTCTGTCTCCTGCGATGTGGACTGCCAACTGTCTCGCCATCTCTTTGGAGGTCTTCCTGGTGGTCTTCTTCCAGCTGGGTTCTCCTGGAGAGCGATACGTGGGAGTCTATTTTCAGCCATTCTTTTTACATATGAGCTCCAATATCGCCTCCGCTGTCTTCCCCATCTGACGATGTCCTCCGTACTACACTTTTTTCTTTTTTCGGTATTTCGAATTCGGTCTCTTTGAGTGTTTCCGGTTATACATCCGGTTATACTTTGTCACCGATCTAAATAATTCCAATAATGTAAGTCTGAGTACCACTTATTATCCCGGTAGTGTATCTCTGAGTACCCCTTATTATCCCGATAGTGTATGTCTGAGTACCCCTTATTATCCCGATAGTGTATGTCTGAGTACCCCTTATTATCCCGATAGTGTATGTCTGAGTACCCCTTATTATCCCGATAGTGTATGTCTGAGTACCCCTTATTATCCCGATAGTGTATGTATGTCTGAGTACCCCTTATTATCCCGATAGTGTATGTCTGAGTACCCCTTCTTATTCCGATAGTATAAGCCTGAGTACTTCTTATTATTCCGATAGTGTAAGAAGTAGAGGCTGGCCCAAGTTAAGATTGCTGGACAACACAGAAGACAACCTAAGGGCGATCAGAATAGTAAACTGGAGTGGAGCGGTGGAGGAAAGGCACGGCTGGAGAATGATAATGGTGGGTGCCAGGGCCCACACAGGGCTGTAGTGTGATGATGATGATGATGAAGTCTACGGCCATACTGCCCGTACCCACTTGTCGTGTGTAGGCCACGATAAAATGTCGTGCGATCTAGTGGCAGTACATTTTAAATGGAGCTGTTCACACTTGTAACACACGTGTAAGTATGATCAGATCCATTTAAAATGTATAACCACTAAATGTAAAGCCACTAGATCCCACGAAATTTTATCGTTCCCGACATGCGACATATCGGTCACGTTAAAATATCGTGTGATCTAGTGGCAATACATTTTAAATGGAGCTGTTCACACTTGTAACATAGTGTAAGTATGAACAGATGAACGTATGAACGGGCAGTTACTCTCTACTGCAAATCTGATCCCAATTTTGAATTATTCGCTAAGAACCTACCTTTCTAACGGATAATAATGATTTAGGTAGGTATCGTATCTTATCGTGATAGTCGATGATTAGAATGTACGTAGACGACAGGTAGGTAAGTTATAAACTAAAAATCGAATTTGGGAATTTGAGTGTACAGTGTAGTTTCGGATTTTATACCATTTTTGCGTGGCTCTTTCAGTGTATTAAATCCGGCGTGAACCAAGAATAACCAACCTCTACTGTGAGATAAGTTTCCATTACATGGTACATTTCAAAGATAAGGTTGTTGTAACAAAGGTTATTCGGTAAATAAAGTTGGCAACGCGGAAAGGGTTTTGAGAAAATTTTGTTGTATTCTGCGGCTCGCGGTTAGCCCCTCCCGCTTATGCGGCAAATTTTCTTCAAATTTGAAAATCCTTTGATGAGAAATCCCAAAAACATCGCAGGTTCGTTTTGTTTTGCCTAGTTATTATTGCTGGGGATAAACATAGAGAACTAAATGAAAACATTCATTGTTTATAAAAAAACATTGAGTATTGAAATCTTATATTTATATAAATATTTCATCACAATAGCGCAAGGTTTGTTGTAGAGTGCAGTCAGTTAATTTTCATACTAGCCACAATTTTGTTCTTTTAGACGTCAGAAGTCTAAAATTAATAAAATTCACAACATTTTGTCTTTTTATACCGTCATCGATAGTAAATATTGACTAAAGATAGTCAGTCGTAATCCGTCCTGAGGAAGAAGCAGTAGCTTTGATACCAGTTGAATAAAAATAAAATAAAAATAAATTTTCCCTGTCGAGAGTCAATATTATATTTTTCAATAAGAAGGCATAATTGGTGAACGTTGCGCAAGTGCTTAAAGTGATCATATAAACCAGCCGATGACAGGTCAGATGACGGGTGCCTCGAGTTCCTGGTTCTCCTATTATATTCCAACTTCGTTTCTATTTATATGTTGAAAAATTGTCATGAAATGTTTACTTGAATAATTATCTAAATGTGTGTAGAAATTATCAGCTCAGATGGTTGGGTGGAACTGGTTTAAAATTTAGTTTCAATAATTATATCCAACAAACAATGCAAGTTATAAAGAAATATCCAATTCACATTGTAGATTAGCTTCTCACTTACATAAAATAAAATTCGTGTTGTGGATAGTCCAATATGCCAATGCGGATTGGATGGTGATTCCTCCGAATAGATCTGCATTTGATATTTAAAACTCTATTGCCAATGTAAATTTTGTCACCTCAAAAATACGTGTTTATTGCTAAATATCAAAATTTTATATTTTCAAATCAAATAAATTGTTCTTTTGCGTTTCGCGTCAGTCAATCATCATGATAATGAATTAACACAATCACAACCGAGTTTTTATTTTTTTGTGACTAGTATGGATATATGTATGACGGGTACCTATAGTGGGATGATATTAAAACTGCTGATTGGGTTACATTGTTTATTGGAAATGACTGGCCCGCGAGAATGTTAAATGAGAACTGTCTTGGCTCGTCGTTGGTGGGGATTTATATAGGCAAGCCAGAGGGGCTTGCCTCCTCAATCCCCACAGTGCTCCCCTCTAAGTGATAACGCTACATATAACAATTAAATTTGACATACATAATTTGTAAAAACCGTAAAATACATTGTATGATTTAACAGGGTGAACATAAAAGATTATCAAACATGTAAAATAAATATTCAAAGTTTGAGAAACATTGGAATCGTGCAATGTGTACATTGAATGGAAAAATATTATTAATTAAGATATGAAGAAATGTCTCAAATTGCATAATGATATGTGTTGCTTGTTTGACTATATTATAAATAGATAACATTCGGATTGCTGTTAAGCATTGGGCGCTGCGTATCATATTACAAAGAAAAATAAATTAAAATGGTACAAAGAAAACGAGATTTTTTATGTTTAATTTTTTAGTCAGCAAATTGATCAGATTTGCTGAGATTGAAGTTCAGTTATTAATCAAGGTCTGCAGTTCCTTGGAAAAACACCTGAACTTAGCCGTGTGAGAATGATTAGTTGGCATAATGAAAATTAACGAAATACATAAAAAATCTTGCTTGTATGATATTGTAGATACTGAAAAGTTTATATATGCAGCAGGAGTATTTTGACACTGTATAGTATGTTGTAGATAACACGAATAATATAAACGAGGTTGCGTAAATTCACGACTGAAGTTTTTTTGTTACGATAGAATACATTATTTTGAAAACACTTAGAGGACACTAAAAGGTAGAACGATTTGATGAAAATGTTGATTTGGTTGCTGTTGGTTCTTGTTGACCGGATGTTGAATTCCAGAGATCGAGTAGCTGTAGGTACTGGCATACGTAATCCTGGTCTTCCGGTGTTTGTATAGGCCGGACAGAGAAATTGTTGCTTGGTCGTGCTCTTCTCTGCTTTTGGCTTGATCCTACGTTGGATCTTGGACTTCTCGAGTGGGTTGTATTGCAAAACGTACTGGTAGTTGTAGGACGTCTTCCAGATGAGGAAAAGGTGTTGGAGAGGAAATCTATGAGCGAGATGGTGTTGTTGATTTTGCTTGTTGCTTACGGCGTGTCAAGTGAGTGACAACTTTAGAAGAATGTTCCAGTATAACCTGCTGAGGTTGCTTGTTGCTTACGGCGTGTCAAGTGAGTGACAACTTTGGAAGAATGTTCCAGTATAACCTGCTGAGGTTGCTTGTTAGTGACTTTACTTCCTTTTGCAGGAGCTGTAAAGTGAGCACTAGGTCCTCAATCATGGGTTATGAATCGGTGAGATGATTTCTTGCGTGTGTCAGCAAAGATGTGAGTCCATGTCTGGCAGGAGCACGAAAGGTTAAGAGAATGTCTTAAATCTAAGTCCTTGTCTGGTTTCGTTATCTCTCGATGAGACAAGGATGAGAGGTATCGCCTTGTCATGTCAACGAGATACTGATGAGCGGCTTGGGGTTGTCGTGATGGCGTTGGAAGGAGAGCGAGCGGCTTGTGCTTGTCGTAGTGGCGATGAGACGAGAGCGAGCGGCTTTGGTTTGTCGTAGTGGCGATGAGACGAGAGCGAGCGGCTTGGGCTTGTCGTAGTGGCGATGAGACGAGAGCGAGCAGCTTGGGCTTGACGTTGAGGCGATGAGACGAGAGCGAGCGGCTTCGGCGTGTCGTGACGGTGAGACAGAGGCAAGCAGCTTTGGGCTGTCGTGGTCAAGCGGATCTAGCTTGACGGGATGCAGATGAGCAGGCGGGAGTTGCTGGTAGCGTGGTGGACGTCACGATGGAGCAGTAGTCACTTCTCAGATTATGAGTTCTCACGTCAAAAAAAAGTAGGTGTCAGCAGTATTGAATTCTCACAGCGGTGTTATTGCTTGATGTTTATTTTTGCAAGCTTGCACTGTGATGAACGTGTAGGACGGATTCGTTGTCTAGTCCACGGTTCACGAAGGCTTATATTACAAATTTGTAAACATCAACGCTGTTCCCACTATAGGTATATATCACGTCGGTTTCACCACTATGGATATATGTATGACGGGTACCTATAGTGGGATGATATTAAAACTGCTGATTGGGTTACATTGTTTATTGGAAATGACTGGCCCGCGAGAATGTTAAATGAGAACTGTCTTGGCTCGTCGTTGGTGGGGATTTATATAGGCAAGCCAGAGGGGCTTGCCTCCTCAATCCCCACACTAGTAAAACCCGGCAGACTTTGCCCTGCATGTTTAATTATTTACCTCCAAATGTATAAAAATGATCGATCTGTACGATTCATTTTTATTTTATTTAAAATTCAGTCCATCGGCCACATACAAACAAATATACGTAGGTACATCCATTTTTTATATATAGATAACGGTGGAGAGTAAAATAGAAATACAAACTACCTCAGATTCGGTAACACAATATAATACATTAGAAATCATCCCAAGGTACGCTTTCTGATTAAAAAATTGTTTTGGCTTCCACGAGTTTTTTTTCTGCATTCGGTGTTTAAAAAAAACAAACCGGAGATATATTTTGTAATTTGAAAAAAAAAACATTGAAATACGTCATACGCAATGATGCATAACAATAAATTTGTTTACGTCTTCTACTAGGTATAAGTAGGTGAGAAACGTTTTAAAAATTTATTAGAAATATTATTTTTTAACAGATTTTTAATTATCTCAATAGAGACGAAGTTGGAATATTTACTGAAGGAGAACCGGGAAATCAAGGCACCTACAGGGCTTACGACCTGTCATCGGCTGGTTTACGTGATCACTTGATGCGCTTGCGCAACGTTCACCAATTATGCATTTTTAATGAGATCCCTATCAATTCAATTTTAAAAGTTCTATATATTGTAATACTGAAATTCTTTTCGCTTGAAAATAAGGAATTTTTACTACAGCCATCTATGTGTAAAATTATGAACAACATTCTTATTATTTTTTATTTATTTTTGTTTGTTATAAATTTTGTTATAAATTATAGTTTATAACATACAAACTTAATAAATACAAATAATATTACGTGTTAATATTTAGGAGAGGATTATTAAAATTTTATATATTTTTTTAAAACGAATGAATATGTCCTTGTCACATAATATAAATCCTCATACATTTCCTAAATGAAGCATAAATGCTTGTGAAATAGGTGAACGAAATCGGTCGTGGTAGGATTCAAATTCGCAACCACTGTGCACGAAACACATATAATATCTCATGGAGGTTGACTGGTAGAGATTGCCTGCGGGCAATACGTCCGCCACATTGTTTAATTCAATTAAAGTCTTTTATTATTATTATTATTAATATCAATATGAATTCGATACCTATTTTTTTCCAAACAGAAGCTACTTTACTTATGTAATATACAATTTCATGTTATAACGGTTTTTTTTGTATAAAAAATGCATATGTCCTTGATAAACAAGTACATATACATCTTCCTACGTTCCCTAAAATAAGCAAATAAATGCTTGTGCTATAGGTGAACGAAATCGGTCGAGGCAGGATTCGAACTCGTGACCACTGGATTACTAACCCAGAGCGCTAACCGCTCTGCCACCGACCCATCTTAAACTTACTTATATGAATTAGTTTGCCACAAGTGATTAATACTAGGTGGTGATAGTTATAACAATTATATATTAAGCTAACTTATTGTAATTTATTACCTAGTGTTGTTATGTAAATAAATAAAAAAAAATAAACTAAAAAAACATTAAGAGTGCGAACATCGAAAGAAAAACTAAAAAAAAAAGAATCCAGGGTTATATTTTGTATTGTTCTATGTATAAATACTTTATCATGGTAATAAATCATCTCCATCGATTTGTTCTACTTCTGAATGAGGAGATGTTCTCTTCTGAGATATAAATACAGATGCAGAAATATTTCCTCTTCCTGTACACATTGTTATATCAAAATAATATTATGTTTTGACTTTTGTATCGTATACTTTCACATGAAATTCTCAAAAATAAATTTCGTCCGACGCTTTTTATTCGTATTGATAAAACCAATGTTTATTTATCTTTTTGTGCGCAAAATAAACAAATATAATGCACCATTGTGGGCTAATTTTCATAATCAAAATTCTATACTATTGTACTATAATTTTGACACTGATTCGTTTCAGAGTACAACGAGCGCCCGTGGATAAATTTTATCCACGCGGTGTGACGTAATGAGTTCTGTATAAATTCAGTCATCTTTTTGACATTTCTCATGTACTAAAATTCAGACGGATTAATTTAGACGAATCACAATAGGACATATTGTTTATCAACAAAAGAATGAAGGTGATAAAACAAAGAAAACATACATTAAACTAAGATAAATTATGTAATATTCAAAAACAAAACACTTCATACCCAAAAAAGGATTGGGAAAGGACAAGGAGAGGAAATCTGGATTAGGTGTTTATGGATAAATAGGTATACTTTTTTTTTAACAGATTTTTAATTATCTCAATAGAGACGAAGTTGGAATATTTACTGTAGGAGAACCGGGAAATCAAGGCACCTACAGGGCTTACGACTTGTCATCGGCTGGTTTACGTGATCACTTTATGCGCTTGCGCAACGTTCACCAATTATGCCTTTTTAATGAGATCCCTATCAATTCAATTTTGAAAGTTCTATATATTGTAATACTGAAATTCTTTTCGCTTGAAAATAAGGAATTTTTACTACAGCCATCTATGTGTGAAATTATGAACAACATTCTTATTATTTTTTATTTATTTTTGTTGTAACGCTATCTATTGAGAGAATTGGTTTTTTGTCAATAATGAGAGCAACAATTCTTATACCTGAGGTGACAAATGCATTTTTTCGCATAGAAGTCACCCCTGAATTGCGCCAGACTTATAAGTTCATTTTTGTCTTATTTACCTACTTGTACCAATGTGTAAGTAATCGAATATTTTTATTATTGCATATGCGCAAAAAAACCAATTCTCTCAATAGATGGCGTTACAACAAAAATAAATAAAAAATAATAAGAATGTTGTTCATAATTTCACACATAGATGGCTGTAGTAAAAATTCCCTATTTTCAAGCGAAAAGAATTTCAGTATTACAATATATAGAACTTTCAAAATTGAATTGATAGGGATCTCATTAAAAAGGCATAATTGGTGAACGTTGCGCAAGCGCATAAAGTGATCACGTAAACCAGCCGATGACAGGTCGTAAGCCCTATAGGTGCCTTGATTTCCCGGTTCTCCTACAGTAAATATTCCAACTTCGTCTCTATTGAGATAATTAAAAATCTGTTAAAAAATACCTTTGACTCCCGACAGGGAAAAAATCCAATGTTTGCGCATATGCAATAATAAAAATATTCGAAATAGGTATAGGTACCTTCTTAGTTTTTTCTCGAAAATACAAAGTGAGTTAGAGTTAGACGACTCAACATCCGGACTTTTCATAGTCTTGCTGATTGTACTTCAAACGACGAACTAAGAAATTCTGTGTTATGGATAGACAGTGTTATACGTTCAGCAGATCGGAGATGGAAGTCCATAGTTGGATAAAAAAGTGCATTTGTTTTTAAGGTACTGTGGC
This sequence comes from Molanna angustata, assembly GCA_963576475.1. NCBI lineage: Eukaryota > Metazoa > Arthropoda > Insecta > Trichoptera > Molannidae > Molanna > Molanna angustata. Next base: position 28,675,068 of record OY754973.1, on the reverse strand, counting down.
AGGCTTGGATTAGAGAGAATATTTTTATTGAAAAATCAACCGACGTGGTATTTAAATAAGCCGTTCGACTTCTGTTCTGGCGTCCAGTTTTCGTTTCCCAGCAGAGGAAACGAATTAGTAAATGAAAAAAAAAAACGCAATTAAAAAATATTTTTCACGCAAATCTTGTTTCTCTGCTGTTCACATGCGTCGTGCTTCGTTTTATAATGTTATGCATTCCCATACACCTGTCGCTAGTTATCTCACATTGTAGGATATGCCGTGATGATATTTAAAAAAAAAATATTTTTAAATATGCCAAGCAATACTTTTTGAATAATGGTTTGCAAAATTAACTTCGCAAACAACATTATAATATGAAGGCACCAGAGTCTTTCAAGCTATTATGAGAGTCTGGACACTAAGCATACAATGTATGCAAATTTGGGGCTGCACAAAGAGAGATTTTGAAAATAAAACGTCCAAGAAAAGAGAAAGGACATCAAAGACGCAGATAAAATCTCCGGAGGTAATATTAAAACGCCATTAAAAGACATTTTGTTGGTGAAAATAACCACTAAATATAAAATATAAATATGTGTACCTATGTAGAGCTCATAAAGAGATGCGCCTAGTACAGTCATGGGCAAAGTACGACCCGCGGGCCAAATGCGGCCCTTCGGGGTAGTCAATCCGGCCCGCGACATGGTTTCGAATAACCCCTAAAATTACACCTAGAATATGACAAAATGTAGGTATTTTTTGCGTTGAATTGAAGCAACTATATCTCAACGTTTCTAAAATTGAGTTCTACAAGGCCCTGTCAAAATCAAGTTTCCCCAACCCGAAATCTCACGCTTAGAAGATAATAGCGATATGTGCATCTTCCTACATCTGTGAACAGGTGTTTTCTACTACAATGAAACTTCATTTAGCTTCACTACTGCGAATCAGCTCATCCCATCAATTTTTAGAAGCTCGGTCACAGTTTCATCTGTCACATAAGCCATACTCTTCTTAAGAATAATCAATTTTTGTAACTTTTTTTCTTATAATATAAGTATAATCTATATAATATAAGCTGTGTGTGATGTAAAAATCAAAAATAAACTTTATCACTTATAGAAATCTGTTTTGTTAAATTTTTTTTCGGCCCGCCTAGACAATTTTTTATTTTATCTGGCCCTCCCCTTAAAAAGTTTGCCCATCACTGGCCTAGTACAACTTATGTACCTATATATGTACAAACCAATAAGGCCGATAAAAGAGTAACGAAAAGTAGAGGTTGGCCTAGAAAAAGTTGGCACAATCACATAAATGGAATTTTGAACATGTATGAGACGATGTATGGACGTGAATGAAGAGAGAAATTCATATCAAGAGAAATGAGTCAAGCGCTCGGTTCTTTCTACCTATCACAAATAAAGAAATGGCGTGTGGATGTCTCTACCAGTGCACAGAAAAGAAAGAATCATAGTGAACCAGAAATAAAGAAAGCATCGCATCGGTGAGATCGTTTATTATACAGTCCACTATCCAACAACAATAATACCCATCACCTGATGTTTTCTATTATTAAGTATTTTTATTTTATGTAACCTCTTGTGTAGTATGTATTAAATTTGTTTATGTAAGTTTTTTTCAGATGGTTGACTGGAAGAGATTGCCTCCAGGCAATAAGTCCGCTATTTGTACAATATGTTTGTACGAAAATTGTTAAATAAATAAGCCAGAGTCTCACATAATTTTGCAAATATTTTTGTATCTTATTTGACAATGGATGTGTTGCTTTGTTGAAACACTATCGTTAATTTTACGACACCACAATATTCTTCTTTAATGGCCACATTTCCTGCTTTGTGTCTTTGTAGCATTAAAACCTGGAAAAGTCAGGATATTTGTTCTTCTTTTTATTTTAAAGCAGCTGCAACGAAATGCATTTGACCACTCTATTTTTACTGGATCACTTCTTCAAATACATTACATCATGATCTACCAAGAGAAAAAATAATGTTTTATACTTGATATATCTTAGTATCGACGGAGATTCCCGAATGCGGAATCGGACGCATTCGAGCGGCGGGTCATTCTATGCCTTAGGCCTACTGTGTATACATAATCTTCTTCTTCTTCTTCTTCTTCAGCCTATTTCCGTCCACTCCTGAACGAAAGCCTCCTCCATTTGACTCCACGTCGTCCTGTCCTGTGCAGTTTGCATCCAGGATGTGCCAGCATATCTTGTTATATCGTCCCTCCACCGCAGCTGCGGCCGCCCCACACCTCTCTTTGTCATACGAGGTCTCCAAGTCAGCACTCTCTTTGTCCACTTCTCGTCCGAGCTTCTGGCTACGTGTCCCGCCCATTTCCATTTCAGAGTCGCCACACGGTGGATTATATCTGTTACTTTTGTTCTTTCTCTCACCGTTTCGTTTCTTACCTTGTCTCTTAGTGACAGACCCAGCATGGATCTTTCCATAGCTCTTTGGGTGACTCGCAGTTTCTCGGCACTCAGTTTAGAAAGAGTTACTGTTTCTAGGCCATATGTAGCAACCGGCAGCACACACGCTTCATATACTTTCCTTTTCAGGTTTATGGGTGTTTTCCGATTTTTCAATAAATATCCCATTTTTCCCAAGGCAGCCCAACTTAGTCCAATCCTTCTTTTGATTTCAGCCGTCTGGTTTTCTTTATCCACATACATAATACGTCGTGTCAATTATTATTTAGTAATATTTTACGTCTTATATTTAAGAAACTGTATTATTTGTTTTACTTATTTATTATATGTGAATTAAAGTCAATTGAATGTCGTATTCCAGACTTGTCATTTACATATATCACACTTACTAATACATTAAGGGTTTTTTAACAGATTTTTAATTATCTCAATAGAGACGAAGTTGGAATATTTATTGTAGGAGAACCGGGAAATCAAGGCACCTACAGGGTTTACGACCTGTCATCGGCTGGTTTACGTGATCACTTTATGCGCTTGCGCAACGTTCACCAACGTTCGCAAGCGGATAAAGTGATCACGTAAACCAGCCGATGACAGGTCGTAAGCCCTGTAGGTGCCTTGATTTCCCGGTTCTCCTACAATAAATATTCCAACTTCGTCTTTATTGAGATAATTAAAAATCTGTTAAAAAATATCTTTGACTCCCGACAGGGAAAAAAATCCAATGTTTGCGCATATGCAATAATAAAAATATTCGACATTAAGGGTTATTTTCTAGGGACCCTCGCGTATTGTAGTCTTGAAAAAGACTGCTGTTAACACCCCACGTTTCGAAAAAATAGCACTGTCCATTATCATAGTAATTTTTGACTTGTATTAAGAGTTCTGTTTGAATTGGTAACGAGCACACCCAACTCAGAAGTTGAAACCCATCCTTGGATTTCGGCTTTTCGATTCCCGGTGCAACCACAATTTTTAATTGTGTTTTCGGTTTGGATCTCTAAGACGATTAATATCACCAAGTCCCCAGAATGTGGAATTTTGTTATTGGGTGCCTTTTGAATTAATATTTGACATAGTACCTGTTAGTTGCCCAAAAAATAACTCATACAATAATTCTATACAATACCATATATATTACATAGTAAAATAAATACCCATTTTAAGTTCTTGTCAATTAAATATTTTTATTATGATGGTTTTTTCATAAATTTAATTTAATATATTTATAATTATCTTCGTAAAAAAATATTTTTCTTTTTATAATTTCATTCATTCATTCTTCTCGTATTCCGCTCCACACTTTTCAAGTATGTATGTAATATATTTTCAGCGTCAGTCGTTCATCACTCATACATTGAACCAGACAAAGCCACGTGTACATAGATATAATGTTTTGTCATTTTTAGTCTGTTTATAATGTGTCCTTTGTACTTTATAACATAAACACCATGCTAATTTAATTATTTACCGCGGAATAACAAACAGGCAGGTATACAAACCTCAAAACACAATAACCCGCATACGTGTGCTTTTACAAAATTAATTATTTTTCAGTTGGATGTAATTACTTCGCTATTTTTAATTTCCGTATTTTCCTCCTTTGTGAAACTTTATTAGCTTTTACACCACACTCCCGAAAAATTCACCCGAATACCTTCCGTCTTATGAATACATACACACGAATCTTTTACGTTCATAAATCTTGTTCAAATTTTTAATATTAACTTTCACACGTTTGATTTTTTTCCGTTAACATTTTTGTATTTATTATTTTTTTTCAAGGTGTGTAGAAGAAATGTGTGGAAATTCGGAAGTCAAAATTATTCTACATATACATTAGTTAAGATATTTTTCGGTTTTCAGTGGTGCGAAAAATACATAAAAAAAACAAATTTCATCCTTGTTATAAGAATATCGTTTTTCATAGCTGAAAAACTTTTTATGGTCAACTGATCATGCATAGCATTAAATCACTCTTATATCAGTAAGAATACAAGACATTATGAAACAATTTCCTTACTGGAATACATGTTATGTATGTCCTATTCTGATTTGTCACTATTTATCCGTCTGAATTTTAGTATATATTATGAGAAATGTATAAAAGTTGACTGAATTTATACGGGACTCGTTACGTCAAACCACGCGGATAAAATACTTTTATCTACGGTCACCCGTTAATTTAGACGTATACTGAAACGAATCAGAATAGGAAAAATTATAACCTAATATTAAAGATAGTATAACATGTAATAGAAAAACTGTACAATTAATCATATTATTAAGCATCAAATTTACGAGTGTTGATAAAAAGAATACTGACAGTGATTTTGAATGCGACAGAAACAGGTATACTTCTATGAAAGCGAATGCAACAGATAGAAGTATGTACTCATAGGTATTTTATTGAAGAAATATCAAGCAGAGATAGAGGGATGGAGAGAGGTTGTATATGAAGAAAAGGAAGACCACAAGACATTCCTACAGGGCTAACGACCTGTCATCGGCTGGCTTAAGTGATCCCTTTGCGCCATGGCAACATTCACCAATTAAATGTCTTATAGTGGATGCTTTTTCTTGTGATAATCGTAAAGTTGGAAGTCGTATATATGTAGTTAGTTCAATTCTATGGAACTGACATTTCTCAATGTTTCAACAAAAAGAATGACAGAGGAAATTAGTTTGTGTCTCATCCGACAGATGGACGCTTTAAAAAACATTAGTGAACAGAATTGAATTAACTACATATATACGAACGACGAACTTCGAACTTGTCTGTCTATACTTGAATTTTGGGATTGATTTTAAACTAATTTTCCGACCAGTTAGAACTCAGAAACTTTCATAAGTTGTCTATTCCCGATGACAATGCATGTTGAAAATGTTTCTAGCTTTCGTTTGATATTTTATTTATTTACGATTTAAACAGTTACAATTACAAAATGCATTAAATAAAACAATTAACTACCCACATAAGGATCATAAAATGTAACACAATTTTTATAAAACTAATTAATATATATGAATGATGGAGAATTTGAATCAAAAGGATCAAGGAAGGGATTTAAAGGGAAGATTTACAATATTACTACATGCCACCACGATGAGAACTACATTACGCCATAATGATTTATCATCATATTTACATATTCACTTACATATATACATGCAAATGCATACATTCACACACACGTACATACAATTGTTAAGATGCTTTGTAGATATTGTTTAAATACCGCTGAAGATCTCTATTTTCATAGTATTTATTAGATTTGGAGCAATCTCTTATAATAAACATTATTTGTGCAGTTATAACGTTCTGCCGGAATACTGGATAGTTCATTTTTGCTGGTAAATCGCGTAGGAAATCTTAGATTTATTTTTCCCAATGAATATGGCAGTCAATGCATTTATTTAGAATTCGTTATTTTGATTGAATAATTTTGTGTTTCTGAACTTATTGTGAATGCACATGTGACATGTTGCATAATATTCAGGTGTTATTTTTATCATTTTTTATTATTTATTTTTAAACTTTGAAATGGGTGTCTTCAAAATTCATTTGATTTGCTTGTTTTTACTTTGTGAATATTTCACATGTTGCTACAAGTATTGAAATTTTTTGGAAATATAAATCAGTGAAATATTTTTAGATATAGTAAATATTGACTTAAAGTACCTACCTACTATTTTATTACATCCCGTATAATATTCAGTTAGGTTAAGTTAGTTTTTAATATCAATAGCGACTCGCGTGAGCGAGTTGCTTTATAAATTGAATAGAGATTTGTTGGAGGAAAAAAATTATCAACAACTTTTTCCATTTGAGGAGAGGAATACGTTTATAATGTATTTGTATTTGTCAAGCCATTTTATCACCTTTTTCAAATATATTATATATGTCAACATATTTTTATCTATGTACTTTTTATGATTTTGAACACTTTTTGTTATTTTTTATATTTAAATTATCGCGATTATTGTAAACTTTGACAGCTCATCCGACATTTATAAAATGATAAGTGCGTTTTTCAAGCTCTAGTCTTTGTAAGACCAAGATTATTTTTATAGAAACAACGTCTCATTGCGTCAATTTGTCAAAAACAATATCATTTGACTCCCGACAGGGAAAAAATCCAATGTTTGCGTAAATGCAATTAAAAATAAATTCGATAAAATAAAATAAGTATTAGATAATTCTTCGAACTAGGCGTGAGTAAGTTTGTAGAAGTTCATTTAATTTTATTTTAAATATAACACAAACTTTGTAAATACTTCTACTTTATATTATAATGTGTTATACTTTTATATTTTTTAAGTATTTGTTGTCTATAAAAATATATAAGTTGTTGTCTCTAAAAATATTTAAATTCATTTCTCACGCAAATATTGCTTTTCTGGACTGGAAACACTGGCAAGTTGGAAGAAATTGCCAAACGGCAATAAACTCGCCACTTGCGCAGGGTACAAGGAAGTGTTAATTATTATTATTATTAAGTGACTCGTTTAAGTAGATATCCAATGTTTAAATACATGTACATAATAATGTACAGTGTACATTTGGGTATTTCACGAAATACCTTATTAAGTAAATGTTCTGTTTGGCAAGTCAATCTTATTTCATGAATGTTTGGTATTTGGAAAATTTCAGATGGCATCGATTCATAGATAAATTCATGTTTCCTTGGTATGGGGGGATCAGAATACATTTCTTACATTAATATACCTAATACGTAAATATACCTCCTGGTTCGATATATAATCCTAATACTAACATAACATTAATCCTGGCTAAATTAACTTTGTTATAATGAACAAATAAGCAGACCGAATCCTTCGTTGAGGGTTAATATAGGTATTTATTATAAATTTATAACACGATATAATTTTATAGCAAGTTTACACCACGATATAAAATTTAAAACAGAAATACCTCATTTGTTCATTAATATTGGGAATGTAAATCCAATATTTTTAGAGTTAGATAAACGCAAACATTGGAATTTTTTCCCTATCGGGGGTCAATGATATTTTGTGATAATTATTTAACATTTCGATAAAGATGAATCTGGAATATTATAGGAACTCTTGTATTGAGCATTCTCCATAATGCCGCATATGAATATTATGATCGAAAGAGTTCACAAAAAAATTCTCAGATATTGCTACCTTCGGACGAGTGTAACGTATATTGATGCAAAGAGAAAAATAGTTATTCGTTTCAAAGATTCTAGATAACCATTTCGCCTCAACGAGAATAATTTATTCCTACAGAATTAAAGATTACAGATACATGTACCTATTTTCCTTAGTAAAAATTAAATTTCAATCAAATGACATTCGTCTCAAGTGTTTTGAACAAACAACTTTAATTTAAGAATTGGAAGATGGTCAATTTTTTCGGAAGCTCCGAGCCGTATGACAGAAAGCTCACTTCCGGTGTGGGGGGAAGGGAGTGTGGTGGGGGTGAATGTGGAAAAGGGAGGATGAGACACAAAGTAGGGCACCAGCCGATTGTCGAAAATGTAGAGCTCGGTCTACACTAATTTTTCACCCGGAAATACGAGAAGAATACATTTTATATGACTAGGAATATTTATGGATTTTACGTTACTCGTGCGGAAATACATCCCCATCTATTTTTCGTGTATTTTTGCAACAAGGCCGATGTATGAACCTGTACTTATGCATACATAAAAATGGGCTTTTATAATGCACTATGCGAATGTACTTGTATGTAAAATGCTATGTATAAAGACAAATATTTGGATGATATAATTGAATGTTTTTTTACGCGTACCTACATTAAAATATTGTTCCTTTATTGATTATAATTTATGTATACCTACATTTACTAATATTTTTATGAGGCGCTCACTGAGAAATTGATGAAAGTATTTTTTGTTATTTATTTGCCGAAGAGGTGTCGGCAGACCCCAGGCAAGGTGGTCTGATGACATCAAGAAATGTGCCGGAGGGAGATGGATGCAGTGTGCCCAAGACAGGGAGTTGTGGAGGAGCAAGGGGGAGGCCTATGTCCAAGAATGGATGAAAACAGGCTGAAGAAGAAGAAGAAGAAGATTTCCACAATAATTAATACAACAATGGAATTTATAACCTCACTAGGCGAAATCTGCTCGGGGGTACCTAATACAAATAATAAATACGCAATACATTTTTGCTACATATATTTTCAATGAACTTCAAGGTATAAAAGTATAAAAAGTTATAATAATGTAAAAAAAATAAAATGTTATTTTAATATAATATTATGTAATATTTTGGTACATGATATTAAGGTGTATGATTAAATAAATAAATAAAAAATCAAACTCATAAAAAAGAGCATAATTGTGAGGGGAAGGATGTGTTTGCATGTGTAATAGGACGTTGTGGCAATATGGATGAGGGCGTAAGAAAAGAACTCTTTCTGAGTGGAAAAATCAACCAATCATCATCAACTAAACTTCATCATATAACATAATAAACATGTCATGTTCGAACTATAATTGTTAGATAGATGAACGTAATCATGCCATAATGATACCATGCTGAAAAATATACATTTTTTACTTCATCATATGAAATTAGTAGAATTATTTAGGGTTCCATAAAAAATTAACCCAGCAATGCAAGAATTATTTTATAACATTTCATTATCATATCTAAAAAATAATATACTATCATCAAACTCGATGTAAAGAGTTTATTTTCTTTTGAACAAACTTTTAAACTTCTCAATAGAGACGAAGTTGGAATATTGTAGATGATCCAGGAACTCAAGGCACCTACCTACAGTGCTAATGACTTTTCACCAGCTGATTTACGTGTTCACTTTATGCGCTTGCGCAACGTTCACCAATTATGCCTTGAGTTCCCTTATCAATGGAATTTTATATACCACCTCAGAACTACGCCAGAAATATTATTTCATTTTTGACTTGTTAACCTACTTGTATCAATGTGTAGGTATGTAAATCAAACATTTTTTTAATTGCATATAGGTACGCAAACATTGGTTTTTTTCCCTGTCGGAAGTCAATATGGTTTTTTTGACAAACTTTTTAACATCTCAATAGAGACGAAGTTGGAATATTATAGAAGAACCAGGAACTCAAGGAATCTACAGGACTTACGACCTGTCACTCGTAACCAGCCGATGAGGACTGATGCTTTCATTGTTTACAAATAAATCAATTTCTGAATAGATGGCGTTCCAAAAAAAAGGTTTCTTCGTTACTTCATAGATGGAAATAGTAATAATGTCGTATTTTCAGATGATCAATTACTCATTATTCAATTATATAGAACTTTCAAACAGTGATGAGGGATCTCAATAAGAAGGCATAATTGGTGAACGTTGCTCAAGCGCATAAAGTGATCACGTAAATCGGCCGATGACAGGTCGTAAGCCCTGTAGGTGCCTTGAGTTCCTGGTTGTTCTATAATATTCTAACTTTGTCTCTATGGAGATGTTAAAAAGTTTGTCAAAAAAAAAATGTCATTTGACTCCCGGCAGGGAAAAAACTCAATGTTTGCGTATATGTAATTAAAAAAATATTCGAGTTTATTTTAATGGCAATTATTCTTGTTTTTGAATTTTGGAATAACATCATAGATAACGTGCGGTGGTATGTATAATATAAGTTTAGTGTTCTTATGCGTTAAAACGTCATAAACAATGCTCGAGTAGTAGCAAACATTGAAACTATGTACTTTTCACACGAAGGTATTAAAACAATAATACCGTTTTTCGTTTGTGTACAGAAAACTTCTATCTTTGATAGCCGCGGAGAGAGTCTTTGAGGAACTGAGAAACGAGGCCAGGGGTAGTTGAGATCAGAAAGCGGGTAGGGGGGTGGGATTTGCCAAGTAGAAGGAAGTATATGGAAGCACAGCTCACCCTTCATTTTGACTCCGGCAGTTAGGTCTGTGTGTGGTGAGAAAAGAGAGGGTGGTGTGGGAAACCTCCTGTCAGGGGTTTGGGTACGGGTTTGGCAGAATGCGGATTAAAATGAGCTTTAATCACACGTATGCCAGATAGTTTTGGCTAAGGCGGAAAGCTTTAGATTAATGAAGTTGATAAGTCTATGTAACGCAAGTGACATATGTGTATTAGTAATGCACGGTTAAATTTTAACTCAAAGACCAATATACAACATATCAAGAAAATCGGACAAAACCAAACGCTATGTTTTCCTATCCTGAAATTCAAATCTCGCCAATCTTCCGTCTGACCATCGTCTTGGACTTGTTATTCTATTATTTTGACTTTCATTCCCGCCAATTAGTCAAAATATCAGTTGGTATAGTCTTCTTTTTACTTTAGTTCTAAGACTATTGAAGTTAATAAAACTATTCTTCACACCAAAGTTATCCCGATCCTACGCCAACCTATGTAATTAGTGACGCCGCATCCGGAATCGATTCCGAACTGCCGGAGACTTTTAAGCCATGATATTCTTTTACGCCCCATACTCCGTGTACTCTCTTTTCACTTTAAGTTGTAGAAAGGCATATCTATCACCACAGAATATGTGGCCCAAATATGCTGCTTTGCGTCTCTTGACAGTTGTCAACATCGCTGTCTTTCCTCCATCATACATATTTAGATATCTTTTATGAAACCCATGAAATGCTCATCAACCTTATATATAGCCGCAACTCGAAAGCTTCAATTTTATTTGTTTTTGAGATTTTGAAAATCCAACCTATTAATCACTCAACCAAAAACGCGTTTATTGCCAAATTTCTTAATTTCTTTTCTAGCAATTAAACTTATTCTTCAAATAAGTATAAATAATAATTTGTGTGTCTCATAGACACTAGAATGGCACTAATCACCCTTGATTTGGGTGGGTTGCTTAGTTAATAAAAAAAACTTCCCCTCCATAAATCAAACTATACTATCCAAATATATAATCATGGTTTTATGACTAAAATGCATTTTTAACCTCATTTTTATCACGCGTCAAATATGGTAATATTACGTAATAAGATTGCACGTAAACGATATGTCGCCTGCTAGTAAATAGATTCATTCTTTACATCTGACATAAAATATTTCAATATCCAGTTAAATTTTTTTATACTTTAAATGAGGAACAAGATAAATCTATTTCGTTAGTGGTATGAATGTCGCAGTTCGTTCAATGTGAAAATTCGCGGTTTGATAAATTAGTAAATTTTGCTTCGAGTTGTTTAAAACTGGATTTGGCGAGTGTACCTACTGTTACTGAACTATGTCAGCGTTCGTTTATGGCAGGTGTATATAATTTTTTATGGCGTCTTGAGATAAAATACACAGCGTGTATTTCAAGTTTGGGCCAAAATGTTGAAAAGAAAACAAAAAAAAACAGAAGCGGTAATCATATTGCGAGGGGTGTATACCTAAATATAATGAAAGCATGGAATTCTATAGAGATTTCAGAAATGAAGCAATGAATTAAGCATTATTTCCCAGCCAGACGAATATTACTTTCTTCAACTTAAAACGTCCGAATCGCGAGAAATTTCATATTTCTCTTTTCATTGCCTCACAAAGAAGTATCAACTTTATGTTTAAATTTGTTGAACCAACCTTTTATTATTTTCTTTCGTCAAAATGAAAGAATGAAAACCTTGTGTGTTATTATTATCTTATTATTATTATTCATCGTACGGAAAAAGGCCAATTTCAAATTGAATTGTTATTCTACGAATGGTGAAAAAATTAAATTTTATTATCAAAATATAGCTTTTAATCAAAAACGAATGTCTCTTGCAAACGCTGAACTTTATTAAGACGATTAGATATACTAAAAGTTGAAATGCATTTGTCTTGATGGTTCCGTGTTGGAAGCCACTTCTCGTCTGATTTCTGGTGGGGCTATACTGCTTGTAAAACTGAACAAATATAACAGGATCAATCATTAAAAAATATTCTTTGACATTCACAAAGGTAGGTGAATACATTTATCCTGCTTTTTTTAAATTATAGCTTTTTAAAATTCATTCCAACCACTTTGACGAAAAATAAGATTTCCTTCGGCAAGATAAAGGGATAATTTGCATCCGTTTAATCGAACCATTGAACAGTAAAGAAGTTAGTTGAACTCATTTTCGATTGGAATCGACTATGAAAGCGAACATTTATGTATAGCAAAAATACCCTTACTAAACTGTATGATTGTGAGTCTACTTTGATTCTGATAATATTAGTGAATAAGAGAAGCCCAAATTAAGACAGGAAAGATATTTAAAAAAATTATATTTTTTGACAATTCAATTTAGGGAAATTGTCTCCTCTGCCTCAGTTGTCAGTATTGTCAATACCCAGACCTAACTTCGGAACATATACTGTAGAAATGTTGCCACCCAATGGTGTCCTCTTATAGAGGTCCTCGTTGCTGTCCTTGGGCCTCTTCAAGGTCCCATTGGTCAAGCGGATTTTGTGATCTCGAAGAACAATTTTAAAGCCTTTAAGAAGTTTTGTCATTATTATGGTGCCTTTGGTACTATTGATAGATTCTCAGTAGGTTATTTTTTACAAAGATCTTGGTCATACCCCTACATACATGTTTCTCATTTAAAAAGATCTGAAGTCAATGACAGTGCACGAGTGTGAATCTTCCATTCACATTCGTCGATTGTTCTTTTTGCACTATGTTGCCGAGATTGCTAATCTAGAGGGCTCCATGAGGTACTTATCGTGCTATGCATTTTTTTTCTTATCGTTCACTTAGCGTTCTGTGAAGGGGCCGTTTACAGTCCCCATATGCAGATCCGCTGGTGGTGGGAGTTGAAAAAAATCAATATAGACGTTGGAAACGTTGAAGAAAAATTCATAGTAATGATAGGAAAACCAAAGATAAGGAAAGGGAGAGGAGAGTATAAGAAGTACAAGAACAATAAATTGATAAAGAACGATATAATAATACTCAGGTTTAAATGAATTGCAAGTTCCTGTTCGATGGTAACCCATATCGTGGTAATGACCCACGTTATAAAACTATTTAGCAAGAGTATTTTTATTATATTTTAGAGGGTTTTCATTCCGCCGTTTGACCAGACTTGCACGGCAGGTTTCTATGTCCTGGGCCATCTTCATCCAGTCACTAGCAACCCAATTATATCATTGGACCATCGCGGAAGTGGTCTGCCTCTACGTTAATTAAAATATTTATTTCGTTGTAAATGATTGAATTAAGAACAATAGTTAGTAATTAAGAACAAAAACACAGACTTTATACATGTATCTATTGCAATTTCGATATTTTTTTTTAAATGAATATGTCCTTGTTAAACAATTACATACTATACATCTTTCTACATGCCATAATTATGCATAAAATGCTTGTGTTATGGGTGAACGAAATCGGTCGAGTCAGGATTCGAACTCGCGACCTCTGGATTACTAGCCCTGCGCGATAACCGCTCTGCCATCGACCCATCAATACATAATATATGTCTATGGTTAAAAATGATTCAAAAGGGTCTCAATATATTTGCCCCTCACCTGCTCATACCAAACTTCTACGGAATCCATTCGATGTTCGATACATTCTCACATTTTTAGTGATAAGTATGTATGTATGCATGCCTACTTACATACACTAGGCACAAAGCGTTGCTTTATCAGAAGCGCGGTCAGCGGTATTATTTTGAGAAAGAGAATCCTTTATCCGGAAGTCACATAGATATGAACCTTAACTATTATATATAATATAATATATTATGTATAATACATCTTCATCTCAGAATTTATTTCATACCTCCGTTTCGTCCGTATTATCTTACACTTGATTCATGTGAACTAAATGATAGATGTGTTTTTTGTTAGCGAAGTCAGACCAAGAATATTTTTGTAACGGTAGATTTATTTACATAACTCCACAATTCTGACGGAACTTGCTTGAAACTTGATTGCCAGCCGAAGAGCCACGCAAATTGACAAATATTTAAGACTATAGTCAATATTCTTCAAATAGTACCAAACTAGGGCCATATTTCTTATATGATTTTTTTAATTATATGACAAACTACTTAACTGTAGCCTAATTGCGTATTTTGAGGAATTGTGTAGGAAAAAGACCATGTTAGGAACAGGCTTCTGCATAAAAGTTTCATAGGCCTAAAATTTTGGACAAACTACTTAACAGTAGTCTAATTGCGTATTCTGAGGAATTGTGTAGAAAAAAGACCATGCAAGGAACAAGCGTCTGCATAAAAGTTTTAATAGGTCTAAAATTTTGGACAAACTACTTAACAGTAGTCTTATTGCGTATTTTGAGGAATTGTGTAGAAAAAAGACGAGTATAGGAACAGGTTTCTGCATAATAGTTTCATAGGCCTAAAATTTTGGACTCTGTGCATCAAGCGGATCACAATTTATAAGGGACACACACATACACACTCTTTATATGTTATATATAAAACATATGCTGCGAAGTGTGTGTTTTTAGAATTCAAAGTATAAAAACTATAAAAGTCCACTACCCTTAACAATTCACACGGGACAGTTGTTGGATTTCACTTTGCAATATGAGAAAAGGAAACATTGTACCCCATGATGAATACATGATATTTTCAGACTATTCAAACATAAAATATTTATATATTATGGTCGAATTTTGCCTATACGTGATCACTCTTCTTCTTCTTCTTTTGTCATATAAGGTCTCCCCGACGTTGACAGTCACCATAGACAAAGCATCTCTGTCCTTGCAGTGCGAAACAGCTCTTCCATAGTTCTTATACCGGTCCGTTCGCGGATGTTTCGCAGCCAGGAAAGCTGCCTTCTTCCGACCCCTCTACGACCCTCAAGACCCTTCATGACAAGCTGAAGGATGGCATACTTTTCAACTCTCAGAATATGGCCGAAGTACAACACTTTACGGAGCTTAACATTGGTGAATAATTCTCTGTTGGAGTTGGCTCTACTAAGTACTTCAGTGTTACTGACCATGTCAGTCCACGATATTCTCAGCATTCTGCGGTGGATCCACATTTCAAATGCTTTAAGGCGGTTTATAATATTAACTTTGAAAGTCCACGCCTCCACCCCATAAAGCTGAACTGACCAAACATAACACTTGACAATTCTTTGTCTCAGCTTTAAGTTGATATTTTCGTCGAGGAGAAGATTTTTCATTTTGTAAAATGCCGATCGGGCCGCTTCTATTCTGCATTTTACTTCAGTGTCAGGGTCTAGATTATCAGTAATTATACTACCCAAGTACTTAAATTGTTTTACCCTTTCGATACTATTACCCTTAAGTTTATTTATTTATTTATTTATTTATTACATACACGGCCTCTTGGCCATTATAAAAATATGGTAAAAATAAAACAAAACTCGCATTAAACAAAAGAAAAACAACACAATAATTCATAAAAATACAAAATCCTTCACACAATTCGAAATATGTCCCACTCCGATTCGTCCAAATTTATCTGTCTGAATTTTAGTATATGAGAAATGTCAAAAAGTTGACTGCATTTATACGGACCTCATTACGTCGAACCGCGCGGATGAAATCCTTTTACACAAGCGCCCGTTGGTTAATAGACGTTTTCGTACTCTGAAACGAATCAGAATGGGACACAAATGTCCACATACATCGACCTGACACTATAACTTACAGGTACCTACAGAGCTGGCGTCCCACCCACACAGCACTACAGACACCGTGCGAGAAAGAGACACCAACATCCACTACACCGTCGTTACAATATTTGTAAGTTGCCAGGTCGATATCTAATAAAAACATTTTTTCTTTTACAAATTTAAAATGATCATAATATAAATTCACAATTACAACAAATAGTAAACACTAAACAATTCAATTAGAAATTTATACAAAAATAAAAAGTAAAAAAACAAAATATAATATACACCAATTTATAAACAAAATTAATTGCAATAAATAATTAAATTAAATGACAATTAAATTACAGAATAAATAGCACTTTACAATTAAATTAAATAAGACAAAATTCCAATCATATAAAACATTTTTTTTACAAATTTAAAATAATAGTAATAGAATAAAAACATTTTACTAATCAGATAAAAATATTTTTTTTATAAATTTATAATAATAATAGAATAAAAACACTATACCAATCAAATACACAACATTTTTTACAAATTTAAAATAATAATAATGGAATAAAAGCAAATTACCAATAAAATGAAACATTTTTTTTTCAAATTTATAATAATAATAGAATAAAAACATTAAACTATTCAAATAAAAAAATCTTTTTTTTTTCTTTAACAATTTAAAATAATAATAATAGAATACAAACAAAATATCAATCAATACAAATATATATATATATATATATATATATATATATATATATATATATATATATATATATATATATATATATATATATATATATATATATATATATATATATATATATATATATATATATATATATATATATATATATATATATATATATATATATATATATATATATATATATATATATATATATATATATATATATATATATATATATATATATATATATATATATATATATATATATATATATATATATATATATATATATATATATATATATATATATATATATATACACATACATACATACATACACACACATACATATACATACATACATACATACACATACATACATTTCAGGTTTCTTAATACATACCTAATCATGAACAATTATAATATCACTGCTGATTTCCGAAACCGTCCGACAGTGCTCGCTTAAAAAATGCTAAGGAGTCTGCGAAAATGTCAGTGAGATGACCATACATGTTACCAAGCCTATGTATTCTTATTATTGGAGAGTTATAAAGATAGTTTCTACAGACATTATCACAGTGATATGTTACGATCTGCCTAGTACCTCGCATTGGGGTGCGGTACAAAATTAATTTTGTTAAATCTGGCGAGTCGTAAACATTTCTGACAATCTTGTAGAGCATTATTAAATCAGCGATTATTCTTCTGTCGGACAACCTCTGCAACCCAAGCAGGGACTGAATAAAGTTATAATTAAGTTCCTCAATCGGTATTTGAAGTTTAAAGTTGATATAACTGAAGAATTTATGTTGGACCTTTTCTATAGACTTTGAGTGGATTGTGTAATACGGTGACCACACTGGTGTGTTGTATTCCACCTGACTTCTAACCAAAGATACAAAAAGTAATTTTAACGAGTTAATTGATTTAAAATCCTTAGTTAGTCTCAGGATAAACCCCAGTAATTTTAAAGCCTTATTTGTAACGCTGTTTATGTGTGGAATGAAAGTAAGCCCTTCATCAAATATTACACCAAGATCTTTTATATTTGTCACACGTTCCAGCGATGTATTATTCAATCGGTATTCATACACAATAGGGTTTTTTACTCTGTGAAAGCTGATTATTTGACATTTTTGGGCATTTAAGAATAGTTTATTATTATTACACCAGATCTCAAGATTCTCTAAATTTTTTTGAAGTACCAAACTGTCCTCAATGCTGTTTATTCTCTTATACATCTTTAAATCGTCAGCAAAAAGCAAGCAGTTTACTCCGTCAAAGGATTTTATAATATCATTTATAAATAGAATAAATAGAACAGGCCCCAAATGACTACCCTGAGGCACACCACTAGATGTCACAAAACCATTACCCTCAACATTCTTCACTCTAACCACCATTTTTCTTGAACATAAATTTGACAGCCAATCATGAAGTGAACTATGAATTCCGTACAATTTTATTTTTTGAAGAAGTATACTATGTGGCACTCTATCGAACGCCTTACTGAAATCAGTATAGACCGAGTCCACCTGAGATTTATTAGCAAATGCTTCCATAATATGATTTTCGTATATAATAAGGTTTGTCAATGTCGATCTTCCATTTATAAATCCATGTTGACAGGGGTTAATCAGGCCATTCAAAATAGGAGCAAGACTATCAAGAACTAGGGATACAAAGAACTTAGGGATCGCTGATAAGATACTTATTGGCCTATAGTTGCAAACATTAGATTTTTCCCCCGTTTTATATATCGGAATAATAAAGCTAGCTTTCCAGTAATATGGAAAATATCCCAACTTCAAAGATTCATTAAAGAGTACATACAATGGGAAAGCCATATTATGTACTACAGTTCTTTAAAAGATGATTTGGGATGCCATCAGGACCTGTGGGTTTTCTTACATCCAGTCTTTCAAGTCCCTTGACAATGTTCAGAAACTTCAACCTGCAGCTCCCTATCGAGACAGTCACCTCAGGATCGTGCAGGGTTGTTGAACCCAATCCAGTGTCAGGTACCATCATGTTTCTAAAAAAATGCTCAAAATAACTACTTATCGTATGTAAGTCATCACTTCCATTACCATTGTAGAACATTGTATCAGGAATTTGACTGTTATCCTTCCGCTGTGAATTTGCAAACTTCCACAAAGTCTTGGTGTCGTATCGGACCCCATTCTCGACTTCAGCCATGTAATTGTTGTAGCACTCTCTAGCCAGTTTCTTGCATTTTTTCCTTAAGTCAGAGAATACCTGGTAATAATCAGCATTTTTTGTCTCCTTAAAACGTTTATGGGCCCGTTTTTTATCTGTGATTAGAGATCTTATTTCATGATTGAACCATACTGGATATCCCTGAAACCTTATACACGACTCAGATACATAGTTTTCAATAATTTGATTCAAAATATTATAAAATTTCTGCAGTTTCTGATCCAAATCTAAATTTTCGTGGAGAAAAGACCAATTCACATCTCTCAAAAATATATTAATTGCAGTATAATTTGCTTTACTAAAATTTAAAAATTTGGTTACACGTGGTTTAAACTCTGGAATTGAACACATAGTACAAATTTCCAAGGGAGGATGATATTTATCTTCAGGTAATAAAACTTCACTAGACAACTCTACAGTCAGTCTCATTTCATTTGATATGACTAAATCCAAGAGTTTACCATAACAGTTTGTATTGAAATTGTTTTGCACTAATCCTAAAAAGTTTAACATTTCGATTATTTCCTTGGATCTAGCACATTCACTCACACAGTTTGTGTCCCCATGTACCAGATGATTACGATCATGCTCGAACTCAAAATTCTTCTCAAGACTGTCTTCAAAATTCTGTGACCATCGAATATTGGGCAGGTTGTAATCGCCAGTTAACACAAATTTAGCTTTGGGATATCTTGTGAGAAGAGATTCCACATCTTCAGAGTGTTGCTTATATTTTGAGATGTCTGCTCCGGGTGGGATGTATACACATCCAAGAACTATTCCCGCCGGTGGAACGTCTACATGGACAAATATTTGTTCTAAAGTACTTCCGGAGACTGATATTATTTTTGCCTTAAGATTATCTCTAACTTCTATGAGAACTCCTCCCCCCCTTGTTTTATTACTGTTATGTTGGTTACGATCCTGGCGAAATACATTAAACCCCATAAAACCAATTTCAGAGGTGAGCACATCCTGGTCCAACCATGTCTCCGTTAACATTATCACATGATGAGTTAGAGTAGATACATTATTTTTTAAGTCTGTTAGCTTTGTCTTGACTCCACGAACATTTTGATAGTAGCAATACAATTGGCAATTTAGTTTTTTGTATATTTATGGTGAGTGACAGCAATTCTTGGTGTTGAGTTTATGAACTTTACCTTTAAGTTGAAGATGACGTGATCACTAGTTATTATTTTACGCCGATAGTTATTTCGTTTTATTTGGTAATTATCAAGATATCGGTAAACAATCGAAATAAATTGTAGGTATGTAGAATGTTTTTATGGTTGCATATATTCATTTTTTCCTTGTCATATGTCAATTATATTTACCTAATGCCATTTTTTTTAATATTGTTATATTTTTTTATATCAAATTATTAACAATGTAGTGTTGATTCTTTTTATTTTCAATGAGTGATATTGTTAATAGTGGCGCGTATTTTGTAACTTTGCGATCATTGATAGTATCCATAATAATTGCAAAGGAATGAATTCAATTTCCTTCCAAAGCCATAATGTCATTTATTACTAATACTTAATGTTGTACTAATACTAATTACTAATACTAAGTATTGTTATACTAAATGTGGAGCGGTGATAGCCCAGCGGTAAGATCGTCGCCTCACATGCGTGAGGTCGACGGTTCGAATCCGGGCGGGGCACGCACCTCTGGATTTTCAAAAAATCTATGTACGGATTTATATCACTAGCTATGTGTAGCCATGATCCAATTTGTGTGGTTCCCCTTTCTAAGGGTTATGAAGGTCAGATGGCAGTCGCTTCAATGTAATAACCAGACTCGCCAATTCCAGGATCATGGCCAGAGCGTACCCCGATAGAAACGGGACAAAAGCGCTAAGAGGAAAGAAAGACTAAATGTTGAATTCACAGAAGAATATTTTAATATCACTGTGCATCAAACAAAACTAAGAAATATCAATAAAGCTTCCGAGTTTCACAGTGAAACTGATGTTTCAATCTTGTTTGATTGGATATTGAAATACGAATGTCTAATGGAAAATATTGAAATAATATTCCATTAAAATTTTTGTTCTGTACGAGATTGAATATCAACCTTTATGAATTTTTCCATCTCAAAGAATTTCTGTTGAAGCATATATATATACAAAGCTAAAATTGATAGAATCGAATGAAACGTAAAATTTGACGACATGCATTTCATTCAAAAAGATGGGCAAGCAAGAATTATATCGACGAAAGCAATTTATTTTATTTTTATATTTTATTTTATTTATTACAAAAATCATATATACTATGACTTCTTTCAAAAAAAGATATTCACCGTTTTGATGACATGAAAATTCTACGAAAAACAATTGTTCGAATGCACAATTGTACGAATAACAATTTTTCGAAAAACAGTTATCAGAATGACAATTGTCCGAAAGCAAATTATTCGAACTAACATTTGTTGGAAAACCAATTGACCGAATTTAATATATTGTTGGCGCAGATGACAGATACTTCCTTTTTGTACCTATCCTCATCTTCCTGACATACCTAAAATCACCATACCTACATCCATACCTGAACGTGGCAACAACAATCTCGCCTCTGTTCGCGCGCGGGCCAACCACGTTCTCCAGTCTCTCGAGAATACGCGTCTTTGCACCATCTCGTGTTACACAAGCGCCGTGCGCCATACATATAAAACCATTAAATTACGTTCGCGGCTTTCGCACGTATATTACAGACAAAATTGTGAACATAGTTTTATTGAATCAGTGACGAGAAGGAAGGACAAACGCGACAGAGGAAAAGAAGAAACCAGCTGGCACAGTAAGTCCACTCCTTTTCATTTTCCGTCTAGTCCAATCTGTTCTTTGCCGATATCGCACATACATATTTTGGTCCTTTCGAGCGGATCAGTAATTCGCAATTACTGACTGTATAAATTGAAGTAATTAGTTCGTGATTTCACACAATTATTTTCATTTATATTTATGTTCACAATAGTTGTCTTAAAATAGATTATTTATATAAAAATAATCATCTTTTATGCGTTTCTACGTATATATTATACGTAGATTATATCTAAATATATTTTTCTGTATACCTACAATATATTGTAATTTTGTAAATTTAAATATAAAATGTCCGAAAAAAAGTTATTGTCGTTACAAGCTAAACGCGATCGAATTATATCGCGATTACAAATAACATATGATTTATTAAAAGATAACTCTAAAAAAGATATATTTTTATCGCGTTGTACCAAATTGTTGGATTGGTATAATGAATTCGAATCATTGCAAGAAGATATACATGAGATACTTTTATCTTTAGAAAATAAACATAATGAAATTAGTCAGTTAAATGCCATATCCACGCAAACTGATCAATTATATTTTGAAATCCTATGTAAACAAAAATCCTTTCAGTCAGATATATGTGAAACATCCAAAGTTACAAAAACACAAAATAATAATAATATAAGACCGCCGATTATTAATCTACCTACATTTAACGGTATCGATATTAAGTCTTGGTCATATTTCTATTCTATGTTTAAAAGTGTTATCCACGATGTACCTACATACTCAAATATCGAAAAATTTCATTACCTATTGTCTGTTGTATCTGGGCCGGCGCTAGGTATTATTAAATCTTTGCCTTTAATAGATGAAAATTATCACATCGCGTGGGACATATTAGTAAATCAGTATCAAAATTCGCGAATATTATTTGCTCATTATGTCGACGAGATTCTGAATATTCGCACTCTGCAATCTGAATCCGCTTTCGGAATTTCTAAAATTTTAAATACTTTTCAAGAGAATATTCAAGCTCTGGAAAGTATGAAAATTGAAAATTTATTTGATAAGTTTATCGCGCACATGGTGATAAAGAATTTAGACGTAACCACTCGTCGCACTATTGAGTCGAAGCTCAAAATTGAAGAAATTCCTAGTTCAGAAACTGTCTATTCTTTTCTTAGAAATCATTGTCGCACTCTAGAAATTGTAACGCCAAATGTTAGTAAAGAGAAAAAAGGTCATATTAAAACATTATTATCATCAAACAATCCCCATTTTTCAAAATGCCCTTTGTGTAGTGGAGCACATTTTCTATATAAGTGTGCTCAATTTATGGAAATGTCTCCGTATCAACGCAAAAAAAAAATACAGAGTCTTAATCGTTGTACTAATTGTTTCAAACAACATGCTTATAAAAACTGCAATTCAAAATATACATGTCGAACATGTAATAAACGCCATCATACTTTATTACATTTTGAATTTACGCCCTCTAATGATTCGACGCATCAAGGCACCGGCGCGGGCGTCAGTGCGCCGGCTACGGCCCTGAACGCTAGAGCCGCCGACCGTTATAATAATATGTACTCGTCTCGAGCCAATTCGGTTCTACTGGGGACGGCGAAAATTGAAATAAAAAATAATAATAATATTTTTGAATGTATACGCGTTGTTATCGATAGCGGTTCCCAAGTTTCTGTGATTACATTGGAATGTGTACGACGGTTAAAATTAAAAATTAACAAATGCAACATACCTCTAAACGGTTTAGGAAATTCAATAATAAATAATTGTTTAGGTATAACAACCTGTTTTATTAAACCGAAAAATAAAACAGGACCAATGCTCAAATGCACCGCTATTGTGATAAACGAAATTACGTCACATCTTCCTGCATGTAACCTTTCTTCGAAAATAATATCACAATTTCAAAATTTATATTTAGCCGATGAGTTTTATCACAAACCAGGTCCAATCGATATGTTATTAGGCGCTGATATGTACCTAGATATAATAAATAGTAATAATCACGAAATTATTCGTGGCACCCCTGGTGCAATCAATAGTATATTTGGTTACATAATAACGGGACGAATTGAAATGAAACAACATGAAATTTCTTCTTCATTTTTAATTGAAACAAATACCTCTTTATGTGACATGATAAAACAATTTTGGGAAGTCGAAGAAACACCTTCGTATTCGAATTTAAATACGGATGATAATTTAGCTGAAAACATTTTTGCGTCAAAACATTATCGCGAGAATGACGGGCGATATGTAGTACCGATGTTATTGAAAACAGAAAATATACCTATCAACAATTCCTTTCAACTCGCAGACACGCGATTAAGGAAATTACAATTTCGTTTTCAAAAAAATCAAGATTTAGCAAATACCTACGGAAAATTTATACAGGAATATGAAAGTTTAGGACACATGAAACGCGTTCCTATTAATTCTGAATCGTTTTTCTTGCCCCATCACTGCGTTTTTAATCCTTCTAGCGATACGACGAAGGTCAGGGTAGTTTTCGATGGATCAAGTAAAACCGAACCTGATAATATTTGTCTGAATGACTTGCTTCTTAGTGGTCCAAAACTGCAAACAGAAATTCCGTGCATGATGTTAAATTTTCGATTTCATAAATATGTTTTCACTGCAGATATTTGTAAAATGTATCGACAAATATTAATATTACCATCCGACCGTAAATTTCAACATATTCTTTGGAGACAATCTCCTGATAGCCCACTCATTGATTTCGAGTTACAAACCATCACATATGGATTGTCGAGTTCCCCTTTCTTAGCAATCCGAACTTTACGACAACTGGCCATGGATGAAAATTCAAAATATCCGGAGGCTGCACGGGCACTTGTGGAAGACTTTTACGTCGACGACTTAGCCACAGGCGCTGAAACCCTCGAGTCAGCCTGTCAACTTAAAAATGATATAACTGCACTGTTAAAACTTGGACAATTAGAGCTAAGTAAATGGCAGTCAAATTCGCCTTCACTATTGAAGCAAGATTTTATCGGAACTTCTGAATCAAGATCGTTTGATAATACTGAAACCGACAAAATTGTTAAGTTATTAGGCATTCAGTGGCTCCCCCAAACTGATAACTTTACCTATGATATAAAAATTATACCTACTGAGAGCTGTACAAAAAGAAATATTTTGTCAATTGTGGCTCGACTGTATGATCCATTGGGCTGGATTACCCCTGTACTCTTTTTCGCAAAGTGCTTGATGCAAGAGTTGTGGAAACTGAGGGCCGATTGGGACGATCCTGTTCCATCCGATATTCAGAATAGGTGGGATACATTTGTTGGCCAACTGTCACTTCTTCGTACCTTAAAAATACCTAGATATTATAATACATTAAGCACCAGTCGCTTGATCCTCGTAGGATTTTGCGACGCGTCACAACTAGGTTACGCGGCCGTCGCTTACTTAGTAAATTTAAATACAAATACTACTCATCTTATGATGGGAAAATCGAAGGTAGCCCCCTTAAAAACACTGTCTATTCCACGATTAGAATTGTGCGGTGCTGTACTTCTAACCAAACTTATTAAATACATTATGTCATCCGTTAAATTTTCTCAACAGATAGAAAACGTTTTTCTTTTTACGGATTCGACTATTGTGCTAGCGTGGATTAAAACTCCGCCATATTCATTAAAAACATTTGTCGCAAACAGGGTTGTCCAAATTCTGGACAATGTACCCACTGCTATTTGGAAACATGTTATCTCGGAAGAAAATTGCGCCGATTGCGGATCTAGAGGCCTTCTTCCAAAAGACATTGTTTCACACCCCTTGTGGTTTTCAGGACCTTCTTGGCTTCATAAGCACAAGAATGACTGGCCGTGTTCAGTCAATATCGAACTTGAAAATATACCTGATATTAAATCAGTAAATACGAAAACTTTGATATCTCAATTAGTACCGAATTCTATTTTATGCAAATATTCGTCTTTAAATAAATTACAACGCGTTATTGCTTGGATATTACGATTCGTTGATCGATGTAGAAAATTCAATATAATTAAGCAAAATCAGTTATCTCTTACTACATTCGAATTAAATGCTGCACTTACAAAAATTATCTGTATTGAGCAAGATACATATTTTCTTGATGAAAAAAATAAATTAAAAAACGGAATCCCATGCTCACGTCATATTCAAATTTTAAAGCCATTTTTGGATTCATGCGGAATCCTCAGGGTGGGCGGAAGATTACAATATTCAAAATTACCATATGATAGTAAATTTCCTATTTTACTTCCGAAAACATGTCATTTGGCATATCTCATAATAGATTACTATCACAAAATATATCTTCACGCCGGACCGCGAAGTCTTCAATCCATGATATCGCGAAAATATTGGATCTTGGGAGCACGAAACAAAATTCGTTCTCAACTTTCTAAATGTATTATATGCCATAAATTAAAAGCGACTGCGTTTCCCCCACTCATGGGTGACCTACCACCCAGTCGTGTCCAGCAAAGTCGTCCTTTTGCAAAAGTATGTGTCGATTTTGGGGGTCCTTTCCTTTTGAAAGACCATAAGCGACGCGGAGCCAAATCTTCAAAAGCGTATTTATGTTTATTTGTTTGTTTATCCACCAAGGCATTACATTTAGAAGTCGTATCTGACTTATCGTCTGAAGCATTTTTAGCGGCACTCAATAGATTCACAGACCGCCGAGGTTTGTGTTCGGAAATTATTAGTGACAATGGTACGAATTTCGTTGGTGCGAATCGTCACTTGAAGGATGTATATAAGTTTTTCACAACCTCACCACAGCGTGAGAAAATTTATGATACGCTTTCAGAACGGGGTATCATTTGGTCTTTTTCTTGGTCTTTTTATTTTCATTTGGCGCTACTTTTGTTCGTCCTGCATTAAAATTATGTCCATTACCAATCGAATAGGTAAACATAATGTATTTTTATTTTATTTTTTTTGTTTTTTTTTTTACTCGACCAGTTTGCGTCTTTATTTTCTTTGTTTACCATGTTGCGCCTTCGCTTTATTTAATTTTATTTTTTTTTCTTTGTAAGACCTAGTTGCGTCTTCATATGTAATTTGTATTATTGAATAAAAATTTGTTTTGTGTACTTATATATAAATATACTCATATTATGTATACAGACAACTTACGTGAACATGAATATAGGATAAAATATTGTGTTTGCTTTTCTTTTCTTTTTCATTTTTAATTTGCAGACCAAATTAGGTGGGCGGTATGTTGGCGCAGATGACAGATACTTCCTTTTTGTACCTATCCTCATCTTCCTGACATACCTAAAATCACCATACCTACATCCATACCTGAACGTGGCAACAACAATCTCGCCTCTGTTCGCGCGCGGGCCAACCACGTTCTCCAGTCTCTCGAGAATACGCGTCTTTGCACCATCTCGTGTTACACAAGCGCCGTGCGCCATACATATAAAACCATTAAATTACGTTCGCGGCTTTCGCACGTATATTACAGACAAAATTGTGAACATAGTTTTATTGAATCAGTGACGAGAAGGAAGGACAAACGCGACAGAGGAAAAGAAGAAACCAGCTGGCACAGTAAGTCCACTCCTTTTCATTTTCCGTCTAGTCCAATCTGTTCTTTGCCGATATCGCACATATATTTTTGTGTCATTATGTTGCCTCCTTTGACATATTTGTTGCCAGTAAAATATATTCGATGAAGACTATTATTACTTGTATTATTGTTGGGTAGGTACGTATGTTTGCACATTTTTAATAACTGATGTTTGACAGCGCGGTGCGTCGCCATGTTGTTTATTCCATAGATTTTTATTATACATAATATACTATGTAGATGTAGTACTCCGTGCAAAAAGTGAGTCATGGAATATCGCGCGTTTGACGTATTGGTTGGCAACATATTTCAGTTTTCCTTACATTTCAACACACCCTTGATAACTGTTCTCTAAATCTAAATAAACAAAGTGTTTTTTACGACAAATAAATCCGAAAACAATTCACATTAGCCGTTTTTCTCTATGGAAAAACGATGGACTAAAACGTCAAAAATCTCTCGGAAAAATGCCTCACTTCGATTCATACAATATTTGCTAACTACGACATCTAGTAAATTATAATAAAAATCTATGATTTCTTCCTCTCACAATGCTACCAATATGACGTCATAAAAATTCGAACAATTGTAATTTCTGATAATTGTGTGTTCGGAAAATTGTTTTTCGAAAAAATGTGATTCGAATAATTGCCATTCGTAAAATTGATTTTCGTAAAATTGAGCATTCGAATAATTGTTTTTCGAATAATTTTCCTGTCACCGTTTTGAAGGGAATTGAAATTATTTTCGGCAAATTTGAAATAATTTTGTTTGTAACAATTAACTTTATTTGAACCACAAAAGAGTTCATTTACGACTGTATATTTATTGGAAAACCACAATAATCCGTGACTTAAGTGCGCAGAATGCAAATTTGTGTATTTTAACTTGGTCCAACCACCTACCTCCTCGACGAAAAGGGTCAAGAAGTTAAACGGCATCTATACGATCGCTTCTTTGTCAACATTGATAACAATCGACTTTCTATTAGCCGTAGAAAAGAGAGAGTAATTACTGAATTTGAATAGAAAAATAAAAAAAATATTCTTGTTAAAGTTGCAAGACTTGCGATAATTGCAAGACCAAGACTAAGACTTGGTAAGATCGGGAGTGCAAGATCAATACATTTGCATTTGATCGTCACTAGATACAAGAAAGTGAACCAATTATCAATTTTTATTTTACTTTTCAGTAACGCACTTCGGGACGGCAGGGTCAGAAGATACATTGCAACGAATGTTGGGTACTAGCTATTAAGATAAAGTTTAGAAAACTAAACACGACAAATGACAAATTAACGATTAATGGGTGTCGTAATAAAACAAATAATAAAATTTTCCATATTTTCCTGGAAATTCCATATTTTCCATATTTTTTTTATAATTTACCTGGCATTGCAAGTTGTAAAATCGTAATTTATTTCCACGGACCCGAATTTTTTCTTGGAATGTGACCGCAACAAAACTGCGAGTACCACATCATCCCCTCGATGAATGAGTTACCTGCCCCAATAAAGGAAACTATCTTAAGAGATCTAAGGATTGTTTTAACCAAAAACTTACCTTTATTTTGATAGCGGATTTGCTTTACATCCCCAATTTTCTTATGGGATTTTCTTCGTCTTATAAAATAAAATCTGGGCCGACATGTAAAAAGATTTTTTTTTAGAAATACCCAGGTATTACAACAATTAAAGATACGGCGTATTGGTGTTTGGGTACTTTTAGGTTATTTAAAACGCATAAAAATACCTTCTTAATTCGAGGAAATTTGGTAACGTTATTTCGAATCTAGCGGTTTATTTGTCATCAATAGAGATTTTTACGTCAGTATATTCTAGATTGTAGAAGTACGAACTTCATAATATTTTACGGACTAAGGATCATATTACGGGATTTATTTGAAAAAAATATAAGATAACGTTGAGGTTTAGTAAGAAGTATTCTTGCAGTACGGGATCTTATCATTTTCTAACATTTTTCTTAAATAAAACATTATAATTTAAGAAGCTTTCTAAAACAGTGGAAAGTAGTGATGACAATAAGAAATAATGAAAGATACCTAAAGAACGATGTCATTGAAAGAATGTATGTGAACTCGTTGAGATGATTTTGAAGAAAATAAGAAGAAAATATGCGTACATTTAACAATTGAAGGTGTATTAAGGTTATTTTATTTATTTATACACCTATATGCACATGATTATATAAACAAATATATTAAACTATGTCTGTCTTACTGTCGTTTTGCAATTTCTTCCCTTCAACCATATTATACACTAGTTGCATGTAGTACATGCGATCCAACTGTCGATGGCAATAGTATGTTAAGTTGAAGAATACGTACCACACTACAAATCCATAATGTGTTTATTTTTATAGTTAGATAAATTATCTAGTTAGGGTGTTTCGAAATTGTTCGGTATTTCATGTAAAATTGGAAAGACAGGCAGTTAAACACATATATTTATCATAAAAAAATCCTAATATAAAAAATTTGAGAAACTCTCTAGCTTTAAAAAAAATGAGATTTTGTATCTGTCTATATTTATACTAATTTTCAACGTTCTAGCTTGTATGGTTGATAACCCTTGATTGAAACAAAAATTCAAAACACTGAGTATAAAAGTTTTGTAGGCCTCTACAACTTCATTTAGCGGATCAAA
The DNA here is from genome assembly GCA_963576475.1 of Molanna angustata. Lineage (NCBI taxonomy): Eukaryota > Metazoa > Arthropoda > Insecta > Trichoptera > Molannidae > Molanna > Molanna angustata. The sequence goes on along the minus strand of OY754973.1, from coordinate 28,645,059 downwards.
ACTTATAAGGGGGGGACAGAAACACACTAAATGATCTTCTCGGAATTCTTAGTAAATCCATGTATAGAACACATGCTGCTAAACCTGTTTGTGTTTTTTGACTTCAAAGTTGAAAAAAACATGAAAATTATAGACCTTGCCATACAAATCTCGACAATATCGCGTATCTTAGCTTACAAAGAGAAATAAATTCTCTTGAACGAATACGAGTAGACAGATTAATTCCTACATAAGAATGAATACATACTTCGTTTACTATGTACTACAAGCTTTATACATATATTTGCCGCCGACACAAAGCTTCCCTAGATATTATGTATGTGTGGGCGGGAGCGATATTTCTAGGACCAACGAATAAATCTATCCTAGTTTGTGATGCATGTCACGTGAAACAAAAAGTTACACAAAAATAACAAACGTCCGCTTTGACAGTGTAAAAAAGTCGTATATCTTATCACTGAGGATTTTTTTGGGACGCCTGAGGTGCCCAATGTGCCCATATAATATAGCCATCGCCACATAGCCACCTCTAAATATAAGAATTAGTACTTTATCTGTAGGTATTACTTTGTAAATAATTTAGATTTTTATTCTCAAAAAAGTTTGATCCGTATACACGCGTCACACGGAACATATTAAAAATTACAACAGAATCAATTATTGATTTTACAAATTCATACCTCATAGATAGATTTTTACACATAATCTCTTATATTATTTATATAACACTCCGTTGAATAGAATTCATCGATTGGGCAATGACTTTGGTTATCTGACTGACCGTTTCCTTAATTATTTTAAGGACTATAAATAAACTTTATTAAAACATTTTCAAAAAAATACCCCCAAATGATTGTGTAGTCAGTTGTTTTCATTTTTATATAATTTTACATTTTTATATATTTTTGTACATTTGATTTTTATTTTATTTAATTCTATAATGTAATATATAATCACACCTGACAGCATTCTCTGATTCAGTGTGGCTAAGTAGTCACACCATTCATTTTTATATTATTCAGTCAGTAATTTCCTTATGTTCATGCTATGTAGTATTTTTAATTTGAGTTTTTTTTATTTATTTATTCTTTGGTTTTTAATGTATGTACTTTCGTGTTTAATTTACCTTTCGTATATTATGTTTTTATTTTTCTTTATATATTCTCTGCTACCGTTGATATGTCGAGATGTTTATAAATTGTATTTCTTTGGTTAATGTTGTGTCATGTAATATTTAATTTTGTAAAGGGCTTTGAGTCGTGAATCAATAAATAAATAAATATAAATTTTTACATTTAAAACATTATCTCTTTTTTACATCCTATATATCGTAATACGCAATCTGTTAGCAGATACGTATTTGAAGAGGATTAGTAGAGGACGTAGGCCCTGCACATAGATCGTGTTAAAATGAGAAATTCTACCAAACGTGTCATGCGATTGCGGTTATTCCCATCAAACAATAACAGCACGATTTTGATAATTTCAGCGTCCACGCAAATGTTGATATGACGGATATTTCTGGAATGACACATGCACTGGGGCTTAGCGCCCTCGCAATGAATATCAGATTCACATTCAATTAATCATTTATCAGCCTATACAAATTATAAGTAAATTTAAACTTTTATCAAGTATTGACTTTAACGTACCATTGAGACGCTCCAGACATACAACTCTCTTCCGACCTAAATTATACAAAACTAATGCCGCGAAAACCACTCAACTATAAACAGAATTATAAACACATACATAAAATATGAGAAGTCCCTTGACATACCTAGACCTATGTATTCAGTGACACAAAACATAAACTGGCTCAAAAATTAAAAACACGAATTTCATAAGATTATCATTTACGCACAACACGCATGCACATATCTACACATATACACTTACACACACACACACACACACACACACGCACACACACACACACACACGCACGCACACACACACACACACACACACACACACACACACACACCATCACACATACACACCCTCACACACACATATGATTTTGTATCTTGAATATATGACTGTATTTTGTAATAAATTATGATAGTATTGTAAGCTAATAATTGATGTATCGAGACGATGATTGTTATATTTGATATTTTTATACATATATACTATTCTTTGTACATTGTTAGCTTCAATTTGAAAAAATAAAAATAAAATAAAAATAAGTATCTTCAATTTGTCCTCAGAAAACTTAACAGACATATTACATCAAATTGTGATTTACTCATTTACCTTTACTTCCTTTACTCTTCGTGCAACTTCTCTCTTAAAGATTTGATAAATATCTTTTATTTCATTTTGCTGTATTCGACATTCTCTGTAACACTCAATAAAATACAATAGGGCATTACATTACATACATTACATACATTACATACATGTGTGGTGGTATGTATGTAATATAATTACATTCATACAAAGCATCACGGCATGTCCCTCGCGAGGTAGGCAGAGAGAACCGAACGCCTCTTGTTTCTATCTTGACACAAATTCATCGCCTCGTCGACATTCACACATCGTCTTATACAATGTTCGTCTGTTGTTCACGGTTCTGACATTTCCGTCTTTCAAAATACCGTTCACATGGACGTGCCATCCCTTCCTTGGGCGGCCCCGACCTCTCATTCCATTCCTGTCCGCAATGTATATTTTCTTCGTCAGGCGTTCCTCATTCATTCTCCCCATGTGGCCAAACCATCTCATTAATGACATATCCTATATTCTTTTCTTATATCCTATATTCTTTTCTACTGTCCTCATTTCTGACCCTGTCATACATCGTTCTTTTACAGATCTCATTTTAACTGCATTTATTCTGCTTTCGTGCTACTTCTGCTATGTCTTGGTTTCACTTGCATACGTCAATGTTGGCACTAAGATAGCGTTATGAATGGCAACTTTAGCATCCTTTGATATGTTGTGATCATTCATAACTGGTCTAAGTGCTCCATTCACTCTTTTTCCTGCCAACTCTTTTTCGATCTCCTTATCAATCCATCCATTGCGTTGCATTGCGTGGCATTACATTATTTTCAACCAATACTATTTTTATAATACTTTGCTTCTCCCTCAGGACTTCGTCAACAATTCTTGTGAAAAGGCGCTGAATTGTGAAAAAAGAAATATAATTCAATCTGGACTCTGATCGATATTCCTCCAATTGACGATATATTAATTAATACTTGGCAAATTAATTGAAGACGCGAATATGTAATAAAAAATGTGAAAAGTAGAAGTGAAAAGTGGACTGTATTTTTGAAGGGCGATTCGTTGCAAACCACTGCAAGGCAAAGGAAGGATATAAGGAACTAAAGGAACACTCACTTACTTGATTTTTCCTTGGAGCTCTGCCTTGTTAGATGGTCACAACTTTCACTAGGATCCCACACACTCGCGATAAGAAGACAATTATGGCGATTTCAGTGAGTGTAAAGGAGCGGTAAAATGGAAGAGATGTGGGTGGTGTCGACAGGACGCGGTTTGAAAGGAGACTGATTTTGGGTGTAGGGCGGGCAGCAGTTGCAACAATATTATATGTCATTTGATATAAAAAATACGACAATAATTATAATGACATATTGGCGTCAACATTAATCATTATTGTTTTTTTTTAATTTTGTGCTGTCTTTATTTTATCTGACACTCGACTGAATTAAGATATGGATGATATGAATAAAAATATGACAGAGCATGGATGTAGTCACATTCATGTGGTCACATTCATGCTCTGTCAGTGTCTATTCCCAAGAGATACTATTTCTGATTTGTGCAGTTAACAAATAAAAATGACAAGATACCTACATACACAATATGTATATGCATATCATGATGATTCCATTTCACTTTTCTAATCTGTGTACAATTGCTTAGTTTTTAAAAATACAACCTATATGTCTCCTGTGAAATATTATAATTATATGTAAACTGCTAGCCCTAGAACAGGTATACCTAGTTGGGCTGCAGTTATCTATTTTTAATGAAGCATATATAAATGGTGTCACAAAAAAAATATCAATCAATTATTGGTCCTCGAATGGAGAACACAATATTCTTGTATTTCTTTTATGTATTTACTTTTTTATCATTATAAAATTCTGTACCTATTAATTTTATATTATCTTATTGGAAGTCCAACTACTTAGGTGAACTTGTTTTAGACGTCCGATATGTAAATACGATTAGAAGGTATCAATAGCTTAACCAAATAAAGATGCTTGAATACTTAATAAATAAAAAATATAATTAAATTAATAGCGAGCAAACTAGAATTAACTTAATTTATTATTGGATTCATCTATGTCGATGGATATAAGCCAACTGTCTATTGTTTTTTCAGAGTGTCCATATTCGTATTTTTCCAATCGTGTATAACTTGTTATTAAAGTTGTGTGTTTACAAAAGTCAAAATTAAAAATAAATAATTGACCCATAAATATAAAAAGGAAAAATAATGAGTGGGTTATTTTTGCGTATTGAATGCATCAGGATTTACTTAACTGTTGAAATCTTTCAGATTACGTCAACTCCATTTCATCCGAGGTTCACCACAATGCGCTTATATTCAATAATTCAAACTCCTTTGATAGAGATCGGTGTGGCAAGGTAAAGTAATTAATCTCAGCCAATTTAATTACTTACTTAGACAGTAAAATCCACCTTGAACTAATAAGTCTGCCTGATTTGTCACAGTGAATTTCTTCTTTCGTTCTTATACCGTTCTTTGTCTCTACCACAGTTCTCAGCTCGCAGACATCCTTGAATTTAAATAATGTGAACTTACCTCACTTTGATTTATCCACATCCGCCTTTGGAGAATTGGTTCATTTCACCCTTAGCATACTATATTAAGGCCCTTGTATACCCTGGGTATACGAATGTACACTAAAATGCACACTAAATTACCCTCTAATGTATGAAACACCAAAAAATATTGTATATCAACTAATATGTGACATACAATATTTTTTCGCGAAGAAAAGATAAAATTTAGAGTTTTTTTTTAAATACCAAGAAAATTAATTAAGATATTAATAAAGTAATAATCTCAAGCATTATTTTATAATAATAAAAAAAACAGTTATATATCTTCATTTAAAAAAAATCGAAAAATTTTATTTTTTGTTTGAATAAAGTTTCGATTGCGCCATATAATTTAAACAATTTAATTTGTAATATTTCACCGTGTCGGTATAGTCATCCGTACCTACTAACGAAGTAGCGGTCACTTCAAAACCAGCCAAGATCAAGCGAATAAATAAAATTAATAAACAAAATTCGATGTACGATTTCAATATTATTTTTTAGTAAAATGTTAGATTTGAAAACAGGTTAATAAAAAATCGAGGACACTTTTTTTCAAATTTCTCTTCGCGTTGAATTGTTTTGTGAAAAGAAATTCTCCTGGAATTATGCAATAAGTAGCATTATTGATTACTTTGTATGAACTACAATATTATATTCTGAGAACCATGTTTTCTTTTCCTGCCCAATAAGAGATGCATTTGACATTTATCGAGCATTGGATGATGTCCGATACTCGATGAAGGAAAAATTCCAATTCCCATTATCAATGCATTACCTTCTATCTTTAGGATCAACGGAAATTTATAAACTGCTTCATAAGTTCATACAGAAAAATATAGTTATACTGTAATCCCCCACATTATCTAATTAGTTTTCACACTCACTGGAGTTGTACTATTGAGTGCATAATATACACATTGATCAACGTCTTTGGCACAAATAGTCCTGTATAGGGACTGGCTGCCTTACTTAAAAAAATACAATATTATTCAATTCTATTAGAATATCAAATGAATCAACTTGAAAACATTTTTACCGAGCATTATCATCGGGAACACTCAAATTTAGAAAGTTTTCAGAGCTCCTACTAGGAAGTTAGTTTAAAATCGATTCCATAATTCCAGGCATGTCAAGTTAATTAAAAGAGTGAACCTCAAAGAAAGAAAGACGATCTGTTTTTTGTCAGAGTCCAAAAAACCAGATTGTTTTGATACTTTATTTTTATTCCTACTAATCAAGAATGAACACCAAAAATAATTTGTAAGTTATTCTTCTAGTCATTGTTTGCCACATTCGTATCTAATGAAGATACTTTTCTCGCCATTCCCATTCACACAACTTTTCATCTACCCCATACCAGTTCCAATCAGAAATCTTGTAGGTACAGAAAAGCCTGCCCGCTGATTTAAGAACTTCGCCTCCGATAAATATTTTTCAAACGTAAATTGTTACAAACCTCTTACGTTTCACTTAATCCTCAACTTTCCTTAATTCTGATCCATTCTCTCTATTGCTAAAACTTTACCAATAATTGATACCAAACTAATTCTATTATCTCTAATCAACGGTTACAGGAAATATACATGAAGATTGTTATTTCAATTTGTGTACATATAGGTACCTATATAAGTATCTATATATTAATACGTGAACCGAAAACGTTAAGTACAATTTCCGGATAAATGGGCGCACGGACTGGTTTGAGATTTGGCATACTTAAAGTTTATATGGAGGAGGACTGCAGAAAAATAATATCAATACAAATTATGCGTCATAAATTAATTAAATCAAATAAAAAATATTTCACATCAAACCATTTATTGTGTACCATAGAATGGTGAAGAGAGGGGAAACGTAATTTTAATATATCCGCTTAGTATGAGAAATATTCCAATAACACACAGTAGGTAGGTAGGAAATATTCAATCTTTTTATTACATTGTCTGTGGTCACATTTAAATGTCATTGTGGTATTTATGGCGCATGCGCAGTTGTTTAAATTCAAATATAATAACATTTTAAAGGAAAATACATATTTGTATACCTACCTACTGTGAAATAATATAAATGGTAGGTACTTACACAATAATTTCATTTATAAAATTGACTTGAAAACTGTGTTCCTTGATGAAAACATGATATCTATATTATAAATTTGAATGTTTGTATGTACCTATGTACCCATATATTATGCATGTGTTGAATGCGCTCCTAAACCGTTCATCCTAAACCAGGGATAGTTTCTGGATCAAAAAAATGTTTCTTCTTCTTCTTCTTCATCGGGTATTAGGTCATTTTACCTATGAAGGTGGACTATCCTGGGAACCGTTCATCCGATTGGAATGAAACTTTGATGAATTATTGAGCGTATGCCCGGGATGGATTCTAGATTAAAAAGAATTTCTTCTTCTTCTTCTTCATCGAATATTAAGTCATTTTACCTATGAAGGTGGACTATACTGGAAACCGTTCATCCGATTGCAGTGAAACTTTGGTGAATTGTCGTGCGTATGCCCGGGATGGATTCTGGATTTTTCTTTTTCTTCTTCTCCGTCGGGTAATAGATCATTTTACCTATGAAGGTGGACTATCCTGGGAGAAGATTTAATTTTCCTTCCATCTGAAGGGACGGGAGGTACTGAAGGGACGGGAGGTACTGAAGGGACGGGAGGTACTGAAGGGACGGGTGGTACTGAAGGGACGGGTGGTACTGAAGGAACGGGAGTAACTGATGGGACGGGAGGTACTGAAGGGACGGGAGGTACTGAAGGGACGGGAGGTACTGAAGGGACGGGAGGTACTGAAGGGACGGGAGGTACTGAAGGGACGGGAGGTACTGAAGGGACGGGAGGTACTGAAGGGACGGGAGGTACTGAAGGGACGGGAGGTACTGAAGGGACGGGAGGTACTGAAGGGACGGGTGTTACTGAAGGGACGGGTGTTACTGAAGGGACGGGTGTTACTGAAGGGACGGGAGTAACTGAAGGGACGGGAGGTACTGAAGGGACGAGTGGTACTGAAGGGACGAGTGGTACTGAAGGGACGGGTGTTACTGAAGGGACGGGTGGTACTGAAGGGTCTGAAGGGACGGGAGGTACTGAAGGGTCTGAAGTGACGGGTGGTAATGAAGGACCATATTTGATTATACAAGCAATACGAAGTTTTCCGGGGTTTCACTATCTATATTAAATTATAAATTTCATAGGTATTGCAGAGAATTATGCAAATAACACGCAATAATGAAATATTTGTAAGCATACGCTTGCAGGTGCCGTAATAGAGCATAATTTAAAAAAATATAGGTGTACGTTATGGCTTTGACAAAAAAACCTCAATAAAATTCAAAATTTAATAGTATTAATTCCAAATATTCTTTTTAATGAATTACGGTCGAATTTTGACCACTGGGCGATCACTAGTTATTTTAATTTAACCAAAATTAAACAGGATTGTCTTGTTATAAAAATAATTAATATTTGGTTATGTAATTGCTGTTGGATGGAATATATTTACCGTGATTACAATTTATTTGTATTAAAGAATGATATCAATTTTGCGTGCTCATGTCAGATAGCGGTCTCATATCCAATGTAAAACAACCAAGTTGTACTAGTTGTGAATCATTACATTTAACTCACATAGCAAGATCAAAAAAATATCAAATAAAATTACAAACATATGAACCAAAGGTTTATTAAATAAAATATAAATTTACACTGCAATAATATAACTACGAGTTGATTCGGAAATATCGACTGGTTACATCGATGGATCTTTTTTTCGGCCAGTGCCGGTGCAAAAATGCTGTTGGTACGACTAGCGCTTTTTTAATGCGCAGTCGTACCAACCTGGTGCTGGTGCTCTGCGTTCAGCCCAAAACAGATTGGCATGGAGGCGGGCCATACGTGTGGCGACAGACTACAGCCGCTATCCTCAGTCATGAGGAAAAGGACGAATGATGAAATGATGTATCAACTTAATTTAGGCAATAAGGTTGCCACAAATATTAAACAGCATTGGGTTATAGAGCATACAAAAGTTTGTTGTGATTAGATGGAATGCTGAGTTGCCTATCCGTTTTTGTTGTTTTTCTGTTATCTTTGTTTACTGTATCTTGTTTTTTTTTTGTATTACCTACTTATTGTTGTTTTTTTTGTATTACGATATACGTCAATCGTTTAATATATTATTTTTTTCATGTAATTTTTGTAAAAGGCCATTGACTGGGCGTTAATTGTTAAAATAAATAAAAACTATACTATATACGTTTCAGTTACTTTTGTGGTACGTTGGAACTCAAACAAATCTTTTCTGTAAACAAATTTTTGGAATCCTTTCAAATTTTTTTTGCATATAAAAATTGATACAATAAGAAGATTTTTCACTAGCTTACACTGAATTACTCAATTAATATTTTTTCCCAAATTTTAATAAATTTAATTACACAGTTTAATCGTGTCTAGAAATGTATTATTTTATAATGATTCAACTGTGTTTAAATGTTTTCAATGTAAAATATTATTCTTAGGTAGAGGCGTTAACATCGTGGAAATTCATTTTAAATTTCATTGAAATAACAATGTAACCTTAAACTCACTTGTTTAAACTCACTTGTTTAAACTCACTTGTTTAAACTCACTAGTTTAAACTCACTTGTTTAAACTCACTTGTTTAAACTCACTAGTTTAAACTCACTAGTTTAAACTCACTAGTTTAAACTCACTTGTTTAAACTCACTAGTTTAAACTCACCTGAAGAAGAAAACGGTAGTTCTTGAAACTAGTAGTGGATTAAAAATAAATAAGTGGAAATAAACAAACTTATATTGTTATTTTAATGAATTTTTAAAATATAATTGTTGCATCTAACCCGATAAAAATCAAATTTTATAAAAGCTCATTCGGAAACGCATAGCTTTGCTTACTTTGTATGAGTTACAAAATTGTTCAATTTTATCAATGTATCAAATGAATAAAGCAATAAACAGTGTTAAGATGCATTGTCGTCGAAAATAGACATTGTCGTCGAAAAAGTATTTCGAAGGCTAACTGGTCGGGAAAGTAGTTAAAAACCTATTGCGAAATTTCAGTACAAACAGACAGACAGACGAGTCAAGAAATGGTTGTAGAAAACAAAAGTAGGGCGTCCTAAGTTCAATCCTCAGCATAGGAGAAATTTATTTAAATTAATTTCTCACGCTAATATTGCTTCTCTGGGCTGAAAACACTGGTTAGTTGGAAGTGGTAATAAATTCGCCACTTGCGCAGGGTGCAAGAAAGTGTTTATTATTATTATAATTGGCTTATTTACTTGTTAATTGAGTAACTGTATTATGATGGTTTTTTTTTTGTAATAAAACTGTTATGTTTCCGAATAAAATATACTCAATATCTAAAAATTCAATGTATACTCAACAGTATTAAATGAAAATTAAACCATATTGTTGATGTTGAGGCCTGATGGTTTTTTTTGTAATAAAACTGTTATGTTTCCGAATAAAATAAACTAAATATCTAAAAATTCAATATATACTCAACAGTATTAAATGAAAATTAAACCATATTGTTGATGTTGAGGCCTGAAAGCCAAGTAAACATATAACTTTTCCTTATTAATGAAATACAGTCGGAGATTGTTAGTACTGTATTATAGCGCATTGTTCACCAAATTAGATTTGTCCTAATAGGGAAAGCGAGAACCAACTTTTAGCGAAATGAACATTTTGACAGATCTGTATTTATTATGTAGGTAAGTAATAAGTGTATCAGTATAGAAACAAGACTATTTGACAAGAGAGATCTGCATTCAATTCATTGATATATTAGGTTGGGGAAAAAGTTTCTTCACATTTTATAATATAAAAACTCGACATTTTTTTTCAAAATTTATTAACATTTAATAAAAGTACATATGTGCCATTTTGTTCAATGACTTTCTGCCATCTAGTAGGTAGTGACATGATCCCGTTGCTGTAGAAATTTATGGACTTCTTAAAAAAAAAACGCGTCGAGTAATTTTGGCAGTCCTCTCTTGATGTAAACCCGACACTGCCTAAAGAATTCTGAAGAGACCGAAACAGGTGGAAATCTGAAGGTGCAAGGTCAGGGCTATATGGCGGATGCATTAACAACTCCCAGCCAAAATCTGTTAATTTTTGCTGAATGGCTAAAGCTGTGTGTGGTCTAGCGCTTTCGTGATGAAAGACCAACACCCTTGCTCTTGGTCAATTTCGGCCGCTTTCTCTCAACTTCTTGCTTTAATGTAATCAGTTGTTGACAGTAGAGATCCGAATTGATGGTTCAGCCCGGCGGCGGCGGTAAAACCTCATAATGAACAATGCCCTACCAATCACACCATAAACGCAGCATCCCCTTATTGCGAGTTAACCCGGGTATGCCACAGTCTGTGAAGCCTGACCAACCTTTGACCACGACCTTTTTCGCACGTTCTTGTCGTACTCAATCCACTGTTCATCACCAGTTATCAATCTCTCAAAAAACGATTCGGTTTCACTACATCTCAATAAAGAATCGCAAATTAGTACACGCTTCATTAGATTTCTTTCAGTGAGCTCATGTGGCCCCCAAATATCGAGATTTTTTTTGTACCCAGCATTTATCAAATGGGTCAGAACTGTTTTGTGGACTATCCCCAGTTCTTCAGCTGTATCGTTACTCCTGATATGCCGATTTCGCTCCACTTTTTCAAAAATGGCGTCCATTTTATCCGTAACAGGGCGATCAGAGCGAGGTGCATCTTTGACATCAAAATTCCCGGATTAAAAAAACGCTTAAACAAACTTCGTGCAACTCATACTGACACTGCATTAGGTCCATAAACGTCACAAATTTTTTTCGCGGCTTGCATTGACTTTTTTACCTTTTTTTAATAAAATTTTAAAATTAATCGAATTTCCTCATTAGATTCTCTCATTTTGACAGAAAGATAAACAAATGAAAAATAGCTGGAAACAACATATTACTAATTTTGTTTTTTTTTTAAATGAAACCTTTTAAATGTCATCAAAACCAGCCAGATACAAATGGTACAGTCAAATATATTTCATTACAAGTTTAAACATAGGTACTATATGCGAAAATACTTTCTATCCGACCTATTAGAAGATATTTATAGCTTAAGATGTGCATGACTATTTATATTATTATTTATATATTTTTACCTTAAAAATAAGTATTTAAATAAGAACTGAAATATAATACCTTTTATATAAAACAAATTTTCACATCTCAATAGAAACGAAGTTGGAATATTATAGGAGAACCGGGAAATCAAGGCAACTATAGAGCCGACAAGCTGTCATCGGCTGGTTTACGTGATCACTTTATGTATTTTTATTGAGTTAACTGTCAATCGTATTTTTAAAGTTCAGGAGAGATCAGGTGTTTAGGGATAAATATTCCTTCTTTAGTAAAAAGGAAAGGAAAGGAATGAAAAGGAGAGGGATCAGGTATTTTCGGAGAGATATCCCTGCTTTAGTCTTTTCTTGAAAATGGAAAGCGAATTTGACCAAGTTATATCAGTTTTTTTTAGAAAGTAAAAATAAATGTTTTTTTTTCATAATTTTAATTTCTTATTCCAGTCTTGCTGAACGTACTTCAAAGGAAGAGCTGAAAAATTCAGTGTTGTTAATAAAGATAGTTAATTTAATGCGTTCAGCAGATCAAAGCGATAGGCCGATAGGGTATTTGTTCTGTTGGTGTTTCTTGAAATAAATAAATAAAAGACAAATAGATAATAAATTATTGATGACCATTTTCGTAGGGAGGCGCCATTAAAATTGGGTGATCTTTCATTTCACAGGTGTGGTTTTGGACTTGCTACATATCAAAACTGCCGCAGCAGTAAAGTTTACGTGCGAAACTTTACAAATAATTGGATATGCATGAAGTTGAGAACATTGAATGTTTAAATTTATACACTTGTCAGAAACAAATTTCTCGAATCGTACCAATCTACAGAGGATTTAAGTATCTAGACAATTCTCTGACATGATATATGTATGAATCAACAATATTATATACGTAGGTACTCACTTTGAAGATTGCGATGATATGATTTACTCAACTAAAGCCTTAACTGAATATATACTACAGAGACTCGCTAAGTATATGATAATTCTCACTGATAAATTTGTACAGAGCTTTGTAAAATTTATTTGGAGTGCCAAATGCTGCGAAATAAGTACATTGTCTTATTTAAAGAACGAAGTATCAGCACTGATTTTCCCTAATTTAATGCTTTTTTCATTTGAAACATTTAGATGTTTCTGTGTGATTTATACAAAAAAAATCTTTAATGAGATAATCAAACATTTACTAGGCACCAATATGCTTATTGGATCGTTATATTTATCCTTAAAATTTCTCTAATACTGAAAATTTGTATAAATACAGACAAAGCAATATTTCAAATAACAATATATCTTTTTCATCAAAAACAATATCGTTTTTATGAAAAAGTTGAAGGATTTCTCAAATTTTTATAATCAGAAAAAAACTTTTTCATTATAAATTTTCGTGTTCAACTGTCTATATTTCCATTTTTTTAATAAATCGAAAAACGCCAAAACATCTCAACTAGATTATTTAATTTTCTTTAAAAATACCATTCCCTTTATTTTCCTCTTTTAAATAATTGTGCTATGATCTGTACAAAATCTGTTGACTGCTTATTTTATTTCAATCACAACTGATTGATTTTTAAAAGCATTTCACGTGATTGTGTATTGGACTAATTTATCGTTGAATAAAATCGAAGTTGGGATAGTATCTAATGTACGGGTAAAATGTAAACAAAAAATTCAAAGTTTAATCAAGTGTACCTACAACTCGTACGAACGATTCGCATACTGCGATTTTGAAAAAGAAATTGTATCAACACGATGGATGAGCTTTGAGTAAGCTCCTATACTTACAAAGTTCGATGGAATTTTGTGTTTAATTAAACACAAAATTCCATCGAGTTATTTCAACGCAAAAAACATTTGTTAGTATGCGATCATGGTACGGTTCTGTTAAAGATCAGATCTGAGACTATTCTTCGCATACATTTTATTCGCCATTATTTCTTCCCGTAAAATTCTCCGCCATCAGATATAATATGACTGATTATGTAAGCAGGAAAGTACTTTTATAGTGCTAAGCAAAAAAAACGGGGATGATGATAACATCTGTATTTAATTGCGTTCTAGCAAGATTGTAGGTACACAAACTTATAAAAAACTATCACATTTCTCATTGCCGTAATCTTTTTAATTAGCCCAAGATACGACAACGAAGTAATAAACATATCTTGTCATTGTTATTCGATGTCCTTTTCAATCCAAACTCACCTCAATATCTCAAAGATTAATTCACTTATCATTCAATCCACGGATGTCCACTTCGATCTGCTGAACATACTTTACTATCTATTCTAATACATAGGTCTGAACTTAATCTTCATTTGCCCTCTAATCAGCAGGACTATAGAAAAGTCTTTGTCCTGATATTAAGTTGACTATTTATTCAAAAAAGCTAAAGGAAAAATATTAATCTGATACCTGATTTTGTTCTCCCTTTATAATCCTTTTGTTTTACTATCATTGCAATGAAGTGTTTTTATATTTAATCTTTATTTGTCTTTTCCTTCTATCTTTTCTTGTGTTATCTTTATAATCTTTGTTTTTATTATTTTTGTAATGTCATCACCTTATTCCCATAGAACACATGGTATTGTATATTAACACTAACTCTGGTTGTTTGGAAGTAATTGTCTTTTAGCAATTATCTTTTAACAATAAGCCCGCAAGTGTACAATTAATATGTTCAAGAAGTTACAAAAACTAAAATAAAAAGTTATTTTAATTGACAAACATTTTTTCAACATCTCAATAAAGACGAAGTAGGGATATTGTAGAAGAACCAGGAACTCGAGGCACTTACAGGGCTTACGACCTGTCATCGGCTGGTTTACGTGATCACTTTATGCGCTTGCGCAACGTTCACCAATTATGCCTTCTTATTGAGTTCCCTTATCGATGTAATTTTGGAAGTTCTATATATTTGAATAGTGTGTAACATTTTACTTGACAATAATGCATTATTACTATTGCCATCTATGGAGTAACGGTAAAACCTTTTTTCAACGCCATCTATTGAGACATTGAGAAATTAATTTTTATTTGTAAACAATGAAGGCAACAGTCCTTATAAATGAGATGACGGTGTCACACACAGATGTCACCCCTGAACTGCGCCAGAAATATTATTTCTGGCAATTAAAAAAGAACATTCGATAAAATAAAAAGTTTAATATGTGAGAATAATTTGTGAGGTTAAGAGTTTTACAATCGTAAAGTTGTGGGGTTCCAAATTTTACAAACGAAAGATTTTGTGGGAGAACAATTTTACAATCGAACAATAGTGGTCTTGTACTGTCCGGACATACATGTGTGTGTAGGACAACCATTGTAAACAGTACCAATAATGGTTTGGCAAAAAGTAGCATAGCCGGGGTAGATCGCTGTGAACATGGAAGCCCAAATATATCAATTTTATTTTTTCAACTCAACGAAGTGAAATTAATATGGTGGAATTTCAGACGGAATTAGCCCTTTCGGATCGGGAATGCAAAAACCCAATGGAAACACGTGTTACAATTTGAAAGTTTCGTTTTACAAATACAAAAAAATAAAACAAAATGTAGTACACTTTTGAGTTTCCATATAAACTCTCGATCCATTTGAAAGTGTGGATTTGTCTCAAATTTCGATTTATTTTTGTACAAATGGAACTATTTTGAAAACTAAATTTCATACCTACTCTAGAGACGAATTTTAAAATCATTGTACTTAACGATTTCATATTATCTTTGTATGTAAATATCATTGCACTTAAATGGTTTAATATCATCTTGCTATGTCAATACTATTATGTCACTTCTACGTTATTACAATATGAGTTAAATCAATAAAAAAATGTTTTTCAAATTAATAAATGAATAATAATAAATTAATTATTTATTTCTCTTAAACAGAGTTTAAAAACATCGAGATTGGAAAAATATTATAAAAATGATATCATAAAAATATAACAAAACAACAATAAAAAAGATATATTTTTTTTTTATTTATTTAACATATAATTTTATAACACACATAAAGATTGCAATCTTTGCAATGCCTCATCAAAAAAGATTGCAATCTTGTGTTTGATGAGGGAATGACTTATTAAAAATAAAAAATATCAAATACAAAGCAATTAAACAAAGTCATACATAAAGTTATTAAATCAAATCATACAAGAAAAAAAATATAAACATTAAAAAAGTTTAAAAATAAATGAAAATGAGGAATACAGACAACTGAAACACGCCTCACACCCTCTGGTCTGGACGCAGTCCATCCATCACTTGGGACTCCCCCTACGCTTCGCACCCTCTGGTCTTTAGTGAAGGACTCTTCTGGCGAGCAGTTGCTCATTCATTCTTTCCACGTGTACAAACCATCTGAGTTTCCCCTGACGTCTACACCATCATAAAGCAAATATTTTCGATAGCAACATATTTTTTTGCTTATGTTTATTTTTTTTTCTTTCAATCGATTTTCCATACTAACGAGTTGGTTGGAAGTTTTAATACATTGGAAAAATATGTTTTCACCATAGAATAAAGAATATACCTAATATAGGTCTATCATCATCATCAATGGAGCTATAGCCCATTGTGAGTCTTGGCCTCCTCCAGAATATTTTGCCATTAAGACCGATCCATCGCCTGCACTCTCCAGTTTGCAACGCCATTCCACTTTTAATCCTCATGTATGCCGTCCTGTGAATATAAATATGTAGGTCTGTGGTTTTCACTAAATTTTGTTTACTACGGAGTTGTTATTATACAATATTCAAACTTTACATTGGAATAGAGAAAAAAAATCCTTATTTTTCTAAGTTTTTATAATAAAAGTGAAGGGTCGATTTCATGATTTTTATGCTTATTAAAATAACAATGTAACTTTGTTTATTTCCACTGGGATTAAAACCCACCTGAAGAAAAGAACGGTAGTTCTTGAAACTAGTTGTGGAATAAAAATAAATAAGTGGAAATAAATAAAGTAACCTTGTTATTTTGATATTTTTTAAATGAATTTCTACAATATAAACGCCTCTATCTTAGAATATTAGGTGTATTTTTTTCATAGGTAATGTTTTCATCATATTATTTTAGTTAATATTTATTTTTACATATCATAAAGCGTAAATTTAAATTGCTTATAATTCACATATGTGATACAATTGTTATTAGCTTAGTGAATTAGGTTTAACTAATTATTCAGTGTTTCTGTTTTCGTTTAATGCGAAGAACATCATGCCATTAAGAACTTTATAATAATAATATGTAAGTATCATGATGGTATGTACTTTACATACACAAAGCAATATTAATTACTTCTAACCAAATAAACAAACTATCTGAATTGTAATAATATTAGAGGTATACAAAATAAATAGCGTTGTTTTTATTACTTCTACCACCTATTGAGATACTCGCTAGTACAAAGTACCTGTTCGCTATATTTAACTCAGACAATTCCTGATGAAACCGTTTCTGTTGAATTAGCAAGAACTGTTTGCGTTGCTAAACTGTGTGCGTTTGGAGGACACGTGCCTCGAATTCAACACGAGTTTTTAAGTGCATTAGCAAAACAAACAAGAGCTAATTCGAGGCAGTACTTGCCTCCTAATCAACACGGAAAGGTAAATACGCTTTCGGATCAACTAAAAAACAAATGTATTTAACTACGTACATAACCACTGTAAGATAAATACTCAATTCTAGATATAAATAAATTTCTTTTTTTTTTCAAATGAAAAATATAATGTTCTTTAATCTCAATTAAACACCAATAAACGAAGAAGTGTTTTCGTTGTCAAAATATAACATTTAAAAAATGATATTCAAAATCAAATTTTCTACACTATGGTACACATCTTCGAGGGTCCTAAAGATAAATTCCTTTTATATAATGTTTGTTTTGACGAAGAAAATATCATCAAATTCGTGTTTTTCAGCGACAGTCCAAAGAGGGAAGGGTGGGGAGAGGGGGGGTGTGTTTTTCCGATGCCATTAATTCCGAATTGTGCAGGTCATAAATCACAAGTCAACGACAGTGGGTCCCGACATTTGAAGGGGTCAAATTTGCTGCATAATCAAATATCCGAATGAGATGAAAGGTGTGAGGTAAATGATGGGAGACACAAATGGGACCTACATACTATCGGAATAGATCTTTTTGAATAATTTCGGAGTATGTGAAACAAAAACCAATTATCAGCATTCTTATTATAGTTTTCATTTTCATACATTATAGTAGGTAACATCTCAAAAAATCACGGGATTTGAATGTGTTTATTGCTTGGGTGATTTGATCACGTGTGTGCAAAAACCGCTCCCCCTCCATGTCAAGAAGTTTGGGAACACGTAGCAGAAGACGAAGAAGTTAATATAAATAATAAACACTTCTTTGCACTCTGCGCAAGTAGCGAGCATATTACCATACGGCAATTTCTTCCAACTAACCAATTTTTCCAGCCCATAAAAGAAATTATTGCGTGAGAAATAAATACAAATTAATTTCTTCTTTGCTCATGATCGAACTCAAGGTGCCCGCACAGTAGCCAAACGGCTTACCGACTGTACCACGTCGGTCAACATAGTAATTGTTCTCTTTTTAATATTCCTTTTGACAACAATATCATATAATCATACCTTATTTTTCACTTGTCGACTTGACATTTACCACGAAAAATAACGTTTCTGGCAAAGATCTAAACTGAGAAAAAGTATTTTACAATACTTTATTTTTATTTTTTTGTGTATATATTATATAGGTATAGTTATATATTATTGTGTATTTATATATTTTTATTGTATGACCGTATCATAGTTATTGGTGTTTCAATCTTGGTTTTTGTTGTTATTAATTCATTTTGAAAATTTATGTTTAACTTAAAAAAACTGTATGTAGGTAACCTTTAAAATATATAAATAAATTAATACAATACCACAAATGGGTGGTTGCAGAATGGTCAGCGCGTAGGGCTAGTAATCCAGGGGTCGCATATTCTTATCCTGCCAATACCGATTTTGTTCACCTATAGTACAAGGATTTATGTTTATTTAAGAGAATTTTTGATGGATAATGTATGCTTTGTTTAGGCAACAAAAAAGAAATCCATTAAAAACATTAAAATGTATCAGAATAATATTTAAATTTCAAGAAATATAATTTAGCTTAGTATTTGGAAATCATGAAATACTTGAAATAAAATCGTTCAGACATTTAGGTTACGTACGAAAAATGTCTTTGTATTCGTCTACAACCAATTAGCATATAAATTTCGAAATGAGGAAAGAAAATGTGGAATGAATTCGTTTAGGCAGCGCTGGTTTCTCATCACAAAATGCTGATAAGACATGAAGAAAATTAGAAATCGACACATATAAAAGACTTTTCCAGAAATTGACTTAATACGATCCTTAGATTCTGCAAATATGATTGATGACCCATTTCAAACGAGGTGGAGTACAATACATTTTAACGACAAAGATGAACAACTGAAATATTCATAAAATAAAAAATATAGGTACTGCTATCTGATGGTATCTAATCACTTAACACACTCGCTTAAGTAAATCTGCTATCGTCCAATTATTTGCTAAATTGAAATGGTCATTACATAGTTAAATACAGTAGACATACCCAATACCCAGTTCGCTAATGAAGGAATAAAGTACATTTACATTATCCGTTTTCTTGACAACATCATTTAAGAAAAGTTTATCTGATATATTTAATACTAATAAAAGGTTACTAAAAGGTTTTGAAATAATCAATTTTTTACTCCTCACTAACCCAAGGGGATATAGTGGGGAGTTATTATTTCGCAATTTGTGAGGCTATTTTTTTATTGCAGATTTTCTACAAGTATCATGCTGAGATTGTATTCTGAAAATTCCATCACAATGTATCTGTGTGTATGTGCTGTGTGCTATGTTATGAGTACTTTTTTTTTATTTTTTTTTTTTTAATAAAAAAAAAATGAACATGTCCTTGTTAAACAAGTACATATACATCTTCCTACGTTCCCTAAAATAAGCATAAATGCTTGTGCTATAGGTGAACGAAATCGGTCGAGGCAGGATTCGAACTCGCGACCACTGGATTACTAGCCCAGCGCGCTAACCGCTCTGCCATCGACCCATCTACTTTGTACGGCGTGTTTATTTTACTTTATCAATAATAGACTAAAGTACTCATTCGATTAATTTCAAATTTTGCAAATATGTATATCTAATACTCGCTTAGACCCCATTAGATTTTGAAGGATATTTAGTGTTTCTCAATTTTATGAAACGTCAAATATTTTAAAGTGACCCCAAGTTCAGGAAACCTATAATTTGTTTTTTTTTTTTTCAAATTGGTAAAAAGACACATCGCTTTCATAAGATGGCATTGAAGAATTATCACGTTTTCATAATAAAATAATTAAATGAAAAAATAATTGAACAAACTCATTTCATGAATATGCTGAAAATTTTCCATACAAAATTTGAATACTTTATGGGGTGAGTGAGGAGTCTAGCGTTGGCCACAACCCACTCGTTTTTTTTTTTTAAATATACTTAATTTGAAACAAAAAAAAATACACATGCCTCTAACCACGTTCCATATTTAAAGTATTACCATCTATTTTTAGAGTAAGTACTGAATGCCTGTCGTTTCAATTAATTACTGGTAAATCTTATTTATACTTGGGAGAAAATTACAAGTTGAGAGTAAATACGTGTTAATAAATAATATTATCCGCGAGTGATGATAAATGGTAAAAGTTTTCAGCAACTTAATGAAAACTTCTAAAGAGGATCACCACCACGGGGAAAACTCTTTTGGGTGGTAAAGTCTCTTTACTGGAAACTTGATCAATTAACGAACACCAGCATTGTCCTAGACATCGGGTTCAATGATCATTGAGCAATTACAAAAGATCATTTCTTCTTAAATATACAATATAATGATATATTGGAGGAGGTTGCATTTTAACGAGTGTTTTCAAGTTCAAAATTTTACTGTACATGATATGATCGTCTAATTTTCGTTTTCACCCCCATGAACAAATGTCACTCTGTAATATTTTTTAAGATATTAAAATTGTATTATTGTAATAAATTATACATACATACCATCATGCCGTAACCCTACTTGGGGTAGGCAGAGAGGACCGAACGCCAGACACCTCTATCTTGACATACATGTTTTGCCTCATTCACATCCATGCTTCGCGTCATACATGCTCTTCTATTATTCTGACTTCGTATATTACCATCTTTCAAAATCTCATTTATATGATCATGCCAACTCTTTCTCGGGCGGCCACGACCTCTCATTCCACTCTTTTCAGCCTTGTATACTTTCTTTGTCAGGCGCTCATCGTTCATTCCCTCAACATGTCCGAACCGTCGTAGTGTATTTACTTTCATTCTACTCACAATATCTCTTTCAATCTTGCATTCTCGTCTGATGTCCACATTCCTTATCCTATCATAGATCGTTCTACCACACATTCGTCTGAGGGACCTCATTTCCACAGCGATAATTTTACTTTCATGCGTCTTCTGCCATGTCCATGTCTCACTTGCATACATTAATGTTGGTACGACTATTGCATTGTGCACAGCGAGCTTTGCTGGCCTTGAGATAATCGGGTCGGCCATTATTGTTCTTAATACACCGTTCACTCTATTTGCTGCCGTTACCCTTCTTTCTATATCCTTTTCCAGTATTCCATCACGCTGAAACATACTTCCTAGATACAAATATTCATCCACTTGTTCTAGTAATTCATTATTCACTCGTATGTCGCATTCTGTTCTTCTTTCGCTTTTTTTATAAATTATAAATAATACATATTATTAGTAATAAATGATAATTATTACATAGTCAATGACGAATTTATTCTTATTTAACATGAAGTTACATAAAATTACAAAAAAAAAGATTATTTTCAGAGTCAAACAGTTTTTAATTCGAGAGCTTTTATATGAACAGAGGTGAAATCCATTTCAAAATTAACAAATAAAATAGAAAAAACTGTAATTTACACAGATTCAATTTTTACGACCAAACTCTTTCACCGATGTGTCTCGAAATTATCGAGTTATTAAAGAAAAATACCGTTTATATATAAATATTTGTTGAAAAAATGTATTTTTCAACAACAGCAAATATCAAAAGAATGAATTAACACAGATATAAGAATAATTATTTAATTAAGTTTATCGGCCGAATGGATTTTAATTTGACCACATAGGTACCTAAAATGCGCAATTATTTTTAATTTTATATCTTTATTTTACGTTTGATATGCTTTTATTTAAAAAGAGGTCGTATACATTTCAACCAAATTAAGTTTGGATTGACGTATGTAAATCAACCCAACTTAGCACATTATTTGTACATGTATTTAAAATATGAATAAATTAATAAAAACGGCACTCTTAAAACGACATTTTGTGTTAAATTGTTTCGAATTTGCGCGTCGGTCAGCTCACACAAACTATTCTAGCTCGTGGAGTAATTTGAGATGAAATTCTATACTTGTGTCTACAAGACAGACTGTTGTGGTTTACAAATGTTCATAGTATAAATGACATGGCTGTTGAAACTATAGTCAATAATAATAAAGGAAAATGATTAAACGTAGATAACCAAACACACAATACAAAATACAATATTATTTGACACGTGTTCACGGAAACACGTAGAAAGCATTTGTTAGAAATAGGAGACGTATTGTCTGTAGCAAAATATCATGTCTTTAATAATATTACATACATATATTAAGAACATGGTCGTTGTTTCTTTTGGTGCGGCATTTTGTCAAATTAGAAAGATTTTCCACAGTAATCCGAATAAGCCCATAAATTTGTCCTAATAAGCCCATTTTTGTCAAAAAATAAAGCACATTATATAATGAACTAGATGTTATTTTTCATCTCATTGTTCTAATATAGTATTTATTTATTTATTTATTTATTTACGGAATATAACAACCATTTACATAGAAAAGAACAAAAATAATATAAAAAAACATATCATAAACTCATAATCTAAGTACATAAAAAAATAATCAAGTTTAAAGAAAAAAAAATCAAAAGGATGACTTAAATACAAATACATAGTATAGTAATAAAACAAAAAAATAAAGTATTACAAAAAACAATGTGTATGAAAAGATTAAAACAAAAAATTAAAAATCAATTTAGAAAGTTCACAATACATATACATACATATACACACATAAAAAACATATCTATAGGTAATAAAAATTAAACACATTAAAAACAATTCTGATAATAAATGGGAAAATAAAAAAAGAGAGAATCGACCAGAAATACAATAAAAATGGCAAGGCTATTTTTAATTTATACTGAATGGCATTTGCTTGTATTCTCACAAAATCTTTTCAAAATTTCTCATTTGAAAATATTCGTAGAAAAACGAAAAGAAACAATAGATTTTAATACAATTAAGATGATAACCTGTCGGAATATACTAATCATTAGCATTCTTCTTTTTTTCTTGCCCCTGTATCCCGGTTTATCCAGGGTCGGGCCTCATTGTACGTATGCGCCAGGATCTTCTGTCCTGGGTTATCACAACGGGAATACTCTGAGCCGCCAGCTCCTTCTCAATACTGGACCACCATGTTACTGTGGGTATGCCTCTACTCCTGCGTCTATCTGGGTTGTTGAGCGCTTTCTTTACCGAATAATTTTCATCCTTACGCATCACGTGATCATACCATATCAATCTGCTTTCTCTCAGCTTTTCAGTTATCTTTTCAGGTATCATCCACTTTGAATGATCCTCTGGCATGCTCATTGCGGATTCTGTCTATCCGTGTTACACCACCCGCCCAGCGCAGCATTTTCATTTCAGTTGTATGCAACTTTTGCTCAAGCTTTTTGGATGTAGTCCAGCACTCTGCGCCTCACAACATTGCAGGTCTTACCACTGTTTTGTATAGGTATTTGCTTTTTGTTTTAATAGGCATCCTTGTATCGCAGAGTATGCCAGAAAGAGATCTCCGTTTCAACCATACTGTACTTCTACGATGATTAACGTCTTCATCCACATTGGGATGAAGACGAGAAGTGTGTCACTTTGGGTAGCTTTGTGTTATGAATAAGTATATGGCAATCTATGTCTTCATTCCCTCCAAAGTCACACTCCATTGTATATATTATATTTGACACAGCATTTTATAATAAATTATATATGATATTTTCAAAATATAATTTTTAATTAATCCATTTGTTAAGTCAGTTGTCATCCACCCTCAAAAGGTCGCTTCGTCTCGGTCGTTTCGAATAATTCATTCATGTGATTTATAGAATTTACTATGAGGAGTTTTCTTTTGTCAATCGTGTACCTATATACTTGGAGACAGTGTTTTTTTTTGTAGTTTATGTATAGCTTTTTATCTAGTTCGTTTATAAATATATTTTATAAGTAAACATCGTAATTTGCGTCTTACTTTAACAAAGATGTTTTCATCACTTCCGCTATATTTGGAACGCAAAACATACATATTTTGATATGTAAATCAACTGTACAAATATTAAAATGACACACAAAAACTCAATAATCTAAAGGTTTGTTTTTCAGAGTGCGACCATCGCACTCATTTGCTGCAGCAGTTTCTGTACAACAGATTAACATAAAAACATATAACATGTCTTCATACCTCATTTCAAGGTCCCGGATTCGATTTCCGATGGAGACACAGTTTTTAATTGTGTTTTCAGTCTGGATCTGTGAGACGATAAATATCGTAAGTCTCTAGAATGTGGCAACTTGTTATTGGGTGCGTGTTAAATTAATATCTAACATAGCACCTGTAAGTTGCTTATGAAGCAATACAAAATAAATAGATATACGTGCCATTACGCCATGTCTCGATTATAGGAGAAGGCACAGAGAACCGAACGCAATACAAAGCATACATTTCCTTCGTTTACGCTCCAACGTTGCTTCAAACACGCCTTTTTCGTTCAGACTTTTTTTAGCCTATTTTTTCCGTAATTTTATGTAGAAATGTACGTTATATTTTATTTATTCAGTTAAATAAATGCTTAGGTCTATTTTTTCATATTTAAATAAAACAAAAAAATACAGTAAAAATGTTTTATTTCGCAATAATGGAATTTATCTTGTATTTTTCAATAAGTTTTTTTTAATAATTTATAAATTATCCAACTGTCGATTTGTTCAGGAGAACTTTGTTCTCTTAACATATCGACAATGTATCAAGCCAGAATACGCGAGAATTGTATGGAGAGGTCTACTTTTTTCACGGCTTTTCCAACTTTGAAGTCAAAAAACACCAACTAAGAGGCTTCGCAGCATATATGTTCGATACACGGATTTACTCAGAATTCGGAGTAGAACATTTCGTGTGTCTGTGTGTGTGTGTGTGTGTCTGTGTGTCTGTGTGTGTGTGTGTGTCCGTCCCCCCCTTATAACTTTTGATCCGCTCAATTTACAGAGCCTAAAATTTCAGAATATATAAACAGTTACAGGCCTACAAAGTTTTATACTCGGAATTTTGAATTTTTGTTTCAGTCAGGGGTTATCAACTTTTGAATTTTTATTTTATTTTTCCATATATCTCAGAAACCATAAACGCTAGAACGCTGAAAATTGGTACAAACATAGACAAATACAAAATCTCAAAATAGTTTTTTCAAAAAAATTCCAGGGTTTCTCAAATATTTTTTATTAAGAAAAATATTTTTTTTATGATAAATTTATGAGTTTAACTGCCTATATTTCCAAAACTTTTACA
The DNA here is from genome assembly GCA_963576475.1 of Molanna angustata. NCBI lineage: Eukaryota > Metazoa > Arthropoda > Insecta > Trichoptera > Molannidae > Molanna > Molanna angustata. The sequence continues at coordinate 28,619,320 of OY754973.1, read as the reverse complement.
ATTATCGAAAAAAGCCGAAACACCCCAACTAGATAATTTAATTTTCTATAAAAAATATTAACATTGTAGTAGAAGATCTCAATTTTTTTTTAACAATTTTTTTAAAAATTGAATTTAGTGACGACATCGCTTCATACATTTTGTATGGCAGTCGCCTATACCCAATATGTAAGAAGACTTAATAGTTTGATACTTCATCTCCAAACATACATACATACCATCATGCTATTTGCATATTCTGGGTAGGAAAAAGGATCTTCCTCCATACTATCCTATCTTGACATACATACCTACATATGTTGTATAGAAAACAAAATATCTGAAAATATTCAATAATTTGTATCTATGGGTTTATAGTTTGGTACATATTCTTCAACTATATATACTATCGCTATCGACAGTTGGATCTCATGTGTTACATGCAACTAGTGTTTACAAAAATGTAGGTACATTGTTTTGATCAGTGTCTTAACAGGATTATATCTATATAGTAGGTACCTAATGAGTTACCTACTTTACAAAAAAAAATAGAACGAACATATGAAAAAAATAAAATAAAAGCCATCGTCATCGAAATACAGTAATAATAACAGTAATAAGGTTAACAATTATTATGATTTACAGTAAACATGTTACTATTATTTTATGATGACATGAATCAGAGAGCTGTCGACATAAATTTTGTGACTAATAATCTACATTTCCAATTATTTTTGAATAGTTTATATTTATTACTGTTCTTTATATCTACAGGTAATTTACTAAACATTTTTGCAACAAGATAACCAAATTTCTGATGTGATAGGGTTGTATTTACTATTGGGATCTAGAAGTTGAGGATGATTGAAATTAGTGACATATATAATTGGTGGGATATGAGTGCATTTGTGTATTTGAACAGTATAAAATTTGCTTGTTTAGCAGATAATTAACGTTTTTTAAGAAAATTATACTCCTCAAAGAGACGAACTTCGATGATTTATTTCGAGTTTTCATATTATTGAAGAAACAATAAAAAAATGCCCATAATAATATTCTATTTCTTTTTATGGAAAAAGCATTTGTTTTTACAGCAAACCATGTCTATCAAATATGTTTTTAATTTGTTTTCTTTACTCCTCACTAACCCTAGGTGATAAAGTGGGGAGTTATGATTTCGCAATTTTTAAGGGTATTTTTTATTTCAGATTATCAAATATTTTCATGCTAAAATTGTTTTCTGAAAGTTTCATCACAATGTATCTGTGTGTGTGTGTGTGTGTGTGTGTGTGTGTGTGTGTGTGTGTGAGGGTGTGTGTGTTTGTGTGGTGTGTACTATAAACGGCGTGTGTATTTAACTTTTTGTCAGTGAGGAGTCAAGTGTTGGCCACAACCCACTCGTTTTAAGTCTCTTTATCTCTTTGTCAACAGAATCTAAAGAACCAGATAATGACCACAAATCTATGGGTGGAACAATCATGGTACGACTACAAACTAAGATGGGAGCCCAAAGAGTATGGTGGAGTTCATATGCTGCACGTGCCCTCAGACCATATTTGGAGACCAGACATCGTTCTCTATAACAAGTAAGAATTACAATTATTTAAATATTAATGTACCTTGAAATTTTTTACACAATCAATCTTTCGTGTTTCGTTTGTTCTAAAAAACGTTAAAAATATTAATTTCTATCTGATTGATAAAAATTAATAAAAACAAAACATCAATTAATTTTGTATCTTCTTGGAACACACTACATAAATTATTTTTAATTAAAAAATATAATTTAAAGATAATATCGATGTTTATAACATTATTATTTCACGTTTACATATTTATATTTATATATTTGTTCCTTTTTATTGTATTTTTTTTCTCTTTTCTTTGGTGAGTCAAAAGCTCTTTTATATACCTTATAATATGTTACAATTGTTTTTTTTTTCATTTGTAATTGTAATTTTTTTTTGTATCATTGCACCCACCTGCTCACAGACAGGAATAAAAAACATTATTATTATAAGAACATATATATCGTTTTTTTATTGTAGCTTATAAAATTAAGTAAAACTAACAAGATATGTATGTATGTATGTATAGTAAAAAATAAATTAAGGTATTAATTATATTGCATTAAATTTTCAGAATACTATTCAATACAATGCTGAATTTTTCAAATTTAAATATTGGTAAATCACAATGCTGTAAAGCTCTATAAAAATATACTAATTTGATTTATTATCATTTTTTCATGACTACGTAAGGGACGCCAGCTATGAGATTTGAGTCCAATATACTCTACCTAAGACATGCACTACGTAAAGTTGTCGGGGTTTGCAATCTGCCTAGAACATTTTCTGTTCTTTCTCAAAGAAAAATCATTAAAGTTTTGTCGAATCCTAATTTATCAACAAGTTGATCAAGACTTCAAATCATTGTCAATTACAATAAAATAAAACATCTATTACCAAAAGAATTAATAGTATATTTGTGTAAAGTTCAAATTGTTATTAAATTCTTGGGTTTTCGACACAAAATCACTATTGAATATCAATATTGACATATTCAGTGGATCCATTGTTATTTATCTAATTGAAATCAATCGAATAATTCTAATTTTTGTTTTAATATATTTTTTTAATGTATCAATCGCTTCAAAATTATCTATAAAATGTCATTTGAAATAACGTTTTTTTAAGAAAAATCAAACGAAACACGAAAAAAATATCACTAATTTGATGTCATTGATATCTGATTGAAATAATTTATTTTCTCAATTATTTTGATAATCTAAATTCCTAGCTTGAACAGGAAACCCCTCCCGCTATGGAAATATTATATTTTTTTAAATCAGAATGTCTAATATATTTTATTTTTATGTCTTTCTAAATGTGTTTGATGTTGTCACTCATCATTGTTATTATTTAATCGATAGGTATGATCATAGAGCAATAAACAATTCACAAATTGTTACACAAATCTTACAAATTTTATTACAGTAAAAGTATTTACATTTTTTCGTCTTATTTTTAAAAAATGTGGTTCAATTGATAAACGAGGTTTGTTAATAACACACATGCACCTTCGTTTTTTGTAATGATGTACATGTCGTTTTAAAAAACATCAGTGTTCATGTTAAGTTGTTGAGTTTAGTAATATTAAAAGTGGACTTGGATTTAAATGTATTTTCTCTACAAAATCTCTTCAAGAGTCATTAAATATTCAAACTCGATGCTTCGACTAAATTATTATAATCAAATGTCACCTTGATTATTTTGTGTTTACTCCAATGGGACCTCGAAAATGACAGCAGCAACAAACTTCGATGTATAGAAGATTGAAAATATATAATATGTTTACATGTGTGATCTAAGTCCGAGGGTTGACAAAAGTGACTTGAGGAAAAATAAAATGTCTTGACACGATGAAGATATGTTTTATAATGTTCGTGTTCTGTTATAAATTCTAATGCCCAAAAGAAAAAAAGGAAATTAATATCCGAAGTAAATAGATGGCTGATAAAAAAAAAACTGTTGGTGCAAGATATTTATTAGATAAAAAAACATCGCTACTTACTAATGTTTTTTTTATAACAATGACCAAATTATATATGGCAACTTCTTAATTTATTACTTGCATAACGAAACATATGTTTAGGCAAATTTGATATCGCATAAAAGACAACAAAATATGTATTGTGACAAAATTTGCAAAAATTATCGCCGGTTACTGAATATTTATCATCTGAACAAACACATGTTTTATGTAAAGCACTGTAAGGAAATACTATAAATTTGACTCAATGTCATAGCAAATGACTACTTTATCGTTAATTTTGTGTAAGAGAGTCGTTTAACAATATGAAGTCTTTTGGAATATTTTTTATATTTTGTTTGTCACAGGTTAGTACATATTTGTTTTTGATATTTTATAATATCTTGCTTCAAATGTTAATTTTTCTAAGATAAAGTCAAATGTGAGCTACGTTGCAATTGGTCTTGAATATAATATATTTGTAATCAGGGGGCAAATCTGGTCCAATCGGTGAAATCAAAACCCTTGTGATTACCCATATCATGGATATAATTATCATATTATGGAGTTCTATGTCATCTAAAGATATTATAGAACTCCATGTAATAATTATACCATGATATGTGTAATCACGAGGGTTTTGATTTCGCCGATTTAACCAGACTCGAATTTCTATGTTTTCTTGTGAAAATATTAACTACATAATTACCTACTCTAGTTTCGTTTTGAAATTAAATTAAAGATGGTCTTTGTACTCAAATATTTTATCATTGATTGAATCTATGCCTTTTCAAGACAATTATGACATTCAGTTTCAAATTTATCAAATATTTAAATAAATAACGTGGTATTATTATTTTTTCATAAATTACCTTGTGGTAAATTTTTTAAAAACTTATTGTAAAAAACAAAAATTACTTTGTTTAAACCACTTTTGAGTTATTTATATTCGACCGGTCTCGAAGCGTACCGCTTCCTACATAAGCGTACAGATAGCAACTAACACTGTACGTTTGTGTTAATAACATATAAGCGTACAGATAGCAACTAACACTGTACGTTTGTGTTAATAACACATAAGCGTACAGATAGCAACTAACACTGTACGTTTGTGTTAATAACACATAAGCGTACAGATAGCAACTAACACTGTACGTTTGTGTTAATAACACATAAACGTAGTTACACACAAACGTAGAAAATTAGTTGTTATCCTATGTCTGACGAAGAAAGGATATGCTTCGAAACCAGTCGAATATAAATAATTCAAAAAGTGGTTATGACAAAGTAATTTGTGTTTTTTTAAAAAAGTGAATAGTGTGGTATTTATTGAGAAAAATTGTGTATTTATTAAGTCTTACAAAACAATGGACATTGTTTCAAACGTGCACTTTAAACTTTTAAGTACTCCAATTGTATTTATTCAAATAAATATTTCATCGAGGAGCTACACCGTCCAAGAAAATACTGCAAATTGATACTTTAAATATTTACAACCAGACAATAATATTGTCTTTAAAAAAATTATCACAATTAGCTAAATTATATGAATCTGCAAACTCAAATTATACTTCAAGTAATGATCTTTGAAGTCTTGTTTAAATTTTAATTGTTTAAACAGCAACGGAAGATGTGAGGCTCTGTGAAAATGGCGCTATACAAACTGTCCATCTCTAAAATGCTATCGTAATTGAGATAAACAATAATTATTTTATTAATAATAATAGTAAAATTTCTTTAAAAATTTAGGTTTTTGCTTCTGTAGAACCAGACTCAACGCTTATGATCGACTATGATCTTCATCCAGAGTTTAAACCAATGCAATCGAGTCTGCAGGAATTGTCGTCTGCTCAGACGAATCTGCTGTCCGTTATTAACGACGAAGTAATTGCTGTCATCCCCGAAACATTGAACATTCCGGTCGAGGGCATCCCCGAATACCTGATAAAGAATTTCATGACACAAATTAAGGACGTATCTGGTGGAAAACTTCAAATGGCAGCCGATAGCGTTAAGGGATCGGTTGCAAATTATACTACGCAAGCTATAAAAACACTTCAAGAAGCAAATACGAAAATAAACGATGTTGCTGAAGTAGTAAGTAATTTTAAAATTTGACACATAAATAATTATTAGCCAACAGGCAATAAACCCGCCCTCTTCAGCCATTATGTATTAAATTGTATACAGAAAGTTAAAATAAATAAATAATATTTATTTACATCAATTTCCATGACAGTATAAAACAGTATTGCAATATTATCTATTCAATTTCTCAGCATCACCTTTCACATCTGCTCACATAACTGCAATACTTTTTCTTCTTCTTTGTGTGGATCTTGAGATATTTTCATGCTGCTTAATTAGTAAACACGACAATTTTTATAAATTTATGGCACATTTGAGATAGTAATTGCTGGTGTGCTTGCAGTATGACTTGTAGGAACCTTAGTCGTTTTTCATAATTCTGTGTGAGTGTGAATTTGTTTAAGAATGAATTGATATTTTATTGTTTGCGAGTGTGTGCATGTCTATTAGAAAAAAAAACAGGTATTATTTAATACTTATGCTCGAGAATGATTCTAGTTTCATCTAAGCATATCTTGTATTTTATAAATTCGAATTATCAAGTGTCTGCAACTTAATATGTTTCTCATGATGAATAAAAAAGGATCTCACATTAACGAAAAATGTGTTTGTGATCATGTTTAACATGTTGTTTTTTTAACGCCAAACTGAATTTCTAATTTATCCTGTTCAATAAATTGAAGGTACCTACGGGTAACGACAGGTCATAAGCCCTGTAGATGCCTGAATTCCTGGTTCTTCTATAATATCCCAACTTCGTCTCTATTGAGATGTTATTGTCAATAAAAATATGCGAAGCAGAAATAAAACATTAAAATTCTTAAGTTTATTATCTCCCATTGGTACTTTTGAGATTGATTTTACCTTGCGCTTTTTTTATACGTGGATAGGTTTATTAAACTTAAGCCATAAATATCTAGCCGCTATCGGCATTTATTTTTAACTTGTTTACGCACATAATTTAATATATTATTATGTGCGTCAATACATTGGAAACCTTGATAAAACGGTAGTGAAACATATAGACATATGTACAAGATCATTGTCTGAATCTATTATTATGTATATCAGTGCCCAGATCAATATTTTTATTTATTTATTTGTTAAAAATATACCAAAAATTCAAAATAAAAAAATTATAATCGATCAACAATGTTTCTTCTTCTGATTTTGATCCTATGTAATCTTATGTTTCGTATTTTTATTGCATAAAACACCATATCTAATTATTGTTGTACACAATTTGTCGTCAGTTGGAAAGTTACATAGGACAGCAAGAAGCGAGCGATCCAAGCATGTCTGAGTGCCTTCAAAAAGTGAAAGACGAAATTAAAGCCAAAATATCCAAAGCGTTGACTGCATCAACTGAATGTTGCACAGACAAAACAAACCAAGTTACCACATTCGTTGCCAGTCTGACGAGTCAGGCGCGCGATTCTGGGAAAACTGTCACGGAACTGATGTCAATTATCAATGGATGCACCGCTGGTCTCACAAACATCATGGATCCGATGGCAGTACTCAACGCTGGGAATTGTTTCAATGAGGTTGGTAATACAATACCTAAATGTTATATTTTAATTCTGGAATATAACTGTAATGACCAAAAGCCGTAATCATCCGCTATTATGAATGAATTAAAGCTAGTTGATTATGACAAAAATCCTTTGAATTCTGTATCGGTTCAGTATTTCATGAAAGATGAAAAATCTTCTTCTTTTTCTTTTTCTTCTCGTGTCATGTCAGGTCCTTCCGACGTTGACAACCACCATAGAGAAAGCCTCCCTGTCTTGGGCAGTGCAAAACAGTTCTATAAAAAATCTATAGGATTTATTTACAAATAAGGTTTTGATTTCTAGGTAAGTAGTTATAATACATTTGATGTTGAGGTGGAAGTACATAAATAATTCCACTAACATTTCCCAAAAGAAATATTTGTTCATTGTAGACGATAGTAACAAAAAATACGTTCTTGTACCCTGAAATATACGTTCTAGTGCGAGTCCATCAACTAATATGTCACTCAATGTGTGAACATAAAAAATGTATTCTATGATTTACAAAAATATGGTAAAAAAGTCATTTTGAGAGATTCATTTATATAATTTACGCATTCCTCAAAAATAACACATAACACCAATATACAAATTGATCTGCTGCGTTTGTCGTTTAGTAGATATGAAGTATTTAGTAGCCATTTTCAACAATCTAGAAGCTATATTATTATTTTATTCAAATACCAGTTTAGTAATATGAGAAAACCCCTCATATTTTTGTGATATTAAAATGACAAGACCAAGACATTGTTCTTTATGCAAATATTCGATAAACAACTTCAAATTGTATTTTCTTAAAATCCTATAGTGTGTATTGCAATATACTACCGGATATTTAGTACGGAATTGTTTTCCAACGTCATCATTTCCGATGTCCATTTTACTTTTGGTACAAATCGTTTGCGGAAAACGATTTTGGGCACTGTCCAAAGAGTTCAATTTTATAACTATATTTACTCTGGAATAGGTATATGCTTTTTGGCTGAACACTTATTTAATTCAACATTTGAAGGGATATAAGTTTAGTTGTAAATTTATATATAAGCTAATACAAGGTGATAACTGAATATACCACAATGATAAAAAATATTAAAACATATAGCAAACGGGGTATTTTGCAGATACAACCAAAGTTTACAACGTCTTATCGCCTGACTATAATAATTATATCTTTGTTGTTCGTACATATTTCAATTGAGCACCTATAATAAAGAGTTGTTGTAAACCGTTTTTATTTGTCGGCTTTCGTGGCTCAGTTGGTTTGGTAGCTAACAGCTGATCCAATGGTCCCAGGTTCAATTCCCGGTGGAAACACAGTTTTGAATTGTGTTTTCAGTCTGTATATGTGAGACGATTAATATCGTGTGTCTCCAGAATGTGGCAACTTGTTATTGGGTGCGTGTGAGATTAATATTTGACATAGTACCTGTTAGTTGCCCGAGAACCAATTTTCTTTGGCTGGTCCTCTTCTCAGTTCATCTGGGGTCTGCCCTCCTGGTACGCAGTCTCCACGTCTTTCTGTCATGTGTCATCAACCAATATTTAAGAATTTAACCCAATTATCTTTTCCTTATTATTGATTGTCTTTTCCTTATATTATTTATATGGTGGAAATGACCTTTACCTAGATCAAATAATTTATCGACGTTCCTAAAGATTCACAATTTTCTAGAATATCCAGCGTTTTGCAGTCCCTGAAAATTTATCATAATTATTGCACAATTTGAAAGTTTAAATTGCTTTAGTTTCTCAGTTACAAAAGAATTATACCTACACATGTAATCAGCTTTGAAAATATGTGTTATAAAAATATGTAATTCGATGAATAAACTTTCATTTAAACATTTACAGGCGTCTCCGAAGGTGACCCAAATAGAGGAGTCATTATCCAACCAAATTGAATCCAAGACAACAGAAGTACAGAACGGTATAATGGGACTGACCAAGAACGTGGTTTCTTGCAGTGGACTGGACTATACAGTCAATTTCTTCCCAGTAGATCCGATAAAGATGGCTGTGGAGGCCTGCGGTCAAGCATCCTAATGGACCAATCTGTCTCAGACGTCACCAACAATCATGGCTACTGAAATTACTTGACCGACAACTCCTTAAAATTCCTTGAAATGTTTCACTATTGAACAGTGGCGAACACCCTATCAGAGTTTATTGTTCTCATGTAACGTTGTTTTGAAAGATAACCTTTCTTTTTTTGTAGCACTGGTCTGATTTTTGATTAAATACATATTTTTAAATCTCATGATGTATTTAATATTTCATTACATCACTCTTTTAAGGCTAGGTTGCCCACTATTATATATTATTTTAATTTAAATAAAACAGTATACTAGATTCAACGTATATTGTTTATAGGTCGATAGCTATTTCGCCTTGTTAGGGCATCTTCAAGACTAAATGCCCTAACAAGGCGAAATAGCTATCAACCAATTAAACATATAAGTAGAATTTAAAACACACTGTTTTATTTTTCAATTTAAATTAAAATGGAATTCTACAAAGTAAATTATTCACAATTACATAAATATATTTTATACTATCTATATTTTTCCTCAATAAGGGATGATGGCATTTATTACCATTTTTTATTCAAGTAACTTTCTACAGATTTTTTTACTACTGTTAACAGTCAGTGGAAGAAAAAACACATTATAAGATAAACTATTATTGCGTACTTGAAAATATTCGGGGATGCATTTCCTGAATACTTAATCAGTAATAAAATTTACTATTTGTACTAATATTTCTGTTATGTCTAGATAAACTCTATTTCTTCATCACAACCTATTTTGTTATTTGAATTTCCTCTTAGTATTCTCTATATGTAGAGATGTAAAAAACTACATTTTATTTATTTTCATTGTGTAAAAAAATAATAAAACAAATACTGACTACATTTTTATTATAAAATTCCTACCTACGTCCAAAAAATCTGTTTACCTATCCTACCTATCGTATTTTCTCAATAAACATTATTTGCAAAAAAAATACGTTGCTATTGAAATATTGAAAATCCTTGCATTAATTTTAAACATTACTCTGCCTTAATTGCTTAAGAATTTTATTCATCTTTTAAGAACGATTTAGAATTAATTCACCTCTTAAAACACTTTATTTTCGTCTATCATACATTTTAAAATTTTAATATCGTCTTCGTTTAAAAGAGATAAAATATTTCACTATTTCTGTAGGAAATTTAAACAGAAATAGCATTTTCTTTAGAAAACAGCACAGTTAAAAGCAATTTGTGTAAATTAACTTAATGGTCACTTTTATTCTCAATTGGACATGTAATCAACTCATTAGTCTCATTTACTATTTAAATGTTATTTAGTAAAAATAAAGATACTTAAAAGTACTTAAGAAGTCTGATACTCTTCTGAGTACAGACTTAATGGAATGAAAAAGATATTAACTGCGTCTGCTACGACAGTACAAACGACAATATAATATTATGTAGATGGGTCGATGGCAGAGCGGTTAGCGCATTGGGCTAGTTACCCAGTGGTCTCGAGTTCGAATCCTGCCTTGACCGATTTCGTTCACCAATAGGACAAGCATTTATGCTTATTTTAGGGAATGTAAGAAGATGTATTTGTACTTGTTTAACAAGGACATATTCATTTACAAAAAATAAGACTTTCTCAACGTTTTCATAGTACTTGAAAACAAGATCATAAGATTTTTTAATTTTGTCAATGCTGACGGTGTTGAATATGTAGAATTCCATAATGGGTATTTTAAATCAAACAAATGATTTGGTCTACATATATATTTTTTCCTGAGTCCAGGACGACCGTTTCAGCTTATTAGGCCCTTATCAACTGGTAAACATAAAAACTCTGCTTTTTCTTATATACTAAAATTCGGTTAACATTCACGAATTTTGGTGTAACTTGGAATTTAATACACTTTTTTATAAACCCGATTTCTTGAATGAGTTTTCTATGTTTTAATTTTAACCGTCTAAATAACACACATTGTGTGGTCAAATCAGATTTTTTAATTTCTCCTGTCGTCCTGGACTCAGGAAAAAATATATATGTAGACCAAATCATTTGTTTGATTTAAAATACCCATTAAGATCATAAGACTTAAGAAAAGATGAATAGCAAATGTGGAACATTCAGCAGATGAAATGTTTTTAATAGTCAATAAGCCTGAATCTTCAAATAGTCAATAAGCCTGAATCTTCAAACTCACCAACAACCTCTAACAAATAAATAATATCCACAACAAAAGTCCTGCAGTGAGTCCACATTGACCACTAAGTTATTTCCGTTTATTGACTGTACCATTTTATATCTTGCTAAGCATCCGTGTATGTATGTTATAAGTGTATAATCTACGCTTATCTTGGAATCTGTTGAAGCTATAATGTTATTTCAGCCGTGTAATATAAGAATAAATGAGATGGTGTTTGAACACACGTCTTTACAAGTTACATTATGCGCATGATGAGTGAACATAATTTCAAAATGACAGTCAAAAATGGCCAAATCCATTTCAACTCATATTTTTTATTTCCTTATTCGATTTTTTTTTCGTAACTGTTATACGGCTTAGTTTATTCTTCTTTTTCTCAGCAATTGTCCCACATGATGTGGGGGTCTGCTTTCTTCGCCTTACGCCTCCACTGTACTTAATCCTCCGGGATAATTCCGTTGCTTAGCATATCCTGTCTTACCACTTCTTTCCATATCCGCTTTGGTCTCTCTCCGGATCTTTTACCCGGCACATTTAAGTTTTCGGCTATATTCCCTGTATGTTCCGGTGGTCTTCTACAAATATGTCCATACCACCACAATAGTTTTTTTGTGTTCTTCTTTTTTATATTCTTATTGGTTATAAGTTGTTTTATATTGTTGATTTTATATATCCCTTCTTTATTTTTACTGATATATTTTATTTTCTATGTTTTTACTTTTAAATTTTATTTTCTATGTTTTTACTTTTTAATTTTATTTGTGTTCTTCTTTTTTATATTCTTATTGGTTATAAGTTGTTTTATATTGTTGATTTTATATATCCCTTCTTTATTTTTACTGATATATTTTATTTTCTATGTTTTTACTTTTAAATTTTATTTTCTATGTTTTTACTTTTTAATTTTATTTGTGTTCTTCTTTTTTATATTCTTATTGGTTATAAGTTGTTTTATATTGTTGATTTTATATATCCTTCCTTTATTTTTACTGATATATTTTATTTTCTATGTTTTTACTTTTAAATTTTATTTGTGCTTTTTTATATTCTTATTGGTTATATGTTGTTTTATATAGTTGCTGTACGCTGCACATGTGTTTTGTATGTTTTGTAAAAGCCCTTCAAATGGGCGTTGAAGGAATAAAATAAAAAAATAAATATGTTTTATTGGAGCTTCTCGCGATAAATTGCGCACTCCAAGACTTTACTTCTTGTCTGGACAAAAATTAAAAATTAATTAAACAAAATAAAAAAAACAACTTTGTGTAAACCATCATCATCATCAGCAATAGTACTTCAGCCCGGTGTGGGCCTTGGCCTCCTCAAGAAACTGCCTCCATCCCGCCCTGTCGACAGCGAGTCTCCTCCAATTTGTCTGTCCGATCGCTCTTATATCGCCCTCGATGTCGTCGAGCCATCTCATCCTAGGTCTCCCTCTTCTTCTTCTTCCTTCAGGACAGGTGTCCAATAATTTATTTAGGACCCGGCTATCCTCCATTCGAGCCAACGTAGACATTGTATTTTGATGTATTGGACATCGTTTGGTTCGCCATACATTATTTCTAGCTCATGGTTAAACCGGATCCTCCAAGAAAATAATATTTTGTGTAAAATAATATTTTGTGTAAACCACTAAAATATTATTTTGTGATGTAAACAAAGTTATGTTTTATTTAATTTAATTAATTGAAAAACGATACAACAAAGTAAAAAAACAAGCGCTTATCGATGATGTGAAAATTAAAAAGTTTGAAATTTGTTTATTATAGTGCCTTCTTCTACTACAACCGAATACTAACCTTAAAACAAAAATGAATTACCAGCCCTCGGTCATTTAGTGTAAGACCTTTTTTCTCGAAATCCATGACTCATCACTCTGAGCCCTGGACCATTCGTATTCTTTTTTTTTAGCACAACAGCTAGACTGTGGAACGGTCTTTCTTACCAGTTGATAAGGGCCTAGTCAGTAAAAACGATTGTCCTGATACAAGAAAAATATATACGATTAAATAAAACCAATTTTGTTTGATTTAAATATACCTAGTATTATGAAGTTCTACACCTTGAATACAATTAGTATTAACAACAAAATAAAATCTTGTTAATTAACTTATGGATTTAAACCGTTTTGATTTCTCGGTGTGTTGTTGGCTAATGCAAAGAAGATCTCTTGAATGACAAATTCATGATTGCTTTTCCAACACACATCACATCAAAAGACTTACTGGTGTACATATGTTGTTTGCAATCTCATACCTACCCATTTACATACATAGGTACTCTACTCTACTAAAGAATCACCTAAGTCAATAACACGTAAGTTCATTTTCTTATGCCACGTTCATTCTAGAAACACAAATTCATTAAAATGTTGACATTATTGTGTATACAAAGAACAGCAGATGAACACAAAATTGTCACTTTATGTATAGGTGTGTTGTTTTATATTTTTATTATGAACAATTGACAACTGACATGAAGTTAGCAGGAAGCGGCCAGCCAAGATGGTGGTTGTCTGTGTTGCCAATATTAAATATATACACCATATATCACATCCCCACCCTTAGCTGGTCACCCCCAACCCTAACAAATCTTTACTTATAACTCATAATAATCATAATACACGAGTATTTTAATCATACCCCCAACTTCCAGGGATTTTGACAGTTCTACCATACCTAGTTACATATGGTTCATCATTTGTAGAATGTCCAACCTGTACACTATTCTCCCTTCTACTTAAAACAAAATTATCACAATTTAAATCATCATTATTACTATTCTTAGTATCATCATAATTATTATAATTCGAATTACTGTTATAACTATTATTTACATTATTAGTATTATTATTAAGTACATATCTTTTCTTTAAACGAATAACATTTCTTCTAAAAACTTTCCCCTTGCTTTTTTTAACTACATATGACCTTGGTGAATCATGCTTTTTCACAACTATTGCTTCTTCCCAAATTTTATTTTTTAAATTTTTTACCCATACTTTATCATTAATATTAAAAAATCTTTCTTTATTCCTTACTGGATTGTATTGAAGTTTTCTTTTTTGGTTATTATTTACATTAAATCTATATAAATCACTATGTGAAATTACTTTTGGTATTAATTCTTTATGGTAAACTGGTAACCCATTTCTTAATTTCCTACTCATTAGTAATTGACTTGGCGAAAATGGTATACTAGCCAGCTGCGTGGATCTGTAATCTAATAATGCTTTGTACATACATTTGTTTTCATGATGAACTTTTTTCAAGATTTGTTTAGCAATACCCACACCCTTTTCTGCTAGACCATTTGCTTTTGGGTAATATGGACTAGATGTATTAATCATAAAACCCCACTCTGATGCAAATTCATTAAACTCTTTACTATTAAAAGGGCTGTTATCACATCTTACATACAACGGTATCCCATGTATTGAAAATGTACATTTTAACTTTTTAATAGTTTCTTTTACAGATTTATCCTTAATGGGAATAATATCTAAAAACTTAGAATAGTAATCTTCTAAAATTAAGTATAATTTATCATTGTACTCACAGATGTCAATGGCAATGAATTGAAATGGCAATTTTGGCAACTCTGTAGGTATTAAATTATCTTTTATATTATTGTTTGAAAATCTTTTACAAGTTTTACAGGAATTTATATAAACCTCTATTTCATTTGTCATTTTTGGCCAGTACATCATAGATCTAGCTCTATTTTTACTTTTGACAATTCCAAGATGTGCATCCCCATGAATTTTTTCTAACATATTATTTCTGAGTAATTTTGGAATAATAACCTTATCATTTAAAAACAACAAATCTTCTTTACAATGAATATTACATTTAACTTTATAATAATTTAACAAAATTTCATCATCTATAAGTTTCTTATCAGTTGGCCATCCTGATTCAGTATAATACATCAGTTTATTTAAAATATCATCACTTTTAGTGTATTTCTTTAATAAAAATAATTTGTTCTTACTTAAAGGCAAATATTCACTTAATTGCAAACTATGTACAATATCGGTCATATTAGTTTCAGTATAATCATTATAATTATTTTGACAATCTCTTGATAAAATATCTGCGACTAACATATCCTTACCTGGCAAATACCTTATATTTAATTCATACTTTAATAGTTTTAATTGTAAACGTTGTAACCTGTTTGTGTTCTTATAAATTTCTTTTTTGACTATACTTATTAACGGTTTATGATCTGTATAAATTGTTACATTTTTATGACCATAAATATATTGATGAAATTTTTTGACAGCAAATACTATTCCTAACATTTCTTTCTCTACTATTGAATAATTACATTCAGTTTTAGTTAAACTACGTGACGCATAGCATACAGGAAAATTATCTTGAATCAAACAACAGCCTAATCCATTATTGCTCGCATCACTTTGTATAATTATTTCTTTATTAAAATCAAAATAACGCAATGGAACAAAATGGGGGGCACAACCATCCATTCTTAGAACTTCGGGACTTGCTCTCTGCTACTCGGCAGGGGAATATGCGGCTCCAGTCTGGTTCCAATCTCCCCATGCCAGAAACGTAGATGTTGCTTTGAATGAAACCAACAGACTAATTACGGGGTGTCTTAAACCTACTAATGTGGAAAAAATCCAATTACTAACTGGAATAGCACCACCACATATAAGAAGAGTTGTAGCCTCTGAAGAGGAAAAGATGAAACAGCAGAATGACTCTCGACATCCGCTATATGGTCACATCCTCCCGCCCTCAAGACTCAAATCTAGAAACAGCTTCCTCAGGAATACAATATCTTTAAACTCAACCAGCGAAAAGAGAAGAGTTGAGCTGTGGAAGGAACGGATAGAAGGTGAGAGCTTTCGTGAACCAGCAGAGGTACTCCCGGCGGGTCACCTACTGCCTTATACAGCCTGGAAATCCCTAAACAGGCTGAGGACGGGTGTAGGAAGGTGCAAGGTGAACCTGGATAGATGGGGAATGCTGGAGGCGGACCAGGACACGTCATGTGAGTGTGGAGAGACGCAGAGTATGTCGCACCTGCTGAGCTGCCCGCTTATGGAGGGAGGGTGCTCTGAAGAGGATTTGTGGCAGGCCAATGAAAATGGAATTATGGCTGCAAATTACTGGAGGGACACAGTGTAGGCGGATGACCTTGGACACGGAAATGAATGAACGCAATGGCTTATAATTACAAATAAAATATTTAATTTTTTCAAATGCATCATCCTGCTCTTTTTCCCATTTCCATCCAATATCTTTTCTTAGAAGCATTTTTAACTGTTGTAAGTTACTTGCCAGATTAGGTATGAACCTATTTAAATAATTTACCATACCAATAACTCTTTAATATTTTTTGGTTTTTTCAAATCAACTATTGCTTGAACTTTAAATGGATCTGGTTTAATTCCATTTTTTGAAAAAATACATCCCAAAAATTTTACTTGATCTTTTTTGTATTGTAATTTATCACTATTAAATTTTACCCAATTTTTTCATTGCCCTCTCCATGACTGTTATCAATATTTCATCATGTTCTTTTTCATCTTTTGCTGATATTATTAAGTCGTCAAAATATACTGAAACACCATGTATATCACCAAATATGCGTAGATTCTCTCTTTGAAATACTTCAGGACTGCTGGAAAGACCAAAAGGTAATCTGTTAAACTTGTATCTACCGAAAGGTGTTATAAATGTACACAAATAAGACGATTTATTAGTTAGTTCTATTTGATGAAAACCATCTGACATATCGATTACTGTAAATACGTTTTTTCCAGATAACTTGTTTATTATTTCATCATATGTGGGTATGCTATAATGTTCTCTTCTGATGTACTTATTCAAATGAATTGGATTAATGCATAATCTTAAATCTTTATTTTCTTTTTCAACAATTACCAAACTATTTACCCAATCAGTTGGTTCTGTCACTTTTGATACAACCCCTTTGTTTTCTAAATTATTTAATGTTAATTTCAATCTGTCATATATACTAAACGGAATTTTTTGTAATTGTTTTACTACCGGTATAGCATCCTCTTTCAATTTAATATCATATTTAAATGGTAGCTTACCTAGACCGGTAAAAACATCTTTATATTTATTTACAAAATTTTCTTTATTATCGCTGTAAGTTAAATCATATATCCTCTTTATTAAATTCATTTCCTGGCAAGTTTCTAATCCTAAGATTGGTGCCGATGATACTTCAGCAACCACAAATTCAATATTGTAAAATTTATTTTTATCTTTACATTTGATATTAATTATTCCCTTTGAATTCAATTGAAATCCCCCATAAGTTTCAACATACACTCTTTTTCTTAAAATCATACTTTTATCTATACATAATTTATTAAGTATGTTTAAAGGTAACACATTTATATTTGCACCAGAATCAATCTTAAATTTAACCGGAATATTATTAATTAAAATTGTATGATACCATTGAATAGAATTTACTACCTTGTTTCTATTAAAACATCCTACTGCAAAATGATTCATTTTTTCACATATATTACATTTTTTTCCATATGCTGGACATTTCTTAATTTCATGTTCTCTCCCACATTTTTTACATAAATATTTCTTATACCTATTTTTAGAGTAGTACTTATCTTTAAAATTATTAGTTGCAAACACTTCTTCTGTCACGATGTCATTATTATTACCCGTAATAAATTGATTTTGTGTTTCGCTCAATTCGGCTATCATAGCCCTTTTTATGATGTCATTTAAACTCTCTTCCGTTGTTTTTAACAATTCTTGTCTTGTATTTGTGTTCTTCATGCCTGTTATTAGTTGATTTTTAATCATTATTTCACTATAACTTTCATCACATTTTACACATTGAAAGTTACATTTATTTGCTTGATGTTTTAATTCAATTACATAATCCTTTAAAGCTTGATTCGTTTTTTGTTCCAATTTATTAAATTTGTATATTTCAATTGTTGTATTTTTAATTGGTTCACAATATTCATCAAAGAATGTTATTACTTCTTCAAATGTTGCGGTTTCTTTATTGTCAAAATTTTCGTAGATTGATAATCCCTTGTCATCTATGTTGCTTAAGAAAATCGCCATTTTTTGTTCATCTTTGCATTTGACATTTTCTGGCAAATTAAGTCCTTCTTTTGAAGATTTGCCACCTATTTTTTAAGTTGTCCTCTTCGAAACTAAATAGATTTCTTGTATCCATTTTGTATATTAATATTATTTAGTAGTTCACTACTATTTTATTCGTTTATTTTACCCGGGGCACCATGTGTTGTTTTATATTTTTATTATGAACAATTGACAACTGACATGAAGTTAGCAGGAAGCGGCCAGCCAAGATGGTGGTTGTCTGTGTTGCCAATATTAAATATATACACCATATATCACAATAGGGACTGTTGTTTTCATAGTTTATAAAAAAAAGTTTCTTCGTCTCTACGTAGATGGCGATAGTGTTTTTCAGCTTTTTCTCAAGTGAAAAGATTCTGATGAATAACATATAAAGAACTTTCATTTATTCATATATATTAAAATAGGGAACTTAATATAAATGCATAGTGAACGATGCGCTTAAACCTGTCGATGACAGGTCGTTATACCTTATCAGCTTTTTTATTTTAGTGTTTTTCATATGTACTGATAAATCAGTAATATATTATTTGTAATTTTTTTATCAATATTTATTATCCTTTATAATAAAGCAATAAACATTGTCTGTTTTATGAATTTTTTAGACTATGTAACTCTCTATCGACCAATAAAAAAATAAAAAAAATAAGCCCTGTATGTATCTTGTTTTTTTCGGTTATCCTATTATATTCCAACTTCGTCTCTATCGAGATATGTTTTAAAAAATCATAAAAACAATGTATTCTATCTTATAAGAGACAGCTGTATTTGATTTAATAAAACAAACCCCAAATAACTGAGATGTATGGATTCGGATACAGTCATCTCAACGGAGACACATAAGTCATATATGTAGGAAGCAGGAAAATCAAGATAAAAACAGGAGTGGTGACTTTAAATTCACAAGCTTGATTATATACTTTTTAAGCTCGCAAAAAGGTTCACTAAATTTGAATTGTAAAAAATGTGTTTTAATCACATACACACGAAATCAATTTAGAAAATCAATGTCAAGACGTTTGTCAAAAGATACTAAAACTTTGAAATGTCACAATTTCACTGGAATGAACGATGAGTAAGATTAATATTTAAGAAATAAAATATTTCCGTTTAGCACGACGATCGTCTTTTATCTGGCGAAACGATTCTGTATGAAAATAAACAAAGGTTTAATAGGATTTTAGCACAAACGCAATAAAGTTCTATTGTCTGAATCGCTGTAATTAATCACAATTTGATATCTCTCTGCTCAGATACTGCTCAGATAATGATATGTTATCAAGCTACGTCCAAAAACGAAGAAGTTGTCAATTCGATATGAATTTTTTTTTTTATTATTTATAACATACATACCAGAATGCGGCAACTTGTTATTAGGTGCGTGTTAAATTAATATTTGACATAGTACCTGTTAGTTGCCCGAGAGGTTATATAAAATATAAAAAAAAATATAATATACATACCATCTTGCCATGTTCTTCATGCGGTAGGCAAAGATAGCCGTACGCCACATTTTTTTTCTATCTAGAAACATTTTTTTAAAATGAAAATACAATAAAAAATGTAATAATTAAGTAATATATACAAACAAACCATAAAAAAATAATAAAACATACATACATACCATCAAGCTATGTTCTTCGTGGGGTAGGCAAAGATAACCAAACGCCATATTTTTTTTCTATCTAGACACATTCATTTTTTTTGATAATCAATATGTCTTCGTGACATGTACATATACATCCTCATACATTCCCTAAACTAAGCATAAATAGTTGTGCCATAGGTGAACGAAATCGGTCGTTGCAGGAATCGAACTCGCGACCACTGGATTACTAACCCAGCGCACTAACCGCTTTGCCACCACCAATCTATAGTCGGATTATTTTGGATTAATATTTAAATTCAGTTCCTATTTTCTCGTTCTCTTGTCGTGATACAAGATGTTTGCCCAAGGTCTTTTTTGTGAAACACCAAATTGGAAAGAAAACCTTGTCATATAAAGTTGTAACAGCTGTTGTTTTCATTTCCTAAACAGTTCAATTAACTCTTTTGTTGCAACAATAATAAAACAAGAAATAATAATGTAAACGTGTGGCAATATTGTTTTCATGCAACATGAGTCAATAAAGGGACTAAATTCGTTTGTTGTCCAAGGGATAGAATATCTGAAGGTTGAACAAATAACGTACATAATATATTGTTCACATTTTATTATATAAACGGGACAAGAAATACGGAACGTCAGTTTATTTACAACAACAAACTAAACATTTCGTTACTGAATCAAGATGAAGTTCCTTGTCGTGTTTTTCGTCGTTTACTTGACGGCCGTAAGTTGAAATTATTTTTATTTAAGAAGTTTTAATTATTTCCGCACAACAATCTATGCATATTATTATTTTGTACGTATTGTCATGTTATTTTATTAAATAGCATGAATTACCTCCTCTCAGAGGAAAATTGAAAAAAGGACAATCCATTTTGTAATAAAATGATAAAATTATCGAGTTAAAATTGTACTAATAGGCAGAATTTTTTGTCTGCGGGCAACCCCGTAGATAATCACCGAGCGGAAACACCGGTATGGCGTTCTTTTTTTGGCAATTTTTACCAACGCGAGGTGACGTGGTCAAAGAAATAATGGATGTCACTTAAATTGACAAAGAAAGCGCTGTAGCGCTTATAATTGCATAAGAAAACCATAAAAAAGGACTAGTTGGAAAATGGGTAAGTCTCCATGCCTGTTCTTTGCAAATAATTAGTTTGACGTCCGCCGACACACAATAATTTAATGACATATTACAGGGTTAACGTGTCCCTAAATTCCCTTCCCACTAGTTCATATATAATTTATATAATATAAAAAATGTATTCTTCAGACTAAAATTGATCAATATAATTTCTCCGACAACCGATAATTTTGCAAACAAGAAATTTTTAGAAGCAATGAAATAATGTATGAAAATTGAATCAAGATGGCGATGACGCCGTGCCGTTTAGCATCAAAATACAGACATTTTCTGTGAACTACAATGGCGTATAATCCGGTCTTGTTAAACTTCATGCTGTCTTAATAATATAAACTTTATAATTTAATATATTTGAAAATGAACTATCTTCATAATTTTTGTAAAACTTAAATTCTCGTCAACCATTTTTTTGCTGTATTGAAATTTTGGATGTAAGATCACGACTATGTAAATTTGGCCAAATAATTGATATGATAACTTTTTATTATTAATAATGCTTTGTTGGGTGTAATCCTGATCTAGAATATCCTTTAATTATCAAAATTTTAATAATCTAGATTTTTCTTAAAGGGGTAATTTTGGGTTTTTAAAATGTAATAAAATGAAAAAATTGTATATGAGGTGGTGATAATATATATTTATGTAAAATGGGTAATTTGTATCACCAAATAAAAAAACAGATTAATCAAAATAAAATAGAAATTGTTGTTATAATTCATGGTTTGCATTTATCTCTCCTCCTTTTGCCCTTCTGATGATCTGACAGGAAATAATCAAATATTTATAGTAATAAATTACATTTATTTTAGTATGATGGGAGTCTTTCCAATAGACTTCCCTTCATAAATTTCCTTGAATAAGAGTTAAAATCCCTTAGGGCAGGTTGCGACCCCGAGATTTAAAGGTTTGATAGTTTCCCGTGCAAACGGCTGGCTGGCCGGTGGTGCGGGTTCGATTCCGGGTGGGGCGAGGCCCTAGGCCTCTTCCACCATGGCTTTAACCCTCACAGTATGCACAAGTGTATGTCACTGAACTCCTCCCAAAGGCTGGAGCAAACTCGATGATTTTTTCGTGTGTGTTTAAATGGGTCTCTGGATCGTTAAGAGATCCACAATTCAAATCAAAAATTTTAATAGTGTAAATAATGAATATAAAAAAAAACATGTCAAAAATTGTACGCCTAGTAAACTTTTGAAAACGGTATAACTTTTGAGATAAACCATAAAATGAGAAACAGGAGCTTCATTAATATCTTTTTATATTATTCTTCGCCACGATTTCGCCTCTATTGGTGGCTGTGCTCTTATAAAATTTAAAAAAATATGTCACTAAACTCGTAGACAGCTGGACCAATTTCAATGAAATAGCAGGCGAGCCAACGTTCGGGCAGGACATCTGTTGGGTCCGCTAGTTTGATATAAGAATTTAATCGGTAAATCGAGTATTTGAACCAATACGTACATACATACTGAATGGGTAAATTGGGAATTAATTAAATTTACCATCCTAATTATACATGCATATACATAACTTGATATATTGTAAAATTAAATTAAATTTTAGAATTTTTGATTCATATCATGTATTGTATGTAAGTCTATTAAATAGATATTTGTACAATGACATAACTTTCTTCTTCTTCTCTTCATAACTTTATTTATTTCTTATTTCCATTCGTTTGTATAACTCAATCAGTTTCAAGAACTATCGTTCTCTTCCTCAGGTGAATGTCTTGAGAGACCGGTAGTTCTTGAAACAATTTGACTTATTAAACTAAACGAATGCAAATAAACAAAGCTATGTTGTTTTAAAATTTTAAATGAATTTCCACAAAGTAAACGCCTCTACCTTAGAATATTTATATATTTGTTTTACTCATATTTTAAAAATATATTTTTTAATTAAGCTTAACTCACACAAAAATATTTTACTACACCTTAGATATTTTTTGACATAATCGTATCTAGTATCTAAGTCACACTTAGATGTAGCTATTATCACAAATTATATACATAGTAAATCAGTTCATTTTAATTTTTGTGTAAAAAATGTGTTACATATCAGTTAAAAATCATCATACGCTTTGTTTATCCTAGATAATATTATTATGTTCACATATGATATATATTTTTTATTATCAATTCAAGCTCACATCATTTAAAAACTTCAATAAAAAATTTGTTATGTTAATAAAGTCACTGGGTATGAGGAAATATGCGAAAGTTCACTTCAACATCTCTACTTAAACAGATTTTATATAAATAGATAGCTTTGAATGCTATTTATAGTTTATTAATCAATCCAGAAAGAAGCAAATTAGTATGTTAGTATAATCATATTTGTTTTTTTCTGTTTATTTTTAAAGTTGATTCTTTATTTTTCATTTTTCGTTCGATAAATTTCACGTCAATTCCATGCAATAATATTTATAGCCATATTTTAATGATAAAAAAATAATTTTCTTGGCAAAACCAGGTTGTCCTCGGAAAACCCGCCGTGAGTCCTGATTCAACATTCGACACAGGTGATATTCCCTCGAAACCATCTGTTCCAGCTGAATCTGTTGGACCGGTATTGCCACAGCCAGATTTGACCACGGCAGTTCTTCATGGAACACTGGATCCCGTCTCGATGATCGATATTCTGGACAAGATCGCTCTGCTGATTCACACGATCCCTCACTAACTGGAAATCTCATAATCTATGTGCCCTCAAATTTCAGTCAAAAGCATTTGATAATTCAAAACTTAGTATAAAAGAGATGTTACAACTTGACGTCATTAATACACGTTGTTTTATTCAAACGGTAACATTGAACCAACTGTAATGCCAAAGCGTTGAATTAAATTTATTATTTATTGAAAACCTTTTTTTACTTCTTCTTCTTAACCTCATCCCGTCCGCTTCTGGAGAAAGGCCTCCTCCATGTCCTTCGAAACGGCGCCATCTTGTACTCTAAGTATCCAATTGACACCAGCATAACGGCTGATGACAATTAAATCTAATTATGAGTAAACAGCTGGCTCACCATCCAATGAAAGAATACAATAAAGAACATAATAAGAGTCCGGAGAATGCTAAAACCTAAATTGATAATGAGATCTAATTATGAGTAAACAGCTGACTCACCATCCACTTAAAGTGAAGAGTTTGACAGAAAGCCTTGAAGTTGCTCTTCGTGAGGAAAAAAATATCAAAAAACCAGCCATACATAAATATTTTTTTTTTGACGTCACTATCTCTGAAACTATTAAGTAATACATTTAATTTTTATGTTTTAATGAGATATATAAATTTTTAGACACGGTATTCATTTTGAAACCACTACATTCGAAGTGAAATTAAATATGAATTAATTTACATATTACATATAATTCTCTATAGTAAAACTGAAATGAAATATTGGTGAATTCCATCCGTGAAAATTTATCAACCATATTTCGCAGTGGTTTTCCAGCGGTTTTCATTGAAAATGCTTCGTTATTCGATTGGAATTCCAATCTGAAATTTTATTATTTCAAGGGTAAATTTTTGGCAAAGAATTTTGTTCCAATTTTGAACGGAATTATTCAGTATTTTTTTAACAAAATAATTATTGTAAATCTGTTAAATCATCACAACTGTTAAATTCAAAAATTATTAAAAATACCAAATACAATAATTATTAAAAATTTATGGTAAAAATGAAAAATATACACTAATTATTGTATCTGCATTTGTCCAATCCAGTAAATGCAGGTTCATATCGAAAGAATTTTAATTTATCTTAACCACAAGCTTCTTCTTTCCCCTTAGCGCTTTTGTCCCGTTTCTATCGGGGTACGCTTTGACCATGATCCTGGAATTGGCTTTGACCATGATCTAAAGCACAAGCAATTTTCTATAATTTGATAATTTAAGAATATAAATAAGCAAATGTTGCTGGTTTTAGGGGTGCCATAAGCATTAGTCTTCTTCTTCTTCTACTTGTGTAAGGGCATAAACATTAATGATCTTATAAAATAAAGAGGAAATCAAACAGGAATAATTCATTGTTTTGTTACCAGTAGTTAGTAAATGCAACATGAAATCAAAGATGGGTTGGTAAAGTTACAATTACTATGTTATTCTTATTTATTATATTGTAATTTTTTTAATTTTGTACGTTGCCCATTTTTGTAAGTATATAAATAAATAAAAAAATCTACTTAAGTAGGGGATGATTCAAGAATTTTCGCAGTGTTTGATGTGAGTTACAAATGTGTTTATATAGGTGGGTTTGTTGACATAATGGCTTTCATCGCTGGAACCGAGGCTTTAAAATCTAATATAAAACCATAATTATACAAGATGTATGAAAATCGTTAGAATTATCCAAGATAAATGAATATCATTCAGCCAATACATTGTGAATATAAAAGAATTTTGGGGGTATATGTTTATTTTTTATTTATATCGGAAGGATTCATATTGCAAAGGTGCCTGTTTTAAAGGATTCCATTTTATTTAAAACATATACCTACCTCCGTCTGTTAAATAAATAATTGATAATACCTAATTTATAGTGATGAAGGATTTCAATCAAGAGAACTACTTACATTGGTTTATTCGAAATTAATGAAATTACAATATAAATAATAACCTCTATTAATTTGTGATGTCGTGAGTCGGAACTAATAGATTAAAATTTAACGCGACTCTACTCTGTTGAACGATCAACACATGAATAAAGATCTGTCGATCAGCTCGTATCAACGGCGGTGGGCTATGTATGGTTCGTTGGTCCTCGACAATCGTCGGGTGTATTCGAGATAAATGAAGCTATACATATTGCAGCTGACCAGGTGCAGCTACAGAATAATTATTGTATTACGTAAGAAAAATAAACAACCATTGTGACGTGACGAGACAAGCAGACAGACACGGTTACCAATATGTTATTATTTGATCGGAGCACTCGAACAAGACATCAAAAATGTGGGGGCGCTAACTGGATCTCGTATTTCTACATGATATATTGGATTTTAGTAATCTGATACATATATAACATTTGTCAAATATAAAGGAAACGAATGGGTTGTGACCAACGCCATTCTCCTCACTTCCAAGTCACTTCACAAAGTATTCAAACTTTATATGGAAAATTTTCAGCATTTTCATGAAATGAGTCTACACACACATGCACACCCTCTCACACACACACACACACACATACACACCCACACACTCTTTCTAGATATCTCTTTCACTCACACATGTATTACTCTTCTCTCATGCGCGCACCCCACTAATTCACACTTTTTTGTTGTATTATTTTGATATTAGGTATAGTACGTAAGAGGTACATGTTATTTTTGTATTTTTATTTATTTAATTTCAATAATTGAATGCATGTACTGTGTGCTGTCATTGGTAAAATAAAATAAAAATAAATAAATGAGTGCTATTTTTTTTATTCATATATTTTATTATGAAAACTTGAAAATTCTTCAATACCATTTTATTACAGTGATATGCCTTTGTGGCAGCTTTAAAATATTAATATCAAATTTTGAGATTCCCGAGCATGGAGTCACTTTGAACTGTTTGGCAGTTAAAAAGAATTGAGAAGCACTGATCGTATATCCTTCAAAATCTAATAGGATCTTGATATAAAAATTCGCAAAACTTTAAAAGAATCGAACGAGTACCTACTAAGTCTATAATCGATAGAGTAGAATATCGAATCCTGCCACGACCGATTTCGTTCACCTATAATACAAACATTTATGCTTAGTTAAGAGAATGTATGAGGATCTATGTATATGTACTTGTTTCAAGAACATATTCATTCTTTAAAAAAAAATACACGCCATATATATAGCATATAGTATACAGCACACATTGCCATTCGCCCATCAGCCAACCCGACGTTAACAGTGTTAACTCTTTAGAAATAAATATAGTATTTATACCGACCCAAACATCGCAAACATCTGTAAATTTATCAAGTATAATATTGTACCATACCATACCACCATACCATTACGCCATTTCCCTATTTGGGGTAGGCAGAGAGAATGGAACGACAGACTCCTCTCTCTTGACATACATTCCTCGCTTCATTTACGTCCATACATCGTCTCATACACGCTCTCCTATTATTCTTACTTCTAACATCACCATCTTTCAAAATCCCATTTATATGATCGTGCCAATTTTTTTTTTTTTTTTTTTTTTTTTTTTTTTTTTTTTTTTTTTTTTTTTTTTTTTTTTTTTTTTTTTTTTTTTTTTTTTTTTTTTTTTTTTTTTTTTTTTTTTTTTTTTTTTTTTTTTTTTTTTTTTTTATAAATGAATACGTCCTTGTTAAACGAGTACATATTATACATCTTCCTATGTTCCCTAAAATAAGCATATAAATGCTTGTGCTTAGGTGAACGAAATCGGTCGAGGCAGGATTCGAACTCGCGACCACTGGATTACTAGCCCAGCGCGCTAACCGCTCTACCACCGACCCATCTAACTTAAAATTGATGATATTGTCTCCGTCGCTGGAAGGAGATCGGGTCCAAAAAGCCCGAAAAAAGACGAATGGAAGTATTTAGAAGAGGCCTACATCCAGCAGTGGAGAGATGGCTGAAGATAGAAGAAGAAAAAAAATGGGAAAGTACTAGACATGAAAAAGGATTAGGGGAAGTACGTACAAAATGACATAGGGTTTTGTTTTTGGGTTATAATTCTTTATTAGTAATTCACAGAACAGTGATATTCTTCACCAATCATCTTTGGTTCTTTATTAATCGAAACTTATCAACATTTATGGAATAAAAACACAGAAATAAAATATATTAATAGTTAAACTGAGATTAGCTAAAATCCATTTTGTCCATAGTATATGGACAAAATGACATATACGTAAAAACTATACAATCACCTATTGACAAAGTTCACAAATAAACTGCTTAGGAACATCATTTTTTTAACATCATTAGGAACATTTTTAGGAACATCAGCGCAAGAAACGTGAGCCCAATGCGCACAAATTAGGCACCGCAACCAGCTTTCTTTGGGCTTTGATCGTGAAAAAAGATCATTGCAGTAAATACATGGACAGTCTTCCTCGTCATCTTGTGGAACCTTTTCTTCTTCACTGTCGTCTTCAAACATCGTTTTGGTGACGTTTCGTTTTCTCTTTTCCGGGGGAGCTGTCGGCTTATTTTTCGACTTAATTTCCGTCATATTAGGAGTGGAAGTTAAATCTTAAGAGGTCTGCCATGCCTTTGGTTTGCGTTTTCCTTGTCTACTAATAAAATGACCTTTTGGTGCAGGAGAAATCTCCTCAATAGGGACAACAAGAGTAGACGATGATGACTGTTCTTGATTTGAAAGAGGAATTGCTATAAGTTCTTGATTCACAGACGCCAACAGTGTCTCATAAAGATGGAAACAATTTTGGAATTGAAGCCGATTGAAAGCCTGAGCACGGGCTGCTTAAGTAACTTCAGGTTTGCGCAAATAAATATCTGTATTACGTTTTTTGTTAAATTTATGAGCAAAACCATTTTTTTCAACCAACTGAAAAGCTAGTTCTTGCACTGAAGCTCGCGTTAATCCAAATAAACGCGATCCAAGGAATTTTATATGCTGAACTAATTCCTTTTCAACATTTGGTGGAAATGTTGGTTTCCAATGTCCAAGACCTTTAGAATTTGACTTCAGACTTTTATTACTACCCAATGCATGCCTCCGGATCGTTTCTTGAGGAAAACCAAATGTTTATGATGCCATTAACCAGCTCATTTTTTTTATTTCGAACTGCCTCTATAGCTTTCTGCATTGACTCTTCACTCCAAGTTTGGCGATCAGTCGTGCGCTTATACTTGCTTGGCATTTTACTACCGGTAAAGAAATGAACAGCTTAAATAAATTTTCCACAGTTAGGTAATCTTCTTGATTGAGCTTTTATGGACAAAATAACATTCGTATGTCATAATACCCATTGTCTTCGTATGTCATTTTGTCCGTACAGCGTTATTAAAAAACAAAATTGAAAAAAAACATACATAGAGGAATTTTTGTGTGGAAAAAGTTATTTGAAAGCGACAACATATCATTGAAGGATAAATTGAATCATATAAATAAGCACAAAAGCGAAAAACTTAGCATTTATAAAGAAAACTTCCCGCAAAGAAAAAAAAACTCGTGACATGCACTGACACAATATCGGTCATAACACCGGAATGACTGAGATTGACACGTTCATGTTATGACAGGATTTAGGGAGCTGGTTGGAACATGCAATACGACGGTCAGTGGTATGATAAAACCCGCCAAATTCGAAATAAGCCAATAGTTCATTTTGTCCGTATATGTCATTTTGTACGTATTTCCCCTACTATGTATGTGATCTGGCCTAGAGTCAAAATGCAAAAATATTAGAGAATCGATAAAGAATGGTAATGAAATTAGGTCAAAGAATAATATCGGGAACAATTTAAGATTGTCATTGACCGAGGGGATGGAAGAAGATTGTGTAAGTATCCCAAGCCATTATCGTTATCGATTTTCTCTTAAGAGAGAGAGGAGCAGAAGAAGTATTAAGTAGGTAGGTAGTCCTTCAACAATAAACCCTCCAGATAAACATTGTTGTCGCACTAAAGATTTCAATAAGATCCGAGTAACTAGAAACGGAGATAGAAGACGAAATATTATCCTCTATTCAATCGGAATATCTCTACCTACTTGTAATACCACTTATAGCATACAGACTGTGCGTTTTCTTGTACCAGAATCACCGATCACCAGAGATATAAGATTGTATGAGAGCACCAGAGCACATAATAAGTAAAGGAGATATTCTTAAATGAACTTTGATATATGCAGATGGAGTATGCATATTGTATATATTTTTACCTAAACTGCTGGATTCTTTGAGTGCTGGAATTTCTTTCTGTTTGTGGTACAATTTTATATTTATTTATTAATTTTGTATCGTTCACAGAGCCTTTTATTAAACTTCACTTGTTTGTACTGGAATTTTGCAATCGATTTTTAACTAACTTCCCAACCAGTTAGAACTCTGGATGTTTGCATAATATTCAAACGTTATTTACTTGTTCTTAATTTCAATGATTTAATTGTTTTGTTGGTTCTCGGTTAACTATGACAAATATTAGGTCAACACTTACCCAATTACAAATTGCCGCATTCTGCACACTTACGATATATATTTTTTATTTATTCAATTATCTCTACAGGTAACATAATACAATATGATATGATTAACTTGCGCGTGTTGTTTTAAGAAGGTCTCAGTGTTATTTATATACGCTATAAGATTGTAATCAGTTTGAAACTATCTTTTCTCTTACTTATATAACTTTTTTTTACTTCTTATGTACCTATCTTTTTTTTACTTCGACTTATGTAACTTTTGTAACTTTTATAACTTATATAACTTTCTTTTTTGTTTAACTTATGTAACTATTTATTTTTCTTCTTTTTTTACTTAACTTTTGTAACCTGATTTTCTCTTATTTATGTAACTCTTACTTATGTAACTTGCGTGTGTGATTGAATATGAGCTCATGTAATTTTGTGTGCATCCATAATAATAACAATCGTGTCCAGCACTCTTAATAATAACCAATATTGTTTTCTTTTTATAAAAATTGTAAGCTGAATGTCTGTCGATGTACCCTTTTTTAAAATAATAATAATAACTGTCGTTCTCACTATGGCTGGCTTGCATTTGGGTCGATATTTTAACATGAAATAGTGAAGACAGTGTATAACATATATTTCAATAAAAATAGAAACATAGATTAACAAAATATAATTTAATACAAATAAAAAATGAGCTCAGAATTATAATCTACCATGTTGAAGTTACCCATAGTTGGGTACCTGTGATGATAACTGCAACAATAATCCTACAATCCTGACTGTAGGCTCATCAGTGATCCCAATGATAATTTATTTTGAACAATTAAGTGTTTACTGTATATATATTCAGAATATGGATATCAGTTGAAAATAGAATGGATACAATCTCACTTGGGTATAATCTCACTTGATAATTCTTCAATGCCAATATACGAAAGTTAGGTATGTGTCTTTTTACCGATTTGAAAATAATTTTAAGTTTCCTGATCTTGGGGTCACTTTAAAATATTTGATATTAGATATACAAATTTGAATAGAATCGAATGAGTACTTTTCTATAATCGATAAAGTAAAATTAACACGCCGTACATAGCACACAGCACATAGCACACATACAAACACATAGATACATTGCCCCTGAAAACGCTTAACGATATCGCCAAACGTTAATTTTTTTGTATGGGATTTGACGTTTGTTGTTTGTTATTGCAGAAAAAAATTCTACAACAAACGTCAAATCCCATACAAAAAAATAGCGTTTGGCGATATCGTTAAGTTTTTTCAACTTGACGAAGGCCTATTGTGATAAAACTTTCTGAATACAATCTCAACATGATACTAGTTGATAAAATGAAATACCCTTAAAAATTGCGAAATCATAACTCCCCACTATATCCACTTGGATTAGTGAGGAGTAAAAAAACTATAGGCTCACTATTTACAAATCATAAATAGTACCATTGTACAAACAAAAAAGATATTGACCATGCATTATTGTATCATATATACACTATTATAAACATCAAGCATATATATCATCTCGCAGATCCAAAAACATAGGTTTTCAATATGTATATTGTCTGGATTTGTGATTCAATTAATCTCTTTTGTCTCCAGAATATGGAAAATCATTATTGGGTGCGTGTTTAATTCATATTTGACACAGAACCTATGTATAAGCTGGCCGAGGTGCAATATAAAATGATAATTTCTTCATGCTCATACGTAAAGAATTTTCTACGATGATTTTATAAAATGATTTCCAAAGTCCTTTAGTAACATTTTCTACGCTAATTGTATGTTCATCGTTGAACTACTTGCGGTTGACCAAGTTCTACCGGTCGGCTTTTGAATTTCCAAACCCCGTAAATCAATTCTGAAACCAACCCAAATACGCACAATCACTTACTGAGTAAGAATATAAACCGAAAGGTAACATATAAAAATACAATAAAACTAACATCATCCCAGTTCAGTTTGCTACTTTCCTTTCATCTAACTGTCACTTAAGTATTCATCAGTGCTGAGTGAAATATACGACTCAAATTGTTAACAGAATGAAGGTCGCAACAGAAATAAAAAAGTTTTAGAAATAGGGAAATGCCATAGTTATCACAACTTCATCACGCTACTATCATCACCCTACTTGGGGTAGGCAGAAAGAAACAAACGCCACTGGACTACTTTATATAGACATTTCATTATTTATTGACGTCCATTCATCGTCAACGTTTTACTATTTTTCTTTCTTATATCGTCTTCATCCTTCCATTCCATTATTAATGCGTCCAAAAACAAGTTGTTACATTTTGGATACTTGAGATATGTATCGTTTCACAGATCCAGACTGAATACACAATTAAAAAAAAAGTATCCACCGGGAATAGAACTCGGGACCTTTCGCTCAAGAGTCAGATATCCAACGAATCTAGCCACGATGACCGACAATATGAAAGATATCTCGAAAGAAGCAAACGCAATCAGCTGGAACATTAGACATATAGGAGACGATACATGAATGCGTGACGAGATAGAAACATTTATCGTTCGGTAGTTATCTCTGGCTACCCTATAAGTGACATGACTTGTTTGTAAACCATCCAGACCGTGAAATACAATGAAACTGTGGAATCGCTTTTGAGAAACATTTAGATATAATTTTTGTTTGAGATTCAGAAAAGTTTTGTATTAAACTTATTATTTTGTTGGAATTTCCATTGCATCTTACGTAAGTAATATTAATCAAAACTTTGTTCGGTCGAAAACAATAAATGTCTTCTGATATTAAAGTTATATCGAGAAATAATAATCTATAGGTTGTGGTTTTGTGTATATTGATGTTTGTTTTGAATTTTATTTGTATAACATTGTTAATATTCTTGTCCATGCTGTTTATTTACTTGTTTCAGTTTCCTGTTTAAAATGATATCATTTTTATCTTCGTATCGTAGTTGATTTTCGGATTACTGAGAAATCTCATCTTTTTCTTCCTTCGGTCATCTCTCCACTGCTGGATGTAGGCCTCTTCTAAGTACATCAACTGGTCATTTTTCGGGCTTTTTGGACCCATCTCCTTCCAGCGACGGGGACAATATCATCGGCCCACCTCTTCTGAGGCCGGCCTATTCCCCTTTTCATACTACATGGTCTCCATTTCAAAATTATGGGTGCCCATCTGTCCATTCCCAGTCTGGCAACATAACCCGCGAATTGCCATTTAAGTTTTGCAACTCGATTCATGATATCGGAAACTTTTGTCTTAGACTTACGGCTAGCTTTTTCCTTTCCATGGATCTTTGAGTGAATTTTAGCTTATGTCCGCGCAGTTGAGTTTCCAGACCATACGTAAACACAGGCAGGATACATGATTCAAACATTTTTCTCTATAGACAAATGGGAATATCTTTGTTTTTTAAGACATGTTTAAGTTTCCCAAAGGTTGCTCAACCCAGTGCAATCTCTCTGGGTATTTTTGCTGTCTGGTTATCCTTCTAATTTTATCTTATGTCAACAGCACTATTGTTATTCAATAGTGCTGTTGGATGGACTCGTATTATAATTGTTATAACCTATCGAACATTAGCTCTCTCGCTCTCTTGTATTCAAAATCCTCTCTCTTCACTCTTCTTTTGCCGACAATCGGGTTTTTGCATATTCATATTATGACATCCATCGAATAGGCTAAAGCAAAAATATTTATCTGACAACACCTGATTACATCTTCCTCTCCTCTTCTCTTTCCTTATCTTTTAGTTTTCCTATCATTGTGACGAATTGTTCTTATATGCTATCTTCTTTGTTTTTTTTTTTACTTTTCTTCTGCTGTCTTTTTTATTTTGTTTTGAATATTTAACATTTACTCTGTTTGGTTAGAAGAAATTGGCATTTGGAAATAAGCCCGCCAGTGCACTAATTATGTGTATTGAAAGCTAAATATATAAATATTTCTTATTCAAAATAATCATATTAAGTCATTAATAAATTTTAATACGGAGACATCAAAAAGACTGAAGCAATCTCAAGTTAGTGATCAAAAGGTTATATAACACAAGGGTGAGAAAAAGGAATAGAAAGGGCTAGCAATTTTGTTATATAAGAGTATATTATATAATATTATTATGTTAAACCAGATTTTTCCCAGAAGCCAACTATCACCTACCGGGGATAGGGGTTAAGTAATTTTGAATAAAATCCAATAATTTTCCCAAAAGCGAAGGGATTTTTCCAAGAATTTGTTTTCCGGCCGTGTGAACTTTTGGATTAAAGTATCTTAATGTATCTTAATTATTTCGCCTTGTACCATTTTTCGGGTGCAAATTTTTTTTGAAATTTCGTACAAATCCTAAGTGTTAATAACATCACGCCATGTCCCAGTTATTGGAGTAGGCAGAGAGAACCGAGCGATATGAAATTCTGTCTTTTCATAACACTAATCACCTCACTCTAATTCATTAATTTTTAATGATTCCTTCTTCCAAAATATGAAAAATACAGTAAGTTTAAAATATGGTCGTGCCATTATTTTAACTAGCGTCTGTCGACAGATGAATCAAGGGAAAATTATACGGAATACAATAAAATACGATATTTTAATAAAAGTATGATGTTTACGTAAATCCCATTCCCCTTAATTTTTTGATTAGGTTCTCATAGCGTATAATAGTGACTCGCGCGAGCGAGTTTCTTTATAAATTTAATGAAAATTGGTCGTAGGAAAAATTTTATCAACACCTTTGCCGTTTGAAGTTAGGAATAATTATAATATGTATTCACATTTTTTTCATATAAATTATATTTCTCAAAATATTATATACGTAGTTGTAATATACCTACTATTTTTAATACTACAAATTATTATTATTTTTTTTTATATATATTTCCGTCTTCCATCCCTTGATTCGTCTGCCGCCAGACGCTTGTATTAATTTATTGTACGGTGCTCACCTCTCACTGTTCCTTTTAAAAAAATATATTAATTAAAATTTACTTTGCTTAAGCCAGGAATGAGATATTTTGTATGTCAGGTTTCAAAAGAGTATGAAATGAAGACACATTGAAAGAATGTAAGATGAAGAAAGAATAACACATTGAGATGGTTTGACCACTTGGAAAGAATGAATTAAGAACGCCTGACGAAGAAAATATACAAAGCTGACAAGAACGGAATGATAGGTCGGGGGCGCGAAACATAAGGATGGCATGATCATGTGAACGATATTCTGGAAAACAGAAATTTAAGAAGCGTGAACAACTGACGAACATGTATGCATAAGACGATGTATGAATGTTAAAGTGGCGATGAATGTGTGTCAAGATAGAAAAGTGGCGTTCAATTATATCTGCCTACCCCATGAGGGACATGACATGACAGTATGTAAATGTATGTAGGTTTCAAAACAACTGCTTCTTAGGTTGATGATTCGCAAACCGATTGAGGCGTACATGATCAATTAATGGTTCCCAACCGATTGAGCCGCACATGATCAACTAGGTTGATAGTTCGAAACCGTTCGAGGAATAGGTACATTATCAATTTGGTTGATGTTTTGAAACCGATTGAGGCGCACATGATCGATTATGTTGAAGGTTTGCAACCGATTGAGCCGCACATGATCGATTAGGTTGACGGTTCCCAACTGATAGCCTGAGACGCACATGTATTGTATGTATCTAAATACTAGTCTAATTCAGACTTGCAGACAGTAAGTAATAATAACATATTATTAAGAGAGAAATTTCATATCAAACTTGTACAACAATGCTGCACATATCACAATGCTGTTGAAATCCCACTTGGATTAATATAATCTGCTTTGTTAACTACTGAAAATTAATATTATTGAAATAATCGACTTACAGAGGAATCTGAAGAATATGTATATCAACATGTTTATATTTTATACACACATACATACCATCACGCCATATCCCTTACGGGGTAAGCAGAGAGAACTGGGCACTCCTTTATTTTTACACAAATTCCTGGCTTTCTTTGGATCCATATATCGTCTCATATATGCTCGTCGATTGTTCAAGCTTCTTATGTTTCCTTCTTTCAAAATATCATTCACATGGTCATGCCATCCCTTTCTGGGGCGGCCCCTGCTATTCACTCCATGCCTTACATCCATGTATATCTTTAATTATTTCAATATGTCCAAACCACCTCATGATATTCACTTTCATTTTACTCACGCAGATGTTGCTTCTCTGGGCTGGAAATACTGGTGGCGAGTTTATTGCCATACAGCAATAAACTCGCCACTTGCGTAGGGTGCAAGGAAGTGTTTATTATTAATATCATTAAAAAATTCAAAATGTTTTGCGTGTTAAATTAATATTTGAAATTTTGCTTAGTTACATTTTTTTTATTTGATACGTCTAACTTTACACAGCGTCGTATATTAGGACAGTTTTCGTTGGAAACCATCTAATCAATCTATAAATATTTTTCTATTACAATATCCTTTCTAATACAGAGTCCGTTTCCTCGATTCAATAGCGAAGTATGTGTCGAATTCATTATTTGTGACATTCGATGACGAGGATATGTTCATATCTGGAAGGTGTCGTCGGATTTGTAAAATGTCACATTCACCGACGTTATAAACTGCGTGACTCTTCGCCAAATTACAGATGGCGTGCGACAATACAATAAAATATCCCGGCGAGGATAAAAAGGGACTTTTTTTGTAACACAAGAATGGGAAACACTAAATATCTCTATCACAAAAGGGTAGCCATTCCTCATTCAGAATACTCAAGTGAAGGTACTGACCCGTGCCTAGTAAGGGCCATGGACTAGCTTTTGGGAAACATCCCCTCAACTGTTTAACGTGTCTACATACCGACCCTACAAAGCAATGAATTAAGAAATAAGCAAAAGTTACTACAAATTAAATCATTTAATTTATTTTCAAAGTCAGAATAAAAATTGTTGTTGTGTGATTTTCAAATAAAGGATTATATTCTTTATTCTTTGATTTATTTTATTGATTTGTAGCTTATGGTACATATAATTTGTACACTGGCGGGCTTATTGCCTAACGGCAATGTTTCCCAACTGACAGGAGATAATTTAAATATACAATACAATGAGTACTACGCAGACGCAGCTTACCTAGACGCTACTGATGATCAACTTGACAAACTTGACAGACTGCAAAATGTCTACATGCGACATATGTTTGGACTCAAAAAGTTTGATCACGTGTCTGAAAGCAGGAAACAGTGAAAGTGGCTCAAAATCCGAGAACGAAGAAATTCCCATGTTCTTTCCTTACTTTATTAGACACTTAAGAACCCTCTCACACCTAAGTACCTCAAGGAGAAATTTGCCCATTTTTTATCTCATGGCCTAAATTTACGGTCTCAAAACCAAAGTACACTATCAATACCAATACTCCACACATACTCCCACACTTACTCGTTCACAATACACGCAGCCCGACTGTGGAACCAATTAACCAATGGTATAAGAGAAGCTCCTAGCTTAACGGTTTTCAAGAAGCTTCTGAAGTCACACTTCTTATCCTCATACCTATATCCTTCATCCCTTCCCAACCCATCATTTTCCTATTTTTGGATATTATCATTATCTTTATTATTTTAATTTATGTTTTTTATATAAAATTTTGCTTTTTGTATACTTAACTTTTTCTTTCTCATTGTCATGTATATTTTTTTATGTATGTTTTTACTTGCTTATTCTAATGTATTTACTAGTGTGGTTGACTGGTAGAATTTGGGCAATAAGTCCGTCCCATTATGTAATTTTTTTGCATATTAAAAGAATTTCGATATTATTATTATTACTATGTCAATAAGTTTATGACACGACAAAAATTTAAAAAATAAATTAAAGATAAAAGAAAAGTAACTCTCTGACAGGGACGTGCCTAGAACCTTCGGACTAGGCAAACCCTGAAAGAAAATTGGGAAATGTCGAAAATTTAATGTTTTTTAGCATCGTTGTTCATTTGAGTGTTCATTAAAATGTTTCAAAATGAAATGCCAAAATAATATTTAAATTTGTGGCCCTGCCAAGCATCATATATAAATACGGTTTAATTTTTAATCCTGTAGTAGGTATAGTTTCAATAAAACAGACTAAAAATTATTAGGTCCAGAATTTCTCATTATAATATTGTTTTTTGTTTATTGAGACATTCACGGCTCAAAGCCCTTTACAAAATAAAATATTAGATGACACAGCAAAATAAAAACATATAAGAAAGGTAAATCCAATACAAAAGTACATACATTAAGAACCAAAGAATAAATAAATAAATAAAAAACTCCAATAAAATATTCAGGCAAGCCAAGAATTTCGGCTTCTGTGAAAATTCCGCTACAGCCTATCCCATAGTGACTATGAACAATCCAACTATCAAAACAAGCTACGAGTTTCCACCTACATACATAATACATAGTGCAACCTCAGAAAAATGCAATTATACGACAATGGAACTGTCGTGTTTTTTTTATTTTATTCAATGCTTTTTTCCAAATTATTCCAACACTTGTCGAGACTCCTCACTCCTCAGTCTCCCTCCAGCAAAGTGACCAAATGGTCGCTCAGGAGAATAATGATAAAACAGAAAATGGCAAAATGTTTGCACAGCACGTTAGAAAGGCGTTTAATGGAAAAGCTTCACTCGGCCCGAAGAAAGAAATTATTTTTCCCTTTTCGTACATTTATGCAAACGGCGCATTATTATAAAAATAATATTTCTGTACGAAAAAGGTTCGGGTTTTCATTGTACCAACGAAATAATAATAATAATATCGTATTGTGAAATTCGTAGATAAACGGAACACTGTCTTATATAAATTTTATTATTTTTTTATTTTATTCTTGAAAAATGACTTAAAATAGGTATTTAAGACCAACCGCCGTGGCACGGTTGAAAAGTCGTTTCGTTTCTGTGCAGGCGTCCTGGGTTCGATCCCCAGCAGAGGAGAAATTTATTTAAATTAATTTATCACGCTAATATTGCTTCTCTGGGCTGGAGACATTGCTTAGTTGAAAGAAATTTTCATATGGCAATAAACTCGCCATTTGCGCAGGGTGCAAGGAAGTGTTTATTATTATTTCAAACATGTTGATCTCGGTTATGATCCGATAATTTCCTTCACAACAGAGCGTACTCAATTTGTGAGGCTATGTGTTTGTGTAGTTGTTTAAAGTGGTACCTGTAGAAATTTTCTGACTATTGTACATAATGTACATGTGTTGATTATTGCACTTTTTCGTATGTTGCTCATGACGTATAGGGGTAACTTTAGTATATCTATATTATTTGGAGTGTTTTTAGTATGATGCCTGTAGACGATAATATTATTTATTTATTTATTTATTTAATATTGCTTCTCGGGCAACTAACAGGTACTATGTCAAATATTAATTTAACACGCACCCAATAACAAGTTGCCACATTCTGGAGACTTGCGATATTAATCGTCTCACAGATCCAGACTGAAAACACAATTAAAAACTGTGGTTCCACCGGGAATCGAACCCGGGACCTTTGGATCAGTAGTCTGATACCCAACCAACTGAGCCACGAAGGCCGACTATATTATTGGAACTATTGTTACTTTTTCATGTTTCCATTGTGATGTTATCTGTTCTGCTAACGGTATGTATTTATCTTTTTTTTCCAAATGTTTCTTTTGTGGATTTGCAGCATTTGATATTGATATTTCTGTTAGATATAATATGTGCTTATGTATTTTGTCGATTAATATAACTAATGTCTGGTCGGTTATGAAGGTTTTTTCTGTCTGTTATTATGTCTCTATTCCAATATAATTTGTAGTTATCATTTTCTGTTACTACTGGAGGTGTGTATTGATACCACTTGAGGTGTGTTTCGATAAGTTTATGTTTGTGGGCTAGTTCCAAATATGTGTGTTTGCAGATGTTATCGTGTCTTATTGTATATTCCGTCGGTGCAACAGTTGAACAGCCACCTGTTATATGTTCAATTGTTTCTTTTTGTGATTAGCTTATTATAATTATTACTAGTTGCATGTAACACATGAGATCCAACTGTCGATGGCGATACTATGCATAATCAAAGAATACGTACCAAACTATAAACAACACA
Source organism: Molanna angustata (assembly GCA_963576475.1). Lineage (NCBI taxonomy): Eukaryota > Metazoa > Arthropoda > Insecta > Trichoptera > Molannidae > Molanna > Molanna angustata. The sequence continues at coordinate 28,578,809 of OY754973.1, read as the reverse complement.
AATTAATAAATATTTGAAGATATTTTATTTTCTATATAAAACATGTAGGTATGTTTGTCAGGATAGGATAGTATGGAGGTCAGTCTGTTTTTCCTACACAGAATATGAAAACAGTATGATGGTATGTATGTATGTTTGGAGATTTAAGTATCAAACTATTAAGTCTTCTTACATATTGTGTATAGGCGACTACCATACAAATTGTATGAAGTGATGTCGTCACTAAATTCAATTTTTATAAAAATTGTTAAAAAAAAATTGAGATGTGCATTGTGCTACCATACAATGTTGATATTTTTTATATAAAATTAAATTATCTAGTTGGAGTGTTTCGGCTTTTTTCGATATTTAAAAAAAAATGGAAATATAGGCAGTTAAACTCATAAATTTATCATAGAAAAAATATTTTTCTTAATAAAAAATGTTTGAGAAACCCTGGAATTTAAAAAAAAAAACTCATTTGAGATTTTGTATTTGTCTATCTTTATACCAATTTTCAGCGTTCTAGCTTTTATGGTTTCTGAGATATATGGAAAAATAAACTAAAATTTCAAAAGTTGGTAACCCCTGACTGAAACAAAAATTTACAATTCTGAGTATAAAAATTTAGTAGGCCTATTACTTTTTATATATACTGAAAATTTGGGCTCTGTAAATTGAGCGGATCAAAAGTTATTAGGGACACACACAGACACACACACACAAAACTCACATAAAATGTTCTACTCCGAATTCTGAGTAAATCCATATATATAGGAACATTTATGCTGCGAGGCCTCTAGTTGGTGTTATTAGCATGCAAAAAGTCCACTACACTATACAAAATTTTCCTTCGTACACGCATCTTGGCTTAATAATGTCGATTCATTAAGAGAATTGAATTCTCATGAACGAATCGACAGTTGGATTATTTAAAGAAATATATTATTTGAAAATCTGGGCACACCATATCTACATATGTACTTGTTGTATGTAACACATGGAATCCAACTGTCGATGGCGATTGTATGTGTTGTTGAAGAATACGTGCCAAACTATCAACCCTTACATCCAAATTATTGAATATTTATGATATTTTGCTTTGTTTACAAAACATGTATTTATGTCAAGAAAGGATAGTATGGATGTCATTTTTTTTTCTTACCCAGAATATAAAAATAGCTGGACTCTACCATACGAATTGTATGAAACGATATCGTCACTAAATTTAATTTTTACAAAAATTGTTAGAAAAAGTTTGAGATGTACTGCAACAATGTTAATATTTTTTATAGAAAATTAAATTCTGTAAAAAAAAAATAATTTCTCTTAAACAAATCTACGGTTGGATTTTCGTTGTTTTATTGTATTATTAGAAAATGACTTAAAATGGCTACGTAAAGAAAAATATATTTTTTTGAAAGTCTAAAAATTATCACACTATCTACATAATATATAACGATATAGTTAAGAATATAACTTGACATAAGCCTTTTTAGATAGATTTATATAATATCTTAAATTTTATGAAGTCATTTTAATATCTAAATTTTATTAGGCTCTCTAATTTCGTTGCACGACGTTGAATGCGAAAGAAATCATATTAATTTGTGAAAATTAAAACCAGTGTTTTACTTCTACGATATTTTTTCAATATCTTTTTATGGGGAAGACTGCTGCCAATGTACCGATTTTTCAATTTGATATACCATCACTATTTCTAATCAAATAGTTTTGAAAAAATAATTTACATGGTTTGTGTATTAAAAAAGAAAAATATACCTTAACTTTTTGATTATGTTCTGTATAAATTCTTGTAGAAAAATAATGGCATAACCCGATTGTCAACGTTGATCTTATTTTTTCAATAAACTATAAGGCGTAGAGAGATATACCTATGTATTTTTTCAATTAAATCAGACAAAATTATTTGGAAAAAAAATGTCGTGACGTTGCATTCATGCTTCAGGTTTAATAATTAAATATAACAATTATTTATTTTCCATTCAGCGCCATTGCGGAATAAAAGTGTTTTAGGTTTATTTACTTAACCTGATACAACGACACAACATATGTTTCCAGATATTTTGTTCTTCTTTCATTTAAAAAATATATATTGCTCTATACCTTATAGTTTTTTAAAAATATTAGATTCATGTCAAACATTGGGCAATGCTTATTATATTTCTACAAGAATATATACAGAACATAATTAAAAAGCTTCAAGTTATAATAGTTAGGTAACTAAGTTGTCATAATAATTTGTTTTGTTGTAATGATGCCATATCAAATTGAAAAAAATAGGTAAGTTGGCAGCAGTCGCCCCCGACCGTTACGTCTGATGGCCCAACTAAGAAAACGTTGAATATCTCCTAGAAGCTTGACACGTCAATATCTTCTCGTAACCCTGTTTGTTTGCACGTTATATTTGCGGCAACATTTTAGCGTTAATTTTGTCAAACGACGTGACGTTTTATCATCTTCTTGCGGAAAGTCAGGTGTCAACTGTGATGACAAAACAAATTTCACTAAATTTGAACAAATCGCGATACTTAATATAATGACGAACGAGTTACAAAGACATACATCAACTTAAAATATACACGAGGGGCTCAAAATTAAGAGTAAAAATACCTACAGCTTCTAGAAACGCACGATTATCAAAAAAATATATATATACCACTTTCTGATACAATTTTGAATGAATCGTTTGTGAATACATTAGTAATTATGTAATAAGATGAAATAAATTAAAAGCGACTGCTTCTTGCTCAGGACGATGACAATTTTCGCTATCGTTATGTTTACAACATATTAATTAATTGTAGATTTTTTATTTGGTAGAATTCCATATGACATTCATTATAAAATAAACCAATTTGTTTTTGTTTCTTCACACGTTTCTCCGCCTTGTTGTTTTTAGGTGAAATAGCTATCAACGTAAAAATAATATATTATATTGTATGTAGAATCAAAAACATATTGTTTTTTTTTTTCAATTGAATTATTTACGACATATCTTTTCGACATCTTCTTTCTTTGTTTAATACTTTTCTTGTAAAATTAATTTAGTAAAACCCTTTTTTATTTTTTTATTGTAAGTAACTAAAAAACTACAAGGCCTATGAAGTATATTTTTACTTTATTCGATAGAGAATATGAAAATCTACCGGCTGAGTTTTTTTATTATTATAATATTACAATAACTCTTCTTGCTATTTAAAAAAAACCTCTAAATTTCACCATTTTTGCACGATAAAATATTGTATATCACATATCAGGTGATATACAATATTTTCTCGTGTTTCATACATTAGAAGCTAATTTAGTGTGCATTTTTGCGTACATCCGTATATCCAGGGTATACTAGGGCCTTAAGTTATACTTGTTAAATATGGAAGTCGTCTTACTTATAAACGTAAACTATATATCGTACCTACCTGGTAATAGAGCGTGATTAACGAAAAAATATACGTATAAACCGTGACTATCTTTATTACAACTTCATTTCATATAATATATGTCAAGTTAGGACAGGTCGAGAGGTTGTTTAACGCTTGACTAACGCGTCATACCAAATATTTCAAAATGGCGGATCTTTCACATATGATCCAACGCATATTAATTTGAGATTGACACAAAAAAATTTATTCTTTATAAAATTTTTCCTTGTTATTCTTCATCACAGTCGAGTTTTAAGTAACTCAACAAGGTTTTTTTTCTTTTTTCGATGTCAGTTATCAAAAATTTGCATGCATTTATCTATCTTTTGACATCTGCGAAGCCAATGCGGCCATATGAAAAAAATAATTCAGGGTGTTCGTAAACAATTCGGTGAGAGAGTTAGTCATATCTTAGTATACGTTTATAAGTAAGATTTTTTAATACCGGTCTTAACTATGTATTTTAGTTGTACTTATCTAATTGCGCGTTTAGTAAACTATTAACGAGGTCTAATAAGTAAGACCGTAACTATAATATTACTTCTGTATCTTTCAATTCTTTCTTCTTTTCATCATCGCTAGTACACGAAATGGTTGTAAGTTCTCTTTCTTTGTCAATTCTGATATCAAACTATTTCTTCACAAAAAAATCATCGCATGCAGTTTTAAATACATATACATAATAACCCTTTATTATTTAACAACTATTGCAACACTTATCACTAAATAACGGTCTTCCAAAAAATAAACAACTTAAATTACCATACAGTATGTGTACAAAAAGAAGAAAAATAAAACAATCAATATTAATTAAGCAGTAATTAATATTCTTCATAAAAAAAAGATAATTGTGTATTGTTCATTAATCAATTACGAATCAAAGTTAAACTATATTTAAACAAAGTTAGATTATATTCGGAGAGCTTCAAGCGATCGTACTTTGCCTCAGTTTACAAAAAGGAAACTCTTTGGGTAATAAATATTACTTAGGTGGTCTTATCGCTTCTGTGAAGTGGCCATCATTCACCTGTTCTATAAGTATATATCGCTTGGATCACCCCCAAATATATGGGAACATAATATGTAACACACACGAACGATGTTGTATTCGGCCATCTTCCACATTGAGCTAATGGGCCATTGTTTTATTGGCCTAGTCGATCATGAACATGAAGTATCCAAAATATATATTCAAACCAAAGCGTCTTTTCTACAAAATAAGTAAAAAATGATTTATTATCATTATTATTATATTGAAGTATTACGGGATCTATTTTATTATATATGCAGATAAAAAACAGTACTTATAAATCAATGTAGGTTTAACTTTTCCCTGCTATGGAAGAGTAAAGAGATATAATTTCACAATGTTAAAGCATATCATTTACATCCACTCCTTGATGACTTTAGTATAGATTGTTTGGTAGTTTTAGCGTAAAAAAATCCTTTTTTTTAATTTATGTAGACTATAACGTCTGTTTTTAAAAAGCCTGCTCCTGCTGCGAAGCAGACTTCCAGCTATCCGTTCATCTTTTAGGCGTTCTGCTGCGAGGGAGGGTTCGGTATGGCTGGTTGTGCAGCACAATATGATGAAGTCTGGTGTTGTTCATCTTTTGGACATGATCATAACATTCTCTCCTCCGCTGCCTAAACCATCTGATGATATAATTTCCCTTATTCTGGTGTTCTTTACTCGGTCTCTCAAGGTTTTGCCTGCTTTTTCCTTTATTCAATTTATCTATTCAATGCAAGTTAAATAATGTGTACAATGGCGGGTTTATTGCCAAAAAGCAATTTCTAAGTGTAGTGGTAGGTACATTAAATTTATAACAAAGAAAAAAATAGAAAGACAAACACATAACAGTTGGCATTATCTATTTATATGTCGGAATTATCTCTCCCGAAAACAAGAAGTTAAATTTAATCTATATTCATTATCTGTGTAAAGAACACAGTCAATATCTTTTTTACAATCTATAAAAATGCTTTTACGTTCTAGGAAACAGATCTTTCAAGTTTTTGTTTAAAAAATGTATAGTGTATCAGAAATGAACATTGGTAAAATTTTCAAACTTTGAAAATTGTAATATAAATAACTCACTTGTTTCAGGAAAATCTCGCTTAAATATCACCGATAAAATTAAAATAGGTACTGTTTGGTATAAATAATGAATTCAAATCTTGTTCCTTCCCCTTTTTCTCCGTGAAACTGCTATGTTCCCTTCATACCTCCAATAATCAGTACTTGCTCGCCGACGGCCTTGAGCGGTTGTCAAATCGGACTACGTTGCAGTCGTCGCCGATAGACGTGCTCGCCACTGTTGATCTAGGACCTTCTGATTCTACTGCTATCTAGGATGAAATCATTCGGACTTTGCTGCGTTCATTCGATATAATACTCACCACAAGAAAGTGTAATTATTAATTCTAAATGCATTAAAATTCCTAGAATCATATTGACTTCACAAAATTAACGTTACAGAAAAGGTTCAATTTAAAGTAGTCATTCTAGGAATAGCATAATATGTAGATAAGGTACTAGGGATGTATTCACAGATAGGTAAATAATTACATTGATGTTTGTACGGTCTACGGTGCGTTGTTTGTTAAAAGCTGACGAGGTCGCTAAATATTCGCCCATGGTCTGAAGAACTCGGGTGTGTGTACGACTCTAAATAATTCCGATCTCCAAACCGCTATATTCCGAAAGAGAGATTCACAGTGGTCTATATACTCTCCCTCTGTCTCTTTGCGCTACGTAATGAGTGTGGATACCCTCTGGATGCAAGAGAGGGGAGAGTGTAGACCAGCGTTTCACAAAATGGTCTATTTATACTCCAAAAGGTCAATTTGGTTGGAATTGCTAGAGGTCTGTGTCAGCAAGAATAAAATATGGCACAAAAGTTAATTATAATTGCCACTGTCATTTTGCTAAAATCATTAAGCTGTTATTTATAAATTTGTCTGTGAGGCACGGACTTAGAATAGTGCTTCCAATATTGTCGTTTTCACCTGTAACACCTCTCGCTGGTTACCCCACATTGTGGGATATGACTTGATGGTTTGAATGAATGAAACTTTAATATATTGAAAAAAATATCAACGTTAGTTAAAAAAATGGCTATTTATCTTTATATATATAATTCTTCTGTACGTGTGTGTGTCACTTAACTCTTCCTAAACGGCTGGTGTGTTTGTGTGAGCCTCTAAATGGTTTAAATTCACAAAATGGAATTTTAAACATTAATATAATAAAAGAAAAATAATTAAACGCTAAGAAACTAAGAAATCTATCATTTGCGTCGTAGTTTAGTTTTTTTTGACATTTAGTTAAGTAAATTTTAAGTTTTTTTCGCTCTATTTCGGTATTATTCATATTTCAATTATAAACATGTGAATGGAATTTTAATTTCTATACACTGTTTCGTTATTATTCATATTTCAATTCGTTCGTTTCCATGTCCAGACCATCTATGCTTTATTGCAATTAAAATGACAATCAATCTAACCTCAAAGTGTTTAGCGGCTCATCGAACAAGAAAATGTAGATTTGCTCAGCAAATAATACCATCCACATGATTCAATATATGTTACATTATATATGTTTTTTGTTTCACAAATAGTTCGGGCAGGACGTCTGTCGGGTCCGCTTGTAACAGTATAAAATCTTACAATTTATGCGCTATGTTTACATACAAAAAATAATTGGTGTATGATAAAAAAGTCTTTCAAAAATTTTACTTTAACGGTGAAATAAAAAATATTTTTTTTACAATAATTGTACACTCCGCAAAAAATAGACGACAGAGCATCGATGTTAATAAAAAACATCTATGTTAATTATTATTTTGTCAAACTCACTAGTACTACAGGAGTGAAGAAAGTGTAAGAAATTTAAAATTCAATATCAGGAAAACAGATACGAAAAATAAATCAAAAAAATATAAGTGATGTAGAGGTGAAAACAAAATGGGAAGCTATGGTGTGGAGTGTAGAGTGTGGACTACACGTAGAAAATGGTGAATATATGATGCAATTAAAAGGGAAATGGCTTTATTTACATATGTCTCTCTCTGTTATATCAACCTTTATCAGAATTCAGGACACCATATTGTATTAACACATAACTTTTACTCACAGTATGGTTTTTATTATTTTTGACCGGGATGTGTTATCATCAAAACAACAAAATATCTGATACAGTTGTAAAAAATGGTGTATTCTCTATATTACATCTTCTTCTCCCTCTCTTTTTAGGCCTGTTGGCCTGTTTATGTCCTGTGACGTAGACTGCCAGCTGTCCTTCCATCTCTTGGAAGGACGTCCTAAAAGTCTACAGTCTACTTTCATGGGCAACATTATCTCTGCCCACTTTGACGGCTCTTGAATCTGTCTCAAAACTCAAGAACATACCTACTCAATACCCATGAACCGTATATATTTGGATCTGTAAAAGCGGCAAAAAGAAATAGATATTTTATATATTTATTTTTTTATTTATTTACCTATTTATATTTTTATTAATTTCTTTATTTATTTATTTATTTCTTTGTTTATTTATTAAATTATTAATTTTTTTTTTTTTATTTATTTATTAATTAATTTATTTATTTATTTATTTATTTATTTCTTTAATTTATTTATTTATTTATTTATTTATTTATTTGTTTATTTATTTATTATTTTATTTATTTATTTATTTATTAATTTTTTCAATTATTTATTTATTTATTTATTTATTTATTAATTAATTTATTTATTTATTTATTATTTATTTATTTATTTATTTATTTATTTATTTATTTATTTATTTATTTATTTATTTATTTATTTATTTATTTATCTTTTTTTATGTTCAATTTTTTTTATTTAGTTGACTTATATATTTGTTAGCTCATCTATGAAAAATATCGAAATTTCAATTATATACTATTGCATTACATTACAAGACTAACTTGCGCCCCTTCTTCAGTGGCGAGTATATCGAGTTGATTGTATAACTCCTAAAACTTCACGTTCTGGTAAAAATAAAAATTGATTTAATGCTCTTTTTTAACAGTTTGTACTTTTTTTACAGGCATTTTTATTTATTTTTCTATTGCTTCAATCTGAATATCACATAACAAATATAATTAAATGATACTTTAACACATTTTGGAGACTCGAGGTTTTAATCTAATCGTATCACAAATCCATATTGAAAAAGTAATAATAAACTACGGGCCATCCATTGATTTAGGCCTCAGATATCGGAATAACTTAGTCTTAGATGCCAACTTTCTTTCTTCAAGTAACCAGTGTTTTGAAAGTATGAACTGCGTGAGCAATAGATTTCAATTAATTCCAGTTGAAAACCAGAGTGCTTATGCCACAGCGTACGTTTTATTTGTATGAAGTTCTTGCTATCTTTGTATACAATATCCCTATAGATATATGTTTTGGATGTATCTATTGTATATAAATGCAATGCAACCGTTGATAGCAGAAGATAATGGACAGATACATATTTGATTTCATATTGCGGTGAAAATGTATTATTATTGATATCATTCTATCAATGCTCATTTCCAAATGCACTGCCAAAATACACAGATATTCTTGAGATATGGGCAAGATTTCTCAAACTAAGCTACGTCTGGTTGTCAAATACCTAGATTAAATTTAAATATTTCAAATTAAATATATACATAATGTAGGTAATTAAACTTGTTGACGGTCGCGTCATGGTATTTTTCATTTTGCTACTGTACCGACGTCCTGGATTCGATTTTCAGAAAAGAAACAACATATTATGCTACTCCTTTAAATGCTTTTGACTGGTCTAAAAGTTAGTTTGAATCGTGGAGTAAGGAATTCATTGTTCCGTGGTTTGAATAGAATGTCATTCAGCATTAAACTTGCCACACGTAATTGTGCATGTTTATATAAATTATTTCCTATGCCTAAATTACAAATTTTGTATATTTCTACTTATTTAAAGAATTGTAAAGAATTATTCTGAAAATATGCCTGGCTCGAAATGCGTCAATTATCACAAAAAAAATAATAAACTATCATTTTTTAAATAAAAAAATGAATATGTCCTTGTTAAATAAGTACATATAGGTACATCTTCCTACGTTCCCTAAAATAAGCATAAATGCTTTGTGCTATAGGTGAACGAAATCGATTGAAGCAGGATTCGAACTCGCGAACACTGGATTACTAACCCAGCACGCTAACCGCTCTGCCATCGACCCATCTAAATAAAAAAATGGATTATTAAAGAATAACAAGATAAGGTATAGACTAGTTTTTATAATATTTTCATAGGAATAAATCAAAAATATGTAGTTACTATGTACATACACTTCATAGAAATCATTGAAAATATCAATTAACTTACTTTTCATCAGAGAGGCAAGTCTGGTCGGACCGGCGAAATCAAAACCCTTGTGATTACCCATATCATGAATATAATTATTATATATGGAGTTCTATAATATCTTTAGTTGTCATAGAACTCTATACGATAATTATATCCATGATATTGGTAATCACTAGGGTTTTGATTTCGTCGGTTGAACCAGACTTGCCCCCCAGGTGTTTTTCGTGATCACTTTAAGCGTTGTTCAAAATATTGCCCGTTGAGAAGTACTGTCATACAACATTCAAAACTTGATGTACAAGGAAGTATTATACTGTTTATCTTACAATCTCACCTAGTAAAGTAATACATAACACATATTCTGTTATGCCATGCAATGCTATGGATTCTGTTCAGCTATATCTCTGTTTATCCTTAATGAAATCGTTTGGCTAACATCCAACACTCGGATGTAAGACGAAGATACGGGGGCAAATATTGTCCAAGAGCGACAACTGATACCTATCATTTTTAAAATGCAGTTTTGTAATATATTTGGCATCAGAGGAGCTTCTTTATTTATTTGTAACCACCTTATACAAACAGATACTTTTTCTACCAAGTATAATTGAACTGATTATACTTGCTAGAAAAAGTATATGAAGAATATTCTAAATAAAACGTGTTATATAATCTAAAGATTTTCAAAATTTAAAGATGATGGTAATCGACACTAGTAAATGACAATTAATTACATTGAAATATAGAACTAATTTGTTTTTTAATGAAGAACATTATCGTACTTTATCTGTTGAGGAGTTGAATAAATGATTTTCAAATGTCATTACGTGGCTAAGTTGTTATGATATGAATGCTGAGCCAAAAGTTTCGGATTTGATTCCCGGTGGAGACACAGTTTTTATTATAGATCTGTGAGATTGAGAGAACCTGAACTGTTTCATGTTCCAGTACATAGAACGAACTATCGAAAAATATCTTTTATACAGCACGTATGCCTTCAATACAATGAAAATTTTATTGATGTTGATATATTCCAATTTCGTTATAACAAATATCGAAATATGATACGATTTAAACTAGTGCGTGGAAACCCTATGCGGCAGACACCTTCATGAACTTCGTTTCCATAATCATCCATCCAATCTCTTCACCTCCAATCAAAATCCTCTACAAACTACCAAATTATTGTATTCATTACATATTTTTATTTTGATAAGTTCTGTGTCTTTTCTTGTTTTATATTTTTGTTATATTTTATTAATTTATGGATAGTAATTATGGTGCGTTTTATTTTATTGTTTCGTACATTGTTTTGCTGTCGCTATTTTTTGTCCCAAATAAATAAGTCACCTTCAAGTACCATCGTACTCTGGTTAAATTATGTTTATTTATAAATGTTGGAGTATTTTTTGTTTTTAATAAAAACTGGAACTGCATTAGCTACCATGTTGAAAATAGCCAGGAATGCTCTCCGGATATCACGACATTAAAAATTTACCGCCAAAGTAGGAAGCAGATATCTAAAGAAAACAAATGGGAGAAGAGACACTCAGCATCTCGGATAGAAGAGAAATACATAATATGTAGGTATATAGCAATGATACATTCGCCACAAAGAAGAAAGCATTAAACTTTCACAGGGGAAATGTCGCAAGTTTTCTTTATAAACATCACAAAACCATATGCCTCGGCGACTGAAAATTCCTAAAACTGCATCAATAATGGAAACTTGATATAATATATATCAGAGTCATAAGTTCTCTTGGTTCTTTAATCACAACATATCATCCGTATTTTATTAGATAGTTACAACTTGATGTATTTAAAAGTAAATACATTTATTCTCAATTTTTTACTTCAAATAAATTTACAATAAGTTTGTCCAAATTTAACAGTCGAGATAGTAACGTCAAAAAACAAATCATTATATAATGTCTGAATTTTTGTTAATTCTTCCATATTGAATATAGGTGTGAACATGACAAAGGTTAGTCTGGCACCTGGGAGTGGTTGCGTTTACCAGTGCGCATCCTCTTTATAGGTTAATTTTGCAGATTTTAACATTATTTATTTATTTATTTATTCATCCCAAAGACTCACCAACAGGAAAAGAGTAGGTACATGTATATCACAATGATACAAACGATGTCTTCATTTCTCCACAAATTGCCTTATTATTGGTGAATACAATTTTAGCAAAAAAAAAACAAACAGTTTTATAACTTAAAAACTAACATAGATAATTAACAAAATGTAAGAAAAATAAAATATTTAAAAACTTAAAAGCTAACATAAAATACAAAAATCGTAAGTACCACGGGGAAAGGAAGAGGAAAGGATTTGGTGTATTAAAGATAGTGCAGGTTAGCAATCAGTAATATTAAAATTATTTCAATATACTTTGTACTTGTAAGTTTTTTCGCTGAAAGAAAGAAAATAAACACTTCCTTGCATCTTGCGCAAGTGGCGAGTTTATTACCATATGGAAATTTCTTCCAACTAACTAGTTTTTCCAGCCCAGAGATATTATATTAGCGTGAGAAATAAATTTTAATAAATGCCTCCTCAAACCTAGGGATCGAACCTAGGACGCCCGCACAGAAGCCAAACGGCTTTCCAACTGTGCCACGGCGGTCGACTTGTGATTTTATTTTAATTATTAAGTTCTTAAAAAAAGGTCAACAGTTATTTAACTGTCCGTTTAATCACATTTGTGTTGGGTTTATTTTCAACATACAAAAAGTAATGTCTGAACAAAGCCGAACGTTCGGCCCTAGCCGTAACCTTCGGCCGAAGCTGAATTTTTACTTGAGAAAAATATAATTATACTGTCTAATAATTATAAAAAAAATATCAATGCAAGCTGCGGAGGAACAATTTATGCAGTAGTAGTAATAAAATATGATTTATCAACTTCGTTTTTTCATTGAAATAAAATATTATACGTAGTAAAAAGACTAATTTCAAGTGTTTAAATAAAGATATTGAGCCAGTTTAAACTGTTTTTAGTGGCTGATGACATCGGCCGAAATTTCGGCTTATTTTTGACCGAAACCGAAGGTGCTTTTAATGGTCGAAGTTGGCCGAGGCCGAAGCCGAATGTTCGGCCAAACGCTGACAAGACAAAACATAGTTTTTTCGCACTAGTGAAACTGCGCGAGGCATTTAGCGATAATTACGCGCGGTGAAGTTTAGAGGTTTTACTCTAAACGAATATATCCCAGTTTTCGTTCGTCGTTCCCTATTCTCATTATTATACTATGTAGACCAGGGGCGGGTGGCAACGAGGAAAGGTAAGCAAGCGGTAATGAATGTTGCTTTTGATTTATGACCGCAGGTGCAGGCACTTCACACATTCAGTTTCACACCGCTGTCGACTGTGTCCGCCACTGGTGTAGGGTAATAGCGACAATCGTTAAACAATAAGTTACAAATAATATTTTACATATTTTTACTAGCCGTTTAGCTTCTGTGTCGGCGTCCTCGATTCGATTCTCAACAGAGGAAATCTACGTCTTGAATTGATTTATAATATAAATCTTACTCCGCTCGGTAAGTTGGATGGAATCCACATTCGGCAATAAACTCACCACCATTAGCGAATTTAATTATAGAACCTAAAAAGCCGGGTATTCCTATACAAATATGGTTAGTAAATACATATAAAAAATCAGGTTAAAATTACTAATTAAAATTAGTTATTATCAATAACACGTATCGCGCGCACTAGTTAAAATATAAAATGTTCTTCCATTTGAAGTGAAGTAGCGAGCGCACCTGTCCAATTGAATATATTATACATTTGAAGCATAACGTTGCTACCTGTTCGCTGTTAACTATTAAGGTTTGTATGTGGCTTGTAATACTATTCCATTCTCTTTCACACAAATAGGGTTTTTATGGGAATTTAGTCTCGCTCTCCATTTCATATATTCTTTCAGCTCCACATAATAAATATTTTTTAATTACTAGAACAACAAATCGGCGCACAGATTTGAAGATAAGTACAGACATTAAAATGTGCACATTCATAAAAAATATTGTTTGCGCATAAGTTACTATAAAAATACATACCTTATCTGCTTTTTACTTTTCATTAGTTTGACTTTCTCACAGCGATCAACTTTGTTGCTAACACGGGAGATGAATAATACCTACTGTTTTTTTAGTGTTTCGTTGTATTTCGAAAATAATTTGAAAGGCAATATATCCAATTACATATATTGATTTACTATAAAAATACACATCACATATATTGCGTTTTTATTTACGAGTTAAATGACTGGTCAAGAAATGAGATAAAAAAAGAATGAATATGTCCTTGAAGTAACAAGTAACCACTAATTTAACCATTAATGCTTGTGCCATAGGTGAACGAAATCAGTCATGGTAGGATTCGAACTCGTGACCACTGGATAACAAACCCAGCGCGCTAATCGCTCTGCCACAACCCATCTAAATTAGATAAATAGGTAAATAAAGGAAATTTCCCAATTTTCTTTCAGGGTTTGCGTGGTCCAAAGGTCAGAAAACGAAAGTCCCTGCTCAACAATTGAATGATTTGTCAGTGTTGATAATATTTTACAGGATAGTAATAAATCGATCAAGGATTATTATATTCATGAATGCCGAAGATAACTTTACGAACGAATTATTTTGAATTTATTCTATACAATAAAAAATTGTTGACTCGATATTTATTGGACTATGTTAGACGTTTAGTGCGTTTTTTAAAAACATCTGATATAATAAGAAATGGATTTTTTTTTATAATTTACATTAAGTTTAGATGTTTATGTTGTAAGTGTTCAAGCTTGATAGTATGTATAGGTATATATAAGAGGATAATATGTAGGGGAGATAAAAAAATAGCTATATTAGATCAGTGTTATTTCCATGTATAAATGGTCAATCACTGTATATTTTACCCTATAAGAATCGAGGTATTTTGAGCTGACGCCATGATGTGTGAATGAACGCATTTCTCTTTCTCTCTTCTGTTGGAGGTAAATAATATATGTTGCTCCACAATCAATGTAAAACAATGGAACCTTTCTTCAGTGAACCCTTTTGGGTATCATATACTTAAATTATGAGGTTATTCATCATCGCCGTAATCTTCAATAGTAACATGTATAAATCTATATTCTACTGTTCATATTGTAAGGATTTTTGAGCTTAATAAATAGACGGTGAGGTTCGCAAGCCCATAAAAAGAAAAATTCTGCAGATCTTGTTTTTCAGTGAATTTCTTAAAACTATTTTCTGCAAATCTACACATTCCATTTTGTAAACATTTTTCTGAGTAGGCAAGAATACTTGGCAAGTACAAGGATATGCATATCGTAGTCAATCTATGTACATATTTCAGATAAGATAAACACAAATTATTTAAAATAGCAAAAGAAAAGGAAAAAAGGGTAAGAGGAATGGTGGTGGAAGAGGGACTAGGCGAAGTTATGTGATGTGGTGTGATGTTATGTTATGTGATGTGATATAATCATCACATCATCTTTAAAGCACTTCGTGGTATGGCTCCTACTTACATCTCCGAACTGTGCATTCCGTTTTCAATAAATGACAGACAATCATCACTTCGTTCTGCTTCTTCATCCATGGTTGGGAAATTAGTTGAAATAAACAGGGTGCACACAACTAATTTCGGTGATCGTGCATTTGCTGTGGCAGGACCAAATGCATGGAATAAGCTCCCACACACCCTCAGACAAACCGAAAATATATCTTCTTTCAGAAAAAAACTCAAAACGCACCTTTGTCGCAAATCTTACCAGAGCCAAAATGATACAACGTAATCAATCAACGTAATGATACAACGTAATCAATTTTTCAGCGCCCTTGAGGTGAGATATTCACAAAAACGGCGCTATATAAATTATCAAAATTTATTATTATTTATTATTATCACATACCTACCCGAAAACAAAGTTGATCATTGAATCACGCGGTAGTCAACTTAGCCAATCAACGTGTTTTATCATTCAAGCTAACCTACATACATATACGATATTAGTATTGTTAGCTGATGAGGCATGCCGTAAATCCAATATCTGGCTAATGCATTACGTAGGTACTCGGTTTACTGGCTCGTATTACACTCTCCTACCAGATGCTCAATTAATATACCATAATGACAAAATTATATTACTTAACGATGAACATGATGGTGGCATCACTCAAATTGAAAATTCATGTATGTAACTATAAGATGTTATACTAACCCAAAACATAATATTCTCTGTTTTTTTTTTCATATTTACTCACTTTGAAACATATTGTGAATGATGTGAAGACATATTTATACTCCGGCAGGTTACCAACTGTAGTCTTCTCACAACCAGAGTTGTTGATTCAAGCAAATTATGCTAGTTGATTCAAGCAAATTATGCTAGTTGTTGATTCAAGCAAATTACGCAATAAAAATAAAAACAATCAACTGATACCTACGGTTTGAATTAGATAGTGTCTGAATTAGTCTTAATAACTGCTCCCAGGTGCTATCAGATGAATTAGGAAATTGATGAGGACGTATATGTACTTTTTTTAAGGAATTTTCACTTGTTAAAATGTACTTGTTTAACAATTACAAAAGAAACCGTTTTGGCATGTGAATTTTGCCCTAAACCACTATATTTTGAGTCTCTTAGCGACATGTTTCGGCAGTGCTGTCCTGCCATCGACCGGCTAGTTGAAACATGTCGCATAGTGACTCAAAATATAGTGGTTTAGGGCAAAATTCACATGCCAAAACGGTTAATATGAACAACCACAAAATATCCGCCGAGTATTTAAACTATAGGTACAAAAAAACCTTTTATTCTTGTTTATTATTTCTATAAGTATACATATTACAAGTGGTTTTATATTATACTAGTTTGCAAAGTCCTTACTAGGCGTATAAAAAGTTTTTGGGGACCATCTTATACTTATTATTATTTTACCAGTATATCTTAAGGATTCTAAAATGTTCTGACTCAATCACTAAATTCAAAAATTCAAATCTTATAGTGGTTCAAATGAAAAAAATTTCGATGGTGTAAGAAAAAATTAAAATCAATAATGCAAATGAATTGTCTGTCTCTTTAGGCCAGTCAATGTTATTAATTTCCCCCACCTTCTCTCGCTCAGCCTCCGCGACCAATTAAATCCCATTTCACCAAATTCACAACTGGGCGACTTTAGCGAACATCGTCATTATCCATATTACTCCCAAAAGCCTTTTGGCTGCACTTCAAAACTCCGCCATCAATTTATTATTTTGCAAACCCTCGCGCCACCAATATCAAATTTCGTCAACGCACACAACTCATCTTTTGGCTTCGTTGCAACAAGATATCAAATGTTTTTATTAGCTGTGCTCCGATGCCGAAATATTTTTAAGTGCCAAAATATGCAAATTAGATGAATTTCCAATATTGTGACGACGTCACGAGCGAAACACTCCATAACTTTTTATTCAATTATTTATTTATATAAGTTCAACGCTCATGTGAGCATTAACAAAAATTTGTTAAACAAGAAAAAGACAAACATGTGCATTATTAATATCATATCAAAAAATAAAATAAAACGAAAATACCAAGAATACACAGAAAAAAAATAAAAAATAGTAAATAAATAATACTAATAAGTTTAAAAGAAAACGCTGCATTACAACTGTCGATTTGTTCATGAGAATTTATTTCTCTTAACAGATCGACAAAGTTTCAAGCCATGATCCGCGAGATTTTTTATGGACAGGTCTATATTTTTCGTGGTTTCTTCAACTTTAAAGTAAAAAAAACACCAACTACGAGGCATCGAAGCATACGTGTTACATACGTATATTGATGAATTCAAAATTCAGATTAGAACAGATTTTTAATTATCTCAATAGAGACGAAGTTGGAATATTTACTGTAGGAGAACCGGGAAATCAAGGCACCTACAGGGCTTACGACCTGTCATCGGCTGGTTTACGTGATCACTTTATGCGCTTGCGCAACGTTCACCAATTATGCCTTTTAATGAGATCCCTATCAATTCAATTTTGAAAGTTCTATATATTGTAATACTGAAATTCTTTTCGCTTGAAAATAAGGAATTTTTACTACAGCCATCTATGGGTGAAATTATGAACAACAATCTTATTATTTTTATTTATTTTGTTGGAACGCCATCTATTGAGAGAATTGGTTTTTTGTAAATAATGAAAGCTACAATTCTTATATCTGAGGTGACAATGCATTTTTCGCATAGAAGTCACCCCTGAATTGCGCCAGACTTATAAGGTCATTTTTGTCTTATTTACCTACTTGTACCAATGTGTAAGTAATCGAATATTTTTATTATTGCATATGCGCAAACATTGGATTTTTTTTCCCTGTCGGGAGTCAAAGATATTTTTTAACAGATTTTTAATTATCTCAATAGAGACGAAGTCTGTTGGTTTACGTGATCACTTTGTTCTCCTACAATAAATATTCCAACTTCGTCATCCATTTTAAAATGTACACACAAAGATGTTGAGCAATTATTTGTTAAAATTAATTTCCCATCACATAGCTTGATCCTATGTTGCGTGTATATCCCCCCTTCCTCAGACAATACGATTTATGTGCATCACAGTGAGGACCTGGAAAAAATTAGGTTCAAACATACAGATGCACAAATACTTATAGTGGGTGATTACAATCTTCCTCACATACAGTGGCACAGAGATCAATCTAATACATTGATTGGTATACCGCGTGGTAACGAAAATGAGATTGAAATACTTAACATGTCCTCATATCTTGGTTTTGAGCAACACAATGATGTATTCAATCACAACTCAAAATTACTTGACTTGGTATTTACAAACGCAAAAAATGTGAACGTTGATAGATCTATTGATATTTTTTTGCCAGCTGATCCTCATCATCCTCCACTTGATATTTAGTTAAAGATATGTGCCGAATACTCAACCCCCTGCAAACAATATAAACGTTTTTTTAACAAATGTGATTATGCTAAGGTTGTTGATGATCTCTCTGCTATTGACTGGACCTTTCTTACTAAAAGTGTTGATGTAAATTATGTTGTTGAGAGTTTTTATAATATCATGGATTCCGTAATATCCACACACATACCCCTGAGGGAGGTTTAGAAGTCCTCATATCCTGGGTGGTACTCAAAGGAACTAAAAGATTTAATACGTCTTAAAAAATATTATCACAAACTGTATAAGGAAACAAGAAGCATAAACGACTATATGCTATTTAGCAATACAAGAAGAGACTGTAAAATTTTGTCTGGACAATTAAAAGCGCAATTTTTATCTTACATAGAAGAAAACTTACCTAAATACTCAATTAACTTGCATAAATTTGCAAAATCTCTTAAAAACGACATTAATGACTATCCACGAGTCATGAAATACAAAAACAGGCTGTCCAATTCCGTCGAAGACATGGCAGGCTTGTTCGCTGATTTTTTCGATACGGTATATGACGACCCAACGCCCGATACCAAGGTACCAAATTTCGACTCGATCGATGTACTTGATGCCTCTCATATATCAATTGAGGAGGGAGATGTATACAAGGGCATATGTTCCTTAGACTCCAACAAATCAGCTGGACCTGACCAACTACCTCCTATATTAGTGAAAAGCTGCTCGAGAATCTTTTGCGGGGTTCTGACAAAAATTTTCAATATGTCTTTAAGTACCGGTGTTTTTCCTGACAAGTGGAAAACAAGTTACTTGGTACCAGTATTTAAGAAGGGTGATCAGTCTGATGTCGAAAATTATAGGCCAATTTGCATACAATCGTGTATTCCGAAGCTATTCGAACTTTTAGTGTTAGAGAAGATCAAACAAGACTTATCCCGCATCATATCTCCCAATCAGCATGGGTTTTTACAAAGTAAATCGACCCAAACTAATCTTCTTACCTACCAAACACATATAATGGATGCATTTACAGAACGACAACAGGTTGATTGTATATATACGGATTTCGCGAAAGCATTTGATCGTGTGTCTCATAAAATATTGCTGAAAAAACTTAAAAGTATGGGATTGAATAACTCAATTCATGTTTGGCTGGATAGTTATCTGAGTGATAGAACACTAAAGGTAAAAATATATAATTTTGAATCAAAGGTCATCTTTGCTTCGAGCGGAGTTCCACAGGGGTCTCATCTAGGACCTATATTATTCATTTTGTTTATTAATGACTTAACGAAGAACTTTTTTTTATGTGCAATACATTATTTTTGCAGATGATTTAAAACTTTATAAAACCATCACTTCCATTGATCCATTGTCGAATTTTGCAAAGAAACTTATGTATTCTGCATCAGTGGTGTGAACAGAACAAGAATCAGTCTGATGTCGAAAATTATAGGCCAATTTGCATACAATCGTGTATTCCGAAGCTATTCGAACTTTTAGTGTTAGAGAAGATCAAACAAGACTTATCCCGCATCATATCTCCCAATCAGCATGGGTTTTTACAAAGTAAATCGACCCAAACTAATCTTCTAACCTACCAAACACATATAATGGATGCATTTACAGAACGACAACAGGTTGATTGTATATATACGGATTTCGCGAAAGCATTTGATCGTGTGTCTCATAAAATATTGCTGAAAAAACTTAAAAGTATGGGATTGAATAACTCAATTCATGTTTGGCTGGATAGTTATCTGAGTGATAGAACACTAAAGGTAAAAATATATAATTTTGAATCAAAGGTCATCTTTGCTTCGAGCGGAGTTCCACAGGGGTCTCATCTAGGACCTATATTATTCATTTTGTTTATTAATGACTTAACGAAGAACTTTTTTTATGTGCAATACATTATTTTTGCAGATGATTTAAAACTTTATAAAACCATCACTTCCATTGATCCATTGTCGAATTTTGCAAAGAAACTTATGTATTCTGCATCAGTGGTGTGAACAGAACAAGTTATTTCTTAACATTTCTAAGTGTCAAGTGGTTAGATTCTGTAGATCCAAAATACTTAAATACTATTTTGGATGGGTGGATAGCAGAGCGGTTAGCGCGCTGGGTTAGTAATCCAGTGGTCGCGAGTTCGAATCCTGCCTCGACCGATCTCGTTCACCTATAGGACAAGCATTTATGCTTAGTTTAGGGAACGTAGGAAGATGTATATGTACTTGTTTAACAAGGACATATTCATTTTTAAAAAAAAAAAAAAAATGACTATGTTATTCACAACTCAATATTGGAATCTGTAGTGCAGATGCGGGATTTGGGTATAACATTTGATGATAAGCTTACATTCATTCCCCACATTAACATCATTGTGAACAAATCATTTAAAATCCTGGGTTTTTTGCTTCGGCTCAGTAAGGATTTTAAAAACATACAAACATTTGTTACTTTGTTCAAATGTCTGGTGAGACCTATAGTTGAATACAACTCCATTGTGTGGAATCCCTACTATAGAATTCATGTAGCGAATATCGAAAAAGTGCAAAACAAATTTCTTCGATTCGTTAATTTTAAGCTAGGAATTTCATTGAAAGACATTAATTATGCTACCCTACGCTCTAATTTCATCCTACCTAGATTGGAATGTAGGAGAACTGTAACAGATTTGGTGTTCCTCCACAAACTGCTTAACGGCAAGATTGACTGTCCATTCCTTCTAGAGCATATCAATTTACATGTTCCCACCCGGTATACTAGAAGCAAAACAACCTTAGCATGTGACAGTGCCAAAACAAATTATTACTATAATTCACCTTTGCAAAGGCTGTTGAGGGAAGGGAATACTTTTTGTGAAGTTGACATTTTTGCAACCCCATTGAGTTCATTTAAACAAAGTATTTTACACAGTATTACATCTATAACAATTTAACATTTTTCACAACCACTGATCTCAGCTTCCTTATGCCCATCATGTAATTGTGGTCTGATTTTGTGTATCTCTTCTATACTTTTACTGATATACTTTAATGTCTGTGTTTTTAGCTTTAAATTTTATTTGTGTTTTTTTTTTCTCTTATTGGTTATATGTTGTGTTATATAGTTGATTTTATATAGCATTTCTTTATTTTTACTGATATATTTTATTTTCTTTGTTTTTTTCTTTAAAATTTAATTTGTGATTTTTCTTATATTCTTATTGGTTATTTGTTGCTTTATACTGTTGATTTTATATATCCCTTCTTTATTTTTACTGATATATTTTATTTTCTATGTTTTTACTTTTAAATTTTATTTGTGTTCTTCTTTTTTATATTCTTATTGGTTATAAGTTGTTTTATACTGTTGATTTTAAATATCCCTTCTTTATTTTTACTTATTATTTTCATTTTCTATGTTTTTACTTTTAAATTTTATTTTCTATGTTTTTACTTTTTAATTTTATTTGTGTTCTTCTTTTTTATATTCTTATTGGTTATATGTTGTTTTATATGGTTGCTGTACGCTGCACATGTGTTTTGTATATTTTGTAAAAGCCCTTCAAATGGGCGTTGAAGGAATAAAATAAAATAAATAAATAAAATAAATAAAATATTGTATAAACTTTCTACTATACAGTAAATATGTGTATGAAATCTGTCGTAACATATAGACACCATTACACTCAAAGCTTAAAAATGTTGGGATTCCTGATGAGAGTATGCAAACCATTCACTCAAGTAAAAACATTTACTTTACTATATAACACAATTGTTGAAAGTCAATTGGGTCAGTCAACACACGTCAGTCATCTTGAATCCACAATATAATATTAAATTTTATATTAAAGGTATAGAATTCAACACATATTTTTGAGACAAATAAAGTACAAATTTGGTAATCACTACAAACATGAATCGCAGATTTTACAGACAAGACGAAGTACATCAGAGGGGCAAGTCTGGTCCAACCGGCGATATCAAAATCTTAGTGATTACCCATATCATGGATATAATTATCATATAGAGTTCTATGACATCTAAAGATATTATAAAACTCCATATAATAATTATATCCATGATATGGGTAATCGTGAGGGTTTTGATTTCGCCGGTTGGACTAGACTTGCCCCCCAGACTTGATGCTCCTTTAAGGCATTATAAACTCCAATAATTGACTTAGAGAAATTCTGAAAATTATTAACTTCAACATTCCAAACAGAAGAACAAGGCACCTCTCAACGTTCTTGATAACCAAAAAATCACTTCAGTATTCGCCATTATACCGATGCCTTACCACATACAATAATTTGGAAAGGACTTTTTTCAGGAGTTCCATTAGACAGGAATGATTCATTGTTTTGTTACCAGCAGTGAGTACATGTAACATGAAATCAAAGGTAGGTTGATTAAGTTACAATTACTTACGTTATTCTTATTTATTAAATTGTAAAAATTTTAATATTGTACATTTTTAAATAAATAAATCAATCTACAAATAAAAACATTCGATTCAAAATTTACTTGGAATATTTTGTATAAAAATTTACATTCAGCAAACATTCAGAAAGAGATACATCACTCGAAACGAATGAACAGCGCAATTAAAAATGAAAAAAAAAATGTCCGAAACGAATATGCCAATTTTACCGTGTTTGATGTTTTCACATCCACCAAAATTTGTCGGGGAAATAATAAATAATTTGAAACGAGTCAAAAAACCAATTACAAAATACACGCTTTAAAAGCATAAAGACAACATAATTGATATGTAAAACAATATTTTTTCTCAAGCAAATTTACTTATTCATCTTTAAAAAAAGTGCTAAATATCAAACTACCAAGTCACATCACAGAGTGTTCAAATTTTGTATGGAAAATTTTCAGCATTTCAATTCATTTCATGAAATGAGTTTGTTAAATTATTTTTGATTGAAATATTTTAGTATAAATAATTCTTCAATGCCACTTTATGAAAGTAATGTGCCTTTTTAACAATTTTGGAACAAAAATATCTTAAGTTTCCTAAGCTTGGGGTCACATTGAAATATTTGATAGTTAAAAAAATTGAGAATCACTTTTCATATTTCCTTCATAATCTAATGGAGACTAAGCAAGTATTTGATAAACAAATAAAGTATAATCAACACGCCGTACACACATATCACATTGTACACAGCACACATACACTCAGATACATTGTGATGAAACTTAACAGTACAATCACAGCATAATACTAGTTGATAATCTGCAATAAAAAAATAGCCTTGAAAATTGCAAATTCATAACTCCCCTATATATTCCCTTTGGGTAGTGAGAAGTAAAAAATAGTGAACAATAAACTTATCTATTTATTATTCTATAAATGAAATGAAAAAAATAAAGTAAAATGGTGTGAGATCTGTTAATTATATATTATAAAGTCACACCTCAATAGCCATTCCTTGACATGTCTTTTTTATATTGTTTTTGCTTTTGCATTTCTTAATAGATGCCGGCATCATATTAAGCAATTTAGGTACATTATATTGCATCGTTTTCTTACCGTATTTGTTTCTATTCATTTTTAATTTCGTTCATTATTTAATTATTTATTTATAATTCAAACATTTTTGGTAATTTTCAAACTATGTATGTGTAAATACAGTAACTGAAAATACTTAAGATGAAATAAAAGTATATTTATTTACTAAAGAAATCCAGTATAATTTAAAAATTTATAAGAAAATACAAAATTTTATTACTTATAAAAAATGGATGATTGATATTGTTGGATTAATTCGATTTTATGAATTCGATCAGAATAGAAAATTCGGGAATCGATTAAAATAATAGAGGATTTTATGGAATCTAAACATTCTGAAAAATCACGTGAGCTGCGCAAAAAAAAAGAGTTTTGCTTGATTGGTAGCGCAAACATTCTCCTTCTACGCCGAAAAATTTCAATATATATATAACAATATGTACTTCCTTTTTCAAACTAAATTGCGTACGATTAAATTATAGTGTAATCGGCTATACAAATAGAATAAATCCAGGCGTTACAAAGAATCGAGGGTGGAATTTTTTGTCCTTGTTCTAATGACCTCAATGTTTCTCTATCTAAACAAACATTAACTGAAATGACACGTTAAATAGACAACATAAAAAATTTAAATGATGTGAATAATATAACTTGAGGATAATAGAAAAATGTCGCAATAAAAGTAAGCGTCTTAAATAGGGTCGTGTGTTAATATTTATGAATCTGGTTTCATATGTTTAGTTAGGTATATATTATTTCTTCATTTATTTATTTTTTAATTTATTTGGAAACTTAACAGCTATACAATATTCCAACTGTCGATTTGTTCAGGAGAACTTTGTTCTCTTAACATATCGACAATGTATCAAGCCAGAATACGCGAGAATTGTATGGAGAGGTCTACTTTTTTCACGGCATTTCCAACTTTGAAGTCAAAAAACACCAACTTAGAGGCTTCGCAGCATATATGTTCCATACACGGATTTACTCAGAATTCGGAGTAGAACATTTCGTGTGTCTGTGTGTGTGTGTGTCTGTGTGTGTGTCTGTGTGTCTGTGTGTGTGTCTGTGTGTGTGTGTGTCTGTGTGTCCGTCCCCCCCTTATAACTTTTGATCCGCTCAATTTACAGAGCCTAAAATTTCAGAATATATAAACAGTTACAGGCCTACAAAACTTTTATACTCGGAATTTTGAATTTTTGTTTCAGTCAGGGGTTATCAACTTTTGAATTTTTATTTTATTTTTCCATATATCTCAGAAACCATAAACGCTAGAACGCTGAAAATTGGTACAAACATAAACAAATGCAAAATCTCAAATTAGTTTTTTCAAAAAAATTCCAGGGTTTCTCAAACATTTTTTATTAAGAAAAATATTTTTTTTATGATAAATTTATGAGTTTAACTGCCTATATTTCCAAAACTTTTACAATTATCGAAAAAAGCCGAAACACCCCAACTAGATAATTTAATTTTCTATAAAAAATATTAGCATTGTAGTAGAAGATCTCAATTTTTTTTTAACATTTTTTTAAAAATTGAATTTAGTGACGACATCGCTTCATACATTTTGTATGGCAGTCGCCTATACACAATATGTAAGAAGACTTAATAGTTTGTTACTTCATCTCCAAACATACATACATACCATCATGCAATTTGCATATTCTGGGTAGGAAAAAGGATCTTCCTCCATACTATCCTATCTTGACATACATACCTACATATGTTGTATAGAAAACAAAATATCTGAAAATATTCAATAATTTGTATCTATGGGTTTATAGTTTGGTACATATTCTTCAACTATACATACTATCGCTATCGACAGTTGGATCTCATGTGTTACATGCAACTAGTTTTCCAACTGTCGATTTGTTCAGGAGAACTTTGTTCTCTTAACATATCGACAATGTATCAAGCCAGAATACGCGAGAATTGTATGGAGAGGTCTACTTTTTTCATGGCTTTTCCAACTTTGAAGTCAAAAAACACCAACTTAGAGGCTTCGCAGCATATATGTTCCATACACGGATTTACTCAGAATTCGGAGTAGAACATTTCGTGTGTCTGTGTGTGTGTCTGTGTGTGTGTGTGTCTGTGTGTGTGTGTGTCTGTGTGTCCGTCCCCCCCTTATAACTTTTGATCCGCTCAATTTACAGAGCCTAAAATTTCAGAATATATAAACAGTTACAGGCCTACAAAACTTTTATACTCGGAATTTTGAATTTTTGTTTCAGTCAGGGGTTATCAACTTTTGAATTTTTATTTTATTTTTCCATATATCTCAGAAACCATAAACGCTAGAACGCTGAAAATTGGTACAAACATAGACAAATACAAAATCTCAAATTAGTTTTTTCAAAAAAATTCCAGGGTTTCTCAAACATTTTTTATTAAGAAAAATATTTTTTTTATGATAAATTTATGAGTTTAACTGCCTATATTTCCAAAACTTTTACAATTATCGAAAAAAGCCGAAACACCCCAACTAGATAATTTAATTTTCTATAAAAAATATTAACATTGTAGTAGAAGATCTCAATTTTTTTTTAACAATTTTTTTAAAAATTGAATTTAGTGACGACATCGCTTCATACATTTTGTATGGCAGTCGCCTATACACAATATGTAAGAAGACTTAATAGTTTGTTACTTCATCTCCAAACATACATACATACCATCATGCAATTTGCATATTCTGGGTAGGAAAAAGGATCTTCCTCCATACTATCCTATCTTGACATACATACCTACATATGTTGTATAGAAAACAAAATATCTGAAAATATTCAATAATTTGTATCTATGGGTTTATAGTTTGGTACATATTCTTCAACTATACATACTATCGCTATCGACAGTTGGATCTCATGTGTTACATGCAACTAGTTTATGTTTAATCCAACTGTCGATTTGTTCAGGAGAACTTTGTTCTCTTAACATATCGACAATGTATCAAGCCAGAATACGCGAGAATTGTATGGAGAGGTCTACTTTTTTCACGGCTTTTCCAACTTTGAAGTCAAAAAACACCAACTTAGAGGCTTCGCAGCATATATGTTCCATACACGGATTTACTCAGAATTCGGAGTAGAACATTTCGTGTGTCTGTGTGTCTGTGTGTGTGTGTGTCTGTGTGTCCGTCCCCCCCTTATAACTTTTGATCCGCTCAATTTACAGAGCCTAAAATTTCAGAATATATAAACAGTTACAGGCCTACAAAACTTTTATACTCGGAATTTTGAATTTTTGTTTCAGTCAGGGGTTATCAACTTTTGAATTTTTATTTTATTTTTCCATATATCTCAGAAACAATAAACGCTAGAACGCTGAAAATTGGTACAAACATAGACAAATACAAAATCTCAAATTAGTTTTTTCAAAAAAATTCCAGGGTTTCTCAAACATTTTTTATTAAGAAAAGTATTTTTTTTTTTTATAAATTTATGAGTTTAACTGCTTATACTGTAATTTTTTTTTAAAATATCGAAAAAAGCCGAAACACCCCAACTAGATAATTTAATTTTCTATAAAAAATATTAACAATGTAGTAGAAGATCCCAATTTTTTTTTAACAATTTTTTTAAAAATTGAATTTAGTGACGACATCGCTTCATACATTTTGTATGGCAGTCGCCTATACACAATATGTAAGAAGACTTAATAGTTTGATACTTCATCTCCAAACATACATACATACCATCATGCTATTTGCATATTCTGGGTAGGAAAAAGGATCTTCCTCCATACTATCCTATCTTGACATACATACCTACAATGTTGTATAGAAAACAAAATATCTGAAAATATTCAATAATTTGTATCTATGGGTTTATAGTTTGGTACATATTCTTCAACTATACATACTATCGCTATCGACAGTTGGATCTCATGTGTTACATGCAACTAGTTATAAATATGTTTACAAAAAATAAGCCAATTATAATGTCTCACTTAATCCAACTGTCGATTTGTTCAGGAGAACTTTGTTCTCTTAACATATCGACAATGTATCAAGCCAGAATACGCGAGAATTGTATGGAGAGGTCTACTTTTTTCACGGCATTTCCAACTTTGAAGTCAAAAAACACCAACTTAGAGGCTTCGCAGCATATATGTTCCATACACGGATTTACTCAGAATTCGGAGTAGAACATTTCGTGTGTCTGTGTGTGTGTGTGTCTGTGTGTGTGTCTGTGTGTCTGTGTGTGTGTCTGTGTGTGTGTGTGTCTGTGTGTCCGTCCCCCCCTTATAACTTTTGATCCGCTCAATTTACAGAGCCTAAAATTTCAGAATATATAAACAGTTACAGGCCTACAAAACTTTTATACTCGGAATTTTGAATTTTTGTTTCAGTCAGGGGTTATCAACTTTTGAATTTTTATTTTATTTTTCCATATATCTCAGAAACCATAAACGCTAGAACGCTGAAAATTGGTACAAACATAAACAAATGCAAAATCTCAAATTAGTTTTTTCAAAAAAATTCCAGGGTTTCTCAAACATTTTTTATTAAGAAAAATATTTTTTTTATGATAAATTTATGAGTTTAACTGCCTATATTTCCAAAACTTTTACAATTATCGAAAAAAGCCGAAACACCCCAACTAGATAATTTAATTTTCTATAAAAAATATTAGCATTGTAGTAGAAGATCTCAATTTTTTTTTAACATTTTTTTAAAAATTGAATTTAGTGACGACATCGCTTCATACATTTTGTATGGCAGTCGCCTATACACAATATGTAAGAAGACTTAATAGTTTGTTACTTCATCTCCAAACATACATACATACCATCATGCAATTTGCATATTCTGGGTAGGAAAAAGGATCTTCCTCCATACTATCCTATCTTGACATACATACCTACATATGTTGTATAGAAAACAAAATATCTGAAAATATTCAATAATTTGTATCTATGGGTTTATAGTTTGGTACATATTCTTCAACTATACATACTATCGCTATCGACAGTTGGATCTCATGTGTTACATGCAACTAGTTACATTATCCAACTGTCGATTTGTTCAGGAGAACTTTGTTCTCTTAACATATCGACAATGTATCAAGCCAGAATACGCGAGAATTGTATGGAGAGGTCTACTTTTTTCACGGCTTTTCCAACTTTGAAGTCAAAAAACACCAACTTAGAGGCTTCGCAGCATATATGTTCCATACACGGATTTACTCAGAATTCGGAGTAGAACATTTCGTGTGTCTGTGTGTCTGTGTGTGTGTCTGTGTGTGTGTGTGTCCGTCCCCCCCTTATAACTTTTGATCCGCTCAATTTACAGAGCCTAAAATTTCAGAATATATAAACAGTTACAGGCCTACAAAACTTTTATACTCGGAATTTTGAATTTTTGTTTCAGTCAGGGGTTATCAACTTTTGAATTTTTATTTTATTTTTCCATATATCTCAGAAACCATAAACGGTAGAACGCTGAAAATTGGTACAAACATAGACAAATATAAAATCTCAAATTAGTTTTTTCAAAAAAATTCCAGGGTTTCTCAAACATTTTTTATTAAGAAAAATATTTTTTTTATGATAAATTTATGAGTTTAACTGCCTATATTTCCAAAACTTTTACAATTATCGAAAAAAGCCGAAACACCCCAACTAGATAATTTAATTTTCTATAAAAAATATTAACATTGTAGTAGAAGATCTCAATTTTTTTTTAACAATTTTTTTAAAAATTGAATTTAGTGACGACATCGCTTCATACATTTTGTATGGCAGTCGCCTATACACAATATGTAAGAAGACTTAATAGTTTGTTACTTCATCTCCAAACATACATACATACCATCATGCAATTTGCATATTCTGGGTAGGAAAAAGGATCTTCTTCCATACTATCCTATCTTGACATACATACCTACATATGTTGTATAGAAAACAAAATATCTGAAAATATTCAATAATTTGTATTTATGGGTTTATAGTTTGGTACATATTCTTCAACTATACATACTATCGCTATCGACAGTTGGATCTCATGTGTTACATGCAACTAGTAATATATTAAAGATTTTGAGTAGTAGTTATTGTATGATGGTGAGTGTATGCGGAGAAAGGGAAGGGTATTGGATATACAAAAGAGTTGATAATGAAGGGATGGAGGTTCAAGAAAGATAGGTTTAATTTTTAACCAAGAATATTACCAATAACTGCGCGTAATTGACGTTTCATCGATGTCTGCGTTGAGTTAAATATATCCGGTTGGGGGTCAAGACTGTTGTCCAACTGTCGATTTGTTCAGGAGAACTTTGTTCTCTTAACATATCGACAATGTATCAAGCCAGAATACGCGAGAATTGTATGGAGAGGTCTACTTTTTTCACGGCTTTTCAAACTTTGAAGTCAAAAAACACCAACTTAGAGGCTTCGCAGCATATATGTTCCATACACGGATTTACATAGAATTCGGAGTAGAACATTTCGTGTGTCTGTGTGTGTGTGTGTGTGTCTGTGTGTGTGTGTGTCTGTGTGTCTGTGTGTGTGTGTATGTCTGTGTGTGTGTATGTCTGTGTGTGTGTGTGTCCGTCCCCCCCTTATAACTTTTGATCCGCTCAATTTACAGAGCCTAAAATTTCAGAATATATAAACAGTTACAGGCCTACAAAACTTTTATACTCGGAATTTTGAATTTTTGTTTCAGTCAGGGGTTATCAACTTTTGAATTTTTATTTTATTTTTCCCTATATCTCAGAAACCATAAAAGATAGAACGCTGAAAATTGGTACAAACATAGACAAATACAAAATCTCAAATTAGTTTTTTCAAAAAAATTCCAGGGTTTCTCAAACATTTTTTATTAAGAAAAGTATTTTTTTTATGATAAATTTATGAGTTTAACTGCCTATATTTCCATTTTTTTTTTAAATATTGAAAAAAGCCGAAACACCCCAACTAGATAATTTAATTTTATATAAAAAATATCAACATTGTAGCAGTACATCTCAAATTTTTTTTAACAATTTTTATAAAAATTGAATTTAGTGACGACATCGCTTCATACAATTTGTATGGTAGTCACCTATACACAATATCAAAGAAGACTTAATAGTTTGATACTTCATCTCTAAACATACAATATACATATACCATCATGCTGTTTTCATATTCCGGGTAGGAAAAAAAGACTGACCTCCATACTATCCTATCTTGACTACCTAGGTACATGTGTTGTATAGAAAACTAAATATCATAAAATAATAAATAATTTGTATTTATGGGTTTGGTACTTATTCTTCAACTATACATACTAACGCTGTCGACAGTTGGATCCCATGTGTTACATGTAACTAGTAATAGTTCAAACATCTGTTTATATAATTATTATGTACGTAATTTGTTCTGCAATATGGTGCATAAAAAGGTGATTTTGGCGTGATGTTCTCATTGGGCAGTTGAAAGAGATTTTTTGGAGTAGGTAAGAACTATCTACAAGGTTATTCAGTATTTTGTAAATCAGATAAACATCAGATATTTTTCTTCTTTTCTCAAGGGATTTTTTTTTTATTATACAATACATACGTTTACAAATATTTGATTACATATATCAACATATTAATATTTCCTTTCCTAATTTAAGCTAGAAGCTTGTGTTTAGGAAAGCAGCAGCTCTTTGCTTACATTATATGAATACTTCACAAAAAATACATAAAATATATCTTATAAAATATATAAAACAAATCAATTAGCAATTATATATAAAAAAGGACACAATTTCAGAACAAAATATAGAAAGAACAAAAAAAAAGAAAAAAAAAACAAAATAAAAAAAAACACCAACATTAAAATTACAACAGGTACATAGAAAAATAAAAATTAACCACAAAAATAACAATTTTATAGAATGGAATATGAGGGAGAGTGTTTCAAAGTGTCTTGAGTTTATCTTTAAATAATTTGTAATTTGTTTCTGTTCTAATATTTATTGGTAGGTTGTTAAATAATTTAATGCCTTTATATATATAATGATGTTGTGCTGTAGTAGTTCGATATAAAGGTGTCGTAAGACCTCCTATGGTGCTAAACGGTTATTACCTATAATATAAGAAGGATATTACTAAATAAAATCGGTTGTGTTATCAATTAAAGATCTATATTTTTGTAATAATTATCAATGTGATTTGAATCCAAGATAAATAAGAAATAGATTTATGAATTCGTAAAACGAAAGAGTAGAACTTACAGTCATCATCATCATCATCGGCGCTGCAGCCCACTGTGAGCCTTGGCCTTCTCCAGAATCCAGAACCCAGCATTCAGCACCTTATACAAGTACTGGTCGCAGCAATGTTTTATACAATAACAACTTAGTATTTCGTGTCAACAATCGGGACTTGAAATGTCGGTGAATACCGAAATAACATTTATTTGCCACAGCTATTCGTCTTTTAATCTCGACACTAACATTATTGTTACTGGTTATTATTGAACCTAGGTACTGGAACGACCCCACAGTTTCAATGGTATGATTACCAGCACTAATCAGAGTTTCTTGGGCATTTCTATGGTTGGACATTTTAGCTGCAATCATATATTTTGTCTTAGAAGAGTTCACTTGAAGTCCCTTCTGGCAGAAGCATTTTCCAGGTGTATAAACACTTTTTTTACATCATTTGGTGTTCTTGCAATTATGTCAACATCATCTGCATATGCAAGTATCTGGCTTAATTTGCGGAAAATTGTACCTGCTGTCTCAATTCTGGCATCTCTGATGGCTTTCAAGACAATGCATCACCCTGCCGTAAGCCATTATAGGTTTTAAATATGTCCGAGGTGCTGGTTTGTATTTTGACCCTACAATTTGAACCATGCAATGTCGCTCTCGCTAGTCTTACTAGTTTGAATGGTATTCCCATTTCCATCATGGCCTCGTACAATGTCGCTCTATCGACAATATCGTATGCTGCCTTAAAATCTATAAATAAATGGTGGGTCTCTATATTATACTCGAGGGTTTTTTCCAGTATTTGCCTAAGGGCAAAAATTTGGTCAATTGTCGATCTTCCTGGCCTGAAACCACTTTGGTATTGCCCAATTATATGTTCTGCATGTGGCATAAGTCGCATGAATAGAACCCCTGCAAACACTTTATAGGCTGAACTCTGGAGCGTTATACCTCTGTAGTTGCTGCAGTCCATTGTGTCACATTATAGAACTTACAGTATTGCTGGTTTATTCGATTAAACATATTTTAAGAATTATGTTGTAAAAGTCTTGAGGACGAAGAACTTTTTCTTGAACGATGACCGGACGTGAACGAGGCTGGCGTGAGAATGTGGCCAGTAGCCAGCTCAGCAAATCAACTGCCTCGGGAATTGAATTCGTACATTATCTCTCTACGTCACGTCCGCCAAGTCTGTAAAGGTTACCATGTAGCAGAGCTACACTTTCTTCAACTAATTTTGATATTTTGCATTATTTCATGACGCTCATTCTGTTGTCTGTTGTTAATGCTTCTTGTATTCCCGTCTTTCAGAATATCGTCCTTGTATTGGGCACCCCCAACCTCTTATTCATGAATAAACACAGAACATGCTATGAAAAAATTACGAATATTCTACTTTAATGGGGCGCCTGCTGCCAACGAATCTATTTTTTTTTAATTTGATATTGCATCATTACAACAGATCGAATCATTTAAATAAAATAACTTAGATAATTTGAATATTTACGAATAAAAATATTCCTTAACTTTTTAATTATGTTTATACTATATTTCTAAAAATCTATAAGGCGTAGAGCAATATATATTATTTAAATGATATAAACCTAAACACCCCAATTACAAATCAAATTTCTCAAATATGTCAAACACTGTGTTTCTAAAAGTATTTTCAACATTTTTTAGTAAATTAATCTTCTTAACACAATTTTAAAATTCAGCGTAAATTCCCCTAGAAAAATATTAAAAATATCATTTTTATCCTTTTAAATCATTTTTGTTCTTAAAATAAAAAAAAATTTAAAAAAAATTTTCGTTTTCGATTATTCAAATCACGTATAAACCATTTTTAACGCACGCTGTAGTTACCCTTTTTAAGAAGTAACTTCAAAGTACATTTGGCGATTAAAATATATTATTTTTTCTGTCAATACATTTAACGTTATAAGCTCTCTTAAACTTAAATTAAAAAAAAAAAGTACATTGTTCTCCTGTAAATATTTTACTTTTATATTTTATTACTCAAGTTTATACTTCAATTCATTGATTTTCAAAATTTACAAATTCACCAATATTTATTTACTCGTGAAGAATTTTCTCTTCATAGTAGTATGTTTACAAAGATTTTTATGAATAAACTAGGTAACCAGATATCTGATGGTGGTTGAATCCAATACCCAGCACCTACAGTTAAAGAGAAACCGCGGGCTGGCGCTTTGCAAAGATTTATGTAGCGGAATTTATTTGGTCATGGCAGAGACTTTAGGTCAAATAATATATCTCCACAAGAGACTAAGATTAATAAAGATACCAAACTTGGAATTCCAGAGGCGACTCTATAACCAGGCGGTGTGACCGACTTTAAGAAGTGGAGAGCTTCTATTATTTCATAGAGATATAAATATCTTGGTCGTTAATCTGTAGAGATGTAGTGTATCATATAGGAGTACATGATATGTTGAACTGTCTAAAGTTATGAAAAATATCCAGTTACGAATATCTGTAGTATATGATGTTTAATTATTTATTTAGATCAAGTCACCAAAGGCGAGTTAATACTACATTGCAATGTCTTCAGTCCAATTGATTCAACTTATATAACTTATAACATACATATGTAGAAGGTAAAACAATTTCATTTATTTACATATTTATTTTGTTCATGCTTTCTCTTACATGGGTTACATTTTTATTTTGTTTTACAAGAAATACATAATATAGTGATGAGTGTAGTAAGCAGTGTTGGTACAAATTTTTAACAAATCAATAGAGACGAAGTTAAAATATGAAAGGAGAACCAGGAAATAAAGGCACCTACAGCGCTTACGACCTGTCATTGGCTGGTTTACGTAATCACTTTCACACAACGTTTACCAATTATGCCTTCTTATTGAGTTCCCTTATCAATGCAACATATCGTTTGAAATTAAGGTATTTTTACCATCGCCATCTATGAAAAAAACAATGAAAGCAACAGTCCTTATTCATTAGGTGACATTGTTCTCGCACAGATGTCACCCCTCAACTGCGACAGAAATATAATTTCCAATCCAATCAAATGATTGCGTTTATGCAACTTAAAAAATATTCGATATCACAGTGGAATTAACTACATATAAATTAAATTTGTTGAAAAAAAGGTTGTAAATAAATTATATTTTTTTCAAATAAAAACGGGTTGGTTACGGACATAACAAATTTTCGTTTTGTTAACAACATCCTTTACTGTCTTACAAAATAATATAACCTTTAACTCGAACATATATACACGTCACTTTATTGTACCCACAAATATACTTTAATCTTATTTCATTCGCATTGATCCTGCTATCATTTATCCTCCGCCATATAAAGGTTTTACTCACATTCATTACAAATATTATTCATTATTTCATTTTGCTGTTTAAATGAAGATTTTTTAGATTAGGACGGACTATTTCATTGTAATGACTTATGACTATTCTTCAATGTCTTTGTCCGATTTTCATTCATTCATTCATACCATCACGGCATATCCCACAATGTGGGGTAACCAGCAAAAGGTGTGCGGGTGTGCATTGCCTTATAAAAGGGAGCACAACATATCTGTGTATACCCACACACGAGTCTCGTCTCACCTAAAAAGGCACTATATTCAGAATGGGTGGTGAACCTCATTTCTGAACAATGTGAGATGTTATTGTTGCCTGTTATATTTTCGATTACCCGGCTCTTACGGGACACTCGAAAACAATAAAAGAAAAGAGTGCCTCACAGATAATTATTATTATTTATTTATTTTTTATTTTTTTGTAAGTACAAAGATGTTAAATGTGTTATAATTTTTCATTATTTACATAGGTCCACTGATCGTTATAAACAAGGATATAAAAGCATAATAAAATGCTTCATTTTCATTTGACTTCATTAAAATTTCAGATTTATCCATTAGAGTATCACGTTTGATCCCAGAATAAAATATCTGTGTTATAACATTTGTGGATTTAATGTGTTAGTATCTAATGGACAATGCCATAAAAAGCAGTACCTAATTATCTCTTTTCGGGCAAAACCCTTCCGTTGAGCCACAAACAGACAACCCAAATGTCGTGCATTATATAATATATTAATAAACACTTGCCTAAGGACTATTTGCCTAAATAACGAGAATTAGTACCACGATTATTAATATAATGTGAATTTGAAAATTCCGGAGTAAGCAACCGATGCGTGGTCCATTAAATGGGTATGTTAATGAAATAAAATTATCAATACTAAACTCGTGTAACAACGAATTCAATAATAAGCTTTTATGACTTCGGTGTTTAGTTTAGTTGATACATTAAATTTAATACAATGTTGATACACAAACGACAACTATTTTACCACAAACATACTCACAACCAAATACAATTGATTGTATAAAAGTTAAAATATTTTTTAAATTAACTTTCGTAAATATTAATAAGCCCTACTTGTCAAGTACAATCAGCTTGTAAATAGAATAACTGAAGTGATCTTCATTAAGATAAAGAAAAAAATAAGATATTTTCAAAAGTAAACCAAAAATATGTTTAGTAATATTATTATTATTAAGGGCTCTTAAATACCTTCTCAGGTTCATCACCTGGTGGGATTTTGGGGAAGCACGAGCAATGCTGTCAAGTGCTATCCTTACTGAGTGTATAAAATGTGGTGTTTTGTGTGTTGGTGCCATGTGTAGTATTTATGTGTTAGTAAGGTCAGTAGTGTCGTCGATTTGGAGGAACTTCCTCACCAGTCTGCATGTGTTTAATATGGCTGCTTTTTGCATGGTGACGTATTTGTATTATTATTATTATTATCAAAAATATGTTTATTGTAATGGTGTACACTGTGTTTTATTTCTTTTAATTAATTGCAAAATGATACCACAAAGTAAAAAAAAACAATCGTTTATCGATGATGCAAAAATATGTATTTAAAATTGTTAGTCAAAATTTAAAATAAACTCGTATTTCAGAATGTTGTTATTTTTTGAATAAATTAAATAAATTGTTGATCTCATTGTATTTGTATGTCTTGTAATATGTTACGTAACCTCACATCTCTACTTTATAGGTGTAGTAAATACCGTGATGTATTTGTTTATTTGTTATTTAAAAGCAAACTGAGGATATCACTTTGGGTGAATAAAATAATAATACTTCTAGATAGCTGTCAATATGTTTTTTTCGGCAAGACCTTCACAGTATCGTTTCTCACAAACATGGAAGGAGAGATATAGAAACACATTTATCAAGCACAGACGTACATATATCGTTTTCGCCAGGAAAACAGATGTATGTGAAGATAAAAAAGAAAAAACTCGTTCGATAAAGAGATATCAGTAATTGGAGCAAACGAAAATGTTTGTACAGAGCTGACCGCAAAAATTTGTTTTTGAAATGGACCTTCACAAATACAATGTGTAGATATAACATATCAGATAAACATTGCCAATTGGTACATACCTAGTTTCAATTATAATCCTCTGTCTGCGTGTATTTTCTATCTAAATCAATTTCTTCAATAAGAAATTAAATTTTCTAGAAGATCGAAATACCTACGAATATGTCACTGGATTTGACGAACGTGGAAAAGAGACGCATAATGAAAACAAACCTATAGGACAAGCATTTATGCTTAGTTTAGGGAACGTAGGAAGATGTATATGTACTTGTTTAACAAGGACATATTCATTTTTAATTAAAAAAAAAAAAAAAAAAACTAAATCTGATTAAAAATGATTTTGAACGTTCTAGAACCGGGGTGGACATTGACCCGGCACTTACTCATTCAACCACCAACCAGAGGGTATAAAAAGCGATGAAACGCTCGACACCCTATCGTAGTTTCCGAAATCTATAGAGAAAAATTATATTTCTTAGTTGATCAATTTCTAATCGTGTATTTTTCTTTATTAATATTTAAGTTTTAATTTTGTGAGATATTTTAAATTGTTTTTAAAATATAAATAAATTAATGTAATCAAAAGCTTCTATTTCTCTCTCTGTTTGATCCTACACTGCTTGTTTTTACTCTTTTTTAAATTTTTATTTGTAAAAGGATGACACAGTCATCAAGTTCAATTGCTGATTTAACTATCTTATTTTTATTTGGAATTTACTAAATTCTTTGAATGATGATAATCATCATCATTCAGGTGAGCCTAAATAGATAAATTTGTAACTTGGCTGGAAATGTACATAATCAATAAAACTGGAAATCTAAATTCATTTTGAAATCGACTACCAAACTGGTAATGAAATATATTGGACACAGACTAAAATTCATTTATTTATTTACTATTTAGTTTTTATCACACCATATTGAGAATGACAACAATAAGTCGATTACTGCTGCCCAACTAGAAATTCCTGTTCTAGGGCTAGCAGTTTACAATTTTTATTGACAATTATGAACCAGGTGTTTTTTCCCGTTCCACACTAAATATGTACATAATCTCAACTTTCTGTAATCACAATCATTACCTCAACAAACATATGGGCTCACACAAAACAGATCAACCAGATCCCAATGTCCGTCATAAATCCAATCTCTGACGCGATTTTTATTTCAGAGCCATAGATAGAGACTAGGTAACTATGTTAGTGTAATTAATATGAATCACATGGTTCCCAAATCAAATAAAAAAATTTATGTGTTACTTAAAGAGCATCGCAAACACAATACGGCATAGTTAAAAATGTTGTTAAAAATTGTTTATCTATCTCTATTTAGTTTTCTCAATGCAAAGATATCTACATATTACTTGAATTGATATATAGACTAAAAAATATAGATTATGTTGCAAGGATTTGTAAAGCAAAAACTTGTAAAATAGCTAGGAACAAATAGTTTATCTAATTGCAATGGTAGCGATTGCTTACGTCTTAATTGCAAAAAATGCAAACTCGTCCATACGAGATATATTTTATTTTTGAATCCAATCCACTCAATGATTTGATTGCAGATTGTACTCACATGACCGCTTTTCCAATATCCAACTCTCTAATATACAAACATGTAGGTACCTATATAGCACTTGTGTAGCCTCGGGTAATTTGCTACCAATCACTGAAGCGATTCTACATAATATGTACTATCATCTGGATGTTTTTTATCGCATGTATTTTAATCAAAACTTGTTCCATCGCTATCATAATACTATTAAAAAAAATGTATGTCTTTGAAATAAGCATCCTTAAACAATCCCTTTACTAAACGTGATTTAAATAAACACTTGTACTATACGTATCCCTGATTTTATTATTATCTAACTACAATACATAAACAATACAAAAACAATTAATTGAAATCATAGTCGCTTAATTGCGATTTCAGACAACGACCCATACCTAACTTAAAATATTTATTTTTTATTTTTATTTATTTTATAGAATACCTACAACAACAGATAAGAAACATTTATACAAATATACAATGATAATTTTTATATTGCCAATTATAGTATTCTAAAATATTCCACAAGATGTTAACTATTTTGAAAATATTTTAATAATTTTGAAAACAGGATGAGAAAGGAGAGAGGTAAGGAGGAGAGTGGGGGAAAGCATCGACCACTGGAAACTCATATTATGATTTATAAGATGGGTCGATGGCAGAGCGGTTAGCGCGCTGGACTAGTAATCCAGTGGTCGCGAGTTCGAATCCTGCCTCGACCTATTTCGTTCACCTTTAGCACAAGCATTTATTTGATTATTTTAGGGAACGTAGGAAGATGTATATGTACTTGTTCAACAAGAACATATTCATTTTTTTTATAAAAAAAAATATATACCCCACGTGTCTCAATGTATGAATAATACTAAGTTAAATTATATTGAATTAAATTAAATTATAGGAGCACAATTGAGAAGTTAAAGATGCGCACACCAAAGCAAAGCACAGATTAAAATTAACAAATAAAACAAAACACAGTTTTTTTCACTGTGTTTCGATTTATTTCGACCAAACATTTTTGACGAGGTGTCTCTGCATTATCAAGGTCTAAATGAAAACTCGGAAATGAAAGTACAGGCTGCTCCAACTAGTAATGAAGGACAAAACAGAGGGACGCCTCAGAGTAGGATGACGACGGATATCATGGCTCCGAAGCATTCGTGAGTGGACCAGCATCAGAGACGGCGGCGAATAGAGATGCCTTCTCAGCAGTTATCGCCAACGTCGCCGTCGGAGGAACCTGATATGGCAGAAAGAAGAAGAAGAAAAGAAACCTCGCCTCCTTGGCAAATACGTTCGGTCATAATTAAAAAAAATCTGTGGAATAATACTTTGTTTTATTTTATGTGTCAATTTTAAAATGGATTTTCATTCTGTTTACACAATCAATTTTGAATTAAAAATAATATTTAATTACAAACCTAAATAAAATATAACAAACCTTTGAATTATTATTATTTTCAGCCTTCGTGGCTCAGATGGTTCGGTGTCTGCCTGCTGATCCCGGTCCCGATCCAAAGGTCCCGGGTTCGATTCCCAGTGTAGACACAGTTTTAATTGCGTTTTCAGTCTGGCTCTGTTAGACGATAAATATCTTAAGTCTCCAGAATGTGGCAACATGTTATTGGGTGCGTGTTAAATTTATATTGGACATAGCACCTGTTAGTTTTCCGAGAAGTAATGTAAAAATAAAATAAAATAGCATTGTTAACTAAGCATTATTTGAAAAAATACATACTTAGTCTTCAATTTTATTTTAAATATCCCTACTTATCAATGTTACTAGAATCGGCAAGTATTGTCAGTTTGAAAGCAAGGAAACATTAGCTTTTACATTTAACGATAGTAGTCGAATTTACTCCAAAGGCAATCGGTTGCCGGAGAAAATTGTGGTTGCCTTTTATATATTTCCTAAATTATATAGTTGAGAGAGCAAACTTAATTTTTATTCGTGTACTTTAAAATCTCTTCTCCGTGATATTTTATTTCCAGAAAAAGCTGGAAAAATCAGAGTTTATTTTTAGAATAAACCCTAATTTCTTTTCAGGTGTAGAGTTGTTATTTCAAATTCATAGATAAAAGATGGTTAGACAACATAGTGATATATAAACATTGCCATAGACAAATGAACATTAGACAAAAAACGTGTAGGGTATGAACAACATAAAACTCTCTATTTTACTAAAGTTTTATTAATATTAGAAAATAACATCGATTTATTAAAAATAACAACTCTTTTCTACAAAAAATTCCACCCTGTTTCCAATAAACTCAGCGAATAATTCAGGCCTCTACTCATCGTTGAAACTTTTGAGTATTTTTATGAATCACAAATTATAATTTGTCGATCGACAATTCTTGATAGAATTCAATTTAATGTAGATAAACCTGCCTAAGATTCCTAAGAGACATACTACAAATAAAAAATACTTGGTATTTGTTCTAGGATAGCGAGGATCCTTACGAGTGGTTTAATTCTAAAATTTGAGATGTTTTCGATGGATGATGATTTTAGCGACTCGGTCAAAAATGTATTTGGTAATATTGTCAAATCAAATATCAAACAGAGTATTCAGCAATCTATACAAGGTGCCGAAATTTCGGTGGAATTTCAGAAAAATCGTGTCATCGAGCTGATGTGTTTGTGTTGTTATGACAAAAAACATTTCAAACGTCAGTCTAAACCCATTGAGAACTATCTATCTCTTTTCTTCATACACAATCATGTGAAATGCTACGCCATCGAACTTAAGTTTGGCGTAGTATTTAATGATATCTCTGCAAGGCAATAATTGCTAACTTAAGAATACTAAATACTACAGTGAGGTTAGGAGTTAGTATTTAGTTACCTAGGACTGTGCGTTCGGGTCTAATACCCGAATGCAGTCTGTCCTGAACACAAAATTCTAAATACTAAGCATGTTTTCATTGCACAATCGCTCACTAAAGTTAGGAGATAACGTGGCTTCCTAACTTAAGGATTCTGTGTTAGATTTGGTTTGACAAAATTACCAAATACATAAATATTCAACGAAGTCGCTAAAATCATTATCCATCAAAAACATCATGTATGTATTTTATTATTAAACCACTCCTAAGGTTCCTCGCTATCAACCTTACTTCGCAAATTTTAGATCACGCCAACGCATGCGCTAAGTATTTAGATTGCAATTCTCATACAAAAACTTCGTAGCATCCTCCAGTTAGGAAGCCACGTGATCTCCTAACTTAAGTGAGCGACTGTCCAATGAAAACATGGTTAGTATTTAGTATTTGCGTCGCACTCTGCATTCGGACCTAAGACTAGTGGTTATACATATACAAAATTTACATTCCAGGTGTACACAATTTAAATTATATATGTAACCAATTTTTGAACTATTCGAAAACAGTTTGACACACCTGAAATTTAAATTTTGTATATAACCACTAGTCTCAGTCTTGTAGAGTATTATTCTGACGATGTGTCTTGCACGAAACGCATCAAAAATCAATAAAATTGAAATAGAAAAAATATCGAATATTTTTAGATAAATATCGAATATTTTTTTATTATTAGTGTTACATATTCTGGTCCTTATGTGGGTAATTGTCTTATTTAATATATTTTTGTAATTGTGACAGTTTGTAAAATAAATTAATACCTACACACAAATTACTGATTCAATTTCTTATAACATATCTGTATTTTTATGAATTTGACAACAAACACAACGCAAAAATGACATACCACGTATATACATAAGTTGGAAATGAAAGATTACAAGTGACAAATGAGAGTAAGAAACTTATACAAGATGGTTTTCGTGATATAAACGTCCAGTTGTAATGAAAAATATGGTTATATTTCCCGGGGGTAGCTGGAAAAATGATTATTATTAATACGTAATAGCGTCGGACCAAAACAATGTCACACGCTTGACTAGAAACGTTCATAATAAACAAAATAAAAATAATAACACGGTTTTGTCGGTAAAATTTATCAGAGGGCAATAAAGTTTAATATCCATTACCTATATGTTGTTTACTTGGTATTCCCCGGTTGACATTATTAGAGTCAACCGTAGGTCAACAGAAGAAAGAAAAACAATGGTATATTTTGCTAGTGGCACAGAGAGTTATCATCACAAGTAATTGAGTTTATAGACAGAGCATACCAATACTGAAACATAAAACTGATTGCCATATTGCTCAGAGCTAAACAACCATGAACTTTTAACGCGATAAATCGCCAACTCGTAGCAATATAATTTTTGTCAATCGAATATTTTTATAGTTGAATATACGATTTCACGTATTCACTTATCCGATTCGTCCTCATGTCAGCTTTGTGATAACCCTGAACAGGGGGGCTACGCATGACACATTCTTAATTTATTTATTTATTTTATTTTATAAATATACAATACATCATAATATATGCTATGGCCATCTTACTAGGAAATTACTGTTTTAAGATGACCATATTTGCGTACATACAATTATATTGAAAAGTTTGATGATTTTTTCCATGGATTCCATGATCAGATCTTGACGAAATTAAAATGAGGTCTACCGCATTTCTAATGAATAAAGACTCATCTGAATCGGACAACCTGGAAAAAAGTTACGTCGAATGAAAACCTCCTCGGTTTTTTGAAGTCGGTCAGTAAAATAAGTTTGTTTTACAAAATATCCCTTCATGAATTTCGCCAACAATTTTGACTATAAATTTACCTCGCTATGAAACGGCTGTCGCGAACTGTCTTATGTCCGCCAGGGAGACAACCTTAACATTACGACGACCCCAAAAGACCCAACTTCTCAAAGATGACATGTTTGATTCTAGAGATATAAGATGACCTAATATAAACTGCGCCTTCAGATTTGGCAGAGAGATTCCAGTTACTAGATTGAAATGATTTATCACAGGAGAAAAGGTACAACAGAATAATATTTCTTTGAATAAATCAC
Source organism: Molanna angustata (assembly GCA_963576475.1). Classification (NCBI taxonomy): domain Eukaryota; kingdom Metazoa; phylum Arthropoda; class Insecta; order Trichoptera; family Molannidae; genus Molanna; species Molanna angustata. The sequence goes on along the minus strand of OY754973.1, from coordinate 28,534,464 downwards.
TGCCTTCTGCGAATCATAGTAATATAAACCTCTTTTTTTCTTATAGTACAGAATATTATTACGAGTATGCTTTTCGAAATCCGCAAATAAAATGATCGATGTACTCCTTCACAGAGCAATGGTGGAATACAAAACATCGAGGAGATCTATTGTGGTATAATTAGTTTCATATTTTTTCACATAAAAAAGTTTAAGCAGTAATCATTTCAATGTTTTTACGTTCACACAGTGGAAGTTCATAATTATAAAGTAAATATTAAATATGTTCATAAAAATAAAACACAGTATTTATATTTTTTTATTTTTTATTTTGTTTTATTAAGAAATACAACAGCTGTTTACAAACATTAATAGGTATACAGTAAAGAATGTTCTTATTTATAACGCCAATTACAGTATTTCCTTGTTATTAGATACATTTTATATTTTTTTTCGGTGTTTATACATATAAACACATAATAAAACATAGTACAATAATTCAACAATGATCAACAATGAGTCTAGCATCTTCAGACTATGAATTGTGCCTCTAAAGATGCTAGTTGTATAATAAATAGCATACTTAGCAATGATTGTATGCTTGTTTAACCTTATGTGTAGCGTTAAAATTTGAATAAAATAACATAATGTGTTATTTCCAGTTTATTTTTATTCCAAAGTCATGCATTTGAACCGTCAAATATTTATAGATATACTGATGCCTATAGCCTAGGACGACGACGGTTAAGTGGAGCTTACCTTGTCCTATCTAAAGGGTAGGTAAGGATTAACTTTGAAGGTATAGTTTCGTGTCACGTGAAGGACACTAAGTGTCCATCAACTTGGATTAATCTATTATTATCTGAACACGTTCATCAACAAAGATAAGTACCAACGATACTGCTGCCCTAATAACTTTATACAAATAATAACATTTCATAGTTAATAATAAATTCACAAATATCATTACGCAGCACCAATAAAATGCCCACTTACTTCAAAGAGTAAATTCGTAGTAAAATTTAATGTCATTACATAATTATTTACAACAAATTCTGTTTTGAATTATCATAATTTTCGGTTTTAAAAGGATTTATCTTCTCTGTTTAAAATTTGTTAAATCACTCACACTTTTCCAAATCTTCAAATTTAGCAGACTTTTTTGCTATTGCGAAACAATAGTGTTTACTGCAACGTGGTTTATTTTTTTTTTATTATGCTAAAAAGCGAGAAATCCCTTTTTGACGCGAGAGATCAATGACATTTTATATATAGATACGTTATGTGAGAACAAAACGCTCTTTAAAAATGGTACAGTTTGCAATATCACCAAAAAAGAGCACAAAAGTGAGAAAAAGTTAATACAATAATTGACACACACTCAGCAGACATACTTTCTCTTTTACTCCAATGCAATCACATCATAATTATCTCTCATACCAAACAATGACTGTGTGAAAAAGCTAATACAACAGAATATCTCTGCATACCTTTAAGCGAATATGACTAATGATATATCTGGTCGTTCCTACGCAGTTTTAGTGTAATTTTTACATGTTTTCATCACACAAGATGGCATTTTGACTAGGACAATACGTCCTAACACTAGCGAGCATCTTGCGTGTAACTAAAGTGCGAAAAGAATCATGTGATTTTTTATATATCATTGTAAGAGATAGGTTATATTTACTTTTAGGCTAGAGAAATATGATTAATTTTACAGTATATGTATGTGTAAATTGTATATCCTTGTTAATCTGTTATTAGCGAAGTATCAATTTAACATTGCTCTTCTTATTGGTAGAGTAGTTACACCATAATTTTATACTTTTTCGAAAAGAATAAATCAAACGGTTTTCAATTACGACGGTTTTCAAAATAAAAATACACAAGTACTTGGTTTTTTGTTAGTAATATGGACTCACCGTAATACAACTAGTAACATTTAATACTTTTTTTTATTTTTTTATTTATTAACAAAAACAATACAAGGTTCACATATAAAATCATAATTTAAAAAGGTATACAATTTCCATCATATAATTCATAATAACCCTCTTAAATTGAGATAAAATCTCGTGTTAAAAGAGGGGAGTATCTATTTAATATTGTTACATTTACCAAAACATTGTACATCTACTAAAAAATATGAAGCTACACAAAACAAGAATGAAATAACAAAAAATAAATAAATAAATCAGTACAATTTTTTAATTTTATTTTTAAATATATTATAATTTTTTTCGAGTCTAAGACTCAAAGGGAGTTCATTAAACCACTTAGTACCTTTATACTTATAGAAATGTTGTGAGGCAGTTGTACGTAAAAGAGGAATGGTAATACATCCTTGTGAATTTATTCTGCTGCTTAAAGAAAATGACAATTGGTTTGAATTTGTAAGAATATCTTTATGAATTTGGAACAATGAGATTTTTTTGTAGATATTTTCAACAGTTGAAACTTTAAATTCTTGAAATAAATTAATAGTTGGATAATCAAATCTCTTTTTTAATATAATTTTAATAATGATTCTTTGAAAAACTTCTAAAGGCACTAAAGTGGTTTTAAAAGCTCCCCCCCAACATATAATGCCATATTGTAAGATGGATTGAAATAATGAAAAATATATTGTTTTAAGCAAGTTTGTTTGAAGTATATTTCTTAGTCTCAGAAAAATAAAAATTAGCTTTTTAAGGCGTTCAATAGTAGTAGTTATATGTAATTTCCATTTCATACTGCTTTCAATAATAATGCCTAGGTATTTTAAAACATTATATTTTGCATACTGGCGGGTTTATTGTCAGATGATAATATTTTTCAACCAACCAAATTTATTTTCTTCAATATTGGACACTGTCACTTCGTGGTAGAACTCCATAATTAATTAAAACTATGAAAAAATTTTATATTTAATTTTACGTTAATTTACGGCAATTTAAGTAGAACGTAAAATTAAATATAAAATTTTTTCATAGTTTTAATCAACCAAATTTATATTACCCCTTGTCTTATAATTAAGTTTCACCAAGACAAATTTAGACTCATTACGACGATAAATTAATTTTTATAGTAATTATTTTTAAACTTTTAACTAACGTACTTTTTCATTACATTTCTGCTTAACATTATAATATTTATTTATTTATTTATACCATCTCGATATTTATAACATTATTTATGAATACTATCCCAACCTCACTAGGACTACGCCTGTTTCGAGGTTGGAGATTTACAATATTATATTGATACTTTAATATATGTTACTTCTAAATAACATATTATATGTTGTTTAAATAAACACACGCGTTAACTAATATACACAGTTTATTAATAAATACAGTAATTAGATATTATAAGAATAAGAGTGAAGTACAATAATAGTAAATAGATGAACCACATAGTGAGAGAACTATATCATCGATCAATACACGATCAATCAACCCCCGGCTTTACCCCAGCGGCCTTACTCTCCACTGCAAATCCGATCCCAATACGATCCGACTCGCTAAGAACCTACCTTTGTAACGGAGAATGAATGTGGTAGGTAGGTATGTTTTAATAGTAATAGTCGTTCATTTGAATGTACGCAGGCGACAGATAGATAAGTTCTCAATGAAAATTTGAAATTGGAATCGGATTCGAGTTTCAAGAGTAAGGCTACAGACCTCCTTTATATCAATCTCCCTACTCCCGAAGAATGCCGATCTCCTGTTTGTGCAAACTCGTGAAATGCTATAAAGATTGCCTGTTGTAAGGCGCAACATCAATGTATTACAGATACACTACATCTACATCCATGAACATGCTATTATATGAATATTAATTTACTACAAAGTACAAAATATATTTGATATAAACAACACAAAATTTATCTGATAGGATACATTTATTATTTACTAATATGGTTCAACGTAATATTGCCAAAATGGACATCAAAAACAATATCCCGTATTAATTAATTCACATGTCAATTTGTGTTTATGTTACGTTTATGGCCATGCAACCATTTGAATAAAAGTTGTAATTTGCAGTTGATACGCAATTCATGATTTACTCAATGGAAACAAAAATATCTACATAAATCCGAACAAAGACGATTATAGTATTTAATGAAAACGAACATAATTAAAAAAAAATGTTTTATACTTTTGTTAAAATTTCCACCGCATAAATAAATTTCTCGTACTCTCCGTAGTACCTACTTATTCATATTTTATCTTGTTTTTAACAGAATTAACTTTTTTTATTACTATTGACCACAAATGAGTTATTCAATTTGACAGATTACAATTACTTTGACTGTTTCTTACTCAGCACTGTCATGTCTTCGTTCCTAGGAAGAAACTGTCGAATGTTTGAAACCGGTCGAATAAAATAAGTACTTATTTGTAGTTCATTTTATAAACAATGTTAGACCTCACATTGTGATGATGATTGAACTTATATGAACAAATCTCCCGGCTTTCAACGATCTTAAAAATATAAAGTCATGCTATTTTTTTTAAAATATTTTTTTTAAACGATGGTAAAAAATAATGTTTATTTATTTATTTATTTTATTTCAGAAAACTACAACTGTTCAAATTGTGTGCTTACACATGTGCTATTTAAATTAATATAAGCCAAGAACGTTTTGTTATTTTAGCAGTAAACAAATGGTACGTTTATATGTTTTATTATTGAACATCGTGAAAGTTTGCCTATGAACGCAAATATGCCCTGACGATATAATTTATTAGGTACAACAACTTAAATGTTGTCACGATATTGTAAATAAAATATATTCGTGTTGATGTTACCTTAGGTAATCACATTATATTCTGGTATATTATATGTAGTTAGCTTTTCATCTCAACAATGCCTTACAAACATTAAAGACCCTCACGAGACAAATATTGGGTAGTGACTTCTAAACTTTCTCCTTCATAAAAACACCGAGGGAGGTTGTGCACTGGCGTAACGGATAACTAACTCTCTACCGCATGACGCAGGGCACCCGCTATTTTACAACAAAAAAATAATGATTTATGTCTATGATAGAAGGCGATCTCTGAAACCGTTGTAAAAAGATGAAAGGGAAGTAGATAGATACTCCATGAAATGGACTAATCAGACAAAAAATTAGAGATAGTTTTTATGCAGCGCAGTGTGTGTATGTACTGATTTTAAGGACGTTGATTGGTACCTATATCAATTAACAAGATGTTTTCATTGAAAGTCTAAACAAATTTTAACTATTTATTTTATAATATTTTAATATTTATTTTTCCTCGAATCATCGAATAAAAACATTCTGATAATTTTCATGAAATAAGAAATTGTCTGTCTTATTGAAGATAGAAATCGGTCTAGATGAATTTTTAATACTTTAAAAATGTTTTAACTGGATTTAATCATGAACACTTCCTTGCACCCACTGCAAATGGAGAATTAATTGCCATATGGCAATTTCTTCCAAATTACCAGTATTTATATATCTGAAAAGCAATAATCGCTTGAGTTATAATTTATATCAAAGAGTCATATTTCATATGAAAATAAATTATTAATTGGAATGAAAAAAAACCTTAAGAAAAACAAAACGATGTACGTCAGAGTAAAAAAAGGAGGACATAAGGAAATGTAAGATGAAGAAAGGTTTCATTGATAAAATGAAAGTGATCACGTTGAGATGGTTTGGCCACATGGGGAGAATGAATGAGGAACGCCTGAAGAAGAAAATATATATAGAATTGGAATGAGAGGTCAGGGCAGCACAAAACAGGGGTGGCACGACCATGTGAACGATATTCTGAAAGACGGAAATGTTAGAAGCGTGAACAACAGACGAACATGTATGAGACGATGCATGAATGTTGACGAGATGATGAATGTGTGCCAAGATAAACATGGCCTGATGGTATGTATGTATGTAAAACGAGTGGGTTGTGGCCAACATTAAACTCTTCACACCATAGTAAGCGAAATGTTGAAAATCTCTAAATGCATTTTTATGAAGTACATTTCTATGAGATTCTTAAACAAATATAAAATTCCCAGAGGACAACAGTTTTCACAATACACCAGACACACAAAAAAATTGTCACGAAACTCATAGTATGTATTTTCTACATGATACCTGTTGAGAAATTTTAAGTCAAATTGCATTTCTAGCAAGATGAGCATGTATGAGACAGTGCATCAATGTCGATGAGGCGATGTATGTGTCAAGATAGAAGAATGCGGTGTTCGGTTCTACCCCTTGAGGAAGATAAATGGAGAGTAAAAATACACTTGTCTATAGAGACACATACAATATCAATATGAAGTTGATCACTCAATTTTCCTTTACAGAAGCTATTTTACTTCTGTTATTATACATTTTTCTTACAAATATGAAATTTATTTCAGGTTGATATGGCAAACCATAGATTTTTTTCTTTAAATTTTGACAATCCTTGAATGCATTTTTGATGACTGTATTTTTGTTGTATAGAAATTTCAAACAGTAGGTATACAAAAAACTCGATAATCCAGACCTTGAGAGCATTTGAAAATTTGACATATAAAATCATAGAGGAGACATTAACGGATATCTATGGAAAACTAATCAGCTCTAGGTCTATGCACTTTACACATATGATTTTAATTTGAAGTCGATTGGACTTATAGTTTGAGCTGTAGAGACGACACAAAAAGGATAATTCCGTACGCCGTACGCCATACATACAGACACACCATGACGAAACTCACAGTGTGCACTCTCTACATGATACCCGTTGAGAAATTGATGTATAAAATACCAATAGTGTGAAGAGTAAAAATACTTTAATATTAAACGATGAAGGGACCTAAAATGTGAGGTTCGTAGGGAACCTTTATACCGGTGTTTTACGTCAATGCCCCCAAGTCAAATTGAAAACGCTGTTCGTTATCGCCAAGCGCTAATTTTTTTTTGTATGGGATTTGACGTTTGTTATTGTAGAAAAAATTTCTACAACAAACGTCAAATCACATACAAAAAAAAATAGCGCTTGGCGATAACGAACAGCGTTTTCAATTTGACTCAGGGCCAATGTATAAATAGAAGTTACTTGAACTACCTGCCTCACACATCCAAGTTGACAATAACAATATCCAGGGCTGGCAAATTATTATTTTAGACTCACCTCTCGGAGGTGGGCAGGGGTGGGCAGGAAGTATTGGGAAGAGAAGAGACAACTTCATCTCACAAATATCAAATTATTTGTGTAATTGGATAATAAAATGGAATCAGACAACCAGAAAATAGGGTTCTGCATATATTTTAATTTAAACGTGAATTTAATTCAATACTCGAGTGAAACCGTCGAAATATGTTTACGTTTTCAATTACCAGTGGCGATACTTCAAACATCCGTAAAAATATCAAAAATTATTTTATATTTCTTTATATTTTTGATAAATCCCCTTGTGTTGTTACACTTATATTAATTAAATTCTTTAGTATCTGGTAGTTTTCAATACTCCGATATATTAAATTAACACGCTATTAACTTGAACACAATTTATTAATAATTAACAGTAATTAGATATACATATACAGAGTGAAGTACAATAATAAGTTATATACAAGAACCACAACGTGAGAGCACTATCGTTGATAAAAATCCCCGAACAATCCACCTACATTTCCTTACATAAAACCCCGAAGATTTCCGAATACTTTATTCGAACATACTCATAAACCCGCTATACATATTGCCTGATACAAGGCGCAACATCAATATATCACAAATTCACTATACTTTTACGTCATAATTTTGACATTTAGATTGTTCGTTATGTTATTTTTTAATTCAAAATCTCAAATATTTATTGTAATATTTTTATAATATATATATCGGCCTTCGTGGCTCAGTTATTTATATATCTGACTCCTGAGCCAAAGGTCTTGGGTTCGATTCCCTGTGGGGAGTGTCGTTTTTAATTGAGTTTAAAGCCAGTATCTGTGAGATGATAAACATCCTTAGGGTCGTATTACGAGAGCTATTGAAGAAAAATGTCAGAAAAAGGTAAGGTCCCGTACTGCGAGAATACTGCTTACAAAACCTCAACTTTTTCTTATATTTTTCTCAATAACTCCCGTAATACGACCCTCTACGAGTCTCTAGAATGAGACACCTTATGGGTGCGTGATGAATTAATATTTGACTATATTTTATATTGACCTATAAGTTAATATAAAATATATAGATACCTACCTTATTTTATCAGTTGAAATTACCCTTAGAAGGTGAACTGATCGTAGTATTAAACGAGTGGGTTGTGGCCAACGCTACAGTCCTCACTATAAAGTCACTCCACAAGGCATTCATATTTTTTACGAAAAATTTTCAGCATTATCATGAAATGAGTTTGTTATATTATTTTTGATTTAAATATTTGATTATGAAAACTTGATAATTTTTTAATATCATTTTATGATGGTGATGTGCTTTTTTTAGCAATTTGAAAATAAAAATATCAAAATTCCCTGAGCTTGATGTCACGTTTGAATATTTGACAGTCGAAAAAATTGAGAATCACAGATATTCTTCAAAATCTAATGGTCTAAGCGAGTATTAGATAAACAAATTTGCAAAATTTGAAAAGAATCTAATGAATTATTTAGTTTCTAATCGATAAAGTAGAATAAACTCGCCGTAAATATTACACAGCACATATCACGTAGTATACAGCATACACACACACAGATTCATTATGATGAAACTTTCAGAATACAACCTCAGCATGACACTAGTTGAAAAACTTAAAAATTGCGAATACATTACTTTCCACTATATCCCCTTTGGCTAGTGAGGAGTATAAAAGGAACGAATAAACCTATTCATATTTACCTACATATTCACGTTTGTATAATTAAACTTAATTTATATTCTGTTATTCAATATTAGATTGAACAATCTAACCCCTGTCTCAATCGCTAAAACAAATGCTTTATGTATTTTCTATTACCAAGTCATGATATGCATCGTGACAAAAATTTATAAAAAAATATTGTCACCTCAGAACAGACCTAGGTCTATTAAGGTGATATTTTATTCCATATGACTTTATTTGACTTTTCAAAATGTAATCCTAAATGTTTATATTTTTTTTGTAATGCGTAATTTTCCCGAAATAAAAAAAAAAACAGAAAAAAATATTTTGTCATAATTTCTTTTCGTTCAACAAACAGATACTGTGTTAAATATTAAATTAACACGAACTGAACTCAATGACAAGTTGTCACATAATGAATTCTTAAATAAATAAATTATGACTTTTACCGTATTACGAATACAGACAGATTAGACATTGAAAAACACCGGGATTCGAATCCGGGACCACTGACTCAAGAGTCAGATATCAAACAGAGTCATGAAATGATATAGGTACGGACACATTCAACAAATAATAGTTATTTAGGAAAACAATATTTATATCAAGATAACCCATGTTAATTTTATGTGACATATGGTTAATACAAGCTGAGAATTTATACTGTATACCTACTATTTAACCTATGTACAAGTTGCTTAATACAAATCATATAAATAAAGGTACATATATGTAAGTGAACGCGTTTAGTGGCGTTCAACGTGTACGATGGTACATTATATATAGTATGTATGTATGTGTGACACCACTGCCGATAAATTTATTGTTATCTAAAGGTATCTTCGGAAATTGTGTGACTTTTCTAGGTTACGCCAATGATATATTGTTATGTTTTGGCAAATGTTTTAGTAGACATGTTATGTAAAATTGAGCAGATACATACCAATACCTAAGTATAATGAATATATATGTTTTTTAGACAAATTTATAATATATCAATAGCGACGAAGTTATCGGCCGGTATATCATTTTCAACAATTATGCCTTCTAATTGAGTTCCCATCAATCAGATTTTTGCTGGTTCTATATATTATGTTATTCATGAAAATATTTTCGCTTTTTTTTTTTTTTTTTCGCCTTGTTAGGGCAACTTCAAGACGTGGGGTTTCTGTTGGGTTATATAGGTGAAGTGTTGAGCTTACAGTTTTTTTTGATAGGTCAGTATCTGCAAACAGAGTATTAAACAATGGTAGAAGGTGGAGACTATTTTTTTTTTTAACATGTCCACGTGGGGGACGCCAGCTATTAGGATTTGGGTCCATTTTACTCTTCCGAAGAAGCGCACTACGTAGCGTTGGGAGGGGTTTGCAATCTAGAAAAGAGTTTATTAATTCGGATTTTAAAAAGACCCGGGTTGTACGAAGGTGGAAACACAGAATTCGGAAGATCGTTCGATTCGAGAACAAGTTGAAATAACATCGCCACCTATGAAGTGACGAAGAAATTCGTTTTTGTAACGCCATCTATTAAGAATTTGGAAATATATTCTTCTTCTTCTTTTAGTTCACCAGATGATTTATAATTAAAAAACAATGCCTCCTGAGATGACTAAGTCCAACTATCCTTTTATCTTTTGACCAGAAGTGATTTCATTCGCTACTACCTATATACAATTTTTTAATTCTTTTTTTTATTCTATAAAGCTCCGTCGATCCTTTTTACTGGCGAAAATATCAGCATTACTTTGAATATTTGAAAAATGTTTTCTCCGTCATCCAAGGTGGTAGATTGATGGCATCTCCTCCATCATATTCGCCCCTCATCCCTCATTCTTCACTACATGTTATTATTATTACACCATCTGCTTCTTCATTACATTCTTTCACGATATCCTTTACATAATACCCCGCACTTAGACTCAATCCTGAGTGGAGTGATGTGGAGTATAATACTTCTACTACCTCAGAATGAAACTCTTGCATCATGGATGAGATACCCGTATTGTATACTCTTAATAGACCTCTAAAATCTTGCAAAAAATGTGCCTCATTTCCCCATATTTTACCGGAATTACGTACCCAATAGAATGTACACTAACAGTTTTTTGTACTAGCTATTTCACAATAAAAATAATTTAAGGGTCATTTAATGATTCAGGTTCATTTCAAGGATACTCATAGCTATATCATATGTCGTATTATTGATTGAAACCCTTTGGAATTTTTATGTTAATTAATACTTAAAAGAAAAAACCCATAATGAACTATGCCATCGAAGCCAAAGCCGATAACATCAGAACAAAAAATCTCCTCCGGGCTACTGAAATGAGGACACTGCGCTCTATAGTGGGCGTAACACTCGTGGATAGAGTCCGGAACGAGGATATAAGGAGGAGATGCGATGTAGAAGACATCATCCGCTGGGGTAAAGGGCGAAGGCGTCAATGGAGAGACCATGTCGAGAGAATGAGAGACAATCGACAACCCAAAATTGTCTCCAAGAATGTCCCTGAAGATCGTAGATCAAGGGGAAGACCAGCAAAAATATGGAGTGACAGCTGGACATCCAGATCACAAGAGGTAGTCTCTGACTGAAAAAAACTGACCTTCGGCCTAAAACAAGAGGAAGAGGAAGAATACTGAAAAAGTTAAATATTATAATAACAGTCGTTGCTCGGTTTTGAGCAGGTCTGGTAGAACATTCCCATTGAAAGAGTTGCATAAAATTTGAGTGGTCTCTATTTCTAAGGTCTTCTTCTTCCTTGAGCCATCTCTCCACTCCAGGATGTAGGCCTCTTCTAAGTTTTTCCATTCGCCTGTTTTTTGGGCTTGTGCTATATGTGAACGAAATCGGTCGAGGCAGGATTCGAACTCGCGACCACTGAATTACTATCCCAGCGCACTAACCGCTCTACAATCGACCCATCTAAACACATTTTTCGCAGTGATGTGATAATTTGATAATCTTGAAAAATATTGTTTAGGAATCATATAGAAAGATACTATTAAACTATTGAAGTACAAACCATATAGAAAAACATGAAAAGAATGTTCGTTTTGAGTTATATGCTTGATGTTGGCACAAATCATCTAATAGGATGCAATGATTTTTTTAAAAAAAGCTTAAAATTACCGGCTCAATTGAGAATATCTTTAAAAAGGTCCTCTTGTCTGTCTATGGTTTCCATTGCAGCATTCTGGATACACATCTGGCGTTGCCCTAAAGACTATAGTTATATGGGAATTGAATGATACGCGTGAATGCGAACAATGAATGTATTTATGAAAATCAATGGGTAAAAGTAGAAATGTTTATAAAAGTAAATACTAATAACGTGGCAGGAGAGGATAATGGATGGAGACTCGAGGCCCGTGTGGAAGTGACTGGCTCGCTCATCTGCGTGTCCTATGATGTCCGGCTGCTTGATCAAAAGATGACATCATCTTCTTCTTCATTGGCCAGCGAGTGTCATCTGACACTGTGGCGAATGTTGTTGTGTGGTTCGGGCACACCGCCGGCGCAGACGTCGGGTCAGACATCCTGTGTTGACAACTAGACGTCAAATCTGACAGGTGATGATTATATTGAGGCGATGACAATGTTAATATTTTTTTTAACGATATTGCTTTTGCGTCATTCAATAATTTAGTAAAAGGTTCACGTTGCATGGGTTGAAGAGATTGCCTTATGCTAATAAACTCTTAGACGAACAAAAATTGATTATATATGATCCCAATTAACACTCCTTGTCCTTTCCTAATCATTTTCGTATTTGCTATGAAGTAGGATTTTTTTTATCTTGGTGATAAATATTTTTTACTCTTCATTATCCCAAAGGGGTTGTTATGAATTCGCAATTTTTAAGGCTATTTTTTATTGCAAATCATCAACTAGTATCATGCTGAGATTGTCTGGCTGATGCGTCCATGTGTGTGTTGTGTACTATATGATTTGTGCTATGTATGGCGTGTTTCTTCTAATTTATCGATTATAGACTAAAGTACTCATTCGATTCTATTCAAATTTAGACTTCATTAAATTTTGAAGGATATCTGATCAGTGCTTCTTATTTTTTTTTTTACTGTCAAATATTTCAAAGTGCCCTCAACCTCAGGAAATTTAAAATTTGATGTTTACATTTTCAAATAGCTAAATAGGTACACCATCATAAAAGGGCATTTATAAATTATCAAATTTTTCTAATAAAATATATAAATAAAAAATCATTTTTACCAACTCATTTCATGAAAATGCTGAAAAATTTCCATACAAATTTGAATAGGTACTTTGTAGAATGACTTTGTAGAATGAGGAGTTTATATTATATAGCTTTGGCCTCAACCTACTCATCTTTATTTTCGCTATATGTCTTTTCGTTGTTGTACATATATTATGTAGTGTGGTTGGTTAGAAGGAATTGACTAATTGCAAAATGCCCGATAATGTGTAGTATATTTGTTTATATTTAATTCAAAAAGTAAAATAACTTTACATAGAATTCATGTTGCAAATGTGAAATAAATAAATTATTTATAATAACTTTGAATCTTTATCTTTATGGTAAAATACAGGGTGTTCCCAAAGTGAGACAACCCACAAAACGTCATTGAATTAATTTTCATTTTCATTATTTTTTTATTACTGTTTATAATTTGATACAAAATAGCTTCTGGCGATAACACTTTTAAGATTTCAAGGCACAATGACATTGTTTAGTCTCGGACTAATTAATGGCGTTTTTATGCAAATCAGAGTCTCAACGATGCCACGTTTTCAAGAGAAATTTTCCAAAATAACGAAACACGAACGAGAAAATATAATTTATAAATTATCTTCAAGCGAAACGATCTTTGGATAATTATTCACTTCTTCAGACCCCTTTTGGAAACGATTATTTATGCTGCCTGTTTTTTTTTATATTTCAACTAAGCCTGTTATAATGAATCTACTCGCATTCAGTAAACAGAGCTTTATTACAATACAAACAAGTACCCTTATCTGCCTTACACTACTTTAATACCAGAATATGAGATTTAAGAGCTCAAACCAAATTATATAAAAAAAATAAAAAATTAAAGTTTAGAAGTGGGTTGTGGCCAAACATCAAATCTCCGCAGCTCAAGTCAGTAGTTATCTACTTATTTGATGATTATCAATCCTTTAATATTTATTTGCGGAACATATAGTTGTTACAAAATATTAATTGACAAAAATTATTGATTCGGTTTTATTTTCAAAGAAGTAACTTTGTGGCGTCATTATAATTTTTATTTTATAATATAAATAATAACTTAGTATACACCACTTATGAGCACAAATAACTGTCGACCGGTTTCGAGAACGATGTTCTCATCTTCAGGTAAGTCAGTAAGTCGTTAGTCATCCTGAAGATGAGAACATCGTTCTCGAAACCGGTCGACAGTTATTTGTGCTCATAAGTGGTGTATAATAAGTTATTATTTATATTATAAAATTAAAAAAAATATTGAACCCACAAAACGAGTATTATGACGATATTCTTTCGTATTCTTATTTAAGGGAAATTATTATGATAATATCGAATGCAGAAAAATGTCTGTAGTCTATGGAAAACTAATTAGCTTTTCTTCTTCTTTTTCTTAGCCCTAGCCTTTATCCCATTTACTTGGGATCGAATCTCCTAGTCATCATCCTCCAAGTTCTAAATTTCTCAATTTATAACAAACTATGATAACAATATAGAGTCGATAAAAACTAAGTGGACCCTACATTTGATAATTACATAGTCAACATACATACATCATTGGCTTGAAAACGCTTTAAAATTTTAATGAAATGTCAAATTTATCAATTTAATGTTTTTTTCTTCTAATCTGAATATTGAATAAAATTTAGGATGTTTAATAAGATTAAAATGACAAAATAACATCACTATAATATGGGTTATTGTATTATAACATTGATCTAGTTTAAAGTGACAGTTTCGACGAAAACATTATGTTTTTAATGACTTTAAATGTTCATTCAAATTTTAATTTGCTTCGGAATTCAACCCAATATACCGATTCTGTATCTTTTTAGTCCGCGTTATGCTACTAAAATCAACTAGTAATGTATCAGGAGAACATAGAGCACCAAGAGGAGGATATAATAAAATATAATTAAAGCGGTGTAATGCTGCTGATATAGCGTCGATCGCAAAATATTATCAAAATATCAGGAGAGCATAGATATAAAAACTAATAATAAAACGGTTTCTTTGAATTAATGCGAGATACACGGTCTAACAAATGCGGTTCAAATAGCAGGATCGCAAAAAAATAACAGAACAACCTACAACGAAAAAAATTCCATCTACAGGGTAAACATAACATGCAAAGGTCACAATACGCATTGGTACGGCAGCCTCACTGTAGAGCTTTTAAAACCATTGCAGAAAATTAAAAGTAAATAATAAGTACAAAAATTGAGCAACAACAGCCATAATGATGTGTTTTTGTTTATTTTTACTGTTTTTGGTTTTCTTTTTCGTCTATTTTTTCCTATTAAGATATTATTTACATAATATATTTTTTATCCCCCAAAGTCCAAGGCATTGCTGAAAACCAGCTGTTCTGTTCGAATTCACGGTTGTATAGCTGGGCAATTGCCTATTTGTTGTAAAATAGCATTTTTATGTAATTTTAAAATATTTGCAACAAATAAATTATTTATTCATTGATTTTTTCGATTAGGCTATGATTAGTACAATATTTGTAATTTTACTGGATTGGTACGATTTAAGGCTTTTGATTTGTCGATAGCAATTTCCATATGACAGTTATCCCGATTTTTGACATATAAATAAAGCTTTGACCAATCGGCGAGTATGTTCCAAGTACTTCGTTAACATCAAGTGTCAGCATAATATTATAAGTTGGCATAATTTGTATTTGTGACATATTATTGAGTATGATGGAACTTGGAAGTGGTCGTAGCTAGTATGATGGAACATATGTTTGTACAAAAATTATATGCCTCTATAAATGCATGAAGAATTTTGTTGTGTTCAATTCACAAAGAATATTTTGAAGGCGTATGTATTATTAAGAATGTTTATATCGAAAATAGATAAAGCAAATTCAGAACATCATATTTACTCTTCTCTATACGAATAACCTACTACAAATAAGAGATATATCAAAAAGTTTTCTAAAATGGAAAAGGAAAGGGAGGTATTTCCTTTGTCACAAAAGGTAGAATTTTACAAGCGTCAAGTATTTGAATAGATAACTGAAACTGCAAACAATAAAGATTTCTTCTAACACGTGTAAATCACATTTTTGTGTCACCCAAGCCCGCTGTCATGGTAAACCTTAAACTGAATCGGTAACTAAAACTTAGTTTAATGAAAAGTAATCGGTATTGGTTAGTTTGTCAACTGGTTCAAATTGACCATTGATCACTGTGATATATGGTGTATATATTTAATATTGGCAACACAGACAACCACCATCTTGGCTGGCCGCTTCCTGCTAACTTCATGTCAGTTGTCAATTGTTCATAATAAAAATATAAAACAACACATGGTGCCCCGGGTAAAATAAACGAATAAAATAGTATTGAACTACTAAATAATATTAATATACAAAATGGATACAAGAAATCTATTTAGTTTCGAAGAGGACAACTTAAAAAATAGGTGGCAAATCTTCAAAAGAAGGATAAATATACGACTTAATTTGCCAGAAAATGTCAAATGCAAAGATGAACAAAAAATGGCGATTTTCTTAAGCAACATAGATGACAAGGGATTATCAATCTACGAAAATTTTGACAATAAAGAGACCGCAACATTTGAAGAAGTAATAACATTCTTTGATGAATATTGTGAACTAATTAAAAATACAACAATTGAAATATACAAATTTAATAAATTGGAACAAAAAACGAATCAAGCTTTAAAGGATTATGTAATTGAATTAAAACATCAAGCAAATAAATGTAACTTTCAATGTGTAAAATGTGATGAAAGTTATAGTGAAATAATGATTAAAAATCAACTAATAACAGGCATGAAGAACACAAATACAAGACAAGAATTGTTAAAAACAACGGAAGAGAGTTTAAATGACATCATAAAAAGGGCTATGATAGCCGAATTGAGCGAAACACAAAATCAATTTATTACGGGTAATAATAATGACATCGTTACAGAAGAAGTGTTTGCAAATAATAATTTTAAAGATAAGTACTACTCTAAAAATAGGTATAAGAAATATTTATGTAAAAAATGTGGGAGAGAACATGAAATTAAGAAATGTCCAGCATATGGAAAAAAATGTAATATATGTGAAAAAATGAATCATTTTGCAGTAGGATGTTTTAATAGAAACAAGGTAGTAAATTCTATTCAATGGCATCATACAATTTTAATTAATAATATTCCGGTTAAATTTAAGATTGATTCTGGTGCAAATATAAATGTGTTACCTTTAAACATACTTAATAAATTATGTATAGATAAAAGTATGATTTTAAGAAAAAGAGTGTATGTTGAAACGTATGGGGGATTTCAATTGAATTCAAAGGGAATAATTAATATCAAATGTAAGATTTTGGATGGGTGGATGGCAGAGCGGTTAGCGCGCTGGGTTAGTAATCCAGTGGTCGCGAGTTCGAGTCCTGCCTCGACCGATCTCGTTCACCTATAGGACAAGCATTTATGCTTAGTTTAGGGAACGTAGGAAGATGTATATGTACTTGTTTAACAAGGACATATTCATTTTTTTTATTTAAAAAAAAAAAAAAAAGATAAAAATAAATTTTACAATATTGAATTTGTGGTTGCTGAAGTATCATCGGCACCAATCTTAGGATTAGAAACTTGCCAGGAAATGAATTTAATAAAGAGGATATATGATTTAACTTACAGCGATAATAAAGAAAATTTTGTAAATAAATATAAAGATGTTTTTACCGGTCTAGGTAAGCTACCATTTAAATATGATATTAAATTGAAAGAGGATGCTATACCGGTAGTAAAACAATTACAAAAAATTCCGTTTAGTATATATGACAGATTGAAATTAACATTAAATAATTTAGAAAACAAAGGGGTTGTATCAAAAGTGACAGAACCAACTGATTGGGTAAATAGTTTGGTAATTGTTGAAAAAGAAAATAAAGATTTAAGATTATGCATTAATCCAATTCATTTGAATAAGTACATCAGAAGAGAACATTATAGCATACCCACATATGATGAAATAATAAACAAGTTATCTGGAAAAAACGTATTTACAGTAATCGATATGTCAGATGGTTTTCATCAAATAGAACTAACTAATAAATCGTCTTATTTGTGTACATTTATAACACCTTTCGGTAGATACAAGTTTAACAGATTACCTTTTGGTTTTTCCAGCAGTCCTGAAGTATTTCAAAGAGAGAATCTACGCATATTTGGTGATATACATGGTGTTTCAGTATATTTTGACGACTTAATAATATCAGCAAAAGATGAAAAAGAACATGATGAAATATTGATAACAGTCATGGAGAGGGCAAGAAAAAATTGGGTAAAATTTAATAGTGATAAATTACAATACAAAAAAGATCAAGTAAAATTTTTGGGATGTATTTTTTCAAAAAATGGAATTAAACCAGATCCATTTAAAGTTCAAGCAATAGTTGATTTGAAAAAACCAAAAAATATTAAAGAGTTACAGAGAGTTATTGGTATGGTAAATTATTTAAATAGGTTCATACCTAATCTGGCAAGTAACTTACAACAGTTAAAAATGCTTCTAAGAAAAGATATTGGATGGAAATGGGAAAAAGAGCAGGATGATGCATTTGAAAAAATTAAATATTTTATTTGTAATTATAAGCCATTGCGTTATTTTGATTTTAATAAAGAAATAATTATACAAAGTGATGCGAGCAATAATGGATTAGGCTGTTGTTTGATTCAAGATAATTTTCCTGTATGCTATGCGTCACGTAGTTTAACTAAAACTGAATGTAATTATTCAATAGTAGAGAAAGAAATGTTAGGAATAGTATTTGCTGTCAAAAAATTTCATCAATATATTTATGGTCATAAAAATGTAACAATTTATACAGATCATAAACCGTTAATAAGTATAATCAAAAAAAAAAATTATAAGAACACAAACAGGTTACAACGTTTACAATTAAAACTATTAAAGTATGAATTAAATATAAGGTATTTGCCAGGTAAGGATATGTTAGTCGCAGATATTTTATCAAGAGATTGTCAAAATAATTATAATGATTATACTGAAACTAATATGACCGATATTGTACATAGTTTGCAATTAAGTGAATATTTGCCTTTAAGTAAGAACAAATTATTTTTATTAAAGAAATACACTAAAAGTGATGATATTTTAAATAAACTGATGTATTATAGTGAATCAGGATGGCCAACTGATAAGAAACTTATAGATGATGAAATTTTGTTAAATTATTATAAAGTTAAATGTAATATTCATTGTAAAGAAGATTTGTTGTTTTTAAATGATAAGGTTATTATTCCAAAATTACTCAGGAATAATATGTTAGAAAAAATTCATGGGGATGCACATCTTGGAATTGTCAAAAGTAAAAATAGAGCTAGATCTATGATGTACTGGCCAAAAATGACAAATGAAATAGAGGTTTATATAAATTCCTGTAAAACTTGTAAAAGATTTTCAAACAATAATATAAAAGATAATTTAATACCTACAGAGTTGCCAAAATTGCCATTTCAATTCATTGCCATTGACATCTGTGAGTACAATGATAAATTATACTTAATTTTAGAAGATTACTATTCTAAGTTTTTAGATATTATTCCCATTAAGGATAAATCTGTAAAAGAAACTATTAAAAAGTTAAAATGTACATTTTCAATACATGGGATACCGTTGCATGTAAGATGTGATAACAGCCCTTTTAATAGTAAAGAGTTTAATGAATTTGCATCAGAGTGGGGTTTTATGATTAATACATCTAGTCCATATTACCCAAAAGCAAATGGTCTAGCAGAAAAGGGTGTGGGTATTGCTAAACAAATCTTGAAAAAAGTTCATCATGAAAACAAATGTATGTACAAAGCATTATTAGATTACAGATCCACGCAGCTGGCTAGTATACCATTTTCGCCAAGTCAATTACTAATGAGTAGGAAATTAAGAAATGGGTTACCAGTTAACCATAAAGAATTAATACCAAAAGTAATTTCATATAATGATTTATATAGATTTAATGTAAGTAATAACCAAAAAAGAAAACTTCAATACAATCCAGTAAGGAATAAAGAAAGATTTTTTAATATTAATGATAAAGTATGGGTAAAAAATTTAAAAAATAAAATTTGGGAAGAAGCAATAGTTGTGAAAAAGCATGATTCACCAAGGTCATATGTAGTTAAAAATAGCAAGGGGAAAGTTTTTAGAAGAAATGTTATTCATTTAAAGAAAAGATATGTACTTGATAATAATGTAAATAATATAATATAATATAATGTAAATAATAGTTATAACAGTAATTCGAATTATAATAATTATGATGATACTAAGAATAGTAATAATGATGATTTAAATTGTGATAATTTTGTTTTAAGTAGAAGGGAGAATAGTGTACAGGTTGGACATTCTACAAATGATGAACCATATGTAACTAGGTATGGTAGAACTGTCAAAATCCCTGGAAGGTGGGGGTATGATTAAAATACTCGTGTATTATGATGAACTAGTTATAAGTAAAGATTTGTAAGGGTTGGGGGTGACCAGCTAAGGGTGGGGATGTGATATATGGTGTATATATTTAATATTGGCAACACAGACAACCACCATCTTGGCTGGCCGCTTCCTGCTAACTTCATGTCAGTTGTCAATTGTTCATAATAAAAATATAATACAACACAATCACTCCATGACCTATTACAGTATGTGCAGTATTTATAAGAGGCGGAGAAAATAGATAATCGTAGACACAGTGCCAAACAAATGGTTCTTCTTCTTCTTCTTCAGCCTGTTTTCATCCATTCTTGGACATAGGCCTCCCCCTTGATCCTCCACAACTCCCTGTCATGAGCACACTACATCCATCTCCCTCCGGCACATTTCTTGATGTCATCAGACCACCTTGCCTGGGGTCTGCCGACACCTCTTCGGCTTGTTCTCGGTCGCCATTCTAAGATCTTTTTGGTCCATCGTGAATCCTGGCATCTGTTAATATGCCCAGCCCAGCTCCACTAAGACCAGCGACCCTTTCCGCTACATCGGCTACTTTGGTTCTTTGTCTTATCATAACATTCTGAATTCTGTCCCTTATTGAAATATGTACCCAGCAACTTTCTCTCCATAGCTCTCTGTGTCACTAACAGCTTGTGCATTATTCTTTTTGTTAGGACCGATGTTTCCATTCCATAAGTAAGCACTGGGAGAATACATGCTGGGAGAACAAATGGTTATAAAATTGAAACTTGCGCAGGGTGCAAGGAATTGTTAAAAAACACAATTGCACAATATTTCTACGAACAATTATAGAATTCTGTCCTCGGCTGGAATTTATTGAAGTCAATAAGAATTTTAACAGGTAGACCACCATTTTTGATTAGTTTTTTTTTCTATATAAGTAAATAAAATGAAACTGAACCAACATAAATACGTTTGTAATTCAATACTCGTGTTAACTAATTTAAAATTGTATATTATTTTTAATGGTGACCATTCTGACGATGCTCCTTGAAGGGCAACACTGGCGAAATGGAGAAAATGATAAAATATATTTATATATTCAATATTTTTTAATTAAGTGTGTTTTTTCAAGTTATTTTTTTTTTCTTCCAATTTATTAATAAACGAGTGAGTTGTGACCAATGCTTTACTCCTCACTAGCAAGTCGCAAGTCACTCCACAAATTATTAATATTTTATACGGAATATTTTCAATATTTTTATAATATGAGTTTTTACAATATTTTGTTATTTAATACTTTTATTACGAAAACTCGATATTGCTTCAATGCCATTTTATGAAAGTGATGTGCTTTTTTACCAACTTGAAAAGGAAAATTTTAAGTTTTCTGAGTTTGGGGTAACTTTTAAATATTTGGCAGTTAAAAAAATTGAGTAGCATTATTCAGATATCCTTCAAAGTCTAAGGGAGTATTAGATATACGTATTTACAAAAATTTACTTTAGTCTATACCTAATCGATAAAGTTAAATAAACACGCCGTATATAGCACACATATATATTGTGATGAAATTTTCAGAATAAAATCTCAGCATGATACTAGTTGATAATCTGCAATATAAAAAATATTCTTAAAAAATGCGAAATCATAAATCTCCACAATACCCTTTGGGTTAGTGAGGAGTAAAAATCATTTGAATATGCCGTAATATCGTTTTAACGTTTTATTAAAATTATGAAGATGGACTGTCAAAGTCCGAATACGATAGCCAATAACCGATATAACCAGTTAAATTTGTCATAACCAATCGATTAATAAAGAAGAAGTGCATATATGTAACAATGTTTTTATACTATCGTTTTTAGTAAAAACAATTAAAATATTTCTCTGATTATCTGTTTTTAGAGCACTATAGTACAATAGTGTTCTTAGAGTACAATAAAGAAAGTATATTTTTTATACGTCATAATTTTCTGAAAAACTTCAGAATTGCTTTACATTTCCTCGGATATCTTTCGTAATATTACCAGCCTAAGATGACACGGAAAGTCTTTTATGAAGGACATCAAAAGGATTTGAATTAGGCAATCCACACTTTCTGACGTTTCATCCGTGAAGCTTGACCACACGGGGAATGCCAAATGAAAGGTGTTGCCAATTAACTATTAAGCTTGACTTTATGTTTCATTCGTTCACCCTCACTGCGGTGTGACATCACGTACCACATATATGCGTCGTGCCATCTTGCACGTAACCAAACACATGCCTATTTATGTCACCATTCTGTTGCCATGTCAAAACACATACGTATTAATGTCACCATGACAGAGTAGTGTCACATATAGTCATTTTGTGTAAACATCATGTACTTACTTGCTTCAACAATACATAAACTAAATTTGAAGCGATACATATTCCGCAATATCTAAATTTATCTTAATCAATTGTATTAATCAGTAAGTCGTAATATTCACTAATATATTTTTTTTATTTTTTCTTCCATTTGGCACAAATCACTCTTCTGTGGGTGGGTTGCCTTATTAAAAAAATAAGTCCTTGAAACAAGCACATATACGTTCCCTAAATTAAGCATATGCTTGTGCTTTAGGTGAACGAAATCGGTCTTAGCAGAATTCGAACTCGCTACCACTGGATCCAACGCGCTAACCTCTCTACCACCACCCGTCTAATTTAAATAAGGGGTGTATGGTTTTGACAATTTAATTTATCCCGTGCGAAATTTCAATTAATTTACATAATGCAAAATCGCGTATACTTTTCTCAATATCTACATACTCACTCTTAACTGTAATTAAAAGTATCAATTAATTTATAAATGTGTAAACAAAAGGTTGGGACACAAAGTTGCTCATCGACGTGATATACTTTAAATGGTTTGACGATTGTTTTGATTCCCAACAGAAAAGAGATCTATATAAAATTACATATTTTTCACTCAACTCTAAGATTTCTAAAGGTGGGTTGCCAAATATTATTAAAAATATTCTTTATGGTGGACACACCGGTTAGTTGCGAAAAAAATAACATTTACATAAATCTGCTAATATTATTTAATGTATTTTATAAGTTTTATATAATTTATTGATTATTGTCATTTTAATACCACTTGAAAATTTACATGAAAATTGGTATGGTTATTAAAATATTAAACAAAGTTAAATTAAATTCGATTCAAATAAATCTTGATTATATAATTTTTTCTGTATTTTATGATTATATTCATATTCAAAACGTTATAATCTCGCTGATATTGTTAAATGCAAGACAAATGACAGCCATCGATATATTATAACCTTTGCCCTCCTTCAAGAATAGACAATTCCTACTCCGAGAATATAACGAAACTAAAAGATTCATTACAGGCAGATGACCCTTTAAGAAGAGTCTGTTCACCTTTCAACGAAATTGAATAGATCGATGAAATTGGAGACCAAAATACTATACCTATAGGATACCTACCCTGTCAGGATATAAATGAAACTCATCCCAATGCCATCTGTCTTATTCTCTCTTCGTGTCACATTCCGTCCTTTCTTTAGGTACAACATTCTTGCTTCTTATATTTGTTTCTGTCAACTCTTTCGCGGACCCTGATCTATTACATACCCACTATTTTCAATAGAATAAAACAGAAACGAAAAAATATTCAGAAATATAATTTTAATATTGGCGATGGTGTTGCTTATTCTCAAGCGAAGAGATTTAGAACTTTCAAAAATTGGATTATGAGGGGACTCAATAAATGCATTATTTGTAAACGTGATCACGTCAACCAGCTGATGACAGGTCGTTAGCCATGTAGTTGCCTTTATTTCTTGGTTCTCCTATAATACATATTCCAACTTCGTCTCTATTGAGATGTTGGAAATTTGTCGTAAAAATAACATTCACTCCCGACAGGGCAAAAATCCAATGTTTGTGTACATGCAAATATAAAATTATTCGGTATTTTTATTGTTAATAATTTTAATACACATATTTTTGTCATTAAAATTGTAAATAACATTGTCATTAATATTTTAAGTCACATATCATTCACAAAATATTCACCATAATATGTAACTATTCCTAATTTATCTTTATATACAACAATAACTCCAGTGACAACCTGTAATTGGCCTTAATATTACTCAAATCATATTTATTTTATATAATTTTCTGTCACTATGTTGTCCACTAAATAAATATATACATATATAAAATAAATATTAATAGTGCCAATTATAGCATCCTTACATGTCACGTAAGTATTACAAGATATTTTATTACATTTTTACAATTTTTAAGCATGATGGGAAGGGAGAAAGGTAGGGGGGGGGAGTGAAGGGGAAGCTGGAAACTCATCACATTTTACATTGGATAAAATAAAATTGTCTTAATCTAAAAAAACGATTAATCAGTAGGTACTCGATTATAATCTTTATATTTCTCTAAGTTTTATTTTAATTTTTATTTTTATTTATTAAATTAAGCACAGACACAGGCATGATTGCCCAAATATTTCTGCGCATAATAGCTTATATATGGGAAGTACATATCATAATAAGAATTGTTTGTAGGTATATAAATTTCCTACCTTAATAACACAGAAGGTGCAGTGTCTATTTTACATGATGTATATAATTATTATGTTGCGGGTGGATGTTACATAGTAAGTTTAGAGTTGTAGATTTAAAGATTAAACAAATGAAACATTTTTTAACAGATTTTTAATTATCTCAATAGAGACGAAGTTGGAATATTTATTGTAGGAGAACCGGGAAATCAAGGCACCTACAGGGCTTACGACCTGTCATCGGCTGGTTTACGTGATCACTTTATGCGCTTGCGCATGAAAATCAACAATACATCAACAAACAAATCAACAAACATGAAAATCAACAATAATTAAACATGAGAATATGAAGAGAGAAGTTATACATAAATTTAAACTATATAATTAAGAGGTTACGAACTGGGATATTATGTGTTTTTTGAAAGTTAATTTGGAGTTTGAGAATATGTCAATATAATTAATTTGATGAACTGAGTTGTATATTCTGATTTAGCGAGGTTTTGGAGAGAAATAACCGATATTCGTAAAATAGAATTTTAAGTGACAAATATTTCTAATTGTGGTATTTCTAAGTGGTACTTCTAAGTGGTACTGTACTGTAGTGGTATATTTGGTACATCTAACTGATAATTATAATTTAATATTTTATATATTATCATCATATCTGCGATTTTTCGTCAATTATTTAATGATATTAGATGAAGATATACCAGCCTGTCATTATAACATTCAAATTGATGGCTTATCCCCTCTCTAAAAACCAAAATTCGTGTTAATCTTCTCTGGACAGATTCTATTGTTTTTATGTATTTGTCGTAATTTAGTTAAATAATAAAATACTGTTTTATAAATTAATAGTATTATTCAATCAATTTAACCTCAAAGATTGCTTAGGTGTGTGTGTGTGTGTGTGTGTGTGCGTGTGTGCGTGCGTGCGTGCGTGTGTGCGTGTGTGCGTGTGTGCGTGCGTGCGTGCGTGTGTGCGTGTGTGCGTGTGTGCGTGTGTGCGTGCGTGCGTGCGTGTGTGCGTGTGTGCGTGTGTGCGTGTGTGCGTGTGTGCGTGTGTGCGTGTGTGCGTGTGTGCGTGTGTGCGTGTGTGCGTGTGTGCGTGTGTGCGTGTGTGCGTGTGTGCGTGTGTGCGTGTGTGCGTGTGTGCGTGTGTGCGTGTGTGCGTGTGTGCGTGTGTGCGTGTGTGCGTGTGTGCGTGTGTGCGTGTGTGCGTGCGTGCGTGCGTGTGTGCGTGTGTGCGTGTGTGCGTGTGTGCGTGTGTGCGTGTGTGCGTGTGTGCGTGTGTGCGTGTGTGCGTGTGTGCGTGTGTGCGTGTGTGCGTGTGTGCGTGTGTGCGTGTGTGCGTGTGTGCGTGTGTGCGTGTGTGCGTGCGTGCGTGCGTGTGTGCGTGTGTGCGTGTGTGCGTGTGTGCGTGTGTGCGTGTGTGCGTGTGTGCGTGTGTGCGTGTGTGCGTGTGTGCGTGTGTGCGTGTGTGCGTGCGTGCGTGCGTGTGTGCGTGTGTGCGTGTGTGCGTGTGTGCGTGTGTGCGTGTGTGCGTGTGTGCGTGTGTGCGTGTGTGCGTGTGTGCGTGTGTGCGTGTGTGCGTGTGTGCGTGTGTGCGTGTGTGCGTGTGTGCGTGTGTGCGTGTGTGCGTGTGTGCGTGTGTGCGTGTGTGCGTGTGTGCGTGTGTGCGTGTGTGCGTGTGTGCGTGTGTGCGTGTGTGCGTGTGTGCGTGTGTGCGTGTGTGCGTGTGTGGTATAGATATATAAATTTTACAAATTTATATATCTATACAATACTCGCTTAGACCTCATTAGATTTTGAACGATATCTGAAAAGTGCTTCTCAATTTTTTATCTGTCAAATATTTCAAAGTGACCTCAGGAAACTAAATATTTGATATTTTTATTTTTAAATTGCTAAAAACGCACATGAAAATTTTTCCATACAAAAATTGAATACTTTGTGGAGTGACTTCGTAGTGAGGATTATAGCGTTAGCCACAACCCACTCGTTTGTTTTATATAATATTATATACACATGTTTTATGAGAGAAACAACTTGTGATATTTTCAGTGCGAATTTGTATATTTTCGATTGCAAAATGTTAATTTTTATATATCTTTTTTGTTTATTCATAACGAGGTCTACATTATGTATACGCAGATTTACATGACACTGCTTCTGTTATTTTTTGTATTTATAATGCTTGGTTATTTAATGTTTTGTTTTTTTTGAGTTAATTTGTATATCTTTTTTCATGTTTGTTAATAGATATCGATTATTTTTTTTTATTTTTGAATTTATTGTGTAACTATTTAGGTACATCTTTTTTTTCTTTTTGCAAGTGTATAACTAATTGTTTTTTTTCCTTATTCTATATATTTTATCATCAATATGTGTTTTTATGCATGTATGTAAAAGGAAATTTATGCCGTTTATAAATAAATAAATAAGCCTGCTATTATTTTCCATGCGATGCAAAATTACGAGTTTCACCAAAGAATAGTCTCTCAATTTCCCCATGTTGTAGGATGCAGACCGGATAATTTGGAAAACCCTGTAACGGGAGAACCTCTATCCGGACCATCCATCAAGTGAGCCATTACCCCACTCCCTTCCAATCATAGTCCTCTCCCCACCAGGTGGCTATACAGATCGAGATCCTGATCCTCTGGCGGAAATACCGACTCTCTCTAACCGGGACCGGTTTGTCTTCCGATCTATTTCTCATTGGTCCTCAACCATCGCTGAAATTTACAGTAGGCACAGTTGATTTACAAATTTTCTTAATCCCTTTTTCTTGTGTCGCTCCTAACGGAGGCTGGCAAACTCATCGCGATCCTGCAGCAACCTAATTAAGTTGTATTTCTCGAACAAAAGTATCAGTAATAGTATAGTTAAGATACTTTGATTTCATGAAATTGTGCAATACTTTAGGTTGTTTCGTTGAAATGTAATGACGTCAAACGACTCAATTTTGAACAATTTTATGCAATCAAAGTATTTTAACTATACTTTTACTGATACAATCAGTAAATATGAATTTTCACGTGCCTTTGACTAGAACAGCAATGGCTCAACATCAATTTGCTTTTAGAGCACCGACAGCATACAATCGGCTTCCGTTGGAACTTAAGGTAATAAAAAATAAAAATATATTTAAAAAGGATTTTACAGAACATTTTTTAAACAAAATCATGAATATAAACATGTTACTGGCATGAGTTTCTGTAACCTGGCGTGTGATGGAGGGCATACTGAGATTAAAGCAAGTGTTATAATGGAAATTTTTCTGTTTGATTTTGGGAGTTAAATATTTATATCTATGTATTTATATTATATTTTTTATATAACACTTATGTTATGATTATATCATACATTATGTTATGCTTATATTATATCTATATTATATTACATTTACGATTTTATGCTACATTTTAAAAAATAATTTAATATATGAAATAGCCGTCATGACACAAGCCTTGCCTAGTTTGACGGTGATTAAAACAATACCAACACTGCTAACTACACTCATCACTATATTATGTACAGGCCTTGCCTAGTTTGACGTTGATTAAAACAATACCAACACTGCTAACTACACTCATCACTATATTATGTACAGGCCTTGCCTAGTTTGACGGTGATTAAAACAATACCAACACTGCTAACTACACTCATCACTATATTATGTAAAGGCCTTGCCTAGTTTGACGTTGATTAAAACAATACCAACACTGCTAACTACACTCATCACTATATTATGTACAGGCCTTGCCTAGTTTGACGGTGATTAAAACAATACCAACACTGCTAACTACACTCATCACTATATTATGTAAAGGCCTTGCCTAGTTTGACGTTGATTAAAACAATACCAACACTGCTAACTACACTCATCACTATATTATGTACAGGCCTTGCCTAGTTTGACGGTGATTAAAACAATACCAACACTGCTAACTACACTCATCACTATATTATGTACAGGCCTCGCCTAGTTTGACGGTGATTAAAACAATACCAACACTGCTAACTACACTCATCACTATATTATGTACAGGCCTTGCCTAGTTTGACGGTGATTAAAACAATACCAACACTGCTAACTACACTCATCACTATATTAAGTATTTTTTGTAAAACAAAATAAAAGTGAAAAAGAAAAAGAAAGCATGAACAAAATAAATAAATAAAATACATCCGGAAACCCAAACCACTGCCTGAGATTTTTAAGCTACGATATTATTTTACACCCCATAACTTAATCTCCTTAACATAAGTTGTAGAAGGGCATATTTATCACCACGGAATATGTGGCCGAAGTATGTGACTTTGAGTCTCTTGACTTAATAAAAAAATCTAAAACTGCTACCACAAAACACGTCACAAAAAACACAACATAACACCATGTGTAAATAACACCGGTTCAGATCACATCAATAACATAATTACACCCAATCAAATATATTTAACTTTCACATTTTTTCTCAATTATTATAATGTATAATTAATTCAACAACTCTATACATTATGTACTATCTATGTCACACTACTGTTCAAATGAACGCCTCGGCACAGGACTTCCTAGTGATGTGTTCATCGTCCCCTAGCAATTACAATACTTATCAATAAATAACGCACATATATGTACACACGCACTTCTAGCTCTAGTATGTAATTGTATTTGTGCCTTCCTCATTGTTTTATTAATAATCTATACCTATAAATAAAACAAAGTCGGGTTATTTAGACTATTTATAACTCAAGAACTGCTGGACCAATTGTAATGATCTCTTATTTGTTTTATTTCTCTCCGCGTATTTACCTTTCCGTATTGATAAGGAGGCAAGTACTGCCTCGAATTTGGCACTAGTAAATAAAAAAAATTCCAACAAAAAAAATCCTTAGTCCTACGTAACAGTCAATCACTATTTAGCTTTCAATCGAAAACAAAACAAGTTGCTTGATTCTTAAAAATATTTTTAAATGTTAAAATGATGATAAATGAAAGTATCTGCGAGGCACCGGCTTTGAATAGTGCTTTCACTCTTATCTTTTATCATCGTTTTCGAGTGTTCCGTAAATGCCGTGTTATCGAAAGTATAAGAATACAGAATTATATACAGAATTTTATGTTCATATATTAATTATGTATCCTCCTGTAGCATTTTGTTAGTACCAGCTTTATTTAAACTGTCCAATTACTATTATTGTCCAATTACTATATTGTATATTAAACTGTCCAATTACTATAATACTATTGTTGCATTATTCCATTATTGTTCACCACCCATTCTGAATGTAGTGCCTTTTTACGTGGGATGAAACGAAACATGCCTGTCTCGTGCTTTATTTTCATATTGTAGCGCATACCAGCACACCTGTCGCTGGTGATCCCTCATTGTGGAATATGCTGTGAGCGAATGAAAAATGAAATAATTTTAAGACAGAAGTTTCTCGAGGAACGAATGACACGAAAATGATATTAATGTTAAAAGCGAGACATGCTACGAGCACACATGTATGTAGAGTACGATGCGTGAAAGGAAATTGAAGCGATTAGTGTGTGTGGCGTTCGGCTCTTTCTTACTATCCTATTGGATACATTTGAGTGAGATTTTAATACGTTTTGGCAATGATATAATAACGAACTAATTGAATGGGTTTTCAAAGAATAAAATATAAGTTTACATAGTTTCTATATAAGCAAGAACGCTGGATGTCACACGGGGTAATATTTCTTAATAAATGTTCATGATGAGTATGGAGAAAGCAGTGGATAAATGGAGGACATAAATTATTTTCGGTAGACAGGAAATACTCGGTAAACATTAGACAGCCCACATAATTTTCAAAGAGGCCCGCGTTGTTACTTCATGGAGATAGTTGCTACTCCATACCTTGTTCATTTTGTAAACTTGAATGAGAAATAACTGAATTCCTAAAAATATCTTATGACGTAATTTACATATAACTTTGAACATTTTGCTAAAATATAATCAAAATGAAACAGTTTTTTTGAGCTGAAGGTTCTTTTTTCGATTCCTAGTGGAGACACAATATTTCACTTTCGTTTTTTTGTGTAGGTTGTCAATTTGATTTTTGTTTTTATTTAGCAGATTCTGTTATTTTTCACAGCAGTAACACATTAAGTCCTTCTCCCTTCCTTTCCCGTCATGGGAAAATGTGTGAAATATATGAATATGTAATAATTTTAAGTATATTAAAATTTATTTTTTGTTGTATTGTAGGTTCATACTTCTATGATTATTTAATGTACATCAATTGTGGACAAAAGTAATTGGTCTGTCTTTTTTCCATTTCATAGTGTATTTTTTTGTTTATTTTATAAGACTTAGGTAAATAAATGAAAATAAAAATAAATAAACTCGATTCCTGCAAAGATTATTAAGTCCCTTTTTATTATTTATGGAAATACCCAAGTAATGGTGTAACGTCATCTCAAAGAAAACAAGTATTTAATAAAATTGTTGAAAAATAATCATTTGCATCTGCTTCCATAATTACTAAGACTTTCTTCACCCATAATCGCACAGATACATTGTAATGAAACTTTCTGAATACAATCTCAGCATGATACTAGTTGATAATCTGCAAAAAAATAGCCTTAAAAATTGCGAAATCTTAACTCCCCACTAACCCCTTGGGTTAGTGAGGAATATATTATATTTCGCCTGTCGAAGGCTTTGTCGGTTATAATATTTTTAAGTTCAAAACATTTTTATCGTTAGTTAAATCAAACAATCTAACAAATATGGGTCGGCCTTAGCGGATTAATCGATCGACAAGTTGATATACTGGTAATATGAAAATAGGCATAAGAGGAAAACCCTCTTAGCCCACGTCGTTATAAGATAATCCCGATTGGACGAGTAACGATTCGATTCAGGAAAACTAATGCGCTACCAAAGATGATGAAGGATATGGGGGATAAGATGGTTGGTAGTGTGAGGAAAGTGGTCCAAGAAAATAGTAATATTATAGATAGATATTGGGGGCGGCTACAGACAAATTTATCGACACTCGATAATTCGAATTCCACTGTCGAATATTTGATCGATCGCACGTGAACTATTCGTGCTAACTTGAGACAAAATACTCTGAGGCAATTCATTCACAAGTATTAACGTTATTCACGTACCTACATACATATATCAAGGTTTTCAATAGAAATTAACTTTTCTTGATAATTTTTATTCAAAAGTATAATTTCACAATAACATTTCGTTTTAGCTGTGTGGGACCGGTTTAGTGATTCCAATCAGCCCCCCCTAGACAACGTGTCATTTAGGTCAAGAAAAGAAACACGAAAAGATAACTTAATGTATGGAAGTGACAGTTGCCAGTCACGTGACAACTGTCACTTTCATACATTGAATTAACTTTTCATGTTTCTTTTCTTGAGCTAAATGACACGTTGTCTAGGGGCGCTGTTCTATTATTGATTTCGAGTATCCTGTAAGAGTCTGGTGATCGAAAATACAACAGGCAACAATAACATCCTACGCAATTCGGCAATGAGGTTCACCAACCATTCTGAATTTAATGCCGTTTTAGGTTAGAAGAGACTGGTGTGTAGGTACACACCCACGGGTTGTAATTACTTTCACGAGGTAACGCACACTCGCAGACAACTCGCTGGTTACCCCACATTGTGGGATATGCCGTGATGGTAAGAATGAATGACATTTCATAAGTACATAAGTACAAAACGAGTTTATTTTTTACACCTTGCCAAGCCTTCTAAAAACAGAAATTTTGTGTCATTAAACATGGGTTGTTCTTCCTCCACCACCACCTTTATGGGGACTTATAACGGCCCCTTGCAAAACTCTGAAAAACACACAAAGAATATACGAAGATTCCGGGAATCTATAACCTTACAGACACTGCACTTAATGTGCCAAAGAGAGCTAATAATGTGGAAACAACTGGCTCACTGCTCACTGATAGTGAAGATAAGAGTGCATCGAAAGTCTTGAAAGCTCTAAAGTTGCTTTTCGTGGCTACAAAGTACGCATGTCTAAAGGATTAAACTTGGGTTCTCAAAAGTACAGGATAAACAACTTGACAAATGGGTGTAGATTTGCTAAATTAAAATGAAATGCCTCTTGCAGATTGTAGCAATTCAATTGATTTGTATAACACACAAGTTGAACGCATTATCGGTCCATAATAATTTTCTCGATTTAATCGATAAATTAATTTAATCGGCCTCGAATAATTCACAGGATTGGTGACTTAACAACAATGGTCTACTCGTTGTCTCTCTCTCCCTCTCTTTCCATCGTATATTAAGTTTCTGGTTTGAACACCGCCGACTTAAGAACAAAGTCAAATAATAAGGACGCTTGGAAGTGTGATGGCTTTTCTTTGACTACTTGGGAAAACAAATAAATCCTCCAGATTAATCATAAAGCTTCACATCCAAAGAAAAATATACCTTTTTTACCAATACAGAAATGTTTTCAATGGTAAAAAAATCTCAGATTTCGTCGAGTTTTTCTCTTCTTTTGGTTTTTCAGCTCAACTCGGAAATATCTACTAAATCAAAATAACGAAAACGGTCAAATTTATGATTTTCAGAAAAGCTTTAATTTTAATGAATTTAGAATATCTAATTCATTGTATGATCAAATTTTCTAACAATACTAAAAGTTATTATTGAACATCATTAAATATTCCCTCAGTTTATTAAGAGAGGACTTCATAAACATAAACACGTCCGTTTATAAAAAGACCGCAATCAAAGAAAAAAGAATAAAAAATGAACGCTTACTATGATGTGGAGAATTTAGTATTGGCCACAACCCACGCGTTTCTTCTTGAAAGGTTGACAATCTCTAAATGCATTTTTATGAAATATATTCTTAAACAAATATAAGATTCCCAGAGGACAAAAGTTTTCACAATACACCATACACACAAAAACATCGTCACGAAACTCATAGTATGTATTTTCTACGTGATACCTGTTGAGAAATTTTAAGTAAAATTGCATAACTAGCAAGATGAGCATGTATGAGATAGTGTATCAATGTTGATGAGCGGATGTCTGTGTAGAAGAATATAGAAGAATGCGGTGTTAGGTTCTCACTGCCTACCCCTTGAGGAAGATTTTCTATAGAGACACACACAATATTAATATGAAGTTATCAATCAATTTTCCCTTACAGAAGCTATTTTACTTCTGTTATATATTTTTATTGACAAACATTTTTTTTTAATATCTCAATAGAGACGAAGTTGGGATATTGTAGAAGAACCAGGAACTCGAGGCACCTGCAGGGCTTACGACCTGTCATCGGCTGTTTTACGTGATCACTTTATGCGCTTGCGCAACGTTCACCAATTATACCTCCTTATTGAGTTCCCTTATCGATGTAATTTTTGAAAGTTCTATAATATATTTGAATATTGTGTAACATTTTACTTGAAAATAGTGCATTGTTACTATTGCCATCTATGGAGTAACGGAGAAACCTTTTTGTAACGCCATCTATTGAGAAATTCATTTTTATTTGTAAACAATGAAAGCAACAGTCCTTATAAATGAGAAGACTGTGTCAGCCCTGAACTGCGCCAGAAATATTGTTTCATTTTTGGCTTGTTTACCTACTTGTACCAATGTGTATGTAAATCGAATATTCTTTTTTAATTGCATATACGCAAACATTGGATTTTTTTCCCTTTCGGGAGTCAAATGTTATTTTTATTAACAAACATTTTTTTCAACGTCTCAATAGAGACGAAGTTAGGATATTGTAGAAGAACCAGAT
The DNA here is from genome assembly GCA_963576475.1 of Molanna angustata. Classification (NCBI taxonomy): domain Eukaryota; kingdom Metazoa; phylum Arthropoda; class Insecta; order Trichoptera; family Molannidae; genus Molanna; species Molanna angustata. Next base: position 28,499,602 of record OY754973.1, on the reverse strand, counting down.
TCTGTTATAGGTATACACATTTTTCATACAAATATGAAATTTATTTCACATTGATATGGCAAACCATAGATTTTTTTTCTTTGATTTTTGACAATCCTTGAATGCATTTTTGATGAGTGTATTTTTTTGTGTCAAAATTTCAAACAGTATAAAAAACCTTGATTTTCCAAACCGTGAGAGCATTTTGAAAATTTGGATAGATTAAATCATAGAAAAGAAAATAACGGATATCTATGGAAAACTAATCAGGTCTAGGTCTACGCACTTTACACATATGATGTTAATATGAAGTCGATCGGACTTATAGTTTGGGCTGTAGAGAGGACACAAAAAGGATATTCCGTACGCCGAACGCCGAACGCCGTACGCCACACGCCGTACGCCATACGCCGTACGCCATACATACAAACACATCACGACGAAACTCACAGTGTGGACTCTCTACATGATACCCGTTGAGAATTTGATGTAAAAAAATATGCTTGAAAATTGTAAAATCATGACTCTACTATTCCATACTGTGGAAAGTAAAAAAATATCATTAGCTAGGGATGTTCATATACTTGTTTTTCCAGGCTTTTTGTGTATGTTTGAGTGTTTCACCATAAATATATATTCGAGTTTTTCACCATAAAGGTATATTCGAGTATGTCACCATAAAGGTTTATTCGAGTATTTCACCATAGAAACCAAATGTTATAATTTTTTTAGTAACGATGACTAGATTGTGCATTGTTTGCGAAATATCTGCAGAGATATATCTAATTTTTAAAAGTTTCAGCACTAGCGGCGATCAAATAAATAATATCGGTCCGTTTGTAATAAATATATTGCGAATTTCATACTCGATCACGCAAATACATACAAAATCCACCGATGTAATATCTCAACTAGACCGATAAAAAATTACGAATTCGCAACACAAAATAGCGATGTTAGATCAAAAAACACAGAATGACAACATAAAGGTTCGGAGATTGGAAAATCTACCGATTCAGAGGAAATGAAAAATCACACTATCTCATAAATCAACTTTTCCAAATAAACGTCAATACTACTGAGAAATACGTTTGAAAATAATTTACAGGAAGTTCCGTCAATATTCCGAAATGTTTAGCCGCCGTTTTTCATCAAAATTATTATATTTCGATTGAAGATGTATTAATATTTCTTTGTGATAGAATCATGCTGAAAACCAATCGCTGGGGGATTGTGCTCCTGAAACATAGGTGAACATGGTCCTATTGAGACGAAAAGCTCTTTTATATTTGAATACATTTATTTGTCAGTAAATTGTTATTTGAAACCTTTTTGTCTTAATAAATGTATTATTATTATTTGTTACATACATACATTCATACCATCACGCCATGTCCCTTGCGGGGTAGGCAGAGAGAACCGAACGCCACATTTTTCTATCCTGGCACGCATCTCTCGCCTCGTCCACATTCATGCATCGTCTCATACATTTTCGTCTATTGCTCACACTTCTAACATTTCCGTCTTTCAAAATTTCGTTCACATGGTCGTGCCATCCCTTTCTTGGGCGTCCCCTACCTCTCATTCCATTTATTTTCTTCGTCAGGCGCTCCTCATTCATTCTCCCTATGTGACCAAACCATCTCAATGAGTTCACTTTCATTCTAGTAATGACATCTTTCTTCATCTTACATTCTTTCCTTATGTCCTCATTTCTTACCCGGTCATACATCGTTCTATTACAAATCCTTTTTAATCTCATTTCAACTGCATTTATTCTACTTTCATGCGTCTTCTGCCATGTCCAATTTTCACTTGCATACTTCAAGGTTGTCACTACGACGGCGTTATGAATGGCAACTTTGACATCCTTTGATATGTTGCGATCATTCATAATTGGTCTTAGTGCTCAGTTCACTCTGTTTCCTGCCATAACTCTTCTTTCGATCTCTTTATCGAGTCGTCCGTTCCGTTATTATTTGTTGAATGTCATAAATTATGTAATTATTTAATGTACACAAGCGAGTTTATCCAATCGTTAAGCGAGTTTATTGCCAAAAGTTAATGTAAATATACAATACAATTTGTACTGAGGCAAAATGATGACAAAAAATAAAAAATATAATTTAAAAACAAAAAAAAGAAAAGAAAACAAAAGAAAAGTAAAAAAAGAAAAGAAAACAATATTTAGTATAAAAACAGTTCATAGCAATGACAGGAAAACCAAAGGATAAGGAGGGGAAGAAGAAATCAGGTATTATCAGATAGATATTTTTACTTCTATTATGTTTAATGAGACAGCCGACGCAATATTAAGATTGAGACTATTCCATAGCCTTTCTGATTGTACTTCAAATGAAGAGATAAAAATTCAGTACCATGAATTGGAATAGATAGTAAAGTACGTTCAGTAAATCGAAGAGGACTCTTGAAAGATACGTGAATTTATTATTGAGATACTGAAGAAAGTTTGGGTAAGAAAGGACATTGTATAACAATGACAAGAAAATGTAAAGAAAAGGTATAAAAATTGCCTTAATTTTTTTAGGTAATATATGTAACGAAGTTTTATGTTCCACTTTAATTGAAGACACTGATTATTAGTTTTCCAGGGATCATCTTAAATTTGTTTATCAATTATTGACTATGAATTTCCACAAGAAATTTCTACTGAGAAGTAAAATAACGTGAAATTGAATGACTAAAATATACCTTATTCAGTTTTGTACACTACTTTACACTCAAAATACACATAACATACTGTAAATGCTCTATGATCAAACCTATATGTATAAATGAACGTGTTTTCAACTATGTGTTTCTCATTTCCTACATCTTTTGATAGTACATATACGTGTTTTTTACATCTATAATGAATGCATTGTTTTGAAAAAATATATCTATTTGTCTCCAACACAAAACAACGGAACTCTTTAAACTTGGATATTTAATTATGAAAATACAAACAGTTCATTTGTTTTGTGTCCTTTCACTCCTACCCCGAGATGTTTTTGTATTGTTTACTGTGAATAATTTAAATATAACACCTACATATTATTAATTATGTGTCGTGAAATTGATGTTCCATTGTCGTGGTGTGTGTTTCCAACAAATAATTAATAACTCTTGTGAAGAAATAAAAAATTAATGAAAGATTAAAATGTTTGCTAAACGATACAAAGCATGCATGCAATGATGAGGCTGATCAGAGAGGAAAGTAGAACCGTATTATCTTCCAGCGCGGACGGAAACTTCGAGGTAACCCTCGCCACCAAAGCAACCATCTATCATCAGGGTCTAGTGGAGTGGAAGCCACCGGCGATCTACAAATCGTCTTGTGAGATTGACGTGGAGTATTTCCCATTCGACGAACAAACTTGCGTCCTTAAGTTCGGTAGTTGGACGTATGACGGCTTCAAGGTAAGACGAGGCGATATGAGACGTTGGAGAATGCTTAATGTCACCCTTAGTTTTGTTAACACAGGTGTCAAACTCTCATGCTGTAAATACAACCATCATCTCTCTATATATATTATATTCTGAACTGTAAATATTTTCCGTAACTCACTCGTATTTCCACTTCTGTTGGATTTTAGTCACATCATTGTTTCGACGGGTTGATCGTAATTCAAAATTAAAAAATATAATGAATTTGGACCAACAAAAATCATTTATATTTTTTTAAAAATTATATCAGATTTTTTTCGAAATATGTCATAAAAAAATTATTAATAAATACACAGTTCATCAAATACGTCAATAATTTGTAAGTATTAAAAAAATATTAAACTGAATCTAATATTATTATTTAACAGATTTTTAATTATCTCAATAGAGACGAAGTTGGAATATTTATTGTAGGAGAACCGGGAAATCAAGGCACCTACAGGGCTTACGACCTGTCATCGGCTGGTTTACGTGATCACATTATGCGCTTGCGCAACGTTCACCAATTATGCCTTTTTAATGAGATCCCTATCAATTCAATTTTGAAAGTTCTATATATTGTAATACTGAAATTCTTTTCGCTTGAAAATAAGGAATTTTTACTACAGCCATCTATGGGTGAAATTATGAACGACAATCTTATTATTTTTTATTTATTTTGTTGTAACGCCATCTATTGAGAGAATTGGTTTTTTGTAAATAATGAAAGCTACAATTCTCATATCTGAGGTGACAATGCATTTTTCGCATAGAAGTCACCCCTGAATTGCGCCAGACTTATAAGGTCATTTTTGTCTTATTTACCTACTTGTACCAATGTGTCAGTAATCGAATATTTTTATTATTTCATATGCGCAAACATTGGATTTTTTTCCCTGTCGGGTACCCGACAGGGAAATAATATCGGGTCAGAATATAATATCGGGTACCCGACAGGGAAAAAAATCCAATGTTTGCGCATATGCAATAATAAAAATATTCGATTACTCACACATTGGTACAAGTAGGTAAATAAGACAAAAATGACCTTATAAGTCTGGCGCAATTCAGGGGTGACTTCTATGCGAAAAATGCATTGTCACCTCAGATATGAGAATTGTAGCTTTCATTATTTACAAAAAACCAATTCTCTCAATAGATGGCGTTACAACAAAATAAATAAAAAATAATAAGATTGTCGTTCATAATTTCACCCATAGATGGCTGTAGTAAAAATTCCTTATTTTCAAGCGAAAAGAATTTCAGTATTACAATATATAGAACTTTCAAAATTGAATTGATAGGGATCTCATTAAAAAGGCATAATTGGTGAACGTTGCGCAAGCGCATAAAGTGATCACGTAAACCAGCCGATGACAGGTCGTAAGCCCTGTAGGTGCCTTGATTTCCCGGTTCTCCTACAATAAATATTCCAACTTCGTCTCTATTGAGATAATTAAAAATCTGTTAAAAAATATCTTTGACTCCCGACAGGGAAAAAAATCCAATGTTTGCGCATATGCAATAATAAAAATATTCGATTAATATTATTAGATTAAATACTTTAATGTAGTCAATATTTCCATAATTTGTATGTTTCTTTCATTTATACAAATTTATAGAAAATCGGCACTTTAAGGATATTATTAAATTGTTAGTAATTTCAATTATATTCGAGAATTTTTAGGTTTCCATACACTTAAACAAGTCGTAAGGTATCTGTAAATTTATTAAAAACCTACCTATTTTAATTATATAATAAAATTCTGTATTTCTTTTTAGTCTATGGTATCGATGGTAGGATCAAAAAGTTATTGTTGGTGTCAACCTTTATTCGATTTAAAAATAACCACATATATATGTGATATATTTACTTAATCAAAATATAATTCGAAAAATGTTGTCAGAAAACAAAGGTTTATATAATGTTATCAACAAAAAATTTATTTATTTATTTATTTATGTTAAAGTTGGACAAAAAACAGCGTTAAGACATAGTACAATACAATAGTAACATCAAGTATTAAGGCCTATTACATTTTGTCGTTATGATTGACATAAAATAATACAAGTTTGCAAAAAATAAAAAAATAAAATATGATCATAGGTTGGTATGTAGGTAAGAGCAACATTTCAAGTTAACAATGATTTAAAATATAATATTGAACTAAAAGGAAAAAAGAAAAAAGAGAATAAATGCCGTCAAGGTTTCCTATAATAGGTGGTTATTGATCTTATTTATTATTAATAAACAAAAAATGTTTATTTCGAAATAAAGTCTCTTTATAAATGAGATCAAAAAGGGCATTGTTTACTCTTTTTTATATTGGTTTTTATTGGACCATTACCATCTGAATTACGATCAGCTTGTTAAAAAAATGTTCGCACGGTAGATTGAAGGCTAAATTTATTTTCTTCGTATGTAAAGGCATTGATCTGTTAATTTTTTTTTACATTATTTAATTGAACTTTTCAGATGATTCATATTTGATTGAACTTTTCAGATATATTTGAACACACCTCACGATGAAACGGATCAGTGTTTTTATTTATTTGGTATTGGTTGTTGACTTTAGCTTGTGTTATTTTTCTCGCTTTGTGTTTTGTGCCATTGACATAATATTTTTCAGGATTAATTTATATATTAAATAAAATTAACACTGTACAAAGATACACACGAATAAGTATTTTGTAAATATTAGACATTATTTATTATATAAGGGACAATACATATTTCAAAACCAACTTCATTCATAGCATTAAAATATCGTTTCTACTGATATTCATTTTGATTAATATGAATTCCATCAAACTTGATTGATAATTTTACGCATTTTTATTCCTCTTTTAACAGGCCAATTGTTTTTCCTTATAAGGGTCTTTCGATTGATCAAATAAAAAAGCATTCAAATTCCTATTCTTACTGTTTATTTAATACAAAATTAAGTTCCCTACGAGTCTGGAGCTTCCTAAGAGCCTAGGGACTAAAGGAGACATAAAAAATAAACATCCAAATTTTTAATCGAATTTCTCAAATATGTTTAAAAAAATTCTATCAGTATTTACAACATTTCTCTAGCGAATGTTTTTCACAGAATTTTAAAATTTAGCATAAATCCCCCATAAGAAAATAATATTAAAAATATCCTTCTTGCAAACTTCCGATAATTTAAATCACGTATATACCCTTTTTGACGCACGTGATAGTTACCCTTACTAACATGTAACTTCATAGTGCATTAGGCGGTTTTAATATAATATTATGTTTTCACTCACTAAATTTAGCGTCATATGCCCTTTTAAGGGGCCATATAAACCTAAACACCTCAATTGCAAATGAAATCCCTCAAATATGTTAAACAGTGTGTTTCTAGAAAAAATTTCACGAAAGTCTTTTCAACATTGTTCTAGTGAATGTTCGTGACACAATTTTAAAATTCAGCCTAAATTCCTATAAATAAATTATTAAAAATATCCTTTTTTTACAGCACTTTTGTTAAATTACTCCATAACCACGTGTCGTAGAGAAATAAATCTTTTATATGCTTAAAGGGTGCATAAAATAAAAGTGAATGACCGATAAAGTTTTTTCATTTCAACTAAATCTGTTCAACTAATTTAAGATTTGTTCTTAAAATACAAAAAATCAACAAATTTGGGGTTTCCGATATTTTAAATCACGTATAAACCTTCACGTATAAACCTTCACGTATTTACCCTTACTAACGCGTAACTTCATAGTGAATTGGGCGGTTTTAATATATCATGTTTTTAGTCACTAAGTTTGGCGTTATATTTTCTCTTAAGGGGACACTGTAGGGGCAACACAACAGACAGAGAGAGGCCACAGGATCAACATACAATATTAAATGAATTTTGGTACCTACCTCAAATACTAAATACTATTCCGCCTCATTGAGTTTGTAATTTTTCAATTTTAATCTATACATCAGGAAAGTTTCTTAAGTGAGTGTACAAACTAAAACTTGGTGCAAGAAAATTACAAATTTAGTGTAGAAATAGTTGGTGTGTCTGAGAATGTGAAAACTTTTCAACAACACACAGCAACTTGTATAATAAATTAACAACCCAGCAATATTATCTTCCGGTTAAGCGTTGTCTTCTAAACTAGTAACGGGGATTGTTTTTCTTCAACTTAATCTTAAACAAAAAAATCTACTCTACCCTACTTTTCTAATAATTCAGTTTCTTTGCGAAATTTTAAATTTATAAAAAACACAATAATATACCCATTCTTTCAATTCAAGATAACTCAATTTTGTTTTTCAGACATGAGATAGTTGTAACTCAATAAAAAATATTATAATGGCATATTTTTTTTTTATATATTCTCGTTCCCCACACGGTTTCGCGAAATAGTCTTGGTATTTTTACGATAATTTTTTTTTCAGTTTCAAATAATGCTCTACCATGATACAATATATTTTGTTGTGAACATGAAGAATCCACTGTTAAAATACAATGTAATATTAATGAAATTTTACTTTTGCTTTCTAGTAAAATAAAATTGTCTACGGTAGTATAATTTAGAAATAAATCCATTTAGAAAATTTTTTTAAATTTGAATATAAACGTTCTATTTGAAGGTAACTGTAAACTGATAATGGCTTGAAATCCCAAGATTAAAATTGTACATATTATGAAATCGTTTCGTCAATGGATAATTATTTTACAAAAACACCAAATGTCTTGATTCAAGATAACTAAATTGAGTGTCCCGCAAACTGAATGTTTACAATTTACAATGTTTGGTTTTCATTCATTAACTAAAAACTCACATTTTAAAGTCAATGGTATGTCGAACAGTAAAAAAAACCTTTCAACAAAGAAGGATAATTATGTAGTGTAGATGTCCTTTTCTATGCTTTTAGGCAAAAGACTAAATTCGCTGAGTAATAAAGGCTGTAGAAAGCAAACCCGAGGGAATCACTGAGTACCAGTGATAGCCATAAAATAGTGAAGATTCTTGGAGTTAAACTTGGAGTGAAATAAAGTCTAATATTGTCAGCTTCTTTTAATACTTCAGAAAAATGTTATATACAAAGACCATAATAAATAGCCTTACTCTTTAAAAAAAATATTTTTAAAATTTAGGTTCATCGATTATTATAAAATATATTTTAATTTAATTTAGTTATTTTTTAATATTTTTATACGAGTAATTTCCTCATAGTTATTTATAACAATTAATTCATCAAATAAATTATTGATATATGATAAATGATTTCGTATTGTCATTTGATTTAATAACTCATTATTTAAAGAAAAAATAAAACAGAATCACAGTTGACATAATAGAAATAGTAAAATTTAGTAAAAAAAATCGTTTCACAAAACAAAGTGTACCTGCAAAAACCTCAGTCTTTTAAAATAAATTAAATAATATTCATGAAACGATTTGTTAACAAAAAAACACATAACAACAATAACTTTTGTATTTATCACGAAAATTAATATAAAATAAGTAACAACAAAAAATATTTCTAGACACACTGTATACTTTTTCCTTGTACTTAGGTTATTATAAATTACTCAGGAGAATTCTGAATAAAAATGCAATTGAATTGAACACTTTGTGTTATGAATATGCCTTCAGAGATACTGCGGTGAATTAAATGAAATTTTACAAACAATTTTCTCGTTAATCTGGGAAAATCCGAAGCACGTGAATTATGTTTGATGTTGGTTTTGAAATAACATGTAAATATACCACACACACAAAGTTCAAAGGTACTCTTCCTTCCCTCAAACCCGAACCACCAAAAGCTTGGTTGTTTTCACTAATCAAAGTATGCGAAAGGGACGAATCAATACCTACATAATGTATGTATATAAATCTCCCCCCTTGAAAACTTGATCGATTGATTGATAAAGTATGTACATATTATTTCGTGCGGGGTCTGGTCCGGTCCCAAAGACAGACGGAGGCGCGGAAAACGATGAAATTGTCTTACGGCTACAACAGCAACATCCAAAATTGTTGTGTGTCTTCTTGCAGCGCGGACGGAAACTATGAAGTGACCCTGATGACGAAGGCAACCGTCTACTACACCGGGATGGTGGTTTGGCAACCGCCGGCCGTCTATAAGTCATCCTGCTCGATTGACGTTGAATTCTTTCCGTACGACGTCCAAACCTGCGTGTTGAAGCTTGGCAGCTGGACATACGATGGCTTCAAGGTGACATGGAGAATGAAGAATAACCAATAATGCAACCGCTTGCCGCTCGACATACTTAATATCGAGCTACAAATATCTCATTAACATATGTAACCATTTTAAATTCTGTGACTGTTTGTTTATGATACGTGTACTTTATTTTATTTATTTTATTTTGTTTTTTTTTTTTAATTTTTGACTGACGATCGATGGTTGTTCTCATTGTATTTCATTAATGTTTTTTTTGTCTGTTGTATTGACCGAAAATAATGTTGAAATCACACATCGAAAATCGAGAGAATGATATATTGACTACACACTTGATCTCACAATATTTGTCGCAATCAAAATAATTTTTATAAATCGTGAATCCCTTGAAATAATTCATCACTTTTCACAGAAATAATTATTTTGTAATGTCAAAAAAAACTTAATCGTGTTTACTTTTGATGAAAATAAGCCATATAAGAAAATTCGGAGATTTAGGTATGTCATATGCTGGTTTGTGTGGCTAATCGTTCCCCAATGAGTCTTTCTGTTATTCTGTACTAGGGGGGGGGGAGACTACTGTCAACGTACCTATTTTTCAATTTGATATACCATCATTATTTCTTATCAAATCGTTTTGAAAAAAATAATTTAGATAGTTTGGGTATTAATAAATAAAAATATATCTTTACTTTTTGATAATGTTCTGTATAAATTCATGTAGAAAAATAATGGCATACCCCGATTTTCAACGTTTATCTTATATATTTAATAAAATATAAGGCGTAGTTTAACATTTTTTTTTTAAATTAAAAATGACAAAAATATCTAGAAAATATGATGTGACGTTGTATTAATGCTTCAGGTTTAGTAAATAAACCTAAAAAAACATTAATTTTCCAATCAGCGCCATTGCGAAATAAAAGTTTTTTTGGTTTATTTACTTAACCTGATGAATTAATACAACGTTACATCGTATTTTTCCAGATATTTTTATCTTCTTTAATTTATAAAAAAATATATTGCTCTATACCTCATAGTTTATTCGAAATTTAAGAGAAATGTCAAAAATCGGGGTATGCTTATTATTTTCCAACAAGAATATATACAGAACATAATTAAAAAGTTAAGGCATATTTTTCTTTATTAATATCCAAACTAACTAGGTTATTTTTTTCAAAATGATTCGTTTTGTAGTAATGATGCAAATTCAAACTGAGAAAATAGGTACGTTGGCAGCAGTCACCCTCTTAAATATATATTTGTATTTTTCTTTGAATAAAATAATAACTCACGAAGAGAGACTTTAATCTCCTATTATGAATGTCTCGATGCATTTTAGTTCATAGTGGAAGATTTTCATAAGAGTTGTGACTAGACTTGCATTAAAAAATAACAATGACTTCATAAGTCCGCTTTCAGTTGTTATTTAATGGAAGTTTCATTTAAGAAGTTATAGTAAGCTAAATAGCAAATTTTGAAAATCTCTTCCCCAGTACCCTCAATGGATACGTTTTTGAAATAATGAATAGTTTATTTTAACATATGAGGCCAATGAAGAAGATTTTTACTTTACTCGAAAGAACATATGAAAATCCGCCGTGGCACAGTTGGTAAGCCGTTCGGTTTCTGTGCGGGCGTCCTGGGTTCGATTCCCAGCAGAGGAGAAATTTATTTAAATTTATTTCTCACGCAAATATTGCTTCTCTGGGCTGGAAACACTGGTTAGTTGGAAGAAATTGCCATTAGGCAATAAACTCGCCACTTGCGCAGGGTGCAAGGAAGTGTTCATCATCATCATCATCATCATCAAAATCTACCAGCTGAGTTTTTAACTATTTCAATATTTCAATTACTATTCTTGTTATTTAAACAAAACCTCTAAATTTTACCATTTTTCACGAAAAATATGTAGGTATATCACATATTTGGTGATATATTTCTACATTTTATCGTGTTTCATACATTAGAAGGCAATTTAGTGTGCAAATTTGTGTAGGTACATCCGTTTGCCTAAGATATACAAGAGCCTTAATTCCAATCGATCATTGTGCGCTTGGTTGGAAAAAAATAATTTCAGCAATAACAATAATCCACCATTTATTTACATTCTTGCAAGGAAAAAATCATACAGTTTTAATTTTTGTGTCGATGTGCTTTGCACAAAAACGTCATTAATTGGTCATGACAAATTTTATAAGTTGAAATATATTTTTTTATTAAATTAATACTAAATATGTATGTAAATTTGACAAAGACCTATGTATACACATATTACGTAAAGCATCTGACTAAGGTCATCTGACTTAGATGGGTCGGTGGCAGTGCGGTTAGCGTCCTGCGTTCACCTATAATAAAAAAAAAATAAATAAAACAAATAAATGGTCGAATCAGAACGGATTGTTTTTATTTGTTTTTTTTTTTTTAATTATTTTTTTTTTGCGAATCATACATAATATTGTGTCGTGTATTTCAGCATTATTTTTGGTGGTTCCTCTTACAACTTTCATACTGAAGATGGTGTAACGGACCATTATATTAACTATATATTGCGTGATTTATATGCCTTGTAAAATTATTATATTATTATTATTGTGTTTGTTCTTAGACACGTGTACATTGGTTGAGGAACGTTTAAGCAGAATGTTATGTTAAACATAGATAATCATTGACATATTATTACATATTATATTCAGTAGTGAAGCTTCTATACCACTGGGAAAGGTATAAAATGGCGTCAGTAAATTAAAATAATGCACCCTAGCTAATGATTAAAACAATTAAAATATTAATTCCTTTTAATCAATTAATTTAATTTTAATTAACATTGATAACACTGGATTGACACTCAGACCCTATTTGCGTGACTTTTAACCATTTTTTTTTTAAATTTCTGTATATAATTACGTGAAGCGCGAAAAAATAAATAAAAAACGGTACTTTTCTAAATCAACTGAGCAACTAATCCAGTAATTCAGTGAATTTTATAGTGAATTGTTTCATAATTGCATCTCTTGGCAAAACATTTTTCTTTAATAACAATTGTATATTTTTTTTTATTTTAAAATAAACTGAAGATTGCTTTGTAGGTTTATATTTATTTTACGATTATTCTTTCACATACAAAATTAATTTAAAATTAAATTGCAATATATATTTTTTCGCAATTCTCAGATTACATGTTAGTAAAATTACTCTGTTTAGTTAAAGATATTTTAAATTTAAATAAAATACAATATTTATTTAAATTAATATCAAATTATATTTTCTTTGAAGTATGTACCTATTATAAATAAAAATTACATCTTTATTTATTTTTTTATATCTTCAATGATTTATACTCCTTAATTTCACATACTATCTCATAAATTGTTGTTTAAATAATACTTATTATTAATAGCAATCTGTCAGTTAGCTAGTGAATTTTTATTTTTTATTATAAATGCGTAGAAAATTTTATGTTATTTTAATGGAAATGAATATTAATTGCACGTTTAAAAATAATATGCATGTAAATAAATAGTCTTAACTGGTCGTTATTTTGTAGAAATAATCAATATACAATTCATCAATAATATATTACAAAGATAACTCTATCCAAATAGCAACATTAAACTTAAAAATAGTAGCATGATTTGATTGTACACAATGGTGCGTATGTAGTTGTAGAATACAATTCTATAACACTAAAGTAACACAAGAGTAAAATTCTATAACATTAATATTAGAATTCAATCACGCATAATAATAAACTAGATTCTTTAATCACTGGTATTTAAAAAGACACCTTATTATCAATATCAGTTATGTCGATTCGAAAAATTACGCGTAAGTTGTCCGGGCATAGTTTGAGTATTGACTTTGTGGCCTTGTTTTGCAAATAACTTCTGAAGAAATAATTAATTTAACTCAAAGTTTATAAAAAAAATGAATATTTCATTTTAAAAGTCACTAAACATGATTATTCAATTTGATGCAACGTTTATAGTGGTTTTAACGCATTTATTATAGAACTCAATATGTTCACTAATTGAGTGAAGATTTTTAAGATTGTCGTTACATTTGATATATGTTAATGTCTAAAAAAAGATAACATGTGCAATTAAATTAAGATAATCTTAGATGACGGGCGTAAATAATGTTAAAATCAGATGTCAAAAAATGAAAGTACGGCTTTCATACCCCCGTTTTATTCAGCATACACAAATTATAAAATATTTTACATATTCACGTTTTTCATAAATATTTAAATAGGTACGTGTCTTGTGAAATATTTTTTTACACTCCCCGATGTTGTTTAAGAAACGTGTTTCTACATTATGAAAGTTTCGTTTTATTCATTTCTGTTCACAATACATGAAAATATACAGAATTTCAAAAAAGCAAAGCATTTTTAAAAAAAATCTTTTATTGTCAACTCTACAATCACGTGACGGTTACGTCGAAACAATCAAGTAGCCAACATAATACTCGACTCAGCGTAACTTACTCAAACAATTTGAAAATTAAAACAATGAATCTAATTAATTTTTTAAAATTACGCACTTAAACGCGTTCATTTTTCGACGCATACAGATTCTATAACTTCAAACTCTCCGCTTTCTAATAACTCAATCCCTATCATGATTTTTCGTGGATATTGCAGAGTGTTGGCGGCTTTCAAAATAACAATTGGTAATTGAAAATGATAATTGAAACAGCTTTCGTTAAACAACACAGCAAAGGGAGGTTGTTTAGAGTTATATAAAAACTACAGCGTTTTGTAAAAACAACATTTTAAATTAAATTGAGTTAATTCAACAACGTTTATATAAAAATTAATTAAAGTGGCATGTACTTTATTTGGTTTTATGTTTTATTTTATACGCGAGGGAATGGCAAAGGTTTTATCATAATTGCAATGTTAGTTTTAATAATAAATATGAACATGCATTTTTTTTTTCGTTTCATCAAAGCTCTAGGTTTGTCATTATTAAACTACGTCACAATTATTTTGGATATTAAAGTAACCAAATATCGAGAAAGATCAAACGATAACCGTATAATCTTTTTTTTATATAAATAAAATATGAAAATTGACCTGAAAGATATGAAAATTTTCATAAAAAATAAAATAATGCTATTTTTTCTTTCTGGAGCATTAAAATATATTTCATGCAAAAATTTCCATTGGTTACTTTAATATAAAAACAAAATTTTTGCTTTTTTTGTTGTTCTTTTCAGAACGTAGAAATCATAGGATTTTTTTTTTTGTTTAATTACTCATTTTTGATTAAAAAAAACACCTAAATCCATCAATAAATCTTATAGTAGCTTTGCATTTTTAAACATAATTATATAATATACCTATATATTAACCTAACTTTTATTGGGCGTAAAATACAAATGGAGATTTGTTTCAAATACAGAAAATTTATATGCAATCAGAGGTTAACGCAGTAGATAATTTAACATTTTCATAACTAATAAATACAAGTACTCAATAAACATTAGTTCTATCAAATTTGCTTTCAGAGTGTACTGCTATAGGAGATTTTGAATATTTATTTTTATCATTTTAAAATAAAGTATTTCAGATATTTTTAAAGTAAAGTCATTATGACAATTATAGCCAAAACTATAGATTATTTGATAAAACTTGAGCTGGAGATGAATTTCTAAAATTTTCGTTTAAAATTAAAACAGCCAAGAAAAAGATTCCTTAAAAAGTGGTTTATAGCTAGTTATACAGTTCAAATATGAACACTACCTTATTATTCATATTTGAATATTGCCAAAATTGTGTTTTATAATGTAATAAATTGTAATTATATGCTTTAAGTTGTCTCCTTGCGTATTCGCTGGTAAAAACAAAATATTAATAAATAAATAAAATATATATATTTCCACAATCTAACACAAACAATTATTAAACGCACATTCTTATACCTTTTCCAAATTAAGCGACAAAATATCTTAGATTAACGAATCATCATACGAACATTACTTAATAATATATTATAATAGAGCTTGCATAGTTTTACAAATAATAATTCTTACATAGAATACATGTCTCGATGCTTATCTAGATGATATTATATAGTTTTAACGTCAATGTGCCTTTGTGTGTTTGTTCAAAGTAAAAAATACAATTAGTATTATGCCTTTTTAATCTGCATTCATAATGGGGTATTTTCACAACTATTTAAAATAAAAACTCCGAAAGTTAAAGGAAAATGGTGGTTTCAATTATAATTTTGCTACACAAAAAAATATAATGATGTCTGAATTAACTTGTGATATTTCTCGTTGCTTGGATTTGTTACACATATCATTACATGAACACATAAAATATGTAATTAATGTTTTAACTAAATATCTAGATTTTTATACATTAAATTATCCTCTTAAGAGTGTGCATCTTATTAATTATCACATGTAAAAAGTTATAAATATTGAAGTCTGTCAGTCAGTCAAATCAAAGATTTTCATTTTTATTTGCATTTTCTTTTCATACAATCTTACCACCTTTTCAATCAAGTGTACACCGCGTGAAAAAACTCCATTGTCGCAGACAAATAAATGAGAAAAAAATCACATTTCGTCACAGCACACAAGCTTAAATATGAATATCATTTTTAACAATAATATCACTTCAAATTTCACAAACAGTTTCAAAATCAACTCCAGTCGATGAAAGTACATTATACTATTAATTTTATTGATACATTTAAAAAAATATGAACTTAGAATCTTGTTTGTATGTTTATTTCTAACTCAATCAAGTACAAGACAATATTTTGAATTTTTGGCCCCGGATTTTATTTAAATTTATTTTACATGTGTTTTTTTTTTGGTGTGGCACGCATGATTACAATAAGTGTTGTGTCAAAAACAACTGCATGTTAAACAAAATTGATTTATTTGTTGTTTAAATAATATTATTTTGTTTTAATTACCCGTGTGATTGTTTTTTTTGTGTTTTACGTATTACATATTAAGATAACGCTTGTTTAATTAATTGGTGTTATTGTGTGTTATGCTTTTTAAAATTAATTTGTGAACTTAAGTTCTAAAAAATATCCAATGTATGGGCATGGCTTATTATGATTTTTAAACCTATGTGGGTACCTAAAAACATATAAATTAAATAAATTACAAATAAAACATTTTCTGAGTATTTTTTGCAATTCGCTTCTGCTTCGAATCAATCAAAATGAATAGGAAAACAGTGGCATAGTAAATCTTAAATAATTAGATTTGATTTATCACAAAAAAACGGAATATACTCGTACCTAAACCGTAAGCTAACAAACATACTTCTAATCTAGGAAATTAAAATATTTAAGGAGTTACTATTACATGCAATTTATCAAATCATCAATTTATCAAACTTAAAGATTTGTAAAACCGTACTACATCTCAACAGATATTTTTTTTATCTCTTATTAATCTTATATTTCTCGTTTAGGAACTTCATTCTAAAAGAAACCATGAAACTGTGTATCGATATGTGAACATTATATGTACACTAAACTATGACTAGAATAAAACAATTTCTATTTTACAATGGAGTTTAACCAAGAAATCTCCGTCGACAAACTTAATGAAAATTTAAAATAAGCCTTTAGTAAAATATTCTATAGTTAACCTCAATTTTAAATTATTAAAATATACGTGAATTTCAAATGCAACATACAAAAAAGAATCAAAAAATATTCTTGTTAAATAATTCCAGTGTAACTTTTATAAAATATTCAGTCATTTTTCACATAAAACAATTACATTGATTACGACATAGGCACATGTAAATTTACAGAACAAAATATTCAAAAATATATATTTAAAAGAAAATGTGGCATTCCAACAAGTTAATTTTCATAATGACATCATTGAAATATTTTCCATAGCGAAAAAAAACTGCTTGAAATCGTTTCTTTCGATAACCTTACATACACTAGTCTAAGAGCGAAAATTATAACTTTCTATTAAATGAAGTAATTTATGCACATTTAGGACAAAAGAATATCAAAATTAATAATAATATAATAACATAACAAAATGTTTGGTGTTAAAATTAATTTTTCCTTTTTTCCCGTTTCTCGCAGAATATTAACTCGAAAGGAAGGCAAAGCGAGACTCGACAATGTTATGAAATTTAATGGAGGAACGTTCAAAACTGTGAAGAAAACATATTGAAACAAGTGAAAACTTCAACGCCGGAATATCTTAAATTGCATTTGTCATCAAATTAAGGGTTAATACCGCTGGCTTCTGAGTAGAGCATATCGGGTTCGATTCCCAATAGTCATTTTTTTCATTTGTATAAAATTATTATTAAAAATAAATTATTGTTAATCATCCATCCCATTGTATTTAGAAGACAATTAAATGACTTCACCAAAAGAGTAAAAAATATGAGTTATTTTTAAAATACACCGTTTGATAGTCTACTAAAAAAGTAAGCTGAATTGATGTGAGTGTAAGGCATACTTGATATAAAACCCCTAAAAGATATTCATTTACTATATTTCTCAGTGTTTTTTAAAGGACAACGAAGGTATTTAAATAAAAACATCTAGGACACCAAGAACCATTTTATGGACATCCCAGTTAAATAAATGTATTAAAATAACCAATTAATAATGTTTTCTCTTATACATTTTTGGTATAGTTTGGCATATTTTAATAGTGTTTTGTGTTTTCAGATTATGAATGATTTTGATACCTATATATTGCTATTTTCAACACTATCTCTTATTATGTGTTATGTATACATTATATATCATATATTTTCATATTTACACAATGTATTATATAAAACTTACCTATGTTGAAACTAATTTTTGCCATTTATTTCAAACATATACTACACTTTTATTTTGAACAATTATCCTTAGTTGTATTCAATGTTGTGTATTTTTTTATATCGGTAGTATTTTTACAAAAAGCATGTTTTTCTTTGTTTTTGCATGTATCATTGTGTGAGTTGAAAAACGTCTTCAATTAGGTATAGTACTAGAAGTATTAGATAGCCTAAGATTATATATTTAGAAAAAAATCTGTGTAATCGTATTATTTAAAATAAAAATCTCTATAAGCATGAATCATTGTTCTTTTTTTAACTTCAACTTAAACTATGAATATATTTTTTATGAATAATCCATCCAAAAATATTTAAACAATTTTAAAAACATTCCAAAAAATATCTAAAAATGACGATATGGAAAGATCCAAAAATCATTTATGTAGATTTTTCTAATCCTTTCAATAAAAAATGTTGTTTTTTGTGGAAAAAATGGTAAGAATTTTTCAGACGCAATTGATATTTTTCAATAAACTGAAGGAAAGAATCAATTATTCTTTTCTTACTTCAAAGCAGATTTTTTTTAATAAATTTATTTTTGGATCCGTTCTGTAAAAATGTATTTGGTTGAACTATTACAATTTTGTGCAAAGCACATCCTTATAAAGAATAAATTGTTATCGATTGCTATACAATAACAAGAAAATTTTATGTTTCATAAAAACCAAAAGGTAATTATTTTAATTTATCTTTTTTATAAAATAGATTGATTTATTAAAAACTTGGTTATTTTATAAAAAAAATACACGAATGATACAATATATATGTTGCACAAATGCAAGGATGAATCAATTGATTTGAAAAAATATGGATCACTTTCAAATATTTAGGTATACTAACACATATTGTTTGATCACAATAATTGAAATGATTTAAAGTTTTATAGAGTTCTTTCACTCAATTATTTCCTCAGAAGCACAACATTTATTAGCTCAATATAATTTATAAAAGGTTCCAGGTATTTATTCAATATATTTGTCATAAAACATCTAATTTAAATTTAAAAATTCTTCCCTAATATAATTTCAATATATCTCAACATCAAATTTGAATTATTATTTACCGATTAATATTCATGGCAACATTGCTTTTAAAGTCACTGATTGGCTTTTAAGTTTCTTTTTAATGCAAATTATTTATTTGATGGCTTTGGAAAAAAGTCTACGATACGAAGAGTAGCCAACTGTATTAATAAAAAAAATGTATTTTTATTATAATTTGCAGTAGGATTGTTTAACAAAGAATCAATACTAATATACTTTGTGATAGCTGTAAAAAAAACCTTTTTAGGCTTTTTATTACAAATGATAGTTTTGTTAGATAAAAAATATCTTAAATATTTGAGTCATTTGAACCATATTACAATCAAATAATATTATGATAAAGCCTCTTACGACATCAAGACCAGTTTATTATTAGATACTGGTTGTATCTAACATATGAGATACGACTGTCGATGACGAAGTATATATTGTTAAAGAATACATACCAAACTTATACCTTAAAAAATAATATAAATACAAATTAAGTATATTTGATTTTTTTTCTATACAAACATGTATGTCAGGACAGAATAGTGAGGAATTTAGTCCTATTTTCCTACCCCAAATTAGTACATACATAGCTTGAAAATATACCGATCTCTGTATAGGTACCTACACCCATACGATAAATTTATAGAACTCCATAGTGATAATTATATCCATGCTATGGGTAATCACTAGGGTTTTGATTTCGCCGTTTGGACCAGACTTGGTCCCCTGGATTATCAAAATTACATTATTGGTATAAAGTATATAACAGCGGTCGCGAGTTCGAATCCTGCGTAGACCGATTTTGTTCACCTATAGCACAAGCATTTATGCTTAGTTTAGGGAATGTAGGAAGATGTATATGTACTTGTATAACAAGGACATATTCATTTTTTTATGACAATTCCAACAAAGTTTTGTGAAAACAAACATTTTAAAATAAACAGGCTGCACTAAAGTTTTTCAATTCTTATAAGTTATCAAAATTTTTGAAAATTGCCGTTGATAACCTTTTGAAAAACAATTATAATTCATACATTAGTTTGTTAATTCAGGAAATATCAGTAAGATTAGTATGTAAGTTCTTTAATAATATTGTATATTTACTGTAAATATAACAATTTTGTTTGTTTATAACAAAAAGGTGGATCTACGACATATGGACGAGCAAGCTGGAAGCAACGTAGTGGCTGTTGGTGTGGACCTATCAGAGTTCTACATGTCGGTGGAGTGGGACATCTTGGAAGTACCCGCAGTCAGGTAAAGCTATCTATTTTTAATTAAAAATATAATAATATCCATGCGACATTAAAACTGACTATCAAACATCATCGATAAACGATTGCTTTTTTTTCTTTATTTTAAATGAATTATGTTCTTGTTCAACAAGTACATATACATCTTCCTACATTCCCTAAATTAATAAATTCAATTAAATAAATCACAACTTTGTGTGCATTACCATTATATCGGGCTGTTCTTTTCTCGCGCAATCAGAATATACATTTAGACATAACCAAGTAGCAAAAATAATACGTCAAAATTTAGCTATTAAATATAAATTAATTGACGCGATAAACATAAAACCATATTATGAATATGATCCGATTTCATTTTTAGAAAATAATAATATTTCGATTTATTACGATAAAACAATATTAACTGACCGGTCAATTCAACATAACAGACCCGATTTAATAATACATGATAAAATTAAAAAAATAACATATATTTGCGACGTGGCTATTCCAAATTCTAGTAATATTATAAAAACTTTTGATGAAAAAATTAGAAAATACACCGCTTTAGGTAATGAGATTAAAAGACTTTGGCATTCTCGTAAAATAATAATATTACCGTTCATTATTTCAGCCACTGGCATTATTCCAAAATCGTTAATCCGTAATTTAGAAATTATAGATTTATCGAAAACTTTAATAATAAAAATGCAAAAAACGGTAATTATGAATACATGTAGAATCGTTAAAGATTTTTTAAACGTTAATATTCGGGAATCAATAGGGTTGTTAGGTAGTATAGAGACCTCCTCAGAGCCTAATCCTTTGATATGTTAAGTATCTGGATGGGTGAACTATTCCCAATTGAAAGCTTGATGATGCGTTTGTTGCATTTTATTTTGCTCTTTTAAATAATTTACAATTTACGCATTGATCTGCTAATTCTTTTGAGGAAGTGTATAATGGTAGTAATAATAATTGAGTGTTATTATTTGTAGTGCTTAATTGTTATTAATATCATTAGTAAATCGGCCAGCGCCGTAATAAAAAAAATTATAAATTTCTTCGATTGAATAAAAATTCATCTACATGTTACGGGAACAAAGTTCCCTTTCTGAGGAAGATACAAAGTATACTTAACTTAATGTACAATTTATACTTAAAGTAAACATAATGGGTGGAGTGTTGGTTAGGTATTATTATTTTGTAAGTGGGGGATGCAATGAGTTATTGGTTAAGTACGTTTTGTATTGGGAAAATGTTTAATATAGGGCTATAAGGATATTTTGTATGGTTATTTATTATACTGTTAGAACCAGCAGGGCTACTCATGAAGTTGATTAAGATTTTAGAAATCTTTGAGCTTCAAATTGATTAAATATTTGTACTATTTGTTTATACAAAAATTTATGACGATTTCACACTAAACGTTGATATTAACAAAATGTTATGATTAAATGTAGAGAAAGATTAAAATTAAATTATGATCGAGTACTGATTTATACATTTTTAAGATTAAGGCAAGTTAAGCATGTATTAAGAATGTGACATGCGTAGCCCCCCCCCAGGAACTTAAGACACCTACAGGGCTCACGACCTGTCATCGGCTGGTTTACGTGATCACTTTATGCGCTTGCATAACGTTCGAGGTAACTATGCCTTCCTATTGAGTTTCCAATCATTCCAATTTTTGTATGTTCTAAATATTTTAATTATGAAAATCTGTACGTTTTTAAATAATCTGAAAAAACACCATCGCTATCGATAAAGTAACGAAGAAACCTTTTTGTTTCGCCATCTATTGAGAAATCGGTTTGTAATCAATGAAAGCAACAGTCCTTATACATGAGGTGATATTTCTTTCGCACAGATGTGACCCCTGAACCGCGTTAGAATTATAAGTTAATTTTGCAAAATATTTATTTATACAAAATCCAAAGACCACAAACTCACTCGAAGTAGGTAATCCAACCAAAAATATATATATTAGATTCTACGTATATTGTTTATTGGTCGATAGCTATTTCGCCTTGTTAGGGCATCTTCAAGACGTGGGGTTTCTGTTGGGTTATATAGGTGGAGTGTTGAGCTTACAGTTTTTTTGATAGGTCAGTATCTGCAAACAGAGTATTAAACAATGGTAGAAGGTGGAGACTATTTTTTTTTAACATGTCCACGTAGGGGACACCAGCTATTAGAATTTGGGTCCATTTTACTCTTCCGGAGAAGCGCACTACGTAGCGTTGGGAGGGGTTTGCTATCTAGAAAAGAGTTTATTAATTCGGATTTTAAAAATACCCGGGTTGTACGAAGGTGAAAACACAGAATTCGGAAGATCGTTCCACAGTCGGGCTGCTGTATTAATAAAGGAGTTCGAGAAACGACTTGTTCGTTATATGTTGAAGGTTCACTGTGTATGGGTGCTGCGATTGAGTTAAGCGAGTGACTCTGTTACGAGTGGGTGGAGGAGGGACCAAAGATACAAGTTCTTCTGAGCAATTCTATAGTTGAACTTAACAATTGACTGACCAATCCATTGTTGCGGCTGCGTCCGGTGGTGAACAGGGCCAATGAGCTCTATAGCGTCGCCGGCGTGGAAGTGGATCGCGATCTCCCTCGATGACCAATCCATAAATGTGTTTATATGCAGGTAGTTATATTAGTTTATTGATATAGTTCTAAGAATTTTATTTTGGGTAATTCTCTAGATATAATATTTATTTATTTATATTGTTTGTGAATATTGCTATATGCTAGATATAATTTACACACTTATCACAAAGATTATAGCTATATAATATAGTCTTTGTGATAAGTTATCATAATATTCATAATACATAGCAATATTTCGGTCACAATAATTTATATAAATTATAATTTTCTCAGAAATATTTAGATTTCATAGTATGTATGTTATTTATATTATTGTTATTATTTTATGTTCATACCGATATAATGTTAACAACTTTAAATTTCAAATTGCGGGGATTTCCATTTAATTAGATGAATTCAACAACCCTTTATAATAGCAATAAATCATTTGTGTACTAAAGACAAATTCTATGTAACTTGTATCAGTGTGCATTATGCATGTAGGTATTAAAAAAAATATTTTATTAACTGAAAATAAAATAAAACGTAAGTATAATATTTTTGTTTCACCCGACGCCAATGGTCAAGATTTTAAAATACCTACACGAGCATCCAAAAATCCTATCTATAGTGATAAGTGTGGAAACAAAGGTTAAATATGACTAGTTGCATGTAACACATGAGATCCATCTGTCGATAGCGATAGTATGTATAGTTGAAGAATAAGAATCAAACTATAAACCCATAAATCCAAATTATTGAAAATTTTAACAAATGTTGGTATGTATGTCAAGATAGGACAGTATGGAGGTCAGTCCTGTTTTCCTACCCGGAATATGAAAACAGCATGATAGTTCTGTATGTATGTTTGGAGATTAAGTACCTATCAAACTATTAAGTCTTCTTACATATTGCGTATAGGCGACTGCCCTACAAATTGTATGAAGCAATTTCGTCACTACATTCAATTTTTATAAAAATTGTTAAAAAAACTTTGAGATGTGCTAATACCATGTTTATATTTTTTATAGAAAATTAAATTATCTAGTTGGGGTGTTTCGGCTTTTTTCGATAATTTAAAAAAAAATGAAAATATAGGCAGTTAAACTCATAAATTTATCATAAAAAAAATATTTTTCTGAATAAAAAATGATTGAGAAACCCTGGAATTGTTTTGAATAAACCTGATTTGAGAATTTGTATTTGTCTATATTTGTATCAATTTTCAGCGTTCTAGCTTTTATGGTTTCTGAGATATATGGAAAAATAAAGTAAAAATTCAAAAGTTGATAACCCCCGACTGAAACAAAAATTCAAAATTCTGAGTATAACAGTTTTGTAGGCCTATAACTTTGTATATATTCTGAAATTTCGGGCTCTGTAAATTGAGCGGATCAAAAGTTATAAGGGGGGACACACACACACACACAGACACACACACAGACACACACACAGACACACACACAGACACACGAAATGTTCTACTCTGAATTCTGAGTAAATCCGTGTATGGAACATATATGCTGCGAAGCCTCTAAGTTGGTGTTTTTTGACATCAAAGTTGGAAAAGCCGTGAAAATAGTAGACCTCTCCATACAATTCTCGCGTATTCTGGCTTGAAACATTGTCGATATGTTAAGAGAACAAAGTTCCCCTGAACAAATCGACAGTTGGAAAATGATAAAACGAAGGAACACTATGAGTGAATCGATTGGGTATAATTGACAGCGTCTCCTTAATTAATTATGTATTTATTGTTCCAATAATATGTATAAGTATTCATTTTTCCAAACAATTTGATCAAGAATCCTGCTGTGTTCTCCTTCCAATAGACCACTTTACACCTTTGTCAAAGAAAAATAAAATAATGGATCCTCAAACTAATTTTCCTTTTTTCGTACCATTTAGTTTCTTCCGGTCTGGTGAATGATCCATAATGTGGAATTATGGCCATAACTCAGTCTCTGACACGGCTTACTTCTTAATGGCTCCATAATAAAAGGACTTGAATGAAATTTAAATAGCCAGAGTGCCTCCACCGCCTCCATTAAAAGATGAGAGCGATCTCTTCCAAGACATGTTAAAAGAATTAAAACATTTGTTTTGAAATAGGTTTATTGCCGTAGACCCAACAGCTTTATGAGCTGTACATCTGATGGCCTATTTTTTGTCAAAAGATATTTTAAACAATTTAAATGACGATTATAATGTTTATGCTGATGGTGCTTTGTATATAAACTTTTCAATATTAAAGAAACAGATCGTTCTCAACCAAGAAACTATAGGTTGGTTGTAGGATATCAGTTTGATTGATTAAATATTATTTTACATACATAGTAGGTACAATAATTTATTTATTCATTATTCTTTATTAATATATTTATTTTATTTATAATTCGGCGCTGGTCGATTTAATAATGATATATATATATATAACAATTAAGCACAAAAAGTAATAACCCTTAATAATTATAACTACCATTATGCACTTCCTCAGAAGAATTAGCAGATCAATGTGCAAATTGTAAATTATTTAATAGAACAAATTAAAATGCAACAAACGCATCGTCAAGCTTTCAATGGGGAATAATTTTTTTTTATTTATTTATTAATTTCCATAATACAATACAAAATATAATATAAAATATAACATAACATGAAATATATAAATGGAATTTATTACCTCACTAGGCAAAGCCTGTTCTGAGGTAATACTAGGCAATAAGTAAGCAGAAATTTTAGCACAGTGAATTCTTAACATATACTTAGGCACAAAAAATATAAAAAGTACAAATAATAAAGTACAAAATATAAAAAAATATAAAAAAGTACATATAGAATACAATAGTAGGTACATGAAAAAATTTATCAGGTGTTTTTGTTAAGGTGAGGATGTGTTTGCGTGTGTGGATATGTGTAAAAGGGTGTAAGAAAAGATTTTGATTGTAAATTTTATTAAAATTATCTTAGGACAAACGTCAAGTCTCTCTATGACTCTTCCCTCCCTCTCCGAATCAACCATTCATTCATCCAATAATTTATTTAATTTATTTAATTAATATATTTATTTTATTTATGTTTCCATTCAATCTATTGATTAAATGAATGTACTTATTTAATACTTGATTTTCGTATTTATTTTATTTATTCATTTAACAGTATGTAATATTATAAAAAACAAATATACCAAACATTACTGCTTCACTAGACAGAGTATATTCGGAAGCAATTGTCTATGATGTTTGTATTTTTTTAACATTTTATAAAACAACATAGGTACCTGCGTCTATCCCAAGTAAAGATATTTCACAACATAAAAGGGATAGCCATAAGAAAATATATACTAACCATAACAATAAAAAAGATAACCAAAACTATATGTAGAAGAAAGACATAAGTCGAATTATTATTATTGGCGCATTTATTTCGTTTTAACAACTGTTTAAGTGTATAATATAATAACATTCTATAATTTTTTTTTTTTTTTTATTTTTTTTTTTTTTTAATAATTACTTACCTACCTAATAATAACTTTTTATGTGTATAATATAATAACGCTCTATAATAATTACCTACCTACTTTAATATAATAACTGTTTAAGTGTATAATATAATAACATTCTATAATAATTACCTACCTAATAATAACTTTTTATGTGTATAGTATAATAACGCTCTATAATAATTACCTACCTACTTTAATATAATAACTGTTTAAGTGTATAATATAATAACGTTCTATAATAATTACCTACCTACATACTTCAAAACAATAACTGTTTAAGTCTGTATCTTCAATTCATTTTCTGTTGTTAATCACTTTCCAAGATAATATAATATTTATTTACTATAAAATTTACATAGAAGGATTGCAAAACCGATATTTCATTTTTCCAGATTAAACGTGTCGTATTCTGAAACCATTGCAGCCGATTGTTTCAAAATTGAAATAAATCTTTGCCCCCAGTATTTCATTATTTTTATATTTTTATTATATTTTTTCCATATTATCCTATTATTTGAACGATGTTCATTCTCACATGAAACCTCTTTTCAATTTTCGTTCTTTCATATTCATGTTAAAAATAATATTTTTTACGCAGTCATCATCCAAAATACAGCAATTTAAATTTTTAAATGAGAATATTTCTCCGTTTTACATATGTTCACATATCAAAGAATTACGATTATTTTCTACATATATACATATACAATTCATCTACAGGTGTGTATGTGTGTTTGAGTGGGCCCCTGGATAGTTTACATGAAACAGTGGGAATAAAAAAATAGAAAAAAAACATGTCAAAAAATACGCACCTGGTATTGTGGAAACAGAATAACTATTGAGATAAGTAAAAAATTGTGAAAAAGGAATAATTGTATGTCACTGAACTCCTTAACGGCTTGTTTGATTTTGATGAAATACACGCCAACGCTCGAGTAGGATAATGTCTGTCGGGTCCGTTAATAATATACAATATCCAATGACTCAATTGATCTTAATGATAAAAAATCTGATATGAAGAATGACGATTTTTAATTAAAAATTGTTCCTTGTTCCAAAGTATTATTAAACGAGATGGTAGGCCAGATAATAAAGATAAGAAACAAGTGTGTTGACATGAGGCACCGACATAGAATAGTCCTTCCACTGTTTTCTATTATCATCGTTTTCGGGAGTCCCGTAAGAACCGGGTAATCGAAAATACTTCAAGCAAAATAACATCTAGCAAAGTTCAGCAATGAGGTTCACCACCCATTCTGAATGTTGCATTTTTAGGTGAGGTGAGACTAGCGTGTGGGCATACACGAATGTGTCGTGCATCTTTTTTTTTTAATAGTGAATTTGTACTTGTGCTTTAGTTGAACGAAATCGGTCGTGACACTGAATTACTAATCCAGCGCACTAACCCCTCTGCCACCACCCATCTATTTTTGTAAGGCAATAAACACCCGCACACTTGTCGCTGGTTACCCCACATTGTGGTATAAACCGTGATGTTATGAATGAATGTGTTGACAGGAAATAGAGTGAATGAAGTACTTATAACTTTACCTACATATCGACTTTAAAAATGCACGTTAGTCATGGAAACTGTAAAAAACATGTAAATAGAATGAATAAGAGTAGCTTTGAACATAAAAAAATGAGAGACGATAGTATAAAAACTATAACTTATTTATTCCTATTTCAACATCAATTATTATATAAAATAAAACATAACAAAATATTATCTCACTTACAAATTAAGTTATTAGTGAGTTCCTAATAGATACCTTTAAGAAAAACTTAATAAACTAATAATGATTTCAGAAAAAAAACGAGTGGGTTGTGGCCAACACTTAACTCTCCACACCATAGTAAGCGTATATATTTTTTTTCAAATATTGACAATTCTCAATATGCTTATGTTATATGAAATATTTTATTCATTCTAAATTTTACCACCAGGAATATAAATTTTCTAACGATAGTATATTTTTATGTTAAGATAGACAAACTATTAATGCAGTATGGTGAAGAATGCTTATGTTGTATGAAATATTTTAATAAAAGCAGATAAATTTTGTTTCAAAGAGCGTTTGAGCATTTTGACAATTTTGACACGTGATATCATATGAAGAAATTTTATGATATCTATGAAAAGCTAATCAGTTCTAAGTTCAAGCTATTAATATTCTTATATCAATATGAAATCAAAGAACTGAACATTGCAAAACATAAAAAAATTCTCTTGTTACATATAAGTTTCATACAAAAATCCATTAAATAAAATATAATTTTTGAAACCGTTGAATATTTTTCTTTTAACATTGACCAACTTTAAATACAATTTTATGAAGATTCTTGGTTTTGTATAAATATTTGAAACCAAATTAAAATATCTCTAATTTCCAGGTCGTTAGAGCATTTTTTCAGTTTTAATAGATGAAATCATAAAGAAACATTGAGAAAAAATGAACCGTTGTCTATTGAAAACTAATCAGCTCTAAGTTTATGGACTTATGATATCAATATGAAGTCAATCGGTCTTATAGTTTGGGCTGCAGAGAGGACACAAAAAAAAACAACGTAAATGATGAATTCATAGAGAAGAAATCAAAAGTTGTTTATGGAAAACTAATCAGCTCTAGGTCTTTGCACTTTACACATATGATGTTAATATGAAGTCGATCGGACTTATAATTTGGGCTGTAGAGAGGACACAAAAAAGATAAATGCTACGGCGTACGGCGAATACGCCATACACACAAACACATCACGACGAAACTCATAGTGTGCATTCTCTACATGATACCCATTGAGAAATTGATGTAAAAAAAATACGCTTAAATTTTGCGAAACCATGACTCTCCCCTAATCCATAGTGTGGAGAGTAAAAACTGGTTGAAAACCCGAGATCGAAGAAACTCCCATGTACTCACCCTCCTTTACCAAACTCTTAACAACCCCCTCACACCAATATGCCTCAAAGAGAAACTCGTCCGCCTTTCCTTACGCGGACTAAACCTACGTTCTTCCCAACACAACTGCACACTTCCAATACCAACACACAGATCATCCACTCACACCTACTCATTTGAAGTTCAAGCAGCTCGCTTATGGAATCAGTTTCTCAATACTGTTAGATGCCCCTTCGATATGCTTTTTTAAAAGATGGCTAAAAACACTCTTTGTTAAATTGAGTGACACCAATACTTCCTAAATGTAACTTCCTAAATTCCTCCCCTTCCTAAATTCCTCCCCACTTCCTAAATGTAACTAATTAATGTTTGTTTTCTTAGATTTGCCTAATATTTACAACGTAATTTTGTTGTAAAGTTTTTTATTGTTATCACCATATTCATGGTTGAGACTGCTGGTAGAAAATGCTCTAGGGCAAAAAGTCCGGCACATTACAATTTATGTAGCCGTAAAACTCATTTTTTTTGTTATTATGGAGTAACCGGAGAAAAAAAAACACTTCTCAAGTTGCTTAGTTATCATGTATGCAATTTATAGTGGTGATCCAACTGTCGATTCTTTTGAAGGAATCAAGCATTTTTTTATGATAAATGTATGCGTGTTTCCTTTGATAAGGCAATGCACACCGCACACCTGTTGCTGGTTACCCCACATTGTGGGATATGCCATGATGGTATGAATGACTGTTTTAACAAAGTTTGTAAATCTACATTCAAGGTTTGCTTAGATAAAATATAATATCTTTAACATTACTTCATACAATTTAAATGCTTTATAAATATTATTATTTATTTTAGATTTGGTATAGCAATAACATGAAAAAACACTTCTTAGGTTGCACTTTGCACAATAAATATCAAATACTTAAAAATAATTGATAGTGTAGAAATAGAAATAAAGTGTCGCATTTTTTGAGTTATCAACGAAAAAGAATGATACTTTTATTGTTTTAGCATGTGTTATTTGTTTCTATTTTATTGTTTTAGCATGTGTTATTTGTTTCTATTTTATTGTTTTAACATGTGTTATTTGTTTTTTTTTTTTTGTTTTAGCATGTGTTATTTGTTTCTATTTTATTATTTTAGCATGTGTTATTTGTTTCTATTTTATTGTTTTAGCATGTGTTATTTGTTTCTATTTTTTTGGTACACCAAATCCAACACTTAATAAAAATGTATTTACGCAACATTACCAAACAATTTGTATACGTATTTTGAGGCTGCCAGTTCAAAAGATAATTCTGTAATTCGTTTGTAAGTTTTCCTTGATATTTTCATCTTGAATATTAAAGTCTTGTTTAGCTGAAACTGAGATTAAAGTAGGTGTGTATAATTTCTATACATTGATTTCCTAAAATCGGAAAATGTTCGCTTGTTTGATCAAAAATATAGTACCTACAGCTAGTAGCTAAACGATAAACTTTTATATGTATTTTTTTTTAAATTTCAGGAATTCAAAGTACCAATCTTAACTAAGCTTTTGCTTGGATCTTTTTTGAAATATTCTAGCCTGAGAGGGTTATTATAACTGAACATGATTTTATATAACATCCATTGGCTTTGTATTGAGTAGGTATTTAGAACATTTCATATTGATTCGTCTCAATAGATGGCAACCACATAGACAAAACTATTTTCTAGCTCGATTATAGCTTCATTTCATTTTACATGTCATTTCCAGTATTGTAATTTGTACGCAATTTTGGAATAAGTAACTAATTTAGAACTATGACTGGTAAGTAGGTTTACGTTTAGCCATTGTGTTATCTTATTGATACCTTCAGTAGATATCTTATTCTCGTATACTTAGATGTATCCATGAATCGTAAGTGAAAATAAGAACAGTGTCATCGTCATAGCAAATAGCTTCTCTAAAAGCTCTGCAATGAGGCTGCCGTACGAATGTGCTGCGGCAATTCTTTCCAATATTTGGTTGATGTGTATGTATAACTCTACTCAATCAATACCTGGGGTGAAAGTTATCTTGTTTCATTTAACGTCGCAAAAACCCAAGCCTGTCTAATTTCTGCGAAGAGAAACCCCAATGAATTGCAAGTGTCTTTCAACGGAAGCACCCTACCTAACAGCAGCTCTATCGACCTGCTTGGAGTATCTATAACGAACCAATTACACTACAAGGGCTCCATCGAAGCTAAGGTGAAACTCGCCTCCAAAAAATTGAGCGTACTATATAGAGCGCGCAGATATTTTACTAAGACCCAGATCTGTATACTCTACAAAGCGCAAATACGTCCAATTATTGAATATGGCAGTCACCTCTGGAGTGGCGCCCCCCAATACCTACTGAATACCCTCGACGCTGTCCAAAGGCGTGCTATACGTCTGATTGATGATCCATCACTGACTGATGGATTGCAATCACTAGAACACAGACGCAGAGTCGGTATTTTAAGTTTATTCTATAGATACTACCACGGGAATTGCTCAGAAGAACTTGCATCTTTGGTCCCTCCTCCACCCACTCGCAACAGAGTCACTCGCTTTACTCAATTGCAGCATCCATTCACAGTAGACCTTCAACATATACGAACAAGTCGCTTCTCGAACTCCTTTATTAATACAGCAGCCCGACTGTGGAACGATCTTCCGAATTCTGTGTTTCCATCTTCGTACAACCCGGGTCTTTTTAAAATCCGAATTAATAAACTCTTTTCTAGATTGCAAACCCCTCCCAACGCTACGTAGTGCGCTTCTTCGGAAGAGTAAAATGGACCCAAATCTTATAGCTGGCGTCCCCTACGTAGACATGTTAAAAAAAACTCACTTCAAAGGCAGTGGTTCGATGTCTGGGGTGAATACATATAATAAATTTAATATCCGTGCTAATAACGGGTATGAGAAGTGCAAACTCTACGCGGAAATACTATCTATAATGGTATTATGTACAACAATAACAAACCTACCCTATTTTTTACTTTTTCGCAAACATTTTCGACCGTGGCTTGGATTATTTCGCAAACCATCCTCATACACCCAATATATTATATTATTCATACAAGAGGTGTTATTCGTATCAGCACTCGCTTAGAAGTACCTACACTACACCTTTTGTTTTTTCATTCAAATACGTTCTTCAATTTTCATCTATAGTTTTAGGTTGATACTACGAGAGATAACTTGGGAAATTTAAGCATGACGTATAACATATGTAATATAGAATCACAAAATTATTTCAAGTCATCAATTATTTATAATATCTTTTCTTCAATGCTCAGAAAAATTTGTTGTCATTTTCTTGAGGCTATTTTTTTATCAAGACATAAACACTTACGTAATACATAACCTTACTTCCTTTCAAATTTTTATTCAAAAATCTCTAACTTATGCACTATAATATAACTGATATTTTTTTAATTAATTATTTATTGATTACTTTTAACATATTTTTTATTATTTATTTATTATAAAAGAGTTCGAGAAGCGACTGGTTTGTGTAAATTGAAGGTTTACTGTGAACGGGTAATGAATATGAATATGCGGCCCCGTGAAGGATGGCGATGAATGGCGCATTAAACGTAATGATAATTTGTACAACATATACCAGACCCCAGTATCTCAACGCACATGATATGACTTCGATTGAGATGGGCTGGACATGTACAACGAATGCCAACCTCTCGGGTGCCGAAACGAATCATGACTGGATACCCGGGTGGGAGAAGAGGGTGTAGGAAGACCAAGGCTGCGGTGGGAAGATGAGGTCAGAACGGATACGGCTCATCTTCTTCAGGAGAGGTGCTGGAAATGGGAGCAGAGGACAGAATGGGATGGAGGCGAAAGTTAACGAAGGCCAAGACTCGATTTGGGCTGTAACGCCATCGAGGAAGAAGAAGTGAACGGGTGATGAGAGTGAGTAAAACATGTGACTCTATTGTGAATGGGTGGAAGAGGAACTAGGGATTCAAGTTCTTCTGAGTATCTCCCGTGGTAGTTGGTAGTATCTATAGAATAAACTTAGAATACCGAACTTGCGTCTATGGTCTAGTGATTGCAAACCAATTTTCGATAATGGGTCGTCAATCAAACATGGGCACGGTTTCTCAGAATATGCAAGCCACCTAATACAAGACAATCATACATTTGACAATAAATACTCACAATTATTACATAAACATACATACGGGGTGAAACAAAACAATTTAGATATATTAGAAATCCACAGTCATAAAGAATCACATGAAAATAATTAACAACTAGACACAAGTCAAAACTTCACCATTATTATCCATGTTTCCATTAGGTCAGCTCCCACCCCCGCCAGCAACCCTACCTCCTGATATATCAATGACAATAGCACGCACCACTCCTAATTAGTTTTTGTTTTAAGTCACCCGAAGAAGAGAACGAGTTAACGGGAATGGAGATTTGCGTACACATCATACTATTGTTTCGTTGTATTTTATTACATCCTGTATAACCTCCTGAGTCCTGAAGCATTATTTTTGTTATTGAGTGCTAATTTTTCGAAAATATTGTAGTTATTGGAGATACAACAAATGTTTGTTCTGGTTTTTTTTTCGAAATATTTATGGTTTTTTTGGAAAATGTGGTATAATATACTATACTTCGGGATTAAGTTAATACAAATTCATATGAAATAACCAGAAATGATAGTATGAAATTCTAAGAAATTTTTAAATATTTACATGAAATATTTAAAAAAATATTTACATGAAATGTAGGCTGGTTGAAAAATATAAATATAACAATACTTTACTTAAAAAAAACAATTGTAATTTGGCATTAACATACCTAAAACCTAAAAAATATCGTATATTTATTTCAGGTTTTAGGTTTGAAATTCTGCATAACAATTTCGTTCTGCATTTATATATAAATAAATGTCACATGTGGTGCATCTGATCCTGCACAATTTCTTGCACCCTGGTGCTGTACACTTTTTAAATATTTTCAATTTATCGACTTCTGGCATGTGCAGGGCCCCTTAGACCAAAGTATTCATTTATCAACTGGGGTTTTTCGGAAAATTGGTTAAATAAGAACAAGACGCTTTTAATATCCATCCATTTTATAACGGTAGCTTGTTAGTCCTATCGTACCAGAGAACTCATGGATCCTCGACCCTTCGTCCGTAGCTCTTTGTCTGACGACAGTCTTGCATTTTTAGAAATCCTGTTAGAGTTAACTCTTCCAACTGAACCAAACCCTCGAGCTAATAACGAGCCTGCCAATTTAGAGGACGTAAATATACCTATTATGTGTCCAGGATGCAACGATTTTACAAGCCCCTTATCCCTATCCATATATTTTCATGTCTGTTGTGAATGTTCTAGGCCCTTGATATGTTAAAAGTCAATCACTAGACTATTTGGATTTGTCATTGTAAAAAAAATTAGTCCGACAGGATTCGGTCTTCCTCTGACATACTATTTTATATTACAATTTACTGTGAATGGAACCTTTATTTCATATATGGAAATATGTTTTTCCCTATTTTGTATTAGACACCCTGTCCGAACCCTATCTAAAAATGGTCTGATTTTCCAAAGACAATTGATTGCCCTGTATTGCAGAGATATATCATTATCTACTACAACTTTTAATGAAGTTCTTATCAGAAAGAACATATCTCTGGTCATGGCATTTGTGATCACAGGGATTGCATAATTCTGCGTCCAAATATTCTTATAATTGGATATTTTAAACAGGACATCATCATGGACAAACCGGATCACAGTCTTCCAATTTTTCCTCAGAATCATCATTGTCAGGTGCAGCAATTATTGAAGTTTGGTCATTATCAGTAGTGTTTTCTATCGAAAAATCATCCTCCATACCATTATCAGGCAGGTCCAAGTCCAAATTATCTAGATTATAGAAAAACTGCTCTAATTCAATATAATCCAAAAAGATGAATACAAACCCGAAGTATAGTATACTATACCACACAAATAAAATCAAAATAAAACACATTAATTATTGAGTGATCATAAAAATTGTTATTCATTGTAGTAACTACATACATTAGTCACACAAATATAATAAAAACGATAGGTAAATATGTTCAAATTACTTAAAATTTGTTGGTAACCTGGAGCGGTGACATTCCATGGTCACTTTTTACTTTGACACGTGACAAAATGTCAAAACAACAAAAAATGCAACAACACCAAATGAAAATATTTGAAATTATTCTATTGTCCATGAAATAAAATCTTTAAACCAAAAATAAATTATGCGGTTTCTCAGATAGATGTAATTTTACAAAGTATAGTATACTATACCGTAGGTCTCAGGAGGATAATTAGGTAAGGTCAGTCTTTAATAATAATAGCGACTCTCGTGAGCGAGTTGCTTTATAAATTTAATAAATTGGTGCAGCAAAACTTTTATCAACACCTTTGCCATTTGAGGTTAGGAATAAGTTTATTATGTATTCGTATTTGTCAAGCCATTTGATCACATTTTTCAAATAAATTATATATATGTCAATATATTTTTATATACTTTTATGATTTTGAACACGATTTAATATTTTTATGTTTAAATTATCGCGTTTTATGTCATCTTTGACAGCTCATCCGACGTTGGTAAAATGACCTGTGCGTTTTCTAAGCTCTAGTCAACAAAGTCTACCCATCTCGTTCAGTGAACCTTCAGCGCTGCATCACGGAAGTATCGCGTGAATGTCATTCTAATTAGTCAAAAATTTAAGTAAACCTAATGAATAAAGTGTTAATATCCACCGCCATAATTTGATAAAGTGTATAAAATTTTCATCTCCTTGTTTTTTTTTTTTTTTTTTTTTTTTCTTTCCGCATACAAATGGACCTCCATACTTGGTCACATAAGACGATATAATTGTAATAAATAACCACTCATGAACCGCCTCTCTGGTTTTCCTCAGGTACAATTTCCATTATTATTATTATTATTAAATCACCACTTTGAGATTTTTTTTTACTCTCGAAAGGTCTCCCATTATATATTTTCTGGATAGACTTCACAAAATGACCTACCAATAATACATTAAAACCCTTTCGAGTACCAATGAATAAAACCTCTTAATCATAAAAAGGATAAAACAATTCAACTAATTGCCTTTTTTGTTAACTTTTTACTAACTTATATATTAACGTACATAATGTAAGCCACAGTGGCAAAGTGATATAATGTACCTGGATTCGATTCCTATTTGTTAAAAATTATTTCTCTCATAATTTTTGTTTTTATTCTATGCAAAAACTAGTAGGTTATAAGAAATTTCCATTTTGCTACAAACTTGCTACTTGTATGACGTGCAAGGTAATGTTTGTAATTCTGGGGGGGACAAGTCGAGTAAACCATTGTAACCATGTTTACCCATATCATGGATATAATTATCTTATGGAGTTCTATAATGTCTTAAGATGATATAGAACTCCATAAGATAATTATATTCATAATATGGGTAAACATGGATGGTTTTGATTACTCCTCTTGACCAGTCCCTCTGGTTACTATAATATACTTGTTAGTGAGCAGACGTTGTTCTACCACAGACCGCCTTCTATGTAGACCTATTTTATGTAGTCCTCATTTTACCAAATAAAACCGTATATTTGATTGTGATATATTTTCTAGATGCGTAACACAGATGACTTTTTGCATGCTAATAACACGAACTAGAGGCCTCGCAGCGTTTCTCAAATATTTTTTATTAAGAAAAATATTTTTTTTATGATAAATTTATGAGTTTAACTGCCTATATTTCCAGATTTTTTAAAAATATCAAAAAAGCCGAAACACCCCAACTAGACAATTTAATTTTATATAAAAAATATTAACATTGTATTAGCACATCTCAAATTTTTTTTAATAAATTTTATAAAAATTGAATTTAGTGACGACATTGCTTCATACAATTTGTATGGCAATCGCCTACACACAATATCTAAGAAGACTTAATTGTTTGATAATAATCTCCAAACATACATACATATCATCATTCTGTTTTCATATTCTGGGTAGGATCAAAGGACTGACCTCCATACTATCCTATCTTGACATACATACATATGTATGTACATGTGTTGTATAGAAAATCAAATATCTTAAAATATTAAATAATTTGTATTTATGGGAATATAGTTTGGTACCTACTTATTCTTCAACTATACATACTATCGCTATCGACAGTTGGATCTCATGTGTTACATGCAACTAGTTTATATGAATTATGTATGCTTGTGAAGAGCAATTCGAGACCCTGGACCAAGTGTTTTTTTGAATGTCCAATCCACACCGAACATGATTTATACTAAACATTAATGCTTCACTATCAATCAATATGTCATATCTCCTGTTATTAATATGATCCTAATTACCTCATCTTGTTCTTTCCCTATCCTTTTTTAAATATAATTGTTTGTATAATGTAAATTTTCTTTGTTTTCTTTTTCGCTTTCATTACATATATAATTTTGTACATATATAATTTTGTCATACTTTGCAATCCGGTTGGTTGGAAGAAATTGCCTAGTAGGATTGAGCCCGACAGTGTGCATTAAATTTGTTTATATTACGAGCAAAAAGATAAATAAATTTATAAATTTCCTGCATATTTTTTCCACGTAACAAATTTTTTTCGCCTTTGTTTAATGTATATTTTCATTGTTTTTTTTCGCTTTTGTTATTTTGTTGTACATATTATATAATTTTGTCATACTTAGTAATCTGGGTGGTTGGAAGAAATTGTCTAATGGGATTGAGTCCGTCAGTGTGTATTGCATTAGCAAAAAATTTCCTACATATTTTTTTCCACATGGCAAAATATTTTCGCCTTTGTTTAATGTATATTTTCTTTGTTTTTTTTCGCTTTCATTCATTTTTTTCAGATTTTTTTTTTGCCTTTATGGTTTCAAACTATAATGCAATAAACTCAAGTCTCAAAATAATTAAAATATTTTTATACGGGCAGAAATCATCCTTAAAATGGATGGAATGCCACATAAGATAAAAAAGAAGAAGTATTATGTATATAAATGAAGAAATTTTCGTTTAAACTCCACAATGAGGAAACGAAAATTAAAAAAAATAGTTTAATAAAAAATATTTTCATTGATATGGTAATTGGCTGAAGAAAACTCAACAAAGTTTTCTCCACTGAGATAATATTTTACAAAACCAATCGTAAAAAACGTAATGGAGAAGACCATAGAATAATACTTTTTTTCTGGGTTTGATCCAATTTTCTGTTAGGACCGGAAGTGTATGTAAAGTCTGATTTTTTTAAGAGTGCTAAAGCTCATAGAGTGACCATGGTGTAAAAGAAAAAAATATTATGGGATTTTTTTTTTATCATTTCATGATATAAAACGGTTGTAACTTTCACATGCATATATCTTCAAAACCTTCAAATCTTTTCATACCTATTCTTACTCCCGGTACCATGCGGCTTTAATGGGTCTATATTATTAGGTATTTTCTGCAAATGTTAATGGGCATCTCCTGGGAAAGTAATATTTAAACAAAATATTTATTTGATACTTTTTATTAGGAAAATAAAATAATACATTATGAAGTAATTAATCCTTATAATAATAAACAGTTACATATTATTTTACAAAATAATTAATTATATTTTACAAAATATTTACATAATAGTTCATTGAGGCAAACACACATACATAAATAATATATCTATGTAACTAATACAAATAAATAATGGACACTTATTCTATACTAAGCCGGTGATAACACATGTTTATCATTATAATTATTTATCGATATTAAACAAAAAATAAAATACATAAGTTAGGAATAAAAAATTAAATTCTTAATTTAGAACACATGGTCACCATAAAAGATCAAACGTGCGCTCACTTCGAGAGATAGATACGTACTGTCGGGTTTGTTGATGTTTGTTGTTAAGGACACCAAATGGTGTAAACCAATCAGCAACCACGAATCAACTAA
Source organism: Molanna angustata (assembly GCA_963576475.1). NCBI lineage: Eukaryota > Metazoa > Arthropoda > Insecta > Trichoptera > Molannidae > Molanna > Molanna angustata. Next base: position 28,459,920 of record OY754973.1, on the reverse strand, counting down.
TACATTTACATGCGTAAATACTATGCATTTTTTTTGTTTATGTATAGAATTGGCACTTTAAAAAAAAATCAGACTTTACCTACGTTTGAGTCCAAAATATTATGAAAAACGTGTCTTTCATAGATACAGATGAAACTACCAATATATTTTATGATATATTTTTACACTGCACCCGTTCCTTGTACGATAGTTTTATGTCAATTAAAACAATAAACCGAACTAGATACACGACGTTTACCACCAATCGTTTATTAAAAGTGCTCACTTTAAAGTCTATAGCCCCAGGGGCGGATCTACTTAAGGGCTTTTTGGGCTGTAGCTCAGGGCCCCGTGGATACAAAAGGCCCTCAGCTTTCATTGAAAGCAATAGACGATATTGTGAAGAAAAAAAGTATCTGAAATAAAAAAGCAAGGCTGGCAACCTTGTGATCAATCAATTAAATTATTCATTTATTTATTTAAACTCTACTGTGTAAATCTTGATTATTCATTAAGTCAACATTATAACTATCTCAATATATTTAAAAAAAACAGTTAATGACAAATTAGCAATTAGTTGAGTAAATGGAAATTATTAATTTAGGTAAAATTAGAAAAATGTATTTTTTTAGTGTTTTTGTTTTGTGCACTGGCGCAAAAAATAGGTGGGTCCTTAAGTATTATTAGCCCAGGGCCCCACAAATTTACGATCCGCCACTGTATACCCCATAGTTAAGAAAATACAATTATTTTTTTATTATTTTTTTTCGCGATATTACCACACAATATAACGGGCAGTATTCAGTTGGTTAGTACCTGACTGCTGATCCAAAGTTCCTGGGTTCGATTCCCGGTGTATTAAGTCTGGATCTGTGAGACGATTAAATCGTGTCTCCAGGATATAGCAACTTTTTTTTTGTGTGCGTTTTATATACATATTTGGCAAAGTACCTGTTAACTGCCCAAGAAGTAATATATTAATAAACTATCCATATCCAGTAAATGCTTTTTTTTATTTCCACATTATTAGCACTTTTGTTATCTTTCATTTTAGCGTATTCAATTTAAATATAGATTTATTTAATAATTAATTTTATTGATGTTTGAATAAACACAGATTAACTTTTAAATACACACGCGATATAGGGTTTTTCTTATAAATATATTTTAACCAACTAAAATCACGCGATGCTCTCGAAAAACATAAGACATACCCGCCAACAGATTTGATTATATAACAAACATAAAAATATAAAATTTTCATACGCGAAAAGAAAGATGACAGTGTTTCACGTTTATTCGAGTGTATATTTGCGATAACCTTATTTCATTCCGCAAAAAATTTGCTTAGATTTATAAAACTATCAAAAAATATTGCGGAATTCTTAAAAATTATATAAATCTTATACTTATATCTAATAAACTATAAGACGTAGAGAAATGTTTTTTTTTAAAAAGACAAAAATGTATTGAAAAATATCTTCATATTTGACAGAGACCTGCACACAGTATGTACTTATGGTGAACTGCCTTAATTGTTATATTTGAGATAAATCGTTACTATTTATTTGATATTCAACTCACACAGTATTTCAAGATATCAATACGTATGATTAATTGTAATATTTGAGAAAAATCGTAACTAATCATTTGATATTCAACTCGCACAGTATTTCAAGATATCAATACATATGATTAATTGTAATGTTTGAGAGAAAAATCGTTACTATTTATTTGATATTCAACTCACACAGTATTTCAAGATATCAATACGTATGATTAATTGTAATATTTGAGAAAAATCGTAACTAATCATTTGATATTCAACTCGCACAGTATTTCAAGATATCAATACATATGATTAATTGTAATGTTTGAGAGAAAAATCGTTACTATTTATTTGATATTCAACTCACACAGTATTTCAAGATATCAATACGTATGATTAATTGTAATATTTGAGAAAAATCGTAACTAATCATTTGATATTCAACTCGCACAGTATTTCAAGATATCAATACATATGATTAATTGTAATGTTTGAGAGAAAAATCGTTACTATTTATTTGATATTCAACTCACACAGTATTTCAAGATATCAATACATATGATTAATTGTAATGTTTGAGAGAAAAATCGTTACTATTTATTTGATATTCAACTCACACAGTATTTCAAGATATCAATACATATGATTAATTGTAATGTTTGAGAGAAAAATCGTTACTATTTATTTGATATTCAACTCACACAGTATTTCAAGATATCAATACATATGATTAATTGTAATGTTTGAGAGAAAAATCGTTACTATTTATTTGATATTCAACTCACACAGTATTTCAAGATATCAATACATATGATTAATTGTAATGTTTGAGAGAAAAATCGTTACTATTTATTTGATATTCAACTCACACAGTATTTCAAGATATCAATACATATGATTAATTGTAATGTTTGAGAGAAAAATCGTTACTATTTATTTGATATTCAACTCACACAGTATTTCAAGATATCAATACATATGATTAATTGTAATGTTTGAGAGAAAAATCGTTACTATTTATTTGATATTCAACTCACACAGTATTTCAAGATATCAATACGTATGATTAATTGTAATATTTGAGAAAAATCGTAACTAATCATTTGATATTCAACTCGCACAGTATTTCAAGATATCAATACATATGATTAATTGTAATGTTTGAGAGAAAAATCGTTACTATTTATTTGATATTCAACTCACACAGTATTTCAAGATATCAATACGTATGATTAATTGTAATATTTGAGAAAAATCGTAACTAATCATTTGATATTCAACTCGCACAGTATTTCAAGATATCAATACATATGATTAATTGTAATGTTTGAGAGAAAAATCGTTACTATTTATTTGATATTCAACTCACACAGTATTTCAAGATATCAATACGTATGATTAATTGTAATATTTGAGAAAAATCGTAACTAATCATTTGATATTCAACTCGCACAGTATTTCAAGATATCAATACATATGATTAATTGTAATGTTTGAGAGAAAAATCGTTACTATTTATTTGATATTCAACTCACACAGTATTTCAAGATATCAATACATATGATTAATTGTAATGTTTGAGAGAAAAATCGTTACTATTTATTTGATATTCAACTCACACAGTATTTCAAGATATCAATACATATGATTAATTGTAATAAACACTTTTGGATATAAATAAAGAAAAATATTCCTTAACTTTGTGTATATATTCTTATGTTCTGTATATATTCTTGTAAAAAATATTAAATGTACCCCGATTTTTCAAAAAAAGACAAAGATATTTGCAAAAATATGTTATGTTAGCATTTATGCTTCAGGTTTAGTAAACTAACCATAAAAAATAATTAATTTGTATTCAGCGCCATTTCGAAACACCACCAGTGTCCAAAATATTTGTGCTGGAATATTGTGTAGGTACAAAAAAATAAAGGAAAAAAAATATTTTGATTCACATCAACTACTAAGTCAACGCCATATAATTTTATGCCTAATCATAAAATTATATATAAATTGACGTACTTGAGAGCCGAAATTTTTGAATGAAAACAGCCAACATCTTAATTAGATTTTTTACCGCCCATTCAATGAATCCATAAAATCTGTACCTTTCCCCCATCTTTGCTACTGCCTACATATTATACCCTCGCAATTCCAACAGGCTCCAAGTGGCTTATTGTCTCCATGATGAACCTACACACTCGAGATAAAGGAACGAGGGTGTAAAAACCACCTGGACAGTTGTATGTCTTTGTTTAAGACAAACGATGTGGTTTTGTAGATTTTTTTATCAGAAGCTCTTAACTCAATCCACTTTGATGCGTTGTTATTGCGATAGAGTTGGAATCAGGATTTATTTGATTACAAATCTTTTTGATCTCTATTACTATGGAATAGTGAAATGTTCTTGATTGCTTTTCAGGTAGCTACTGGGTACTATGTCAAATATTAACTAACTAAACGTACTTAATAACAAGTTTCCACATTCTGGAGACTGATAATTATCGTCTCGCAGACCCATACTGAAAAAACAATTTAAAACTATGTCTCCGCCGGGAACCAGGACTCGGATATCATATCAACTGACCCATGAGACCAACATGATTTTATGTAGAAAGTATATTCAATGTGTTTAGTTTACATAATATTTTTGTGAAGATATGGTGAAATTTTGTGTTTTTCGCTACTTCCAACACTACCCGCTCTTTATTATGGGGACTGTAATTGGCCTCTTTACAGAACGCTAAATGAGCGGCAATAAATGCATAGCACAGAAAATATCTCATGGAGCCCTCTATATTGGCAATCTCGGTACGATAGTGCAAAAAGAACAATAGACGAATATGAATAGAAGATTCACACTCGTGTACTGTCATCGACCTAAGATCTTTTCAAATGTAAAGCATTACAGGTGTGGCTAAGATCTCTTTAAAAAAATAAACTTAGTGGGAATCAGCCTTTAGTAATGCGTTATTACTATGGAAAAACTTCTTGAAGGCTTTAAAATTGAAATGAAATTTTGTGTTGTGGTTCGAAAGATCATGTGAGCGACGGTTTCCGGAAAATTGACCACTTAAATGGTTAATACACCAGTTCTTACTAACTAAATTATTTTTTTACTTTTTAAATTATAATGACGCCACAAAGTTACTTCCTTAAAAATAAAACTGAATTATTTTTGTCAACCGACGTTACACAAACCACTCACAAAACAATTACATTAAATGGAGTTGCTACAACTACAACATAAACTTTAAACATTTCGATATAAACATACATCATAACCAGATTTCAAAACATAAATATTACAACAATTCGATAAATAGTGGGTACTTTTCCTCAAAGGACACAAAAAGCAAAACTTCAGGTGACTACTTGGTGCCAAAAATGATTTCAGAATTTGGGCAAAAAAAATTGTATATAGGTACTGCACCTCGAATTTATAATAAACTGCCACCTGTAGCCCTCTCCACTGCGAATCCGATTCCAATACGATCCGACTCGCTAAGAACCTACCTTTTTAACAGAGTAATGCGGTAGGTAGGTATGCTTTAATAGTATTAGTCGATAATTTGAATGTACGCAGGCGACAAGTAGGTAAGTTCTAAATGAAAATTTGAAATCGGGATCGTATTCGAGTTTCATAAGGCTACTGGGCGGTAAGTTTGGTCCAACCGGCGAAATCAAAACCCTAGTGATTACTCATATTATGGATATAATTATCATATTATGTTCTTTGACATCTAAAGATATTATAGAACTCCATTTAATAATTGTATTCATGATATGGGTAATCACGAGGGGTTTGATTTCGCCGGTAGAACACAAAATGAAATAAATATCACATCAATAATTTATTGAAATAGTATTATTTATGTTACTGTTGGTATTCCATTTTTTTAATGAAAATGAAATAAATATAATTACTTCATAAATTTACAGGTAGCTGCTTCAAAACAGATTTATTCTAGTGAAGCAACTATCTTATCTTATACTTGTAAAATGTATAGTGTTGTGATTCAATAAATAAATAAAAAAATACTACCATCACATTCATCCACAATTTAAAACGCATACATGCATATATATATACAATTTGACACATACATTATACACATAAATATATAGGTACATTTACACAATATACGCTACACTTTTAACCGTTTTACTTATAAACTTTTCACCGTATGAAAACCATTTAAGTGTCACTACTTACTTCTTTCTTTTATTTTAACTTAAAACTCAATCTTTTAGTTTTAATGCCGAAAACAAAGTTCCTTTACATATAGAATTGTTTTGTTATGTGTAAAATTTTAATTATATCATAAAATCACCGTAAAGTACCTACACCGAATGAAATAAAATGATCTTATTATATAACAATATATTTGACGTTAACCTATAGAATAAGGATTAGAATTCAAAGCAAGGATTACATACGATAAGAAAGCTAGTTTCTATATTAACAAAAGAAAAGTGGTATATGTACCTAATGTTTAGTACGTAATGTTTGGACGTGACTTGACTTACGAAATATAACGACTTCTTAATGACTTTTTTATAGGCTTTGTTATGTAATTCTCACTGTTTTGTTGTATTTTGTTAATACACAGGATTAAAACAGTAAAAATCCATATATCGTCTAAATAATATATGGCCGGAACATAAATTCAGGAATATTATATTTAAAACGAGTGGATTGTGGCCAACACTAAACTCTCCACACCATAGTAAGCGTTCATTTTGTCTTCTTGAAAGGTTGACAATCTCTAAATGCATTTTAATGAAGTATAATTAGATTCTTAAACAAAAAATAATATAATATACCCAGATGATAAAAGTTTTCACAATACACCATACACACAAAAACTTTGTCACGAAACTCATAGTATGTACCTATTGAGAAATTTTAAGTAAAATTGCATTTCTAGCAAGATGAGCATGTATGAGTCAGTGTATCAATATTGATGAGGCGATGTATGTGTCAAGATAGAAGAATGCGGTGTTCGGTTCTCACTTGAGGAAGATAGAAGTGGAGAGTAAAAAATACACTTGTCTATAGAGACACATACAATATCAATATGAAGTTGATCACTCAATTTTCCCTTACAGAAGCTATTTTACTTCTGTTATATATGTACATTTTTCATTCAAATATGAAATTTATTTCACATTGATAAGGCGAACCATAGATTTGTTTCTTTAAACTTTGAAAATCCTTGAATGCATTTTTGATGAGTGTATTTTTGTTGTATCAAAATTTCAAATAGTATAAAAATACCTCGATTTTCCAGACTGTAAGAGCATTTGAAAATTTGGACAGATGAAGTCATAGAGGAGAAATTAACGGATATCTATGGAAAACTAATGAGCTCTAGGTCTATGCACTTTACAAATATGATGTAAATATGAAGCTGATCGGACTTACAGTTTGAGCTGTAAAGAGGACACAAAAGGGTAATCCGTACGCTGTATGCCATATATACAAACACATCACGACGAAACTCACTATGTGCATTCTCTACATGACACCCGTTGAGAAATGGATGTGAAAAAAATATACGCTAAAAATTTTTGAAATCATGACTCTCCACTATTACTTAGTGTGGAGAGTAAAAATAATCAAGTTCATTTAGTGTTGCTACAATACTAAAAATCACCAAATTTACCAGTCCTTATTTACTATCCAAAAAAAAACGACTATAATGTTCTGTACTGAACAAGAGGTTTTTTAATTTTCTTTTTTATTTCCTTTTCGCTCCCCAGCGATAAACGACCTCCATTTAAGCTTACTATGATCGTGGTTTTTGTGTTAACCTATGTAACTATTAAGAGGAGCAGGAATTCGCGAAAATTTCTTTAAATTAATTAACTTTAAGTCGTATAATAAATTTATTAAGTTCATATGATGAAATTGAGAAACATTTCCGAATAACAAAAATCGTACACAGGAGAGAAATCGCGGATCAGATGCTTCATTTTAAAATTATTAAATCGATAATATTGATTGTCCAGATTAATTTATTAAATAAAATTAATTTCCATGCGCCTTCGCGAAATGGCAGATCGAACAACTTATTCTACGTTCCTCGAGGCAACACCAATTCAAATCAAAACGAATTCATCAAAAGAGCATGTCATTTCTATAATGACAACCTATCGGACAATATACAACATTCTGACATATTCACTGCTAGCAATAACTGCTACAAAAACACTTAATATAGATTTTTTAAGTTTAATGTTGTTTCGTTTACAGAGTGGAAGTTCATAATGAAATTATTACGAATATAAATCATAGTTTTAATCCACAAATTGAGTTAAAATTAGCCTGAGCGCTTTTGATGGTTACACCATCATCCTCGGAGGCGACAATCAAAACTAAATATAATACAACAAAATGGCCAGTACATAGTTTGAGGTGGATGCTCTAGAAATATTAGAGATTAACAAACATCTCAAAAATAATGATAATCTCATAAATATTCAAATACCTATGTCCTCTCCACTGCTAAAATAATGTGCACCGATTGTTTACTTTATGTATTACGTACCGCTTTCTCTTTACCACACCCCCGCCCTAAGAACCCCCCGCCCCCCACCTCAAACTACATATGTACTGGCCATTTTGTTGTATTATATTTAGTTTTGATTGTCGCCTCCGAGGATGATGGTGTAACCATCGAAAGCGCTCAGGCTAATTTTAACTCAATTTGTGGATTAAAACTATGGTTTATATTCGTAATAAATAACTTAATATAGATTCATAGCGGCATGAACTTTTTATTTTTTAATTTAATTTTTTTTTTATTCTTATATCACAGGAACGCATTTAATCCTTCCCCCTTCGTTTTCCTTTTTATTTTCCTCTTCCCTTTATTTCCTGTCACCGGAGAACATGCAATAATTTTTAATGACATTTTAATTTGTACTAATGTTTTTATTTATTTTGATTATGTTATTTCTTATGAAGGGTCTAGATAATTGCAGAATTGACTATAGATATTCCCAAATTTTGAATAATATTTATGAGAAGGCCACATCCAATATACAACTTCATGAACCATCCAAGAAATTTTACATTAGAAGAGGTGTCCGACAGGGTGACACTATTTCTCCCAAACTATTTACATTGGCCCTCGAAGATGTCTTCGAAACTCTGGATTGGTCTAAGAAAGGTATAAATATAAACGGCGAGTATCTCAGCAATCTACGGTTCGCAGATGATATTGTCATATTTGCCAAGGATGAGGAGGAATTGAAAACTATGCTGACAGAAATAAATTCAGCCTGTGTGAACATTGGATTGAAGATGAACATCTCCAAGACCAAAATGATGAGTAACGCAGAAGAGTCCTTCCCCATCATAATAGATGGAGTGCAAATTGAAAGAGTAGATAGATACATATATCTAGGCCATACCGTGATGCTTGCCAAAGAAAATCAAGAGGCAGAAATAGAGAGAAGACGTGGCCTTGCCTGGGCAGCTTTTGGAAAATTATCATACATCCTGAAATCCCGTAAATACTCCCATTATTTGAAAAAGAAGCTATTTGATGCATGTATTCTCCCAGTGCTTACTTATGGAATGGAAACATCGGTCCTAACAAAAAGAATAATGCACAAGCTGTTAGTGACACAGAGAGCTATGGAGAGAAAGTTGCTGGGTATTTCAATAAGGGACAGAATTCAGAATGTCATGATAAGACAAAGAACCAAAGTAGCCGATGTAGCGGAAAGGGTCGCTGGCCTTAAGTGGAGCTGGGCTGGGCATATTGCCAGATGCCAGGATTCACGATGGACCAAAAAGATCTTAGAATGGCGACCGAGAACAAGCCGAAGAGGTGTTGGCAGACCCCAGGCAAGGTGGTCTGATGACATCAAGAAATGTGCCGGAGGGAGATGGATGCAGTGTGCCCAAGACAGGGAGTTGTGGAGGATCAAAGGGGAGGCCTATGTCCAAGAATGGATGAAAACTGGCTGAAGAAGAAGAAGAAGAGAATTTCTTATTTAGCGTTGTAATGTGTGTGCTTATATATTATGATTGTCATCTGTGGACAAATGTAATTGGTCTCTTTTTTGTTTATTTCATTTATTTATTTATTTATTTAATTTAAGGGGAAACATACAGCAATTTATAATCCATAAATGAAAACAATAACAAATATCAGTAATTTGCCAAAATAGTTCCCACAACATGCGTAATATAAAAAAGGACAAGTTAGCTTTAAAACATATACTTACGGTGGAGTGAGTTAAAAACTAAATTAAAATTAAAGTATACAGCTTAAAACAAAAAAAAACAAAGAATGTAAACAAGATAAGTAATTCAAAATTAGGGATATACATAGATAATGGGGGTATTTAAGAATTGCGGGGAGTGGGGAGGGAATAAAGAGGATTGGTATTCCATGTCTCGTATCACTGCGTTTTTGCGGATATACTCCTGCGATATTGCGGATATGTGCTGTTGAGTACATCAATGTCGTAAAAACTTGTGTTATAATGCTTATAAATGCGTGGAAAGCATGAATTCATTCTGTGATTAGTGCTACAGTATGGAATATGAAATAGATTTGAGTGTCTGCTTGTTCTACCTGGCACATGAAACAGTATATTAATTTTTATTTGGGGAGCATCAAAATAATTATTAACTATTTTGTGTAGAAGTGATAAGTCGTTATGAGTTCTTCGGTTCTCGAGTTATTCAAGGCCGTGAAATTTTCTGGAATCTGTGTAGTTAGAAAAATGAAGGTGTGATTTGTAGTTGAGGGTTTCAAGGTACTTATACTGAATTCATTTTGTTTAAGGTTTTTATATTGTATTCATTTTGTATATTTTATAAGACTGTGTTTGTCTCTTAAATAAATAAATAAATAAATTAAGAATCATTTGTTTCATAGGGCCATCAATTAATCCCATGGAATGATCTTGTCACCCAAAATAGCGCATTATATTTTTTTAGATTTGGGTCCATTGCACACTGCGAACTGCGAACTAGCGATGGAAAAGATTTGCAATCTGCTCAAGAAAATATTTATTCGGATCTTAAAATGACCCAAGTTGTAAGAGAGTGGAAACACGACATTCAGAAGACCATTCCACAGTCAAGATGCTGTGATTATTAAGGACTTCGAGAAGCGACTGTTTCGTGTATGTTTATATTATCAAAATAGGTATCTGTATCAAATATAAGCTAAGATCACAAAATAATAATGTCACACGATAATATAACAGAGATATGTGGAATACAGGACATCGTTCGGTGGAGTAGATCCAGAAGAAGGCATTGGAGGGACCACTTAGCCAGGATGGACAGTGATAGAATTCCGTTTGGCCGCCGCCTACCAGGAAGACCACCCTAGAGATGGAAGGATAGCTGGACTTCGTCATCCCAGGAGGCATAGTTTCTGAAGAATATACCAACTAGGTCTACTAAACGAAGAAGAAGATAATATAATAATAAAACTCAATTATTTAATGTAACATTCATAAATTAATAGAAATATTTAAACGAAAACATTACGAAGAGGCCTTGAGGGGCGGGCAAAGTTCCTGATAAAAACAGGTGTCAACCTATAAAAAGAAGAAGAAGAAGATTACGAAATATTACAATGAGATGATAAACCTAGTGTCAAAATATCACTTAGAACTGAATTCACTTTAAAAAAACTAAATAGCTTCATACAATAATAATAAAAATTATACACATACCTAAATCATTACATAAAATAAATACCGCAGACAGCGTTGCAAAAAACATCAATTTTTAATGGCATAACCAACATTGCATAATATTATGACATATCGAAAGCAATGTCGCCATTATTCTAAATGTATATTCCGAAAATATTTGTAACGATTGAGATTTTTATAAAATTCCTTTTTGTGAATCTAATCCATTACGGGACTCACACAAACACAAAAAAATATTAAAATAGGTTCATTTGTTTAAGAGGAGTTCACATACACACGTACAGAAGAATTATATATATAAAGATTAAGGACTGTAGTTAGTTTTTTTCGTAATGTGTGTTACTGAAAAAAAAAATTAAATTCAATACCTACTAAAATATGTTATTTAGTTATAATATTTGTTAAATTACTTAACCTTTTTGTGTGTATTTATAATATGATACACTAGTGAAAAGCATTCATCCCTTCACTCATCGCGACAGTTGTAATTTTGAAGTTACTTCTTTTCGCTTTTCAATTCGCGCCATGTACAGTCATTTCCGTTTTCAGGGAGAAAAAAAGAAGCCCCCAGCTCTTCCGTTTGAAGAGACCCTTTCTATTCAGGTACCTCCTTCGGATATCCGCTGGTTCCCCTCCTATAAAAATCCAATGACCAGACAATACGCCATTCACTGAAAAAGGTTTTCCCTGAACCATCAAAACGTAGCTACTTCAAATATAAAAAAAAACATGAAAAATTCTGAAAAAATATTCCAATTAAATATACATCTTACCGACGCGTTTTCCTTTAGAATCTTGAAACATCGTATTTTTTTATAAATATCATAATGTAAAGAAGTTGAATGGTAAAAGTGCATGCATTAGTCAGAAATAATGGAAAAGAACAATATTTTAAAAGAGTGCGATACAAAATTATAAAATTACCATCACCAATGAGCCTAGGTCCCCTTAAGAAATCCGCCATTCCACCCAGTCCATCAACCCAGTTCAAGTCCCTTTCCAAACCATCCACCCACCTTAATTTGGGTCTTCCCACGTTTCGCCTCCCATCTGGTCGTGTGTTGAGAATCTTCTTCGGGACTCGGTTCTCCTCCATGTCTTGGAGATGTCCCAACAATCTAAGGAGATTTATTTAGGGCTCATTATACATACGTTCTAACTCTGAAATTATAAAATAGTGGAAATAATATTGTGTAATATCAAACATTAACTGACCGATCAATTCAACATAACAGACCCGATATAATACTACAAGGTAAAATAAAAAAAAACATACATTTGAGACGTGGCTATTTCAAAATCTAGTAATATTATAAAATCATTTGATGAAAAAATTAAAAAATACACTGCTTTAGGTAACGATACAAAAAGACTTTGGTATTCTCGTAAAATAATAATATTATTATTACAGTTATTATGTCAGCCACTGGCATTATTCCAAATTCGTTAATCCGTAATTTAAAATTTTGCAAAAATCGGTAATAAGGAATACGCGTACAATAGTTTTTTCAAACGTTAAAAGTCAGGAATCATTAGGGTTGATAGGTTGTATATAGAACTCTTCAGAACCTAATCATTTGATATGTTGAGTATCTGGATGGGTGAATTATTTCCAATTGAAATTGATCCTTGCGTTTGTTGCATTTCATTTTGATCTATTAAATAATTATTTACAATTTACGCATTGATCTGCTAATTCTTTTGAGGAAGTGTGTAATGGTAATAATAATAATAATTTATTGTTATTATTTGTAGTTCTCAATTGTTATTAATATCGTTAATAAATCGACCATCGCCGTAAAATGATAATATCTTATTTAAGATTATGGAACACCTTAAGTGATAATATTTCAACAACTCAATCGATTCAACTATAAAAAAATACTAAAGCTGTTATAACTCTCTAATAACTCTTAATTGATACTTCTTCCCCATCATCTCTCACATCCCACAACCTCTATCTCTCTCTTTTCTTTGTTGCTGTGATTTTACATTTAATTATGTTACGTGTTTATTTTTTAAGATTGTTCTTTATTATAAATCTAATGTACCTACTACTACACTATTTATCGACCCACTAATCGTTGGTTGAAAAATTTATCTTATGGCAATAAACCCGCCATTGTACACATAATAATCTACACGATGTAAATTAGTAAATAATATAAATGCATCGACCATCGAATCTCATATATTTAAAAAAAAAGTATATCATGAATACTCGATAATTTCTGCCAACCTCAAGTAGAAAAATAACATATTTTTTTAATTATTATACTTCAACCAACCCAAACATGAGAACATCAGATAGATTTGAAATAATAGGTTAATACCTAAGTTCAGGCGTTAAAGCCAATTTTTCCATACATCGCAATCTAAAATACTTGGACTAATCTGACTTGAACTGATCATAAAGAGGAGAATTGAAGGATATAGAATAATATTATCGTACAAAAATATTTATTTATATTGAAATATTTATTATATTATATTAATGCCGTGAGTAACCGACTAAGACTCACAGCATCAATATAATATATTAATGAGTAAGAGCCGGATAATACAAGAGGCTAAATAACATCTCGTACAGTTCAGCAATGAGGTTCACCACCTATTCTGAATTTAGTGCCTTTTTAGGTGAGTCGAGACTGGCGTGTGGCTATAAACGCACGTGTCGTGCTTCCTTTTATAAGGTAAAACTCACACAGAAACCTTTTGCTGGTTACCCCATATTTTTGGATATACCGTTATGGTATGAATGAGTGAATTTATTAGAAAAGACATAATTATGATATACGCAGTTTCATATCTTTTCTAGAACTTTCAGGTATTTAAAAAAAAAAACAGTCAACTTATCATGTGTATCTATGACTTTTAAATTAATGATGACTTAATGAAATTTATAGGAATTTTAGATATAAATTATATGGTATACCAATGTATTGAAGAATTTTTTGCAAAGAGTGCTTTGTGTTTTGAATATTGATTTGAAATTTAGAAAAGTTTCATATTATTGAGTACCCCATATAAAATGATGTGTTTTACTCATATAAGTACGGTTGATCAATGAAATAATCTTCTTCGGCTTAACTAAACAAGTTTTTCACATGAACGGAATCTAGTTCACGTCACATTCAAGACAGCGCGAGTTTCATTCATCAGTACCTATACAATTCATGAATCGTCAAAATCTCCTCGTGAATCTTTTATTGTCAAGTACGCAATTGGAAGTGTTCAATACTATTAACAATACAATCATATAAGTGTGGTATTGAATTTCAATTGAACTCATCCTAATATTATTTATTATGCTTTGAATGGCGTACTTGCCGATAAAATATATTTATTTTAATACGAATTTACGATAAGTCGAATTCATAGTCCTGATATATGAATGAGTTGTCTTGAGCATGACGCAGACCGATCGTAAAAATCATAATATTAATCATGAATGTTGAATTATTGGCTGAAAACTGTGACCATTCCATTTTTTTCGCAGTAGTTCTTCACATTCTTTATTTCAATTCTTTATGTACCAATAAAATAAAATAAATAGAATTATAAACATTAAATAATCCTAGGTTCGATCCCCAGCAGAGAAAAAATTTATTTATATTAATTTCTCGTGCAAATGTTGCTTCTCTGGGCCGGAAACACTGGTTAGTTAGAACAAATTTGTGCATAGAGCAAGATAATCTTAAATTAGATAGTATCATTTTACGGCGATTTACAACACTGAATTATTGTTATTTCCATTATACACTTCCTCAAAAGAATTAGCAGATCAATATGTGAATAAGAAACACGAGAGTCAGAGAGATCTGCGAGGTTGAGGATGTCGTCAGATGGGGTCGGCAAAGAAGGAGATTCTGGTATGCCCATGTAAATAGGATGGAGGCATCCAGGATCCCTTACATAGCACTACACAGCCGACCCGAAGGAAGACGACCATCTCTTATTATATAGATCAAAATAAAAAGCAAAAAACGCACCGAGCAAGCTTTCAATTGGTAATAATTCACTCATCCAGATACCTAAAATATCAAAGGATTAGGCTCTGAGGAGATCTCTATACTACCTATCAATGATTCCTGTATCTTTAATGAATCTACATGTATTCATAATTACCGATTTTTACATTTTCATTTAAAATTTTTTCGATTAATCTAAAATTTTTAAATAACGGTAACGACTTTGGACTAATGGACTAATGCCAGTGGCTGACATAATGAACGGTATTATTATTATTTTACGAGAATGCCAAAGTCTTTAAATCTCGTTACCTAGAGTGGTGAATTTTCTATTTTTTCATCAAATATTTTTATATAATTACTAGAATTTGGAATAGCCACGACGCAAATGTCTGCTATTTTTTAGAAGTATCATCTATGATGTATCCTGAATTATTATTTTTATTCAATAATAATTAGATAGTAAATTCAAAATAATTATGGAAAAAGCTTTATTCAGTTTTCACTGCTTACTCCTCTAAATATACGACGTATTGCTCTAAGAGGACATAATTACGCTAAATCTAGTGACTGAAAACATAATAATAATGATAATAATTATGAAAACTTCCTTGTACCCTGCGCAAGTGGCGAGTTTATTGCCGTATGGTAATTTCTTCCAAATAACCAGTGTTTCCAGCCCGGAGAAGCAATAATTGAAATGATTTTTTTTTAATATATCAAAAATGAATATGGCCTTGTTAAACAAGTACATATACATCTTCCTACGTTCCCTAAAATAAGCAAATAAATGCTTGTGCTATAGGTGAACGAAATCGGTCGAGGCAGGATTCGAACTCGCGACCACTGGATTACTAGCCCAGCGCGCTAACCGCTCTGCCATCGACCCATCTAAATTAAAATAAATTTATTTAATTTAATAATAAAATAAATTAATTTAAAATAAGTCTAAATTAAAATAAATTTACGAATTAAAATAAATTTCTCCTCTGCTGGGAATCGAACACAGGACGCCCGCACAGAAACCAAGCAGCTTACCAACTGTGCCACGGCGGTCGGTATGATAATATATTAAAACCACCTAATGCACTATGAAGTTACGTGTTAGTAAGGGTAACTACATATGTATTACGTGCATTAAAAAAGGTTCATACATGATTCAAATTATCGGAAACCCAAAATTTGTTTGTTTTTTGCATTACAAGAAATAACCTGCATTAAAATGAAAAACTTTATCGGTCATTCACTTTGATTTTATGCAGTCTTTAAGAATATAAAAGATTTATTTCTCTACAACTAGTAATGGAGTAATTTTAAAAAAATGTTTTAATAAAAAAAAAAAAACAAATTTTATTTTATTTATTTAATTTTATTTTTTTTTTTTTTTTTTTTATTTTTAATTCTTTTTAAAGGAATTGTGTGACAAACATTTACTATAGAAACGTTGAAAACACTTATGGTATTCTTTCTTTTGGCCCCTTAAGTATGTATAAAACGAGTGGGTTGTGGCCAACGCTAAACTCCTCACTAACAAGTCATTCTATAAAGTATTCAAATTTTATATGGAAAATATTCAGCATTTTCACGAAATGAGTTTGTTAAATTATTTTTTATTTAAAAATTTATTACGAAAACTTGATAACTTTTCAATGCCATTTTATGAAAGTAATGTGCCTATTTACCAATTTGAAAATAAAAATTAAATATTTAATTTTCACTTTGAAATATTTGACAGTTAAAAAAATGAGAAGCCCATTCAGATATCCTTCAAAATTTAATGAGGTCTAAGCGTGTATTAGGTATACATATTTGCAAAATTTGAAAAGAATCGAATGAGTACTTTAGTATATAATCGATAAAGTAAAATAAACACGTCGTACATAGCACACAGTACATAGCACACAGCACATAGCACACAGCACATAGCACACACACACACATTGTGACGAAACTTTCATCATAGCATGATACTAGTTGATAATCAGCAATAAAAAATACCCTTAAAAATTACGAAATCATAGCTTCCCATTATATTCCTTTGGGTAAGTGAGGAGTAAAAATGAACATATTAAATGATCAGTGTATAAAAAACGGTCGTTAAAATTCAAGACTTAAAATAATACGCGCCTTCAATTCAAGGGATGAAACTTCGTTGAAAGGAATATAAAATTGACCGACCCCTTCATAGGTATCTTTACTTTTGTAATGTTAAGTGTCAGTCCAAATGTGGCTAAAACAGTTCACATATGGCCGAGTAATTGGACCCCACCAAAACATTACACCCTCAAATAAAACGGACTATTCCCCTTATTGGTTTAAGAAATTCCTCTCCGATGGAGGGAAACCTTTGCAATTGTATGAAAAATAAAAATATATTTGAACAAAAGTGTTTCAAAGTATCTAATTCAATTTTATCGTATTCAATACTTGTGAAGAGAATTCTTTCAATTCAAATTACATTCACAAATTCTTTACGAATTTCTTCCGTCCCCATACCTAATGTATTTTATTTAGATATTTTAACGGATTTGAGTAAAAAATAAGTACCTAAAATAAGACAGGTAAAATTAGACCAATTAAACATATTCCACTGATTAATATGTAGAAATTACATCATCAATTCCTATTCTATTCCTATATGCACTATGGTGAAGGTTGATGGGAAGGGATGACTGACAGGAAATAAGGAGAATGGATAAGGAGGAATGGAAAGGAGTTTAAGTCATAGGTATATAAAAACAATCATGCCGTTACCATCACCGGGTAGGCAACAAGTACCTTAGAAGCATCCTGTCATGGTGTACATTTGTTGTTAATACTTTTATCTGCACTTTAATGTTTTTTTTCCGAAATTATAAATAATAAATTTTATTTCATTATATTTTAACCCTTTCTTAACCAAATTATGAAAACATTATGAAAATAAATATGTTTCATATAAAATGGGCAAAATATGCGATTATAAAGAGATTTTTATATATATTTTTTTCTTTAATGGAAATTTTAACGATTCCAATTGTCATCATTCATATATAAAACTATATACTTACTTTTCATGAAATAAAAATCTTTTATTTTTAATTATTATTAGAGATTGAAGGAAATATAATTACTTAATTAAAGAATATAGCATGCTGGAAAACAAAAAAAAACTCACATTTAATAAACTTTGAATAACCGTGTTTAGCAAGAAAAGCACATTTCGCAATAACCGAGTTTTCAACTGTACAATAACAGAGTACAGAAGTTTCCGTCATTCTCAGTATTGTAAGCGATCAAAAATATTGTGATTAATAATTTAGAAGAGAAATAACACAGCTGATAACAATTTTCATTGAGATATACGTAAAATACATTAATGATTCCAATTGGAATCGTCGGTTAAGAAAGGGTTAATAATATTTTTTACTGAATGTGTACGACGAAATGAATATGAATGTATTAAATAGAAAACTTGATTCGATTAGCTTTTTCTAAATATACTCTTACCTTTTTACATACATTCACTATTTACAGTATCATTATTTCAAAATGTTTTGACCTCGGCACATATTTTTTACCTAGTGGGGTATTATATAAGCAAATTTTGTAATTTAAATGTAATTTTTATTCATAAATAAATATTTTCTTCATAAAAAGTCTATCGATGTTACTTTTAAGTACAACGCTAAATGACGGCCAGCAAATTTCTACCAAATTATGTACCAACCTGTCACAGGAACCACGTTGTGAAACGTTTGATAGAGTGAAAGTTTCGCTATTGTGAATCGGACAACGGAACAATGGACATCTTCCAGAAATATAACTTTTATTAAACTCTCCGAGTAGATGATGATAATAATAATTTCACGCAAAATGTCGGACGTTTTCCTTTTGTCCTGTTCTTCAGTTTAATCCACAATTCGACTATATTTTTCCCGCGGGATGCTGTACAGTTCTCAACAGAAACTGCTACTCCTGTTACTGGAGAAAAGGGTGGAATGAAAAGATGATAGCTGTAACATTGTCACAGATTCCATTTTGGCAGAAAACACCAGATATTGGTTGCAATATCCTTTATCCCGGTACCAATTTTTCTTCGTACATTATTCATATATGTATTTGTACATTTTTATTGCCATTCGACAATTTGTCCCATCTAACTGGATGTCACAAACAATCAGTTTCAAAGATTTTTTTATATAAAAATACATGTAAATATTTTTTTTTATATCTTTAAAATTTTGTTGATTGGATTGGTGCTGAGGGTTGCGAAAACTCAGTATACCGAGTGCAAAATCGAAAACGCACAGTAGGCTGACATCTATTTTTTACGAATCCACTTATGTAAGGAGTCTTAAAAGTTGCTTATTTGAATACTGTTAATCTAAAAAATAATAAAAAATATTAATCACATTCTTTTCCGTATTCTTTATTCTTATCTACCAAATGTCAAGGCTTTCAATTTTTTTTTATTTTTCTGCCTCAAGTTCATCTTCTTCGTGCCATATCAGGTTCCCCCGACGTAGGCGATCACTGCCGAGAAGGCATCTCTATCCGCCACCGTCTCTGATGCCGGTCCACTCACGCATGTTACGGAGCCATGACATCTGACATCTTCCTATTCTGAGGCGTCCCTCTATTTTGCCCTTCACAATTAGTTGGAGCAACCCAAATATAATACCTTTCGTCGCTTCATTGTGTCAACTAGCTCACTCTACTGAGAACCTCCACTCCACTCGCTCTTCTGATATTTTAGACAGTTAAGCATATTGACCTTTATGGTCCAGGTTTCAATTCCATATAGAAATATGAACAATATGTAACACTTCACCAGGCACAGCCTTATTTAAAGGTTTGAGTTATCGTTCCAAAACAGTGTCTTCATTCTGAAAAACATCGCGCAATCTGTCTCCATGCGGCTCCTTAGTTCTTTGTCAGAATCTAAATCATCAGTGAGAAGACTTCGATATTAAATGGTTTTGACTCTTTCTATAGTTTGTCCTTCAAGTTGCCAAGTCAAGTTATCTTGAGACTGTCGGTTGAAAATCATAAACTCGATCTTTGATATATTCATGTTCAGACCAAACTCTTTCCCAGTAATATAATTATTGTACTTGAATAGGAGAGCTTAAAATTAAAGTAGATCGATTGGGTATATTTGATAGGTTTCTTTGTACCTCTACCCGATAGAAGCACAGTTATCAATGTCTCTTAGAATCAGTTCAAACTTCCAACGAATTTTCTTTTTGTTATTGAAATTGATGCTTCGATAACAAGTCGATATTTATGTTTCTGTGACTGCTTTTACTTCTGATATAAATGATCTAATGAAATATTTTCTTTAGATTTAATATGTATTTAAACGACAGTTCCCTCGCCCTGAATACAAGCTCTAACAATGAAGAACCAATTTACCAACATGACTCTTAATTAACAACCAACCTACTTGTAGTATTATATGTACATATAAAGACAATCAAGAATAACAAAATACAAACTGTTTTCTTGATTAGTATTTCGTGGACCTATTGTTTCATAAAATTAAGGTAGAAAATTCAGTGTCCCCGATACTGTTATCTGTATATATATACGATAACAATTCAGCACCAGACTTATAATAGATTTGAACAATGTAAGACAGCACAAATTTAAAAGAAAATCAGTATTATTTCGTCAATTTAAATTATATAAATATATAACATTGTTTATAATTTTACATTTGCGATAACTACATTTCATCCTACGAGGACATTATCAAAAATATTAGTCTTAATAGCGGTTATACATTCCAATTTACAAATCCGTTTATACTCAAACCTCAACTATAACAATTTGACCTTGATAGATTAACTTCTTATTGTAACTACAATAAGCTTTTACTTAAGATCAAAACATGTCACTCCATTACATTCTCTAGGAAAAACAGTACAATACTATACACTTGCACAGTCAATAGGGAGACGAATGACATGAAATCAGACTGTAGAGACTAGGGCCCAAATTATAGAATAATTCTCAAGACCGTTCTCCAAATGTGTCATCTCAAGACCATCTTGAGATCATGCTCGAAAATCCGTATTAAAAGTTAAATACGTACGCCGTCTCATTCGAGAAAGCGTACTCGAAAAAAATGTGTATGCAGCTCTATAAATAAGTACTTTTTCTCGCGAATGACAATAATTTCAGCGTTATTTTGTTGGTAGCAATGAGTTGGAATAGCTATTTATAGATATTTTGACAATTCGTTGTCTTGGTAATCTTCGAAAGTTTAGAGAAATTTATGCGTCATAATATTATGATACTTGATTAAATAGTAAAATGTCGACCATTTTATTCGGAAGAGGAAAATAAATACTTCTTCTTTTATCTGTCATATAGCATATTACAGGAATGTGTGTAACTAACATCAATAACGTCAATAGTTGCAGGAAAAGCAGCCATTTCAAAATATGATAAAACATGCATAGAATAACAACATGATATTTACTGGATGTATCGGAAATTTTGTGAAATCTAACACAATTTAATTCACATAGTTACTTTATGAATGATTGTATGTAAATTACCCCCGGAAGGTTCTAAATAAGATTCTCAATCCATTTTAGTATCGCTAACAATGTAAACGTCAAAATAGTAATAAATGCGAAATTCGTCCGTGTCTATATACGTCTCTTTTTCGTGTAAAGCGCTGTCTCCTTCTCTCTCATTGAGACCGTTCTCAAGACAGCGGGATAGCTGTCTCGAAGCAATTTAACTCTTCCATACATTTCGAGACCGGTCTTGAGATCAAGCTCAGTGACTTTTGTTTCTTTAATACCATTTTGGTTGAGAACGTGTTCTTAAGACCAGTCTCAAGCTGGATAACAAATCTATAATTCGGGCCTATGGCATATTACTGGACAGTAAACTCTTATTTGACAAACACATTGACACAGTTACCCTCAAAGCTTATAAAATTAAGGAATTGCTGATGAGAGTATGCAAACCATTCAAGTAAAAACATTTAGCTTACTATATAACACAATTGTTAGTCAATTGGAGCATGCGTCAGTCATCTGGAATCCGCAATAGAATATTTATTTATTTTACAGTATTAAACAAATTCAACACATTTTTTGAGACACATGAAGAACAAATTTGGTAATAACTACGAACATGAATTGCAGACTTAACAGACAAGACGAAGGTCATCAGACTTTATGTACCTTTAAGATATTATAAACTCCAATATTGACTGAACAGACCTTCTGAAAATTACCAACTTCAACATTCCAAAAAGACGAACAAGACACACCATCACGTTCTTTTTAGACAAAGAGGATGATGATGATGATAATTGACAAGTTTTATCTGATCCAGAAGTTATCAATATATAATATCTTAATGATACAAAATCATTTCAAATACGTTTTTATTTTTACTTCGTATTCTTCACATTGTTCCCACTTAAAATAATTAGCATAATTTGATTTCAATTTCAAAATTATTTTCAAATTTGTTTCGCGAATTTAGTCTATAAATATATTTCAAAATAACAGTCCGCATCAAAATCCAATAAAGGTTGTTTCATACCTATTCAATATTCAAGCGGAATCGATGAATCCACGTCTAAGGAAACCGATCAATCATAAATATACCTCTTTGGTAAATTCCGCTCCTATTGTTTCTCAATGCATGGGGGATTTTTTCCCCACATATTCTGATGTAACATAAATCCTAACCAATGAGGTAGAACACTGATGATAAGAAAATGAGGAATTGCCTAATTCGGAATTCGTATTATCTTACGAATTGTCATGAGATGTTGCAATTAATCCAGAATATATAATAAGATAATGTAATGAATTCATTTAAATAAAACAAAGTCGGGTTAGTTACAGTTACAATGCAATGTATATTTTCTTCGTCAAGCGTTCCTCATTCATTCTCAAAACCATCTCAATGTGTTCACTTTCATTCTATTAATGTCACATTTCTTTATCTTACATTCTTTCCTTATGTCCTCATTTCTTACCCTGTCATACATCGTCTCATTACAGATTATTCTTAGCGATCTCATTTCAACTGCATTTATTCTGCTTTCGTGAGACTTCTGCCATGTCCAGGTTTCACTTGCATACGTCAAGGTTGGTACTAAGATAGCATTATGAATGGAAACTTTAGCTTCCTTTGATATGCTGCGATCATTCATAACTGGTCTTAGTGCTCCATTCACTCTGTTTCCTGCCATAACTTTTCTTTCGATCACTTTATCGATCCGTCCATTGCGTTGAAAAATGCTTCCCAGATATACATATTTGTCGACTTGCTCGAGCCATTCGTTCTCTACTTTTATTTGGCACGCTGTTCTGCTTACTCAAGAACGGTTGGACCAATTGCAATGATCTCTTATTTATTGTATTTGTCTCCGCCCCGAATAGCAGAATAAAAATATAAATTATCGTAAAACTTAACAGACAAAAAAAATATCGGAAAAATTCACTTAAAAAAATTACACAAAAATTATTTTTTTAAGAAATTATTACACACCGTAATACGAGCTTGAAAGTGTAATCGAATTTTTATTTTCTTTATAGTCATTATTATTATTATACCATAAAATCTATTAAACTCAATATGTTTTTGTTTTTAATTTTAATACGTTAATAAATTCTAAATTAATATTAGCTAAAAGTTAACAAGACATTCATTGACTGCGATACGAAGTTCGCCGGGTCAGCTAGCATATAATACAAGTAAGTTTTTGATATATAGTGCCCTTTAAACCGTTCCACGAAAACGGTGCTATAAAAATAGATTTTTTTTTATCTTAAAGTGTTTTTATAATCGAGTAACTTTTTGCATAAAAGTATTTCTTATTAAAAATTTTCATTTTTTTTTGTTTCAACTATTTACATTTTATTAAATTGACGGGTAAAGTGAAATTCAACAGCAACAATTTACTAGGCGTCAATTATAAGACGAGATTGGAGTAGTATCGAGACGAGATTTGAGTAAGACCAAGGTTACGTACAAGACCAAGATCGAGACCAAGTTTGCAAGACTCAAATATAAAATATAAAATATAAAATACTTTGAGACTAATTAAAGTATGAAAGCGACTAGCTGTGTATAGTCGAAACTTTTTATTAAAAGAGTTATGGAATAATAATCATTTATTTATATGTACTACGCACAAGTCTTATGATAATAATAATATTTATTTAATATGTGTACAAACATTTGTACACAGACGGGTTTACTTTCTTACTGCAATCTCTCCCAATCTACTCATGAATGTTCCTAAGAGTTTGCAAGTTTGCAAGATTTTTGCAGCAAGAACAAAGCCACACCTGTGAATGAGAGAACAATTAAATAAAATCTATGCAATTTTAAGGCCGGACCTATAGCATGGAGCACGCAATTTTAAGGCGCTGGCCATCAAAATTGATTGTCAATAATCATATATTTATCTTTTATTTATTTATTAAAAGAAACATCAACAGAACATAGGAATAAACATAAAACATATACCTAGTAAGAATCAGCATAGTAGTTGCAATGCTCCAATAACAGGTGTTTACAACATAATGTAATAAGTAACATCAACAGAACATAGGAATACACATAAAACATATACCCAGTTTAAATCAGCATAGTAGTTCCAATGCTCCAATAACAGGTGTTTACAACATAATGTAATAAGTAACATCAACAGAACATAGGAATACAAATAAAACATATACCCAGTTAGAATCAGCATAGTAGTTCCAATGCTCCAATAACAGGTGTTTACAACAGAATGTAATAAGTAACATCAACAGAACATAGGAATACACATAAAACATATACCCAGTTAGAATCAGCATAGTAGTTCCAATGCTCCAATAACAGGTGTTTACAACATAATGTAATAAGTAACATCAACAGAACATAGGAATTCACATAAAACATATAGACAGTTAGAATCAGCATAGTAGTTCCAATGCTCCAATAACAGGTGTTTACAACATAATGTAATACGTAACATCAACAGAACATAGGAATACACATAAAACATATACCCAGTTAGAATCAGCATAGTAGTTCCAATGCTCCAATAACAGGTGTTTACAACATAATGTAATAAGTAACATCAACAGAACATAGGAATACACATAAAACATATACCCAGTTAGAATCAGCATAGTAGTTCCAATGCTCCAATAACAGGTGTTTACAACATAATGTAATAAGTAACATCAACAGAACATAGGAATACACATAAAACATATACCCAGTTAAAATCAGCATAGTAGTTCCAATGCTCCAATAACAGGTGTTTACAACATAATGTTATAAGTAACATCAACAGAACATAGGAATACACATAAAACATATACCCAGTTAGAATCAGCATAGTAGTTCCAATGCTCCAATAACAGGTGTTTACAACAGAATGTAATAAGTAACATCAACAGAACATAGGAATACACATAAAACATATACCCAGTTAGAATCAGCATAGTAGTTCCAATGCTCCAATAACAGGTGTTTACAACATAATGTAATAAGTAACATCAACAGAACATAGGAATTCACATAAAACATATAGACAGTTAGAATCAGCATAGTAGTTCCAATGCTCCAATAACAGGTGTTTACAACATAATGTAATACGTAACATCAACAGAACATAGGAATACACATAAAACATATACCCAGTTAGAATCAGCATAGTAGTTCCAATGCTCCAATAACAGGTGTTTACAACATAATGTAATAAGTAACATCAACAGAACATAGGAATACAAATAAAACATATACCCAGTTAGAATCAGCATAGTAGTTCCAATGCTCCAATAACAGGTGTTTACAACATAATGTAATAAGTAACATCAACAGAACATAGGAATACACATAAAACATATACCCAGTTAGAATCAGCATAGTAGTTCCAATGCTCCAATAACAGGTGTTTACAACATAATGTAATAAGTAACATCAACAGAACATAGGAATACACATAAAACATATACCCAGTTAAAATCAGCATAGTAGTTCCAATGCTCCAATAACAGGTGTTTACAACATAATGTAATAAGTAACATCAACAGAACATAGGAATACACATAAAACATATACCCAGTTAGAATCAGCATAGTAGTTCCAATGCTCCAATAACAGGTGTTTACAACAGAATGTAATAAGTAACATCAACAGAACATAGGAATACACATAAAACATATACCCAGTTAGAATCAGCATAGTAGTTCCAATGCTCCAATAACAGGTGTTTACAACATAATGTAATAAGTAACATCAACAGAACATAGGAATTCACATAAAACATATAGACAGTTAGAATCAGCATAGTAGTTCCAATGCTCCAATAACAGGTGTTTACAACATAATGTAATACGTAACATCAACAGAACATAGGAATACACATAAAACATATACCCAGTTAGAATCAGCATAGTAGTTCCAATGCTCCAATAACAGGTGTTTACAACATAATGTAATAAGTAACATCAACAGAACATAGGAATTCACATAAAACATATAGACAGTTAGAATCAGCATAGTAGTTCCAATGCTCCAATAACAGGTGTTTACAACATAATGTAATACGTAACATCAACAGAACATAGGAATACACATAAAACATATACCCAGTTTAAATCAGCATAGTAGTTCCAATGCTCCAGTAACAGGTGTTTACAACATAATTATAATAAGTAATTAATAATTGATTAAGTTTTTAAGAATAAAATTAACTTAGGTAACTGTGACATTCACAGTGTAGTGCATTGTTACAAACATCTTTTTCTTCTTCTTCGTTTAGTAGACCTAGTTGGTTTGTTCTTCAGAAACTATGCCTCCTGGGATGACGAAGTCCAACTATTCTAAAATGCATGATTCAGAAAAACTATTAAGAAACAATCGACTATGCAGGAGATAAAACATCTCATACTGGTCTATTTGTGAATATAGAAGATAATTTTAATTCATTTCTCATGCAAATATTGCATCTCTGGGTTGAAAACAGTGGTTAGTTGGAATAAATTGCCATACGGCAATAAACTCGCCTTGCACAGCGTGCAAGGAAGTGTTTTTTACTATTATTAAAATCACCTTATATGTTATACAATTCTCCTGGTCTAAGTTTTACATTTGATCATCACTAGGTTTGAATTGTAAGGACTTTAAACGTCACATTTAATTTCATTACAAAATATCTCGACCAAGGATTTCGTCTTTCACGGCAGCAACTGGAAAAGATCAAAGACCCTTTGAGAGCAGTCCCCATTCAATATTAAAATTTATTCAAAGGAAAATGTCAAAAGCTAAAGCTTTTCACTAGCCATTACTCGTATGACGATTTTTTTACATCAAAATACAATAATGCCCTATTTATCACGTGTGCTGGAAGAAATTCAAAGCGTTTAATTACTTTCGAAAACTTACGGTTTCAAGAGCTAAAATAAAGCTTAAAAAAAGCTTTCAAGACTCTTTTCTAGTAGTCATTTTCGTTCTATTGTTTTTTTACAGTTTATGCACTTTTAAGCGCAGAGTCTGCAAGATTAGTTATTCGGTTTCTTCTTATTTATTCTTCGTGTTTGTTCATAGTTTTGTAAAGATCTGTCTCCACGAGCAGAACGAGCGGTGATATACTGTGGACAACAGTATTTTTTTATACTAGTTGCATGTAACACATGAAATCCAACTATCGATAGCGATAGTATGTATAGTTGAAGAAGAAGTACCAAGCTATAAACACATTTATCCAAATTATTGAATATTTTAAGATATTTTGTTTTGTTTTTCTATACAACACATGTAGATATGTATGTCAAGATAGGATAATATGGAAGTCAGTCTGTTTTTCCTACCCAGAATATGAAAACAGCATGATGATATGTATGTTTGGAGATTAAGTATCAAATTATTGAGTCTTCTTAGATATTGTGTATATAGGCGACTGCCATACAAATTGTTTGAAGCGATGTCGTCACTAAATTCAATTTTTATAAAAATTGATGAAAAAAATTTGAAGGGTACTAAAATGTTGATATTTTTATAGAAAATTAAATTATCTAGTTGGGGTGTTTCGGCTTTTTTGTATATTTTTTCAAAAACTTTGGAAATATAGGCAGTTATACACAAAAATTAATCATAAACAAATATTTTTCTTAATAAAAAATGTGTGAGAACCTCTGGAATTTTTTTGAAAAAGACAATTTGAGATTTTGTATTTGTCTTTATACCAATTTTGAATAAAGACAAATACAAAATTATCTGATATATGTGGAAAATAAAGTAAAAATTCAAAAGTTGATAACCCCTGACTGAAATAAAAATTCTAAGTCGAGTATAAAAGTTTTGTAGGCCTACCTATAACTTTTTATATATTCTGAAAATTTGAGCTCTGTAAATTGAGCGGATCAAAAGTTATAAGGGGGAACGGACACACACAGACAGACACACAAACACATTAAAAGTTCTACTCCAAATTCTGAGTAAATCCGTATATGGAACATATATGCTGCGAAGTCTCTAAGTTGTTTTTTTTTACTTCAAAGTTGGAAAAGCCGTGAAAAATGTAGACCGTGCATACAAATTTCGCGTATCGTGGCTTGAAACGATATGATAAGAGAACGAAGTTATCTTGAACAAATCGACAGTTGGAAAATCGTTTCTTGGAGGGAAAGATTGAGGAAACGACTGCCAGAGGGCATTCCCTTCGGCAGTATTTAGAGCAGGTGTGTAAGGACATAAAGTATAACTCCTACACAGAGTTGAAGAGTCGCTGAAGACCTAGCGGAGTTCAGAAAGAGATGAATCACTTTGCTGCCAACAATTCCCCAAGATTGAAACCAAAGAAGAAGAAGGAGCTATAAAAGGTTTTCTGGGGTTATCCCTTAAATTATCTTTCCAGAGGGTGTTTTTGTTGGAATAATTATAAATTTTTAATAAGAGTTTGTTAATTTCTTTTTTGAATTTGATAAAAAGGCTTATTTACTGCGGTGAACCAATGCATGTAGTATGTACATATGAGTGTGGAAAAGTGTGTTTATTTGATTTTTAACGCAAAGCACAATCTCTTTTCATTATATTTCACCCAAGGGAGAAAAGTCGTATATAGGTACGCGTTTGGTTGTAAATACGTAATACGAACAGATTGAGTTATGTTTGGCAAAAAATAACAAACATACCTAACCCCGCAAAAAGAGAAACATCAATTTATAAAACCACATATTTGGGTTAATTTATTTTCTAAAAGAACACTCAACCCAATGTGACCTACTTAACTTTGTGTTATAACTCCATTTTATCTAAGTCTGTCAGTTTAAATGTTAACGATTATTAGTGATGAGCAAATGCAAGACGGAGACGGGTGTTCTTGGTCTTGATCTTGCATTTACAGGTACGGTCTGGATCTTGCATACTCGATCTATTCTTGGTCTTAGCATGAATGAATGAATGAATAATAGGTATATTTCCAACAATATAAATATTACAAAGGAACAAAATACAATTTAATTTATACCTAATTACAATTAAACAATGTTTGTTTTCCACACATTTGGAAATTTTACTGCTTCGCTATAGTCTGTTTTGAGGCAGTACTAGTTTAGAATTGCTATGGCTACTCTGCGATCATAAATGGCCGTTTTCTTTTTTGCCCAAATTGAATCTTGGTCTTGCAAATTTTGCAACCATACTTATTTTATTTTTTTGTGAAAATTCGGTTTAAAACACCAATATATCGAATAATGCTGTAGTACGTGGTTGATTGCTTACTTTTTAATCTAAATCTAAAAATAAAAAGTTTTATAAAATTGTGCGAGACTGTAAGATTATTGGTATTGCAAAGCCTGGTCTTGGTCTTTCAACGACATATGCGGTCATGGTCTTACAAGTCAAGACTTACTGCTAAAAAACTGCTTTGCTGTTTGGCGGAAAAATATAATTGAAAATATTTTTTTTATAAAAAAAAAATAAAAAGTCTCGCAAGAGATAGACTTGCAATACTTTTGCTCATCATTAACTAATATAATGAATTATTCTGTACAAGTAGTACCCACCCATAAAATAGCTGAGATGTCGCAGTTTTAAAGCCTTTTTGCCGAAAAGTGAAAAGCCCTTTGAATTCTTTCCCATTGTCATAATTTCGATTCCCAGCAAAGGAGTAATTTCTTTTAATTCATAATTCACCAAATTATTATTTGTTTGGACTGGAACCAGTTTTTTTGGTAAAAAACGGACCCGTATTTTTTATTTTCATTTGTAGTTTTTTTTTTAAATGAACAAGTACATATGCACCTTCCAACGTTCCCTAAAATAAGCATAAATTATTGTGTTATAAGTGAACGAAACCGATCGTGGCAGGATTCGAACTCGCCACCACTGGATTACTGACTCAATGGTCTTACCGCTCTGCAGTTATAGGTATTAAGTAATAATACCATAATTTGGGAATACTGTACGAATTATTAAAAACTTTAAAATGTCGTTAAAAATGGAGTTTGAATGAGATCGCTGGGAAGAATAACAAGACGATGTATGACACGGTAAGAAATGAGGAAGTGAGGAATTATGTAAAATAAAGAAAGAAGTCATCAATAAAATTAAATTGACACGGGAAGATCGAATGGAGAACACCTGGCGAAGAAAATATACATAACAAAAGCGGAAAGCAATCGAATGAGAAGTCGGAGACGTCCAAGAAAGGGAAGGCTCGACCACGTGTACGACATTCTGTAATGCGTCGTTTAGATACTCGCCGAACAATTCGCCGAATAATTTGCCGAATAATTCGCGTCCGAATATGACCACGAATATGCCCGTTTACATACTCGTCTATATTCAGTATACATCAATCTTTCAAACATGAATGAAGTGCGACTCACTGCTACAGCTACACTGAGTCCCTGACAATATAGACAAATTTATATGAAAAGTGTTACCTAAAGTGCACTTTACACGGACACTATTTTCAACGCGACCCGGTTTCCAACGCTTAAAATAGTATCCAAAATACAGGTTACTGCAAACATCGCTTTACACGCAACGCTTAAAACAGCATTCAAAATATAGGTTACTCCGAGCATCGCTTTACAGTACTTTACAGAGTTTACACAATTATATGTGCAAATTTTTAATATAATATAAATAAATGTATATCGAAAAATTATAAAATAATTATAATATAGTATATCGAAAGTTTAGATACTTTCCAAATAAACAAAATACATCGCGAGCGAATGTCACACGTAAAAGTCTACGCAAACGGTAGCCATTTTGACTCGTCGGTAACGACGACAGCGAATAATTTTACAGATTTCTGTTTTACCAAAAAGGATGAAAATCGCGTTGAAAATAGAACACGTTCTATTTTTTTGCTCATCGCGTTGAAAATCCCGTCGAAAACCTGAAACCCGTTGAAAATAGTGTTCGTGTAAAGTGCACTTAAGGCTATACAAAAAATAACAGTTATATTCCCCTAAGCCATAGGCACAACACTATACAAACTACAAAATCTTGCAGATGTATAATAATCGCCAAATATCTTGAACGAGCTTCCGGTTGCGCAGATCGCAAATTTGTGTCTTTTTGCTTCGTTGGTTTACGTGCAAATCGCCCCCCTTCTCTGTTAAAAAATCAAGTTATTTGGTGACACCTACATATATCTAGAATGAAAACCACACAAGGACAAACAAACTATACATTTCTAGCACCAAAACTATTATAACAAGCTGAAACAAGACATACCAGAAAACTGAACTCTTTCAGTAACTTAAACAAAAAAATATTTAATTGGCTATTTAACAAAGACAGAGAAGTGAGCGAATGATTATTACACATAATGAACTTAACAAATATATTTTACAAATTATACAGCCTTCTAGCGGAAATAGATTAAAATAAACTTTATTAGTGGAAACCGAGCATCATTGATAGCTCATATGATCCTTATAATTGATCAATGATAATCATCATCATAATCATCATTGATCCTTATGTAAACGATGTTTTGGATTCCATATCACGGGGTCCCTGGTACACTTCTATAAATTTTAAAGTGATTTCATCGTAAAAAATAAACAATTTAAAAGACCGCT
Organism: Molanna angustata; assembly: GCA_963576475.1. Lineage (NCBI taxonomy): Eukaryota > Metazoa > Arthropoda > Insecta > Trichoptera > Molannidae > Molanna > Molanna angustata. The sequence goes on along the minus strand of OY754973.1, from coordinate 28,427,656 downwards.
CACGGCAAAGTTCAAGATTTAACTGAACAATGGCGAGTATGTAAACACCCCACACGAATAGAGACGAATAATCCTTTGATTCGTGTCAAAAAACCGACACCGAACGGAGAACGTACGAATATTCGTGGCGAATAGCGAATAGACACGAATAAGCCGTTTACATACTCGTATTCGCCTCTATTCGCCTGTGTTCGGCGAGTATCTAAACGAGGCATAAGAGAGAAATGTAAGAAGCTTGAACAACAGACGAACATGTATGAGACGATGTATAAATGTTGATGAAGCGATGGATGCGTACCTGGATATAAAAATGAGGCGAACGGTTCTCTCAGCCTACCCAATAAGTGACACGGCGTGATGCGTATGTATAAAAATCGAAAAATTATAATTTTTACTTTGATATAATACCAGAAAATAGAAAATTGTTCTTTACCAATAATCTTATTCGTAATCTGCAGAAAGATCGCAAGTATCTCGCTCAACGAGTTAAAACGAGTGGGTTGTAGCCAACGCTAAACTCCTCAATAACAAGTCATTCTATAAAGTATTCAATTTTTGTGTGGAAAATATTCAGTCTTTTCATGAAATGGGTTTGTTTAAATTATTTTTTATTTAAATATTTTATTATGAAAACTTGATAATTCTTCAATTCCATTTTATGAAAGTGATGTGCCTTTCTACCAATTTGAAAATAAAAATTCTAATTTTAAGTTTCCTGAGTTTGGGGTCACTTTGAAATATTTAAAAGTTAATAAAAACTGAGAAGCACTATTCATATATCCACCAAAATCTAATGGAGTCTATCATATATATAAATATCATATATACAAATTTGCAAAATTTGAAAGGAATCGAATGAGTACTTTAGTCTATAATAGATAGAGTAAAATAAACACGCCATACATAACACATAGCACACAGCACGCAGCACATAGCATACACACACACAGATACATTGTGATGAAACTTTCAGAATACAATCTCAGCATGATACTAGTTGATAATCTGCAATAAAAAAATACCCTAAAAAATTGAAAAATCATAACTCCCCACTATATCGGCTTAGGTTAGTGAGGAGTAAAAAACCGATAACAATTAGAATTATATTGAAAATATTTTTCTAATCAATCTTTCGGGTACATTCTGTATCGAAGTGGGTCAATTCCGTGTGGAATTAAATCCATCAAGCTAATATTAAACTGGGATAGAATTTTCTGTGGGAGAATTTTAAGTGATCATCTCGATATTCAGGCAAGAAGACTAAATAAAAACGAATCTTTCAATATAAAAGTACTGAAGGACGAAACTATGTATGTACCTACATAGCTTCCACTGGGAGTGATATTGGCGATTATGTTCTAGGAACGATTTTACGCCAGAGAGATTGGAGATTTCCAAAGAAAATATCTCGCTCATTGCATTGTTACAATTTTCCTGAAAACCTTATGTTTTCTTATCTAAATTCTTATATTATCCCTTCCAAAGACAACATACATTTTATTATTTACAATCATTTGTTTTTTGTGAGATACACTTTTTTCATATTTATTAGATAGTTATGATTAAATAAAAATTAATTTAGTATTCAATATGTTTTGATTCTACATACAATTTTTACGTCGATAGCTATTTCGCCTTGTTAGGGCATCTTCAAGACTAACTCTACAAAATAAAATATGCAAAATTAATTAAGATAAAATATGTTATATAATTAAAAAAATATTTTATACATTTGACTACGAAGGTATCATATATTCAATTTCTAGAATTTATTTGTATTTCAATTTTTTTTTTCGTAAATAAATAAAATAAATAAGATAAATAAAATAAATAAAATAAGTAAAATAAATAAAATAAATAAAATAAATAAAATTAGTAAAATAAATAAAATAAATAAAGTAAATAAAATAAATAAAAAAAATAAAATAAATAAAGTAAATAAAATAAATAAAATAAATAAAATAAATAAAATAAATAAAATAAATAAAATATATAAAATAAATAAAATAAAATAAATAAATATATATATAAAATAAAATAAATAAAAATAATAAAATAAACAAAATGAATAAAATAATTCCCTCATCAAGCACAAGATTGCAATATTTGTGATGAGGCACTGCAAAGAAAAAATTGTAAAAATTTTATTACCTGTGAATTATATCTTGATTTGTCATTTTAAAATTATTATGTTAAATAAATAAAAAAAATCCAAATAAAAAAAATTCAAATAAAAAAATAAAAAAAAAAAAAATAATTAAAATAATAAGATAAAATAATAAAATAAAATAAATGAAATATTTAAAATAAATAATTAAAATAAATAAATAAATAAATAAATAAAAAATAAGGAAATAAAATAAATAAATAAATAAATAAATAAATAAACAAAATTAATAAATAAATAGGTATATAAATAATAAATAAAATGAATAAATAAAATAAATTAATAAAATAAATAAATAAATATATTAATAAAATAAATAAACTTGCTTTTATGTCCCGCCGTTGGCCAAGAATGTAAAATTGTGAAGGAATAAGCAATCGTTTTTATAATATTGTCACCCAATTATTTTTCAAAATCGGACTATGGAAAGTCGTTTGAAATTTGATTGAGTTTAAGTATTGTAAAATGTTCAAGTGATGGCCACAACCCATTCTTTTTTATATATTGCTATAAAGTGTGAATGATGTATAATATACAATTTCTGCACGCATGGACTCTAAATGGTTTTAAATATGACTGTTTATCAACGTTGTAAAGAGATTGGTTTGACCACAACCCCCATTTTTAAATATTATCATAGAAAACAAATTGTAATATATTATGTACCTATTGAAAATTTAGTAATTTTGGATGTAGGAATGTGGTTAAAATTTTATTAAATAATGTACTGAAAAGATCTAGTGTTGGTCACATCCCATTCGTTTTTATATTTTTTCATCAAGTGTGCATTATATTTTTGCACAATTTCACTGATAGACTTAAAATTGACACAAAAGTCTACATTAACGAAGAAGAAGAAGACTTAAACTATAGTAAATAGTTTTTAATTTGAATATAAACGTTGTGAAGAGTTCGGTAATGGCCACAACCCCCATTCTTTAAATATCGTCAACGAATTCAAATATGTAGGTGTTGAAAATTATTCAAAATAGGATGATATAAATGGTTAAAATTTGATTAAACAAAAGTATTGAAAAGATTATAGTGCAGGTTACATCGTCACATCCCACATCCCATTCGTTTTTACATATGTATTTTCATCAAGTGTGCATATCGTTAATAATATTTCTGCACAATAGACTATTAGACTTAAAACTAACCCAAAAGTCTAAATAAAAAAGAGAAGAATAAGTATAAGACTATAAGAAATAGTTTGTATAAAAAATCCCAATGGTCTACATAAAATAAGAAAAAATACATAAAAAAATTAGACTATTGGAAATAGATTGTATAAAAACTGACCAAAAGGTCTTCATAAAAGAAGAAGAAGATTAATCTATAGGAAATAGTTTGTATAAAATTCACCAAAGTTCTACATAACATAAGAAAACGAAGAAAAAGACTAAAGGAAATAGTTTCTGTAAAAACTGTAAGGTCTACATAAAAAAAGAAGGAATCAGACAATAGGAAATAGTATGTATAAAAGCTCACCCAATGGTCTACAAAAAAGAAGAAGAAGAATAATTAGACTATTGGAAATAGTTTGTATAAAAACTGTCCTAAAGGTCTACATAAAATTAAGAAGAAAAAGAATAAGACTACAGGAACCATCGCTTCAGACCCTTCAGTACCTCCCGTCCCTTCAGGCCCTTCAGTATCTCCCGTCCCTTCAATCCCTCATTACGTCCCTTCCAATCAGGCCCTTCAGTACCTCCCGTCCTAAAATGACTAAATACACGAAGAAGAAGAAGAAAAAAGTTTAAATCCAGATACCTGCGAAGATATGGAAGGATAATTGGACCTTCTTCTCCCAGGATAGTCTACCTTCATAGGTAAAATGACCAAATGCACGATGAAGAAGAAGAAGAAGAAAAAAGTTTATATCCAAAAACCGTCTTGGAAGACTTGGAAGAGTTGGAAGGACAGTTGGACCTTCTTCTCCCAGGATTCTCCAAATTCATAGGTAAATTGACCAATAATACACGAAGAAGAAGAAGAATAAGAAAAAAGTTTAAATCCAGAAACCTGCGAAGAGATAGAAGGACAATTGGACCTTCTTCTCCCAGGTTAGTCCACCTTCATAGGTAAAATGACCAAATACACGATGAAGAAAAATAAGAAGAAAGTTTTAATCCAGAAACCTGCGAAGAGATTGAAGGAAAATTGGACCTTCTTCTCCCAGGATAGTTCATCTTCATATGTAAGATAACCAAATACACGATGAAGAAAAAGAAGAAAAAAGTTTATATACAGAACCCGTTCTGGATGACCTGTGAAGAGATGGAAGGACAGTTGGACCTTCTTCTCCCAGGATACTCCCCCTTCATAGGTAAAATGACCAAATACACGAAGAAGAAGAAGAATAAGAAAAAAGTTTAAATTCAGAAACCATCCTGGGCATACGCTCGACAATTCACTAAAGTTTCATTGTAATCGGACAAACGGTTTAGGAGCACATCGCATACATGCAAACATTCATACATACATAAATAAATAAATAAAATAATTTTCCGATAGGAAATCAGTATATTATTGATTTGTAAGTATAAATAGTAATAGGTAGGTACCTACCTACAACAATGTTCTAAATAAATTCGATTCATAACAAATTTTATTTGAATATCAGAATGCGTTCGTAACCATAGTAACCATTCCAACACGTAAAAAATATCAAATGGTTTGAGACATTTTTTGAATATGTAGGTACCTACATACATTGGTTTGTTCGATGCCATAAAAATGAAAATTGTCAGAAAAATCAAATTATGCAATTTTATTATGCCTATATCTTTACTAATAATAAACACATTTTTACAATATATGTCTTAAAACTTGCTGTAATGTCTTGTGTTTCATTTTATTATTTCATAATTACATTTATTTCAAAGGTTTATTATTTTCAAGAAGATTTTCATTCGTAAGAAATAACAAATATTGTATGAAAAGATATTAAAATGGCGGGGTTATATGTACAAAACGCTTACTTTAAAAATAAGTAAAACATTATAATTAGACAAAATATTCACCATGTTTTTCACTTAAAAGCTAAGTTATACTTGTAGATATATTTTTTTCGTGTAAATACGTACTTTTAACTTTTTAACTAACAGATATTTGCGTGCAAAATGTACACTTTTTTGACAGATATGACTTGGAAAATTTTGTATGAAAAAAATAATTATTGAAATATTTTTAAAATTCAGCATTTTTATCGCATTATTTTTAGCGTGACACTGCATCAGGTATACTGGTACATGTTCGCACATAAATAAGATTTTTAGATGCTCTTGGTTTTTCAGAAGGCGTGAGACAAACACACACATACACACACACACTAACAAAATCATTGTTTTATTACTTTAGATTAGGTAAACAACATGGATGGTAAAAGAATGATCAAGTAAAGAAAGATATATAAAAATATATATTCAAAAGGTATAACGAATTAAAAATATACAAAATTTATAAGTATACCTATAATAAAACGAGTGGGTTAAGACCAATGCAATACTCCTCACTACCAGTTCACATGCATTAAAATTTTGTATGGAAAGTTTTCAGTATTTTCATGAAATGAGTTTGTTTAATTATTTTTTGTTTAAATATTTAATTATGAAAACTTTATAATTCTTCATGGACGTGATGTGCCTTTTTAGCAATTTGAAAATAAAAATATAAAATTTTAAGTTCCCTGACCTTAGTAGGGTCATTTTGAAATATTTGACAGCAAAAAAATAAGAAGCACTGATCAGATATCCTTTAAAATCTAATGGGATCTAAGCTAGTATTAGATATACGAAATTGTCAAAATTTTGTAAGAATCGAATGAGAACTTTACATAGTCTTTAATCGAAAAAGTATAATTAATACGGCATACATAGTACATAGTACATAGCACACAGCACACACACATCCACACACAGATACATTGTGATGAAACTTTCAGATTACTATCTCAGAATGATACTCTGCAATAAAAAATAACCTAAAACATCGCGAATTACATAATAACTCTCCACTTTATCCCCTTGGGGTAGTGAGGAGTATGAAAACAAAATTTTATGTGTTGAAGGAGCGAATCATAAATGTATGAATAGGTGTGATGTGGCTTTTTTTGAAAATGATTGTAACTGTCATGACCCTTTTTTTATTTATTTATTTTTAATCACACCTTATTTACAATGACAATAATTTGTAGATTACTGATGCCCAACTAGGAAATCCTGTTGTAGGGCTAGCAGTTATCATTTTTTTCAATAAACATTTAGACTCACACAACATAGATCAACCATGTCCTAATGTCCGCCATAATACCTGTCACAAAGAGTATATAATTGACCTGTCATAGATCCAATCTCTCACGCGTTTCTTATTTCAGAACCATAGAAAATACACTCGTTAACTATGTACGTTGGTAAAGTTAATATCACATGCTTCCCAAATCAAACAAAATATTTTTGTGTGTTACTCAAAGAGCATCGCAAACACAATACTGCATAGTTAACCATAATCAATAATAATATAAGTGTTTATCGAATATTTTTTTAATTTCATATACGCAAACATTGGATTTTTAACCCTTTCGGGATATTTTTATTGACAAACATTTTTTAACATCTCAATAGAGACAAAGTTGGGATATTGTAGAAGAACCAGGAACTCGAGGTACCTACAGGGCTTACGACCTGTCATCGGCTGGTTTACGTGATCACTTTATGCGCTTGCGCAACGTTCACCAATTATGCCTTCTTATTAAGTTCCCTTATCGATGTAATTTTTGAAAGTTCTATATGTAAAGTTTAATTATTGTATTTTGATATTTTTATATTAAGTACCTAATCACATAATTCATAGTTCATTTTTCAACATTTCATCATTCCATATTTAAATACCTATCTTTTGTTTTATATTATATTTTGACATTAAGATTGTAAAGATTAGATTATAAAACGACATTTTACGTTTTTATTTTCACAATCTAATCTTTACAATCTTAATGTCAAAATATAATATAAAACAAAAGATAGGTATTTAAATATGGAATGATGAAATGTTGAAAAATGAACTATGAATTATGTGATTAGGTACTTAATATAAAAATATCAAAATACAATAATTAAACTTTACATATATATTTGAATAGTGTGTATAAATTCACCTGAAAATAAGGAACTATACTATTGCCATCTATGAAGTAACGGAAAAGCCTTTTTTTGTAACGCCATCTATTGAGAAATTAGTTTACTTGTAAACAATGAAAGCAACAGTCCTTATAAATTAAAAAAGTTTTTCAATAAAAATAAGTGTTTATTGTTGAATACTAAGTCATTTTGTTAGTTCTGTCCTCCCATAATTTTAATTTTTATATTCTTTATATCATTAGTTTGCTGTCATTCATTTGCTTCATTGATTAAAATTTTTAAAATATATATACCTATATTAGGATAAAAAATGCATACGGATGCAAGAAAGATATTTTATTATTAAGAAGGTAAAAAATAAGGTGTTGAGTTTAGACGTAAAGATCAACAGTTGAAATCTACGAAATTAATATTTGAATACATTATTTTTATTTCGTTATTTACTTAAATAACAAATGTATTTAAAATATAGTTTCAATAGCCAAGGATGATTATAAAATAAAACAATTTGCTTCGTTTATACGATCGGTTTCAAAGGGATTGGTTTTTCCTCAGAACAGAAGAGACAACTACATTCACCATCGAAATTAATTAAACGCGTGTCATCATTATTTCTTTTTACCACGACGAAAAGTGTCAAAGCAGTTAGCTGAAAAAAGGTCACTTATTCAAAATTAAGTATGAATATTATAACTTCTCACAGATATCTTGTGATATTTACATACGCCCACAAAATGGAGTATTTTTTGGATTTAACGACCGAGATAAGAAAATGAAATCTCCATCTTCAAATCTCATTTCCAACTGGTTTTTTCTCTCTTCCTCTTTAGTCATCTCCCCTGAAAGATATTTCGGACGATTTTAGAGTGAAATATTTCCCTCGAATATTTTTATTCTTTATAATTTAGTTAAAAACCACATTAACGAAAAGTCGGTTGTGATGAAAATATATTTTTTTTGTAGATAGTGATATTATAGAGTCAATGAAATATTGAAATTAATATAAATAAAAGAATATAATAGAAGAGGCGATCATTAAAAATCAAAATAATTGATAGACATGGTGACTTTTTTCGTTCAGAAAAAATCGAATTTGTCACACAAAGGTCCGAATGCAGAGTCCTACCAGATACTAAATACTAACCATCTTTTCATTGCACAGTCGCTCACTTAAGTTAAGAGATCACGTGGCTTCCTAACTGCAGGATACTACGAAATTTTTGTATGAGAATTGCATTGCAGAGACATATCTAAATACTTAGCGCATGCGCATCGGCGTAAACTAACATTGGCGAACTGTCAAAAAGTAAAGTTGACAGCTAAGAACCTTACGAGTGTTTTAATACTAAAATATGAGATGTTTTCAATGGATGATGAGCGACTTCGTCAAATATGTACTTGGTAATTTTGTCAAATCAAATACCAAACAGAGTATCCAGCGATATATACGAGATGTCGAAAATTCGGTGAAATTTCAGAAAAATCATTACATCGAGCTGTCAGTGTGAGCTTCGTTACACGTGTTTGTATTGTTTTGACAAAAAACATTTTAAACGTCAGTCTAAACGTCTCTTTTCTTCATACACAATAATGTGAAATGCTACGCCATCGACCTTAAGTTAGCGTACTATTTAGTATTTAGTTAGTGATGTCTCTGCAACGCAATTATTAACTTAAGAATACTAAATTCTCCAGTGAAGTTCAAAGTTAGTATTGAATTACCTAGGACTATGCATTCGGGTTAAAGAATAAAATTTATTCTTGAACCATATGCATTAACGTAACCATACTGTGAACCTATAATTTGCAACTGACCAAAGAAAAGGGAATATCTAAATATGATTTGCATACATACATACATACAATCACGCTTTAAAACTAAAAGAGAGAACCGAACGCCACATTTTTCTATCCTGGCACGCATTCCTCGCCTCGTCCATCGTCTCATACATGTTCTTCTATTGTTCACACTTCTAACATTTCCGTCTATCAGAATATCGTTCACATGGTCGTGCCATCCCTTTCTTGGGCGGCCCCGGCCTCTCATTCCATTCCTGTCCGCAATGTATATTTTCTTCGTCAGGCGTTCCTCATTCATTCTCCCAGTGTGGCCAAAACCATCTTAATGTGTTCACTTTCATTCTATTAATGACATATTTCTTTATGTCGTTTCTTACCCTGCCATACATCGTTCTATTACAAATTCATGATTTGTATTCTTTAATATAACTATTATTACTTTCTCAAAATGGTTTCATATTCGTATGAACGGAATATCATGATTCATTCATACAATATAGGTACTATTCCCACGTCATTAAAATTTTCAAGATGTCAACATTGAGTGATGGTTTATTACAATTGTAACACAGCTCCGACATCCATAGAAATCTTTATTCAAATGTATTCTGCGGAACACGACATTATTCCCAATCAAGCCACTGAAGCCACACCTTATTGACACATCCTACGTGACTTACAGCCTTGAATAATTGAACCACACGTTTCTGGGTAACAGAACCCGTTCCTGGAACAAGGAGCCGTCTTCTATCAAAGAAGGTAGATCCCTGAGGAGATACATACAGAAGAGGCAGACAGAGGTGGGACGAGGAGTGGGAGAGCACAAGGCCTACATCCGAATCCTAGAAATTATCAATTTAATAAGCTGAAATTATTGTTACAGAAGAACCGTAGACATAATGTTTGCTCTAATATGTATGTACTTACCTGTACATAAACATTGAAAAGGGACCTTATTAGCTTACTCGTATTACCTAGTCAGTTTTAGTGAAAATATTGACACTCAAAATTGATTGTTCCAAATATAAACATTCGTATCTTCATTATTGAGTTATTTGGTAGAATTTTTAATTGTTAATCGAAGGGAATATAACGATTTTTAAAATTCTACATATTTATTCTACAATTTAGAAAACTATTTCATCCAGCGAGGTTGAGACTACATAGAGTTCCATTGTAAATCAATGGGAATAAAATGATTTTTTAAATACTACATATTTATTCTACAATTTCGAAAACTATTTTATTCATAGGTTGACACTACATGGAATTTCATTGTTAATCAAAAAGATTTGTTTAATTCTACATATTTATTTACAGTGTCGGCAACTATTTTTTATCCTATCCTAAGGTTAAGACTTTATATGTTCTATACATATTTGTCTTGAAAATTGCGATGGGATGTGAAATCATAAAATTTTGTTTTCACATTCTATTTAAAATTATTTAAATTTTTTATCTTAAAAAAATACAAAATCAACTCAAATCAATTTCGTAGATTTTACATATAATCGTTTCAAAATATCGTTTTTCTTATACAGTTTCTAACGAAATAGATTTATGTGAGTCAGTAAGACTGACAAAGACAAATCACGGCTTATACCACAATGTGGGGTAACCAGCGAGCGACAGGTGTGCGGGTTCGCTTAACCTTTCGACATGAAGAACGACTCATGCTTATTCCGACACGCAAGTCTAGTGTTACCTAAAAAGGCACTACATTCTGAATGGATGGTAAACCTCATTGCTGAACTGTGCAAAAAAATATTTAGCCTCTTGTACTGTCGATAACCCAGCTCTTACGGGACATCTGAAGACGATGATAATAGAAGAGAGTGGAAGCACTATTCTAGTTCGGTACATCACAGCATTTAACTGTATTAAATTTTAAATAGTTACGCATACGCATGTATTAACACGCCACGTTTCTTATGTAAATTATAATAAAAATAATATCATAAAGGATGTTAAATATGAACTAAACGAAGCGAGAAATGTATGTTAAGAGAAAGAAAATTAGCGTTCGTTTTGTTCTGCCTACCAAATAGAGGAACTGTGTGATGGAATGGTGCGATCAAATCGCGGGAAAATTACATATTATTGTCGACCTTCGTGGCTCAGTTGATAAGATATCTGACTCCTGAACCAAAAGTCCCGGGTTCGATTCCCGATGCAGACACAGTTATTTATTGTATGTATCTTCAGTCTGGATCTGTGAGTCTCCGACTGTGGCAGCTTGTAATTGGGTGCGTGTTCAATTGATATAAGTAGCTACCTGTTGCTCGAAAAGCGATATAACAAAATAATTAGATCATAGGTACCTACTTACATTGACACGTGCCTTATGTATTGATATTATTGTAATTTCTTAGTTAACAGTACAAGTTTATAATTAATATAAACAATTTGATTTCATCAACTGAGAGGTTGTCACGGTAAAGGAAATTATTGAAGTGTCAATACAAGTGTGCAGAGTTGAACCTATGTACATCCAAGTATTTAGTCGAGTTCCATTAGAAATGTATGCAGGATGGAATTTCAATTTCGGTTGGGTTTATTATCGTTCACGCTTAATCAGCGGAGGTACATAAATGGAAAGAGGCAAGATGGAACTTGTGGAATGTGGAATTGTGGAGGTAAGGGCATTTCGTCGAATTGAATTGTCACTTACTATCGCGAACGCAAAGTAAAACATCGAACAAATTAATATCATTAATTTATATCATCACATCATATCTCACAATTTGAGGCATCCAGTGACAGGTGTATGGGTGTGCATCACCTAATAAAATGAAGCACGACACAAGCGCGTACCCCTACACACCTGCCTCGTCTCGTCATTCAAAATGGATGGTGAACCTCATTACTGAACTATGTAAGATGTTATTGTTTTTTTAAGTATGAACATGTACTTGTGACGAGTGCATAACTAAACATCCTCATATACCTATTCCCTAAATTAAGCATATGCTTGTGCTATATGTGAATGAAATCGGTCGTGGCAGGATTTGAACTTCTGCCCACTCATCATTATGCCCGTTGTATTTCGATTACACAGCTCTTACGGGACACCCGAAAACGATGATGATAGAAAATAGTGGAAGCACTATTCAAAGCCGGTGTCTCAAATAGAATTAAAAAAAATATTCTCCACAGGTTCGATCTATTTACGACCGAACATTTTCACCGAATCTGTTTTCTTTGTTTGTCATTGATATAAAAACATGTATATACTCAAATTATTTTTCCTAAATTCAAAAGATTATTATTTTTGATTTTTTTTTATTTACATATTTAAATAATTGAGCAACGTACAAATAAATTACAATTTAATTTATAAGACTAACATAAGTAATTGAATCTTTCTCAGGCCACCTTTAATTTCATGTTAGTTACTACATAAAAGAAGAAGAATATCAGTGAGTGTTTGTAATAATACCTACTATATATTATTCTGATTCTAATTTTTTTTCAATTTCATTCAGACACTATAATTCAATTTAAATCAATTGATTTAAGGCACGGGCTTAGAATACTAAAAAAAATCGCATAGTTCAGTAATAAAGCTCGTTCAGGATGTTTACTTTTTAAGTTAGACGTGACTTGTTTGAGCCTTTTATAAGGTAATTCAAACCCGCACACCTGTCGTTGGTTCCCCCACAGTGAGATATGTCGTGATTATCCAATAAACAAGTTGAAAAGACCGGGATTTTCTTCAACTCAGCCTTATCCCGTCCACTCCTGGATGAAGGCCTCCTTCATCTTCTTCCAAGGCAAGATAGAATATCTTGTGCTCTAAGGATCCAATGAACACCAGCATGACGAGTGATGTCATCCCTCAATTTCAATGTCAGTCTCCAAATACCTCTGGTTGTCATTCAAGGTCTCCAATCCAACATTATCCTTGACGATGATTGACCCGCTTATCTCCATTTCAAAGTAAGAATGCGGTGAACGACATCAACCATTTTTGTTCTTTGGCTGATAGCGTTATTTCGCACCCTGTCTCAGCATGACTCTCTCCATTGCATCGAAAATACCAGGATACCTTAACGATATCATCATCGTCATCATCATAAGCTCAACAGCCCTGGATGGGCCTTGGCTGAATCCAGGAGTCTCCTCCATTCCCGTCTATCCATTGCCTTCGTTCTCCAGTTTCAAATATATGCTGCGGATGCATCCGCATCGACATTGTCCATCCATCGAGTCCCTGGACTTCCTGGACTCCATCGATCTTGTGGCACAGAGAGTCTTGTGTGAGGCGTTTTGTGGAGTTGTCGGTGTCCATTCGGATTATGTGACTTATTATTATGGATCATTATTAGTATTCTCCCAGTGCTTAGTTATGGAATGGAAACATCGAATATCGACGGAAAATATCCCAAATCGATAATTTTGAAAACAATAGCTAACCATGGCCCATCACTCTTAAGTCCACATGCTCTCTTTTACACACACACACACCCTCACACACACACACACACACACACACACACACACACACACACACACACACACACACACACACACACACACACACACACACACACACACACACATACATATACACACCCTCTCTCTTACATAAGCGGAATAATAATTAAATAAATAAATAATAAAAATACTTTACTACTTACACTACACACACAAACCAAAATGTATTTGACACATGTCATGTAACTGACATTAGATTTAGATAATTGATGTATCATATGTATTAATCCATGTAATAAACTATCTAATGTTGTATGTGTTAATTAAAAAATAAAATAAAATAAAATAAAATCAGTCCTAACAAAACGAATAATGCACAAGCTATTAGACACACAGAGAGCTATGGAGAGAAAGTTGCTGGGTATTTCAATAAGGAACAGAATTCAGAAAGTCATGATAAGAGAAAGAACCAAAGTAGCCGATGAAGCGGAAAGACTCGCTGGCCTTAAGTGGAGCTGGGCTGGGCATATTGGCAGATTCCAGGATTCACGATGGACCAAAAAGATCGTAGAATGGCGACCGAGAACAAGCCGAAGAGGTGTCGGCAACCCCAGACAAGGTTATCAATCAATCAAGAAATGTGCCGGAGGGAGATGGATGCAGAGTTCCTAAGACAGGGAGTTGTGGAGAATCAAGGGGGAGGCCTATGTCCAAGAATGGAAAAAACAGGCTGAAGAAGAAGAACAAGAAGTAGATTATTATTACCATACCGATATACAGACTACACCTTTGTATAATTAAGGCAAATGATACTATTAAAATCATAAGTTTCCAATTGAGAATAATTTTTACTATTAATTTGAAATCTAACCTTTTACTACATTGTAAGATAAATCCCGCACGTTTAAAATCACGTATTGATCATATCGGCCAAAGCTTTCGTTAAGAAATTATTATATCGCATTTAGAGCACAAAGGTCCTAAAGGCGATAAAAAAATATTTACGGCATGAGAACAAATAAAACTCATTACTATTATCATGTGTGTATAGAGAGAGAGAGATAGAATGGGCTCCCTATACAAGAAATTTGTGGTTTGAGTCTGAGATTTATTAGTGTGCTCTGGGAGTTTATTGTTTTGAAAATTGTCTGATAAATAAACCTCTCTCTCTCTCAAACACTGCTTTGTTAGTCGTTCAACTATGATGTGTTGATATACAAATTATTATGCTATGCTAAATTCACTATTATTTTTCATTGTCTTTTTATTGCTGCTCCTGAATTTGCAAATTCATATACAACGATGTTTACATTACAAGTGTGTATTGTGAAATAGATTTTTTTTGTAATGTAACATTAGTTATATTGTTTGAGTCGTAATGATTCTCGACAATTGTAGGAATAGAAAAGGGTTTTAATTACGATTCAAATATAAGGAAATAATAGTTGAAATATTTTAAAAATAAATACATATTTTTTCAATAGATTATGCGTACGTTTTTTAGTCTGCATTATCATTTCACAGTTATGAGGCGATTATTTCAATCAAGTTTTCAACAGGTATCATTTAGAAAATGCATATTTTGAGTCTTGTCGTATTCTTTAACTGTATAACGTTTTTCGTGTATAAATTGTATCCATACTTGCAGTTAAATTGACAAAAGTTAATTTCTTATGTCTGACTTTATCTGTCAACACTTGCTCTCACATTCTAGATAATCCCATAAGTTTAATATGTCTCCCACTCTGACTGTATGCCGTAGACATATCCGGTTTGGCGGGCGTACGTATTGCCAGTAAAATAATTTTACCCGTAGTAATTTTCATATTTCTCCAATATAAAAAATAAATTGAAAAGAAAAAGTACTAAATAATTATCATGTTTATTAGTCAACGAATGTATACACCAGAAATGGTGTTTGAAAAATGCATTCAGCGTGTACATTTTTATTAAAAAAACTCTCATTGAAAAAGCTTTTAAAAAAGAAAAAGTATGTTTGCTTGTTAACTATATCTAATCAATGATCTTATCATGAATTGACAAACGATACAAATTAAAATAAATGTGATTATCGTAAATAAAAAAAAATATATTGAAGACACCCTTTAAATTAAAATAAAAATAAAATGTATTGCAAAATTCCTGTACAGATAGACAGACAGACAAGTGAAGTTGAAGAAAATTGTAGTCGATCTGGGGGCAAGTCTGGTCAACCGGCGGAATCAAAACCATCCATGTTTACCCATATCATGGATATGATTATCTTATGGAGTTCTATAAATTAATAAACATTCAGATTACATCAATTTTGAGATTTTTAATACGAAGATTGCCGGGTTTTGCTACTTCATATTAATATAAATAACATCTGAAATTATAGCCCTAACTGGTCGGGAATTCAGTTAAAATTCAATTACAAAATTTCGCTGCAGATCTGTTGATAAAGAAAAACCCTCACATAATTACACATACGATAATATAGTCATTAGAGTAAGTCATTTGTTTAATGCACGATGCAAATGTTAAATATTTTTTAATCTTTTAATTTTCAGAAACGAGAAGTTTTACACCTGTTGTGACGAACCCTACTTAGATATCACATTCAACATAACGATGAGAAGAAAAACGCTTTTTTACACAGTCAACATCATCATACCTTGCATGGGAATATCCTTCCTCACAGTTCTTACTTTTTATCTACCTTCGGACAGCGGAGAAAAGGTAAGAAACTACAATTTATAGTTTTATTTAATACCTAATTAGTATTTCTTTAAATTATATTTTAAAATAGTTTCTTCGATACATTTATTTATATTTGAAATGCCATTTTGTGATATAAGATATTCATGTGCACTAAACCTTAAGAAATGGTTGGCTCAATTTGAAATAGCAATCTTAGGTAATTTACTGAAAGTATCAGTGCCACGTCATTGAGCCTCCTGAAAAATCTGTGAACTCGTTATTTTTTGCATATAACACATTTAGACACCTATGATATTGAAGAGCATATTTACCATTGCTTTTAAGTGCTTATATGTTTTAATAGGTACACAAATTACATGCTAGACTCTCACGCCTATTTCTCTGCTGTGTCCCGTCATCTTCATACAATTATGAGTAAAAAATCATTGTATATTTTCCGGTAAAAAACTTGAGTAATTTCGCCGTTAATTATACAGCCAATTATAAGTCTCCGCTGATAGCATATACCAAACAAACAACAAAAAATCTACGGCCCCACGTGACGTACTCAAAAAGTTGCCACGAGACGATAACAATATCATGTGTATGTATGTTTTGTATTTCATATAATTGTTGTCATTATGTAAACGATTTGTGAACAATTCATTTATAAAATAATTGAAAATGTAAAGGTCAGCTTTTATCATGTTTAAAGTACTCTTAAACAACAAAATAAGTCTTTTTTAATCATTTTTTACACTTGTAATAATTATACTGGTTCGTAGATTGAACAAAATTATGCATTCAAGTAATCACTAAAATACTGTCTATTTTTTTCTTCGTCCATTTTTGTTATGTTCTCCCCATACTTCGCCTTTGTGTACATAATATATTGGGAGAACATATTTTCATATCCTGATTCGCTTCTTTCGAATTTTCCGAATTTATGAATACCGCATCAAAATATCCACATTTCCTTTTCGAATTTACATTTTTCAACACGGTTCATTTATTTTTTGATCCAGGGTACTATATAAGAAAACGAGCGGGTTGTGGCCAACACTAAACTCTCCACACCATAGTAAGCCTTCATTAAATGCATTTTTATGAAGTACATGTCTTTAGATTCTTAAACAAATATAAGATTCCCAGAGGACAAAAGTTTTCACAATACACTTTAGACACAAAAGCGTTGTCACGAAACTCAAAGTATGTATTTTCTACATGATACCTGATGAGAATTTTTAAGTAAAATTGCATAACTAGCAAGATGAGCATGTATGAGACAGTGTATCAATGTTGATGAGGCGATGTATGTGTCAAGATAGAAGAATGCGGTGTTCGGTTGTCACTGCCTACCCCTTGAGGAAGATAGAAGTGGAGAGTAAAAAATACACTTGTCTATAGAGACACATACAATATCAATATGAAGTTGATCACTCATTTTTTCCTTACATAAGCTTTTTTAAATTTGGATTTGTTTTTGATTCAAGAACCATTTTCCATTTCATCATCTTTTCAGTGTCCTAGTAAATATCGTAACTTGCTTTCATTCTCCCTCTTCCAAATTCTCCGTCTCAGTTATCTAAGTAGTCAACTTAGAGAATTTGCCACGTCAGGCCATGGGTAACTCATGCGTTTCACATGTGTCAAATTCATCTCTATAATAATATATTGCCCTCCACAGTCTCCACACTCTACATCTCATCATCATATCACCCCAGACAAACTCTTTGCCTCCACACCCAGTCAATGTGAACACAGTACAGCCTCTTGGGGACGTTTTGTCGAATAGAATTTGCAAATTTCTCAGCAGACGAACCCATTTTCATTTTTTTAGAATTATGCAAACAGATTCGACTACATTAGGTATTTCCTTTGGAGGTTTGACAGAACAGGGCGTTCGAGGTTTGAATGAAATTCATGCAATTCTGTGCGTTTCAACTTCGTTATTTTCGTAAATTGTATGAGCTCACAAATTTTTCGTGTTTTTTTTACACCAATTTCTCAACAAGTATCGTGTAATGTATGTAGATGTGCATAATTAATCAAAGCATGTGTGATATATTTAAATGAGGCACAATTGATCTTTTAACATTATTGATTGTCCAAATTTATTAGATAAATATCTCACTTCACATTCCAAACCGCAATGACAAATCAAAACCTACTTTTTCTATGTCACACTGTAAAACTAATCTTAGGAAAAAAAATTTACTAACCGGGCCACCTCCAATTTTAACAACCTGCTCAATAACATTGACTTCTTTCATACCCAATCTCTACTCTCGTTCAAAATTGCGATAAAGCGCCAACTTTGCACTGATAACATAACTCAAAATTCCACTCTCTAGTACGAGTATATGTATGTGTCTCCATAATGTTTGCAACACCTTTTTCGTTAATCCTTAAGTACGTTAGAATCTCATGTTATGATTCTTGAATATAATCTTCTTTGTACTGTTCTTAGTATGTTTCAGGTATGATCCTATTATTTTGTTTTTCTCATTTGTTAAAAATTGTATGCAAGACTTTAAAAATCACTTGATATGATGTCCAGTTACTATGTAGGTACCGTAGTCTATCATTTACTGTTTTTGCCATTGTTCTTGATATCGTACTATGTTATTATATTCTACTGTACTGTTGGATATCCAAAATAAATAAATAAAAAAAAAATAATGTATATTGTACACAAAGTAAATGTAATTATAATTCAACTTATTATAAGTATATTTCAATATTGCACACGTAAATTATCTATAAAATAATGCGAGAACTAACAGCGTGTCTATGTTGTATCGATACCAAAATCGGACTGATTTCAGACCATTCGTTTCACGAACAGACACTCTCTCTTCGGGGATATATATAGGTATATACATATATATGTATATATTTTAAATGTCATTAATATCATGAACGAATATCTCAGCTTAATCGCATCATGATCCTCTCAGAATGATATTCTTGTCACCCCTTCCAAATCTCAGGCTCTTGTTATTTGCAATCCTCGATTGCTATTTACAATAAAAAATACACCACTCCCATCTCTACTAATTAACAATCAAATCATCTCCTACCCCAAAGGTGTTAAAAATATTGATATATTTTTCGATGAAGATCTTTCATGGCACAAACAAATTTCACATTCCAAAATAAAGCTTGCACAATCCTCACTTCTGGCATTGCTTGATTATGCTGACGTCATCTGGAGGCTGACGAGGAACTTCTGAACTTGAACGATTGCAAAATGTATGTATACGCTTTATTTACAATTTTGGAAAATATGATCATCTCTACACTTACCGAAATCTTGTTTAGTGGCCTAAGATACGTCAACGTCGTAACATTCATTAACCTTGTTAAAATATCTTTAGAAAAATATTTAATATTTTCTTGTCAAATCATGGTGTGCCTCTTAAATCTGCTGAATGTACCTACCACTACACTATTTATGGCCTGACGTTTCTTTCTGACGTTTCGTCGGTTGGAATAAATTGCCTTATGGCAATAAACCCGCCATTGTACACATTATTTTACATAAAGTAATATAGATAAATATAATGATGTTTATTTAAGCATAACGTATAACGTTAATAATCATATTTGTATCAAATTCAATTTACCCATAACTTTTTTCACAGCGTTATATTTTCAAAACCGTTCACAATCAATTTCAAAATTTTAATTTTGTATCAAAATACACCACAAAATAGAAATAAAGACATTTTTTTTTAATTTCTAGTTTTAATCTATTTTTAATGACTAGATACTCACTAAGAAATATCGGATAAATCTTATAAAATAAATTTCACAATGTTTTATTTTCAAACTACAATTGCTATTTATTGTATCTATTTCCGCGTCGTAAAATCAGTGTCAAGAGCGACCACTCCAATTTGTAAAAATATTTTTAAATTGTGAAACGGGCGCTAAAAATCCGGCCCTGTTTGTTATACAGCGATCATTTTCTCTGACGACTTAAACTATATTACACACAAAAAACTATATGTGTGTGGGTGTTTTTGAGGTTATGTGTGAAGGGGTAACACTTTTTTTTAAATAATGATAAGTTTTCTCTTCTTTCTCTCTTCATTTCCTTTCTTTTCCATTCACAATACTTGGTCGTAAATAACATTAGCCAAGAGAGGAAAACACACAATACTTTACGATTAATGCGCAAACAAGGATTGATTCTCTCTCGTATTTCTTCTTGAAAAATACTCTTGCATCTGAGAGAAGCGCTGAGAGATCGTATATATAATCGCTTAGCATAATCTACATTTACGACAACACACTTTCTCAAACTCAATTTGCATCGTCCTCCCTTTTATTTTTTTTTCGCCCATAGACGATCCTCCCAAAAAAATATTAAATTTACACATTTTATAATAATTATCCCTTATGGCCATGTGTTGACTTTGTGTTGGCCTGTATATGCTGCCATGTATTGGAAAAATAGTTACAGTTTAAAAAGACTTTTTTTGCTGTTATTTTGAAACACGTACCGAATTGATACAAATTGAGCTTAATTTTGCATCTATTGCCTAAAATATTATGTTGTCGTATGACAATAAGCCTGCCAATGCGTCATTTTTTAAAGATAACATACAAAAAGATCTCTTCCACTCTCCAATACTATGGAATAGTGAAGTCATGATTACACAATTTTCAAGCATATTTTTACATAAATTTCTCAATGGGTGCATACTTTGAGATTCGTCGAGATGTCTTCGTCGAGATGTAATCCCTATGCAGTACACAAATATGAAAATTTGTGTCCTCAGTACAACCCAAAATAAAAGGCCGATGAACTTCATATTGATACCATTAAGCTAGAGCTGATTAGTTTTCCATTTTTCTCTATCTTCATATCGATATAGAAAACTGTATTTTCTTTACTCTCTACTACTATGAATATAATAGTATTCGTCTACATACTATCATGCCACCTACCTCTATAGAGAACCAAACACCGCATTATTCTATCTTGACATACATATATCCATCATCTCATCAACATATATGCATCGTCAAATACATGGTAGTCTATTGTTAAAGCAAATTGTTTAGGTACATCAATTTCTCAACAGACATAAGGTAGAGAGTGCTATACTATGAGTTTTTGTGTGTGTGATGTCTTATAAAAATTTTGTCCTCAGAGAAACTAATATTATTTTGCTTATGAATCTAATAGAAATGTGCTTCATAAAAATGCACTTAGGGATTGTCAACCTTTCAAGAAGAAAAAATAAACACTTAGTGGAGAGTTTAGCACAACCCACTCGTTTACAACAGGTTACGCGTTGCATTGGTGCGGTGGAAAAGATTACGGAGATATTTGAATAACAAAACCTGCCATAACAGATTTTTTTCACACAAAATGAAATTATACTATGGTCTTTTTCACGCCTTGCGATATTTAAGGAAACCGCAAAGAAGAGCTTTTTATAGAAATATATAAACAGCTAACGAAGTCGATCTCTTTTTTTTGGAATGAAAAGCAAAATAATATTTTCTTTTTTTTCACATCTCAATAGAGACGAAGTTGGGATATTATAGAGAACCAGGAACTCAAGAAACCTACAGGGCTTACGACCTGCCATCGGCTGGTTTAAATGATCACTTTATGCGGTTGCGCAACGTTTTTATTGAGTTCCCTTATCAATGCAAATTTAGAAAGTTCTATATATTTGAATAATAATCACCTGAAAATAAGACATTATTACTATTGCCATCTATGAAGTAATGAAAAAACCTTTTTGAAACGCCATCTATTGAGAGACGGTGACGGTGTTCTCACACAGATGTCACATCTGAACTGCGCCAGAAATGTTATTTCATTTTTACGTATATACAGTTAAAAAAATATTCAATTATAATATTTTCTGTTATGTACTATAAAGCAAAAACTTTTACAGACGGTGTTCAATAGATTTCAAAACCATAAACCATCATTTCTCCCAGTTACATGGAAGATACTTCCTGTTCTTCCTTTCGTAACTACAAACTTATTGAAACATTGCATACCTGAGGTGGTGGTTTTTATCTTGTCCCCGTCTATATCAAAGACTGTATCTTATCCTAGATCCAGGAGGATAAGATACAGTCATGAAATTGACATTTCTTTGCAAAACTGCCAAACGCAAACATTGTGAACCACTGATCTACAATATGTCTTATTCGATTATAGATTTAAGCCATTATAGACATTTTTATGTGAAATTTTTACAGATGAATATTCTTCGTTTTGTGTTTTAAACATTTCTCTAATAAATTTTCCTCGCACAATTTTAGAATTCAAATCAATTCCCCTAAAAAAGTATCAAAAATATCCTTTTTACAGCATTTTTTGTTTAAATTACTCCATAACTATGTGTTGTAGAGAAATAAATCTTTTATGTTCTCAAATTGTGCATAAAATTAAAGTGAATTTCCTTATATTTTATACAAATCAAGTTTGTCATTAAAATGCAAAAACCAACAAATTTTTCGTTTCCGATATCGGTATCACCATATCGATATTATATCGTTCACCGATCTATTATCCTATAAGTATATACATGTACCTATAAATTATTTGCGTTATTTTTTAGGAAAAGGCGTGCTATTTTTGTATAAAAGCTATGATATCTTTCTACATACTTCAAGGATAGAATCCTATATGCATCGACAGTAGTAAGACTTAAGTGTACCTACTCACGTTTCGAGTAAATAAATAAAAAAAAATAAGTG
The DNA here is from genome assembly GCA_963576475.1 of Molanna angustata. Lineage (NCBI taxonomy): Eukaryota > Metazoa > Arthropoda > Insecta > Trichoptera > Molannidae > Molanna > Molanna angustata. Next base: position 28,404,691 of record OY754973.1, on the reverse strand, counting down.
TAAAATTCGCGTTATTCGTGAAATTTGTGAATAAAATTAGGTTTATCGCATTCGTGAATAATTCAGATCTATCTATTAAGCATCAAACAAATACAAAAAAAAATCTCTGTCATTTGTACACCATACCAATTTACTTTTTCCTTGCAATGTATTCATATAGGTGTGGAGATAGACCAACCGTGCATTGATAGTACAGAGATCAAAGGACAATTATTAAAACATAACCATAATAGGTATATCTACTCCAGGGCAGCGGCGCAGTGGGCCATATCACGGTATTATGGTGACCTTAATAACATAATCAAATACATTTATTTATTAATTTGTAGATTGAATATCTATCTACCAAATTCACAACTATTTTAAGCTCTTATTTTTAAAATAGTTAAGAAATCTCCGCAATTGGCTTTAATGTATGTAAAGTTTTTAAGTAATTGTAGCAGCGCCTTGTCGGCTGCAACATGTACGGCTTCAGGATTCTCGAATACTCTCGAAGATCAACAAACCACAGCCCGCTGCATGTTAATACAAACCTACAGATCTTTTATTCATGTGTTAATCATTCAATAGAGTATAGTCACGTTAAATCTTTATCTATTAGTTCCGACCCACAACATCAAAATTAATTAAGTTATTATTTATATTGTAATTTCATTTATCTCGAATAAACCAATAAGTAGTTCTTTGATTGAAACCCTTTATCACTATAAATTATGTATTATTAATTCCGAGGCATGCACTGCTAAGTGGAATAATTATTATCCACTGGATGTTGGTACTGATAGATTTTATTATTTTTGTCAGTGCCAACATATACTAAATTGTCTATTTTTCATATTTTTTGTTGTATTATGTTTCACTATTGTATTTTTGTAATTTTTTTGTATGGTTATTGTGGATTTTTAATCTTCTTCTTCTTTAGGAGCCATGTCAGGATCCTCCAACGTCGGCTATCACTCTGGCAAATCCCTCTCTGTCCTGTGCTGCCCGGAATATCTGTTCCACGGTCCTGAAGCCGGTCCATTCCATAATGTTGCGCAGCCAGGACATTTGTCTCCTTCCAGTCCCTCGGCGACCTTCTATCTTTTTTTTTAATAAATAAATAAATTATTTATTCAATTCACTGACTTGAAGGTATAAGTTTTAAATAAAATAGAATCCTTTTGAACACGCACATATGAAAAATAATTCCTTCTGATTAAATACATAATATTGTGAATCACAATTCACAAAATTATTCACTGTGACTTAAGTGCCCCCAATTTGCTCGAACTTGTTAAGATAAATATACCCATAAGAACATGCTCCAGATTGCGAAACATCTTTAACATCTCGCATTACAATACAAACCTGGGCTTCCATGCTCCTTTACCACGGTCACTCAGACAATACAACAGACTACACTATCAATATGATAATGTCGATATATTTACATACACAATCATGCTCCTTTACCACGCTCCTTCCATGCTCCTTTACCACGGTCACTCAGACAATACAACAGACTACACTATCAATATGATAATGTCGATATATTTACATACACAATCATGCTCCTTTACCACGCTCCTTCCATGCTCCTTTACCACGGTCACTCAGACAATACAACAGACTACACTATCAATATGATAATGTCGATATATTTACATACACAATCATGCTCCTTTACCACGCTCCTTCCATGCTCCTTTACCACGGTCACTCAGACAATACAACAGACTACACTATCAATATGATAATGTCGATATATTTACATACACAATCATGCTCCTTTACCACGCTCCTTCCATGCTCCTTTACCACGGTCACTCAGACAATACAACAGACTACACTATCAATATGATAATGTCGATATATTTACATACACAATCATGCTCCTTTACCACGCTCCTTCCATGCTCCTTTACCACGGTCACTCAGACAATACAACAGACTACACTATCAATATGATAATGTCGATATATTTACATACACAATCATGCTCCTTTACCACGCTCCTTCCATGCTCCTTTACCACGGTCACTCAGACAATACAACAGACTACACTATCAATATGATAATGTCGATATATTTACATACACAATCATGCTCCTTTACCACGCTCCTTCCATGCTCCTTTACCACGGTCACTCAGACAATACAACAGACTACACTATCAATATGATAATGTCGATATATTTACATACACAATCATGCTCCTTTACCACGCTCCTTCCATGCTCCTTTACCACGGTCACTCAGACAATACAACAGACTACACTATCAATATGATAATGTCGATATATTTACATACACAATCATGCTCCTTTACCACGCTCCTTCCATGCTCCTTTACCACGGTCACTCAGACAATACAACAGACTACACTATCAATATGATAATGTCGATATATTTACATACACAATCATGCTCCTTTACCACGCTCCTTCCATGCTCCTTTACCACGGTCACTCAGACAATACAACAGACTACACTATCAATATGATAATGTCGATATATTTACATACACAATCATGCTCCTTTACCACGCTCCTTCCATGCTCCTTTACCACGGTCACTCAGACAATACAACAGACTACACTATCAATATGATAATGTCGATATATTTACATACACAATCATGCTCCTTTACCACGCTCCTTCCATGCTCCTTTACCACGGTCACTCAGACAATACAACAGACTACACTATCAATATGATAATGTCGATATATTTACATACACAATCATGCTCCTTTACCACGCTCCTTCCATGCTCCTCTACCACGGTCACTCAGACAATACAACAGACTACACTATCAATATGATAATGTCGATATATTTACATACACAATCATGCTCCTTTACCACGCTCCTTCCATGCTCCTTTACCACGGTCACTCAGACAATACAACAGACTACACTATCAATATGATAATGTCGATATATTTACATACACAATCATGCTCCTTTACCACGCTCCTTCCATGCTCCTCTACCACGGTCACTCAGACAATACAACAGACTACACTATCAATATGATAATGTCGATATATTTACATACACAATCATGCTCCTTTACCACGCTCCTTCCATGCTCCTTTACCACGGTCACTCAGACAATACAACAGACTACACTATCAATATGATAATGTCGATATATTTACATACACAATCATGCTCCTTTACCACGCTCCTTCCATGCTCCTTTACCACGGTCACTCAGACAATACAACAGACTACACTATCAATATGATAATGTCGATATATTTACATACACAATCATGCTCCTTTACCACGCTCCTTCCATGCTCCTCTACCACGGTCACTCAGACAATACAACAGACTACACTATCAATATGATAATGTCGATATATTTACATACACAATCATGCTCCTTTACCACGCTCCTTCCATGCTCCTTTACCACGGTCACTCAGACAATACAACAGACTACACTATCAATATGATAATGTCGATATATTTACATACACAATCATGCTCCTTTACCACGCTCCTTCCATGCTCCTCTACCACGGTCACTCAGACAATACAACAGACTACACTATCAATATGATAATGTCGATATATTTACATACACAATCATGCTCCTTTACCACGCTCCTTCCATGCTCCTTTACCACGGTCACTCAGACAATACAACAGACTACACTATCAATATGATAATGTCGATATATTTATATACACAATCATGCTCCTTTACCACGCTCCTTCCATGCTCCTCTACCACGGTCACTCAGACAATACAACAGACTACACTATCAATATGATAATGTCGATATATTTACATACACAATCATGCTCCTTTACCACGCTCCTTCCATGCTCCTTTACCACGGTCACTCAGACAATACAACAGACTACACTATCAATATGATAATGTCGATATATTTACATACACAATCATGCTCCTTTACCACGCTCCTTCCATGCTCCTCTACCACGGTCACTCAGACAATACAACAGACTACACTATCAATATGATAATGTCGATATATTTTCACAATCACGGGCATTGTTCAAGAGTGCTTAAAGACGTGCCAATTTTGGTAACATAATATATACTAGTTACCGCTTTTAATGTTTCTTGTTATATTAATGTTTGTTTGTTTTTTTTCTCTCATTTTTATTAATTATGTATTCTTTTTGTAAAAATGCTGAATGTATGACTGAGTGAAAATTATGTACGTGCGTTCATGTATGGGGTGTGGATGATAATTCAATCGTCCAATCATTCCATACATTATATATATGTTCATAAATGCATGAAACCAGTGGGCTTCTAGCCTATTTTTCATGCTTATATAAATAAATAAATAAAAATAAAATAAATAAATAACTAGATAAAACATTCCACCCCCAAATAATGTATGAAATAGCTGTTAATTTGTAATAAAATAAAGTTAAAATAAAATCATGCGTGATCAAAAGTCAATAAACTATTTGGGAATTTTCAATACAATAGCCAACATTCGATAACGGCAACATATCTTACAAAGATGTTAAACCTATCGCGTTTTTATATCGTTTGCTCTGCCTTTGATATTTAATAACGACAGTATAAAGATATCTCTATTCTATTATGTTGTAGAGGGTTGAAGTCGGTACGTACACAAAACGTTGAAAGAGATAAAATCACACACAAAAAAAAATTCACTCCACGTGGAAACCTCCGTGAGTCTCCTTTAAAAATTCAACGGAATCTCTTCACTTGACACTGGCATATCACAAACGATAAGATGAATTAAGGAGACATCAATATTGCCCCCAAATTGCTCACGTTCCCCATATATGTATGTATGTACATACCTACTCGACCTATATGGATACGGTTTTAGATAAAATGCGAGTTTTTCTATATAAATTATTCATACGAACACATCTCAGTGAAAGTTTGGACAACCAATTTATAATACAGACTTTGTGTTCAACAAAAGTTTTGTATTATTATTTGATCCAGGTTCTATGTGTGTTGAATAAATTACAATCCAACTGTAATTTTTTTCTCATTATATTTACAAAACTTTACAAGATAGAACACGTGGAATATCAAAGGTAATTTTGTACAATGTTATTTTTTATTTATATATTACTTCTCGGGCAACTTACAGGTTATACTATGTCGAATATTAATTTAACACGCACCCAATCACAAATTATTTTTTAATATGCTATGGCAGAATTGTCCAAATTTAACGTTAGTATTTTTTGTATTATTGTTATGAAATAAAGTACTGCATTATTGAAAATTTGAAGCAAAAGATTTGTTTAGTAGTTAAAAACTATAAAAATTAGGGGGGCGAGTCCGGTCAAACGGTATAATCAAAACCCATGTCATGGATATAATTATCTTATTGAGTTCTATAACATCTAAAAATATTATAGAACTCCAGATATAAAATGTGGTAATAAAAACCTTGTCAAAGTAAATTGTAAAAATAAATAAGATTTTGAAATATTATGAAATCTAATATATAAAAATCTCGTGTCACAGTGTTTGTTATCGAACTCCTCCGAAACGGCTTGACCAATTTTTATGATTTTTTTTTAATATATTTGGTAAATCTGAGAATAGGTTGTAGGCTATTTTTATACCCCTAAGTGATAAGGGTGGTCTCCTCCAAATTTTCCTTTTTTAGGTTTTTGACACAAATTTATGATTTGGCACTAAATTTACACCGTTCTACCACTAACCCCTATTTTTTAATAGCGATATTACTATTTTTACTTTTATCCACAGAAGCGCAAGAGGGTTGCAAGATGGTAATTGATTAATCATTGTTGTACGATAAATTTTTATGTATTTAACCCAGTGAAAACAGAAAGTTCGATTGTTATACAAGTGTCACCTCTAACTCAGCAAATAGCACGCACGGAGTAGGGATGAGAAAGATGGCGGTCTCCTATCTCTCTCACACAATAAGCTTTCTCTCACTCCCTACACAGTTTTCTGTCATTATTGTTTGTACATCGATCCTATCAGTGAGGAAATCGATAGTATAATTTCTGCGGAAATTCCAGATCCGTCTACTGATCAACTACTGCTCGATATTGTTACAACAAATATGATTCATGGCCCATGCGGTAATCTGAATCGTAATGTCTCACTACTGACTGATGAACAAAGAATCATTTAAGACCGTATTATGCAGGCAGTTTTAGGAGGAAAAGGTGGATTCTTTTTTTTTTATGCACCAGGAGTATCTGGCAAAACACTAATCATTTCGCTAATTCTCGCCGAAATACGATTAAAAAACAACAACAAACTATTCGGCGGCTCTCTGTTACTCCTTTCAGTTGATTTCAGACAAACAATTCCTGTCATTCCACGTTCAACGTACGCTGATGAGATCAATGCTTGCTTGAAATCATCGCCACTGTGGCATAATGTTGAAAAAGTACAGCTAAAAGTAATCATGCGCGTTCAAATGCTTCAAGATCAATCCATTGATACATTCTCAAAAAAATTGTTAGATATCGGCGATGGAAAAGTTGCTATTCATAAAAATACTGGATGCATAAAATTGCTGACCGATTTCTGCACAATCATTAATTCGCAAAATACTCTCATCGATAGCATATGAATCATGAGTGCCTGGCAGAAAGAGTCATTTTGGCAGCAAAAAATGTGGACGTCAACGATTTTATTTTCAAGATAAAATAGTTGCTGGCAGGCGACTTGGTGTCATACAAATCGATCGATACAGTTTGCGATCTCAACAAAGCTGTAAATTATCCAACAGAGATTTGAACTCATTTGATTTGCCAGGCATGTCACCGCACCATCTTCAACTGAAAGTTGGATTTCCGGTTATTTTCCTTCGGAATTTGAACCTACCATGGCTGTGCAATGGCACAGGATTAGTCATAAAAAATTGATGAAAAACATTGTCGAAACCAACATTTTGAATAGCAAGTTCCGAGGCGAAAATGTATTGCTGTCAGGAATCCCAATGATTACCACAGAATTGCTAATTAAATTAAAACGCATTCAATTTCCAATTAGATTAGCATTCGCAATGACAATCAATAAGTCACAAGGCCAAACGATGTCTGCTTATGGCTTAGATTTGGGCACACTATGTTTTTCACACGGACAATAATACGTGGCATGGGCAAACCATCCAGTTTGTGTTGGTTAAAGACGGACTGACAAAAACATCGTACACTGCTTTTCGAGATTGATATTGTTTTTTTTTTCAAATGTCATAATTATTTAAGATAAAAAATATTTATCATTTTTTTAATTTACATTTAACTTTTTAGAGATCAAACTTTAAATATGTGAGATAAGTTAATGAATTAGGTACATTGAATTAAGAAAATGAATGGTTGGTATTTTGTTATTTCCATAGGCCGTCATCGTCCACAGCGCTCCATTCCTCTTTCAGTCATAGACCCTATCCCCACATACTTACAATAAGTTAGTAATATTTTATTTAATTACCAAATTATTCACTAGAAATATATGGCATAACAACGTTTGCCGGGTCAGCTAGTATAAATATAAATTTCATCTCAACATGTATATTTTAAAAAATAGCATTGATTTTAAAGCGTTGATGTATGTTAGTACCGACTTATAAATAATTTAATTCCTGTAAAAAAATATATAATAACGATATGTAAGAAAAAATATTAAAAAACAGAAACATTATGAACCGAAAATATGTAAAAAAAACGCCTAAAAATTGTGAATTCACAAAAAAACTTTAAAGTGAAGTTGTTTCTGTTACTAATTTATTTATTTATTTTTTTATTTATTAATGTTAAAGTTGGACAAAAAACAGCGTTAAGACATAGTACAATACAATAGTAACATCAAGTATTAAGGCCTATTACATTTTGTCGTTATGATTGACATAAAAAAATACAAGTTTGCAAAAAATAAAAAAATAAAATATGATCATAGGTTGGTATGTAGGTAAGAGCAACATTTCAAGTTAACAATGATTTAAAACATAATATTGAACTAAAAGGAAAAAAGAAAATAAATGCCGTCAAGGTTTCCTATAATAAGTGGTTATTGATCTTCTTTTGTATGGAGTATTTGAATGTTGTGGAGCTGAGGTGGAAGATGTCAAACTCTTGAAATCTGTTATTGTATGTATCGCACATTCTATGAATAGTCATGTTTTGTGCGTAATTGGTGCGGTGAATTGGAAGGTGGAATAAATGTGTATGTCTAGTTCTGCGAGTAGGAATATTAAATGAAATGGTATTGAGTATTGAGGGGCAGTCGATATTATTATTTATAATGTTGTACAGAAGCATCATATCATTTACTGTGCGTCTATTCTCGAGACTGTCGATTTTATAATAGGTTCTCGCGCAGTCGTAGCTGGGGAACTCGAGGTATGCTTTACGGTTTAAGTATTTAATGAACAATCTTTGTATTCTTTCAATGCGTTGTTTGTATGTTGTGTATCTTGGGGACCAGATTGGGGATGCGTATTCGAGTATTGGTCGAACCATGGTATAATATATAGATTTTAATGTATTTATGTTCTTGAAAGATTTGCAGGTTCTGAATATGAATCCAAGAGTTCTATAAGCCTTGTCTATCATTTTATCTATATGGTTGCTGAATGTAAGGCTCCCATCCATGATTATACCGAGGTCTCTTACAGTGTCGCAAGGTGTTATGGAAACTTTATTAATGTTATAGGAAAAAGTTATGGGTGATTGTTTGCGGGTAAAGGTTAATTTGTAACATTTGTCTGCATTAATAGTCAATTTGTTTGTCAGGCAGTAGTCCGTAAGTCTGTCAAGATCAGCTTGCATATTGAGGCAGTCGTTGTGATTCCTGATTATAGAAGATATTTTCATATCGTCTGCGAATAATTCGTATTGTGTGTGTAATAAGCAGTTACCGATGTCAAAGATATATATATTGAAAAGAAGTGGTCCAAGGTGGGATCCTTGCGGTACACCTGAGGGAACGGCTAGAAAGTTTGATTTGTGTCCGCCGACAACAACTGATTGTTGGCGATTTGTTATATAGGATCTAAACCAGCGGTGAAGATCACCGTGTATGCCCAAAATGTATAGTTTGTTAAGGAGGATGTTGTGATTAACTCTGTCGAAGGCCTTAGAATAGTCAGTGTATATAGTATCTGTTTGTTGTCTGTTGTGTGTGTTAGTGAGTATTCGATGAGTGAAGGAAATTAGATTGGATGTTACAGATCTATTGCGTAAGAAACCATGTTGGTTTTCGCTTAGCAGGGGCTTGATTTGATAATAAATTTGGTCGTATATTATTCGCTCGAAAATTTTACTGATAACGGAAAGAATTGATATGGGCCTATAGTTTTTTATGTCAGATTTGGAACCAGATTTGTGAATGGGAGTTATAAATGCTTCCTTCCACTTGCTCGGAAAGTGACCTTCAGAAAGAGAGCGATTAAAAAGTATTGATAGAGGAGTGGAGAGGTTATGAGCACAATTCTTTATGTATAAGGGGTGTACCATATCACTGCCTGCTCCTTTGTTGACATCAACGTTTTTTAGATATTTAAGAACAACGTCATTGGTTATATTACATTTACTGATTGATCTTGGCGAGTCTGCGAGTTGAGAGTTGAATTGGTCTGTTAGCATGGGATTGGAAGAATCGCGATCATACGAAGATGAAAAATGTGTTAGGAAAGCGCGACATATATCCTCACCGCCATGAAAAGTATCTGAGTTGAGGCTCATTGAATTAGGTATATTGTTGTTCGTGCGACGAGTTTTAATGAAGTTCCAGAAGCATTTAGGGTTTGTTGGTAAGTTGGATTCGATAGATTTAATATACTCTTCGTAGCACTTATTAGCCGTTGCTTTTTGGCGGCGTCTAAGCTGGGAGAAAATTACATAGTCTGCTGGGTTTTTGTTTTTAATATACTTATGGTGAAACTTCATTTTTTCTTTACTTATTTTTATTAACGCTGGGCTGTACTAATAGGCAACAACTCGGTGGAATATAAATCGACTTGCCACAATTAATAAATCAACGTGTAAATATTGTACTTTGTTCTTCGCCGAATCGATGGTAGAACATGAAGAAAAAAGGATTAAATATGACAAAAGTACGATACATAAATACATGTTGCGACACCTTTGAAAACAAATAAACTTGTTACACTACGTGACTGATGTTACAAAGTTAATGGTTTAACTAAAATGGTGAAATAGGCAGGTCACGTAAGCGCAGTACCCAGTATTCAGTGAACATAACGATTGGACTGGTGCAATTTAATATGTATTTAGGTACCAGGTTCATACTGGATTCCATAAGATATTGGATGTATAGGAAAACTACATAAATAAGATACAGTCCGTATTACTCACACAGATTTATGGAAACTGCAGATAAAATGGACAATAGGTTTAAGGCGTCACGTCACCTTTAGTTAGAGTTACGAGAGCCGCGGTTAGTAATTTGGTTTCTGTCGAAGATTATAGTCCAAACCAAAATAATGGAGTGTATTTAATATGAGATGGACACCATGGAATTATATATTATAATCAATTTTTTAAATAACAATAATCTTTCATATAAAAAACCAACTTCAAAATGAATGTGTGTCAAGATAGAAACAAATGTGACGTTCGGTTATCTCTGCCTACCCCATGAGGGACATGGCTTGATGGAATTCGGAATACGTGGTAAGAATGGTTATTAATAAATTGCAAACAACTTTGCGAATTGAAGAGTTTGATCATTTTTCTTCTGTGTTCTATCATCAGATTTCGATGAAATTTATATGTGTGATCATCTCTGAAGCACCCTCTTCCTATTGAACAAGGAATTATTAAAATCGGACAATGCGGTAAAAAATTACTATCGCTGAAATGAAAACGGAAGAGTTTGATGATTTTCTCATGGATCCCATGATCAGATCTTGACCAAATTGAAATAAGAAAATCGAAAGATACCTCCTTTCTAATGAAAAAAGAATCTCCAAATCGGACAACGTTGTAATAAATAATCGCTCGCTGTGATCGCTCCGCTCATATGTTCATTGGTTAACATGTTAATTGAGAGCTGGGAACGAGACAAATCGGCAGTGAAAAGATGGCTATAAAAGAAGGGAAAACTGGAATTTAATTTGAAAAAAGTATAGATTGACATAAACTTGTTTAAAGATGCATGCTGTTTACAGTAACCATTCGATTTCAAATGATTATTTTTAAAATAAATTAAACACTTTGTTTTTCTTTCTACATTTATTTTTACTCTCCAGAACGACCGTTTCGCCTGGTGAAGGCCTTTTCAACTGGTGAAGTACATGGTGTGGTTTTTTCTTATATACTATTACATTAGATGGAATTTATACAAAGCAAAAAAGGTGGGTGGTTGTTACAGTTTAAGAATTATATCCATTTCTAATCTCTTATTCTTACCTGAGAATTTGTACCTAATTGCAGCTGTGGGGAATTGTCATCTTTGGGATATACCCACATTTATTGCCTAGGTATCTACTTACTAAATATGAGAAAAAATACACGTTGAAATAATATCTTATTAATTGCTTTGGGGTGGGTGGTTGTTACAGTTAAAATATTATATCTAGTCCTAAACAATTAGGTCGTGTTGCAGCTGTAGGGGATATTCATCTGTGGGATATACCCACTTTTGGCAATCTAGATACCTATTTACTGAACATATAAGATTAAACATATAAGATAAAATATACACTGAGATTATATCTAACTATACATTATACATTATTAGGTTTGAAAATATTAAGTAAGGGAGAACTATATGTGTTAATCTGTTCGTTGATGATATTATTATTCAGATTCTTGTTAATTTCTAATTGTTCTAGTATGTTTAATTTTAGTCCTTTGTTGCAAAATTGTAGCGGGATTGGTTTATTGTCGTCTGTAATATGATGGTTATTGTGGATGAGATGTTTGGCAAATTGTGATGTTTCTTCTTTTTTATACTTATACGCTCTTTTATGTTCTTCAAAACGTGTGTTGAAGGCTCTCCCTGTTTGGCCTATGTATTGAGCATTACATTCTTCGCAGGTAATTTTATATATTCCGGATCTTTGAAGTTTGTCTATCTTGGTTTTGCAATTTTTAATGTTATTTCCCAGTGCGTTATTAACTTTAAAAGCGATATTTAAATTCTCATTCTTTAATGTTTTTATTATTTTTTCGGATATCTTGCCGAGGTAAGGAATAGAACCGTTTGCAATGTATTTTTTATCATTAATCATTGGGTATATGGAGCCGATTGTATTTTTATAAGACATTTTCTTTATTATTTTTGTAATACATTGCTTATCGAAACCGTTATTCTTAGCAATGTCATATATGGTGTTTATTTCGCTTATGTATGATTCTCTACTCAATGGAATATTAATTGCTCTAAATACCATCGAGTTAAAGGCTGCAAGTTTGTGGTGCCAAGGATGCATGCTCGTAGCATGTATTGTGGTATCCGTATACGTTGCTTTTCTAAAAATCTCAAAATGGTGCTTATTTTCTATTTTTTTTATATTTAAATCAAGAAAATTTATACTTTGATTCGTTTCTAGTTCGACGGTGAATTTGATCTTGTGATGCAATGAATTTACATAATCTGTGAATTTATTAAACTGTCTTATTGAGCCTGTCCAACAGATTAGAATATCGTCGACATACCTATAGTAATAGTGTATGTTTGTGGCGAGAGGTGAGCCCAAGATAATATTTTCTAAGTGGTCCATAAATAATTCCGCCATCAGACAGCTCAGCGGGGAACCCATCGGTAGGCCGTCGATCTGTTTATATATGGTTTTTTCAAACATAAAATAATTACTATTTAGACATATTTTTATTAAATTGAGTAATTCTGTTGCTTTTACTGGATTTATATTGCTTTTTAATAACATATTTTCAATTATTTTTATACATTCTTTAATTGGAACATTAGTAAACAGACTTGTGACGTCTAAAGAAACAAATTTCGAATTATTGGGATTATTTTTAGCTTGTACATTGTTTGACACAAAAATCAACCGTTCATTGTTTAGCATCTAAATATACAAAGCTATGTTTTATAGTTTGTTTATAAAAACACAACATTTGAAAGTTTATTTGAAATTTGGGGAAAAATACAGCAAAATTAAATAATGTGTATAAATGTTTCGGCCATTTAAAAAATACAATTAAAAATAGAAATCGTAGTTTTAAAATTTCTTCAGAATTTTATTAATTCATGGCAATAGCGATCGTTGGGATTATTTTTTTCTAATAAAATGATTGCCAAGGATAGTGTTGGCTTGGAGACCGAGAATGACAGTCAGAGGTGTTGAAAAACAGCCAATGAGATGGAGAGATGACATCAGCCGTGATGCTGGTGTCAATTGGTTACTCAGAGCACAAGATACAATGGCGTGAAAGGAGATGGAGGAGGCGTTCATCCAGGAATGGACGGGATTAAGCTGAGAAGAAGAAGAAATAAAATGACTGAATTTTTTCCAAAAGATTCTGCAACGGAAGAAAAATTTTTGTTTGTTTCTGTTCGGTGTGTGGGTACATATCTGGGTCTCTCGAGTGTGTGGGTACATACCTACAAAAAAGGCAATAAATTTATATTGACGAATGGTGAATATGATTGGGAAACGCCGTTAAATCCTTGCTGAAAAACACTCAAGTTCAAATTCGAAACGTTTTCACATGCCGTAAATCGCGGAGAGAGAAAAATCGCAAACTACGTGAAGCGTTCGTAGCCTTTGCCGAGATAAATTTTATTGCTGGAAGTTTTGTAACCAATTGAGAACGAAAAGGAATTTTCACCGGCAGAAACATGGAGAGTCTCTCCAAAGTTCTTCCCTCCAGTTCTAGTGTGACAATCGGACTCATTTGCAATTCTTATAAGTGTGTATGGAGAATTAAATAGTTTTCACCACTCTTTGAAAATGTTTTTCGATTTGATGGTGGATTAATTTGCCTTGTTAACATGGACTTCAAATTTAATATTTAAAGAACTTTATGCATTTTCGGCAAACAAACTTGATTGTGATTTATCATAGGGTCAATATCGTGTCTTTGAAAACTTATATCATAATGTTAGAATACGGAGTTTGATGTCCAGCACAGGAAAAATTCATTTAAAAAAATCTATTGCAATTGTTGCATATCTTGGTTTGAAATACTAGTAAGTTATTCTTATTTTTCAATAAACTGGGCACTTATTCAGTATGAAAGGAAGTATATTATATTATTATATTAATTTTATTGTTGTCACGTATTACACAAAATACATTCAATAATGAATCAAGAAGACAAGATTTCCTAATATTTTCATTCATAGTTTTTTACCCTATTCTGAGATTTAATTTACATATTCTTTTGCCCCAAAACTTCATTATTTTCATAATGAGTTATTTATTTTACAAATTGCGTTGATACTATTTTAAATCGTTTAATGAAGCCATTTTTGTGTTTATTCATATTTATTGGAATTCAGATTTTTCTATTTAAAAATAAACATGATTTTCTTGCTCAAAATACTTATCATTCTGTACCAAACCAACTGAGAATTCTCGAGACATTCTCCGGATATTTTTCTCTATCATAAATGAGATTTTTGAAGTTACCCTTCGTATTGTAATATTTTGTTTAATGTAAATATAGAAACAAAATATCGTACGAAATATTTCTTTTCATAGCAAATAATATAACCTATGGATTTAAACAATATGTATATACTCATCCCATCTCATACAAGCCTCAAATAAATTATGCGTGCAAAACTTCATAACGATACAACTCACGGGGTTAAATTTATTTTGGTTGTACAATAATATTTTGAATATATGAACATTACCTACTTTAGTAGTATAGCGTGTATGAGACGATTCACAAACGTAAATGAAGAGATATGTAGGAGTCTGGCGTTTGGTTCTCACTGTCTATTCCAAATAGGGAAATGGCGTAATAGTATACACTTCTTCTTCTTCTTCTTCTTCAGCCCTCTGTCTTCCACTGCTGGATATAGGCCTCTTCCATGTTCTTCCACTTCCTTCTATCGGTTGCTGCTTGCAGCCAATTTCTACCCCCCACAGCGGCTATGTCGTCAGACCATCTTTTTTGAGGTCTTCCGACGCCTCTCTTACTTTCCCAAGGTCTCCATCTCAATATTTTAGGGGTCCATCTTGCGGGTTCCTGTCTAGCAATATGTCCCGCCCATTGCCATTTCAATGTAGCTACGCGATCCATGACGTCCGCTACTCTGGTCCTTTTCCTAATTTCCTCATTTCTTATTCTGTCTCTTAGGCTTATACCAAGCATGGATCTTTCCATGGATCGCTGTGTGCATTTGAGTTTTTCTACATTTCTTTTTGTAAGGGCCATGGTCTCCAATGCATATGTAGTCACTGGCAGTATACATGATTCATATGTTTTTCTTTTCAGACAGATCGGAATCTCTTTATCTTCTAGAATGTGTCTAAGTTTGTTAAAAGCTGCTCCTTCCAAATAAAATGAAAGTATACTCCACTAACTTTTATTCGATTGATTAAAAATTGTTCTAAATGTTACGGGAGAAAAGTTTCCATCCTCAGGAGGATACAAATTATACTTTGTAGAGTATAAACTTTGTATTGTTCTTGTTGTGCCTACATTGTTATTTTTTATACCAACCTAACAATATGTTTAATGTAAATGCCATATTAAAGGCGAGTGCTCTCCCGAAACTAGTCGTTGATGTTTATAAAAGTTGGTGTTTTCTCATTTAATGGAACAAAAGAATTCCGTTCTTAAAATTAACATCTTTTTGGTCCAGTGAGTTGACGAAAATCGAGTCAGTCCCATACGTGTGTAGGTACAAAATAATAAAAGAAATGTTCTCCTTATAGTAAGATGTCTAGACAAAAACCATTATTTTACACTCAATATATTATATAGTGTATATATCTATGTAGGTATCTACCTGGTCTTCAAGACCGGATGATGTCTCCTCATAGAACTCATAGAGACAACTTTTCACAATGGGTCCCAGGTGCTTTTTATTACTGAACGGTATAAACTAACGATTCATACAATTTTCATATTATACACATGCATATACGTGATATTATTTTTCTCTTCAAGGTACATTATTGAATCTAGGTGATTTACAAAGCAACGGATCGCAGCTCTCACTTAACTTTTCCCTGTCTACTTTTCCCATGTAGTGTTCATTTACCAACAGTAACATATTATTTATTTTAAACATTTTGTACACATTACGCATAAGGATTATACTAGAGCTTAAAAAACGCACTGGTAATTTTACCAATGTCGGATGACCTGTCAAAGTATAAACTCGATAGTTTTAACATAAAAATAACAAATAGTGTTGAAAATCATAAAAGTAGATAAAAATATGTTGACATTATATATAGTTGTGGTTTGTTGTTTGTTGTGACGCGAAACATTTTATCCTTTAAAATCTTGAAGTAAACCTAATAATAAATATAACATGTGTGATTTTGTAAAATTCTTGTTGTTTTCGGTGTTAATCTACATACATACAATCATGCCATGTGATGGTGATGGTGTTAATCTATTGCCAGCTTTTTGTATTTTTCGATTATCTTCAAAGATGGCTGACAAGTTTTGTTGTGTTTTGAATAAATTGTCAAGTGAAATGCGGCGAAGTGAAGTTATATAGTTTTTCAAAAATCTGTAATAAATCTTTCTTTGTGAAAAATAAATTAAAAAAACCTAATAATCTACAATGCACATTTTATTTAGAACCATGTATTGCATGAATTATTTGGCATGATTTTTGAAATATTGCAAATAAAATCCTTCATATGTGTTTTTTTTAATAAATAATGATTGAAAAATGTTTATTTTTTATTTAAGTTATCCTTGAATCCATTCCTCAAAGCTGGAAACATTTTAAAATGGAAATTTAAATTTGCCGTGGACCGGTCGCGTATTCATTGCCCCTATAGCGGAGATGCAAGAAACCTTATGATTATCCGGTTACAGCTTCTATGTATTGAGTGACACATCTGAAGTATACTGAAAGTTTACTTCTATATTATCTGTGCTGCCAATGTCAAACACGTATTGTCAAAACCAGTTGTTTTATAATTCAAATACAGAACAAATTAAAGAAAAAATAAACTTTGTATGTAATAAAACGCATTTGCAACACTAAAGTGAAGTGAAAAAAGTGTACCTCTTGATGAGTAGGTACATGACTTATCAAATTTTAAAGTAAAATGAATAACGATCGAATTTAGACCCTCTGCGATCACAAGTATAAATAAAATTACCAAGTACATCGAGTATAAAACATTATCGAGATAAAATAAAATACTTTATCACATAGGATTTAAAGCATTTCAGCAGTACATTTAATTCTTCGCAAATTAATCTGTATCATTGCAGAAAAATAATTATAGAAAAGCTCTTCGAAAACAGTTGTTGCTAATTTCGGATGTAAAAGCGGACGAAATAATTTATCACTTAATCGCCGATTAAAACTTTTTGGTCAACTGAGCTTATACTAAGCTCTGCTCACTTTATCTGTTTTTGGTTAAACTCGCAATATTTAGGGTAGGTGAGTTTAAACTCTTCAAGAGTTAGGGCTAATCGTGTCCCCCGACCTGATTTATTTATTATCGTTATTATAATTCGCTTGCTAAATCTCTCTTAACTTTGGCTTCAATATGCTCTGTTCGCACAATTTCTATGAATTTAAAGCAATTATTTCCATAACAGTAAAATTAAAATAAATTGGATACAACTAAAGATTCATGTTTATGTCAACGTTGATGATATTTATGTTGTACGAATTTGTCGTTATGTTCTTCATTATAACATTTTAAAACCGCGGGTAAGTGACGTATCTAAATAGCGACGCCATCATGTCGTCGTAAACTATATATGTAAGATATAAGAGATTTTTTGTAGTCTAATGGCAAGTACACACTTTACATAAACTTCAAAACAAAACTAAGCTAAAATTTTGTCATCAAACATTATTGACTCACAGTAGCGAAAAAGAAAACAATTTTTGCGTATATAATAATATAATATGCGAACATAAAAACAAGTTATTTGTAACACATGAGATCCAACTGTCGACGTCGATAATATGTCCTATTCTGATTTGTCTAAATTTATCCGCCTGAATTTTAGTATATGAGAAATGTAAAAAAGTTGCTTGCATTTATACGGGACTCATTACGCCACATCCGCTACTCCTGTGTTCTTCCTAATCCATTTATTTATTTATACACTTTTTTGTACATACATAATATTACATAGTACAAATGGCGGACATATTGCCTAGAGGCAATTTCTTCCAGTCAACCATCTGAGATCAATAGTACAAAACATAGTTTCGGCATATATGTACATAATAACACAATAACACAACCAGTATAATACAGCAAATCAAAAGTGAGAAATTACACAAATTTAGAAAGGAGAGGAAAATCAGAAAGGGAAGGGAAAGGATGAGGAGCGATCAAAAAGGATGGAAAGTGAAATTGGGACATGTGTTCGTTATGGAATTGAGAGGAAGAGCGAGCATTTAAGACGAGATTTGAAAATTGGAAGTGATGTGGCAGTTCTAATATCAAATGCTTAATTGTTCCACAGCCGGGCAGCATGAATAGTGAAGGAAGATGAATAGTATTCTGTAACGTGAGGTGAGATGGCAAGGGTTCTTTCTTCTCTAGACCGAAGTGGGAGTCCATGAGAGGCCAACGGTTGAAATCTTTCTTTCAGATATGCGAGGGCATTCGGATTGTTTAATACATTAAACAGGAGGCAGAGGGTGTGCTGATCTCGACGCAGATGGATGGGAAGCCATTTAAGTTGTTTGCGAAGATGCGATATATGATCGTACTTACGGAGGTTAAATATGAAACGTCCATTCATTAGTTTTGTGGTCCCTTAGTGATATATTCAACATTCTTCTTTCCATGGCCAAAAGAATAGCGAAGTTAAAGTGGAGTTGAGCGGGTTATGTATCTCGGATGTCAGATGGACGATGGACAAAAATTGTGATGGACTGGAGGCCAAGAACGGGAAGCAGAATGGCGAAGAATGGCACAGGATAGAGACCAGTGGAAGTCCAAGCGGGAGACCTTTGTCCAATACTGGACTCAAGAAGAGGCTAAGTAAGTAAGTAATTACGTCACAGCGCGTATAAAATCCTTTTATCCACGGTCGCCCGTTGGTTACAGACGTTATCGTATTCTGAAGAGAATCAGAATAGGACATTGTATATCAAATATTCGTTATAACTTTTCAGACATACAATATAAAATCACTAAATAATAAACGCACGAAATAAAAAAGAAAGAAGAGTGATTGGCACTGAAATGCGTCGCTTGCGCAATCACTTAAATATCCCCTTAGCGCCAAATTCTTGAAAGATCGATGCTTCCTGATTGGACACTAGGAGGAGTACGCATCCATTTGACAGGACGGCAGCTAGGCACGGTGCCGCCACACAATAAAAATATTCGATATATATATTTAAAGATATTGCGTTTGGTCGTCTGAAAATTCTCCATTAAAAATATAAAGTACTTAGGCTGTGTTTGTTCGAACAAAAGTATCAGTAATAGTATAGTTAAAATACTTTGATTTTATAAAATTGTGCAAGACGTTTGGTTGTTTAATGCCGTCAAACGACACAATTTTGATCAATTTTATGAAATCAAATTATTTTAACTATACTATTACTGATGCTTTTGTTGAACGATATTTCATTTCAAGTAAGGTTTGTACTTAAATTGCAAAAAATCATCAAATTTTGGGTTTCCGATAATTTAAATCACGTTAAAACCTTTTTTAACGCACGCGATAAAACGCGTAACTTCATAGTGTATTAGGTGGTTTTAAAATATCATGTTTTTAGTGACTAGATTTAGCTTTATATGTCCTCTTAAGATTTACGCTCGATAAACATAAAATAAACTTGCGTGCAAGTGTGTATGAAGCATAATGTGACAGGCACTTCTTATGGTGGCGTATCGCAAATACCGTGATTGTGAGATAAGCGGTATCTTTATAGGTTGTATAGGTAACTACCTACCTAAACACTTACCAAACAATATCGATTTTATATAAAAGCTTCTTTTGGCAAGAAATATATAAAAAAAAATACAAGGAGATTAAGTACACAAATAAACAAATTCGTGCTAAACCATTTTCTTTGGCATCATTTTGTTTATTGTTCTCTTGTCTTTTTTAATAATATCTCTTAAGTTTTTACATATATGTATAATATTTTCTTTGAGTACAATTCAAAATATATCTTTTGTGATGAGATATTATTTATTTATACGTATTGTTACACAAAACAAATGTATTTTATTGTCACATTCATCTAAAAGATGTATTCTATTTAACTTCTAATCAGGCTCATGAATTTGCCCGTATTCATTAACTCCACTATCTTTTCCTCGTAACTGAGGGTCGGATCAATGACACTTTAGCTGATTAGTAACCAGAAGGGTTACCAATCAAGCGTGTTTAGTAATCAGAGGGGTTACTTATAAAGATAGTTGGTAACCAGAGGGGTTACCAATAAATCGTGTTGTGCAGTAACCAGATGGGTTACCAATAAAGAGAGTTTGCTATATCCCAATTAAGTGGGTTAGTTAACCAAGTGGTTAACAGGTTAATATCAAATCAAAGTGATTTGATATGATTTGAAATAAGAACACAAGGACAGTGATTTAGAGAGAAGAAGAAAGAATGATCCAAACTTACAATGAGTATATTTATATATTTATTTATTTATTGAAAAAAAACATAGAGCCAATATAGTACATATGTAGGACAAGCAGACAGTAAATACAACAAATAAGCCAAAAATGTTTGATGAATATTGATCACAATTAACAGTTTTCTTATAGGTAAATTTACAATTGATAAAATAACTTACAAAGGAACTTTCTCACGATGAGTAGGTATAACGAGCGAGTTAGCGGGTGTGTCGAAGTGACCGATTATTCGCATGGTGAAGTACCATCGTGCTCGCGGGGTCGAGAGACGAAGTGTCGGCGAGACGGCGTGGTCGAGAAGCGACCAGTGATCGCGTGGTCGTAACGGCGGCGTGAAGTGACGAAATGAAGTTACGACGTATACAGGTGCACACTTTCTAAAATAGTGATGCGCCGGGGGTAGCAAGTTCAATGTCCTCGAAATTTCTAGACCTTTTCATTAAACTGTCATACCCAGTTGAAGATTATTGTTACTCGTTTGACATCGCGGTCGATGAACTCGGCGCCTAACGACAAACAAATACACTTGCCGTTGCTAGGCGCGCGCTCGAAAGAAATTTCTAGATGTGGTCTGCCACAACACTTTATACATATAATAATATAGACACGTTATATAAGAACAAAACGCTCTACAAGCATGGTACAATTTAACGAATTCTTACGATATTACCAAGAAAAAGTACGCCAGAAAGAGAATACATATTGAGATAATATATTAATCCAGTTCCACTCTGCAGTGCATACGTATTTTCTATTCTACCCTAGTGCAATCACTTTAAAATTAATTATCTCTCACACCAAATGATGACTCTGAAAAAGACGAACCTATATTAATTTATAGCTGTATGAAAAAAACAAATACAACAACAGAATCCCTATGCATACCTATGTAAAAGCGAATATAACTTGACTTCTCTCTCGTTTACTCAAAATACAAATAACTTACGAAAATTCCGTATAAATGTATTCGTTATCTAATAAATAATTAGTATTTAATAATCTAGTTGCATGTAACACATGAGATCCAACTGGCGAAGGATATTGATTCGTTTTTTTGCTTTGGAGCATTTTTTGTACTAATATTGTAATATATAAGCAATAGTATCATGCTGAAAATCAGCTGCTGGGGGCTTGTTTTCCTGCAACATAGCTCAGCATGGTCCTTTTGAGTTTCATTTGTAGATATATTTCTCTTGTATTTGTATGTAAATATTTTATAATAATTATTAAATTCTTCCGCTACGTTCACCACCACCCGCTTTGCTATGGGTAAGTACTTTAATCCATCTCTTCGTAGAACGCTTAAATGAGCGACAAAAATGCATAGCACGACGAGTAGCTCATGGCCTCATAGTGCAAAAGGAACAATTGACGAATACGAGTACATCTAAAAGATTTGAAAAATACATAGAATGAGTTCTAAGACGCGGTCTACAAGTGTACAAGGTGGCCTACATACACGGCAGTCTGTGGCAGAACAACGTCTGCTCGGGCTGCGTATTTACCTTTCCGTGTTGATAGGAGACAAGTACTGCCTCGAATTAGGCACTAGTTTGTTGCGCTAATGCACTTAAAATCTCGTGTCGAATTCAAGGCACGTGTTCTTCAAATGCACACGTTTTAGCGACGCAATCTGTTCCTGCTAAAAGTGTTCAATTCAAGGCAATTAATCATTGAATATGGAACATAATATATATATAGCCATTAAGTTCGCGCGCTATTTCATTTCGCTCGTATTTCGTCTGTCACTGTCACACTTGTATTTTGTTCACAGATTATATGGTAGTAGGTAATCAGCGGCGACTCTATATGAAGTGCGTTGGATCAATTGCACTACCAATTTTTAAATGGTATATTCTAAAAATTAATATTAAAATATGTTTTTAATATATCATTACGCTTTAATTTATTACTGTTATTTTTCTAAACCAATTGATTATTATATAATATACCCTCGCAATCGACATCATATAATGAAATCTACCGCAATACAAATATTATCATTATGTAATGTATGGCGTGCAATATAAATATCGCACCAAAATTGATTTCTTTTTAATACAGCGTATGTATGAAGAGAAAGAGATAGTCCCCTGGCAGATGAAATAGCGATATTTGTACTGAATTCATAAGGCAGACTCGTGTAGGCTCGTGCGCTGCACTGAGCTTATCATATCTTAGATGTTATTAGTATGTATACCTCTATCTCGCTCTCTAATTCATTAGCCATTCGTATTGAAAGATATGAGTATCACATATACATGACATACAGCCGATTCCGCGACTAAAATACGAGTGTCACATATTGACACACAACTTTAGACCTAATTACTTCGTATATTAATACTTGATTGAGACGAAAATTGTATGAATAATACTCCCATACATTTGTCTTTACGACATCTGTTGATAAATCAGTAAAACAATATTGTAAAATAACAATATTACCTATAAAAGAGAACGTCACTAATTCAAATGTGTACATATCCTTGTTTGAACTTGATTTTTACCAATCGTCAATATCGGGCGCGGTTTTTATTTTGAATTAAAAAATGATTTGAATACAAATACTGTGACTTTAATACATTTGTTTAAATATCCTATATTGTATTTATGGTTAAAATACCTATTAATTTAGGAAAAAATTGCACTACCAAAAATGATCAAAAATACCATAGACCAGTCGCCACTGGTAGTAATTAAGTAATATGGAACTGTTAAAAGACATAGTTGGTGGTATTTTGGACAGTTTTAAAATTGTACATTACGTAGGAGACAAGTATAATTGCCAACCGCTGTGGCACAGTTGGTAAGCCGTTCAGTTTCTGTGCGGAAGTCCTGGGTTCGATTCCCAGCAGAAGAGAAATTTATTTAAATTCATTTCTCATGCAAATATTGTTTATCTGGGCTGGAAACACTGATTAGTTGGAAGAAATTGCCATACGGCAATAAACTCGCCACTTGCGCAGGGTGCAAGGAAGTGTGTATTATTATTATTATTATAATTACCGACGTAAAATTCGATGCTCTGTATCTTGTGAAGGTAATCACGACGCAAAGTGTGATTATTTCATTTAAAATTTCATTGAGTACCAATTTCATACAAAAAAAAATGTCTTAAATAAATTTTTTTTTTTATGGTTTAATGCAGATTTGTGTAGATTAATTAATTAAAACAAAAATAATCATACACAAAAAATGCCTCTTACACAGCCTTGTAACGCTCAATCAATACACATGGTAAAATTTATAAACCTGTGTTCGATTGAAAGACGCGTGCCTTGAATTGAACAGGTATTAGCAGGAACAGTTTGCGCTGCTAAACCGTGTGCATTTGTAGGACACGTGCCTTAAATTCAACACAAGTTTTTAAGTGCATTAGCGCAACAAACTAGTGCCTAATTCGAGGCGGTACTTGCCTCCTAATCAACACGGAAAGGTAAATACGCGCTAGGGCCCACTATACTATATTTTATTTTTGATAGAAGAAAATTTTTGTATTTTAATATGCCCATATTTAGAAGGATAGATCGGTAATCCCAATTTCTAAAATCTATCACCCTTGGAAGGCTTTATCGCCTCAATTATGGAATAACTGATTTGGATCTCGTTAGACGACAAGCTCTATCTGTGTAGGGTGGGTGCTCTATCTCTCTCCGGACGAAGTACAGATTATAATAGTTTATTACGATTTCCCTAGTAATAAAGTCATACCGAGGTTATTATATTCAGGGCACGTTTTTCTCTGACACGTCGACCGTGGATGACTGACAGGGGTTATTTCCGTAAAATTATTCAAAGTTTTGTTGCTGCTTATTTATGCTTTGTACACCCATAAAACTCTGGACTCGTGTTCAAAGATAAGCGGACCGAACACAATCAAAGCATATTTACCTCCCTTTCTATTTTATTGCAAACAGGCTGTCTCCCATTGCGAAATTGCTAAATACGGTATTTTCTGTCACATCATATGATGAACTTTTACAATGTCAATTACAAGTTGCCACATTCTGAAGACTTGTAATATTTATTGACTCAGGAGTCAAATATCCAACTAACTCAGTCATGGATGCCGACACACTGAGGGGGTTTAACATTTTGCATTTTCTTATAGTTCGCATTGTCTGAACAGAAGATACCTATGTAGACTCTTGCAGTTTGATCTGTAGCTTCACTCCTGATTGTCTGCAATGTGCATATCCCCGACAGTTTCCGAAGTCAACCGAATATCAACGAATGATAGCCGAAGTTTTCAAATAAAACGAGACTTCATTCACGCGTCAACTGCCTAAATCAACGATATCATCACGATAATCGTAGTTTTTGCCAAGATTCGGTTTCCTCGACTTATTTTGTGAATTGTTTATGTGTGTAATTTCAACTATAACGCAATAATTCATAAGGAGAGCCTCCGAAATAAATTAAGAATCGATGAGGTTAGACGATGAGCTTAAAAGACAAAATTGGACATTGCCTCATTAGATGGTGGAACCTAAATATAGAAGAAATCAATTAAGAATGAATGGAAACTGATAAAAGAGACTTAGGCTAGAAACCAAAGGAAGGAAGCCAAAAGCTATGATATTCATACCTTGTCTCATATTTTTTTAAGAGAATTTAATTCTTTAATATTAGACAAGTTACTAGATAAAACAATTCCTCAGTAAACAATTAAAAAAATTAATTAATATTCAATTCAAAATATTTTACCCACGCTGACGGCATTAATATTTTAGAATTCCATATAAGGGTCAAAACCAATTATTTTCCTTTCGTTACACGTATTTAATTGTATTTGCAGGTCTAGATAAAACGTTAGTCCTGTAAAAATAAAATATGCCTCTATATATTTAGAACGAAAATCGCTATATTTTAAATAAAAAACAAAAAATCTTTAATTTTTTATTCGTCGTGTCTCTCCGAATATATTTATGTATAAATATTAGTGTTGTTAATTTTTACCAGTTAAAAAGGCTTTCACCAGGCAAACGGTCATTCTGGATTGGAATAAAATAATTGTATTTTTAAAATATAATTCTTCATAGTCAACGATTTTTTTCATGTTCACCAAAGAACTACAGTTCTAGTATTAAAAACGATCTGAGCAAGTATTGAGTACCATTAAGTATCTCACTCTCTGGGAATAAATAATATTATATAATTTTCTATTAGAATCTCCAACAAGAAACTTTCCTCCTCATCATGTTAGAGTAGGTGTGTTATTAAAATATCATGGATGCCAACCCTAATAATGTAATTTGGTCCAAGGTGTACCATAAGCTGTCACCGTGCGGCTGTTAACAGCACCACATCGTGTCTGCACAGGGTTGACACACAATACTTTTGCACAAATGTAACTAATTACATTTAATTTTTAAATATTATTTTTTACTGCCTATCTTAACCTCTTTCACAATTTCAAAAAAAAATGAAAAAACATTTTTTTTAATTCTGAATAATAAACTTAAGTACCTACTTGATCACATTCAAATATAATTTACAATCGGTATGCATCTAAATTTGAGTTACCAAATATTTCGTCTAGATATCATTATAAATAATTGTGTTTTTAAAAATGGCAGTTTTTAACAGCAGAATACGTTAATTAAGTGAATTTAAGAGTAAAGAATAGAAAATCTTTCAATGCAATTCGGACCACGAGTTGCAAAAACTAAAACTAAGTTAGGTAAGATTAAGTGAAGTTATGTTATTGAAGGTAAGGTTAAGTAAGTTAAGTTATTGTTAGGCTTAACCTTCAATAACATAACCTCACTTAACCTTTCCTAACCTAACCTAATCTAACCTAACCTAATCTATAATTTGAATAATTTTCGAGAATTTCAACACCGTCAGTATTCTCTAAAGTTACTCAACCAACGATTTTTATTTTTAAAATACGAAACATTTATAAAAATATATTTTCAATTGCCTATGAAAACAATGTACTTTATTTTGGACAGCCCTATTATTCAGGGGTGTCCCGTGTTAATTAAATAGGATGGTAGCTGTTTCCTTTGCGCCTCACATCCGGTTATGATAATTAAATTGATATATACACTACACACACTCTCTTCTGCTTGAGAAAATCAATGACCCTTAGAAATTTAATTAACCCCCAAAATTTTAATTTACAATGTTTACATATAGTAAAAATGTACAGCGAAGTATGTATGTTTTAAATTATCATTAATCTAGCTTCTATAATTTACATAGTGAATACCTTTATAATATATATGACAATATTTTACTGAAAGGGATTTTGTTCATTAGCTTATCTTTATCTACAAATAAACAATTTAATGATGCAATTAATTATAATTGTTCGGACTTGTTTTACAATATTGCTTTTCAGCATACTTACCAATTTTTAAATATAATTGACATACATACATACATACCATTTCGGCATATCCCGCAGTGCAGGGTAACTAGCGACAGATGTGTGGATGCATAACCTTAATAATCACAACACATGCGTGTATACTCACACACCAGTCTCATCTCACCTTAAAACTCAAAGCTGATTAGATTTCCATAGATATCCGTTATTTTCTACGATTTCATCTGTCAAAATTTTCAAAATGCTCTCAGGGAAAATTTCAGATTTTTATGTTGTTTGAACTTTTGATACAATAAAAATATACTCTTCAAAAATGCATTAAATGAATGCCAAAATTTAAAGAACAAAAAATCTATAGTCTATTATAATTATTTAATGTGAAATAAATTTTATATTTCTATGAAAAATGTATATAACAGAAGTAAAATACCTCCTGTAGGTACCTATTTCTAATTTGTAAGTGATCAACTTCATATTGATATTGTATTGGTCTTTATAGACAAGGGTAATTTTACTCTCCATTTCTATCTTCCTCAACGGATAGGCAATGAGAACCGAAAACCGCATTATTCTTTCTTGACACATATCCATCGCCTCATCAACATTAATACATTGTCTAATGCATGCTCATCTTGCTAGCAATGCATTTTTTCATCAATTTCCCTACAGGTGTTGAAAGTGCATAATATGAGTTTCGTGACAATGTTTTTGTGTGTATGGTGTATTGTGAAAACTTTTATCCTCAGGAACTCTATGATTTGTTTAAGAATCTAATAGAAATTTACTTCATGAAAATGCATATAGGGATTGTAAACCTTTCAAGAAAAAAAAAAAGTATATTTACTCTGTAGTGGAGAGTTTAGTGTTGGCTACAACCGTTTCATATAGTCACCAAAGCTACGATCAGAAAAGACGCTTCAACAATATTTAGTCTGTTTATTTTTTTACGTAAGTATATACTAGTTTAAAAAAATATTATTGACTATATTTTTCTTTGCAGGTTACATTGTCAATATCCATCCTCATTAGTCTCCACGTGTTCTTCCTCCTGGTCGTCGAAATCATTCCTCCTACTTCTCTGGTTGTACCTCTACTGGGGAAGTACCTCATCTTCGCTATGATATTAGTATCAATAAGGTAAGTTTTCTATCACTACAAGTATTTGATATTGATATTTCTGCTCCGTTTTAACTAACAAAAGTTTTTTATCTTCTTTATTTACCGACACAGAATCTTGGCGACAGTTTGAATATTTCTGTATTTTCGTCATAATTTACCGGATTTTATATATTTATATTTCCAAAAAAACACTGTTTCGGTCTATGCATATATTTTTATTAATTTATATACCTACTTTAAATATCGAGTTTCTCGGTATACCTATATTTTAAGCATATTAAAGAACCCGAGTAACTTCCTGTACTATTTAAAGGGGAAAATGAAGACTTAACTAATAGGTACTATGTCAAATATTAATTTATCACCCAGTCAATAACCAATTGCCACATTCCGGAGACTTACAATATGAATTTAAAAAATACAATTAATAACTGTGTCTCCACCGGGAATCGAATCCGGTCCTTTGGATCAACAGTCATATACATTACCAACTGAGATTTATTTAATCAGTTGCAGCAGCTATTTCCAAGTCATTTATCACAATCAAGTATTCTTCGTTACATCTTTGTTTCATGTGTCGGCAGACAAGAAGATTCTTATCATCCTGGACCTCCGCACAATTGCAAGATCCTCTCCGCCTCCTATAACTTGTACAATGTACAGGTTCTATTTGCACCTAATGACATCTATACGCAGAGTCTATTCAATGTCCACCTAGTGCGATTGGGTAGATGGTGTATCGCCCCAAAGTCTCCGAAAGTTCCTTCCGACCTCCACATTACTGATTAATCACGTGTTCTTGCTTTACAAATATTTAAGATTTAGAATTAAACTTTTCAAAATAATAATTTTAGAAAATCAATGATAAATGTTACATTTTTATTTAATTCAACTTGCAGTTTTCTTCTGTGATAAATGAAATTGCTTAGTCTTATGTAGTTCTCCTTGGTTTCAGTAAAGTCTAACATTATGATTCCCCTTCAATATTAATACTAGATACATTCAGTTCCTCATTCACAATCAAAACTCAATTACTCGAGACAGGTGCACGTTCTCCCCCAACCAAACCGCACATTCATTCTCGCGATTTTGATTTGGGAAAAATAATATTTATGCACCCTGCTCCTGTTCCGGGAAAAATCGAAGAGAAAAAAGGAGCTTTGCAGAGGCATAACATACGAAAGCTATTTCCGTGGTATCTGTTTGGATTATTCTTTATTCCAAACACGTACACTATGTTATCCTATACCAGCCACCCTCGATTCCAACCTATCCTGGATACATTCAACTTTATTATCAGAGATCGCAACACCTCCAATTGACGAAGAAATATTATTATTATTTATCTAGCTAAACCGATCTGCGATTTCTATGACAAGAAATCTTGGCTTTCCTCCATATTTATATATAACTAACAAAACGATTAAGAAACTTGGTGATTCTAGTAACGTAGAAATAAGACCTTAGTATTTACTATTTCCATAAATGCCAAAAACTCCACACCGCCGAAATTAAAATGCTTAGATGGACCGGCGGTATTACAAGAAGTGTTAAAATCAGAAACACCTATTTTCGAGAAAGTTTTAAAGTGGCACCGATAGCGGACAAACTTAAAGAAAGAAGGCTGCGTTGATATGGTCATGTTATGCGTAAGAATGAAAATCACGTAGTTAGAAAGAGCCTTGGCATACCAACTATAACAACTCGGTGGTCTAGCATCCAAAAGGAACTTCAGGGGGACAGCATCGATACCTTGACGACCCAAGACAGAGTGTCCTGGCAATTACGTACCAGGAGAGCCGACCCCGAGTAAGACGGGATAAGGGCAAAGAAGAAGAACACGAATAAGATTTATTATTTCCATAAATCAATCTAAGTTATTGTCTGTATTTAAAAATATTTAGGGATTACTTGGTGAATTATTGAAGTATCCACCTGTTACCATTATTTATAAAAATTGACCCAAAAAACACTCAATTTAGCATATTGCATATCTGTTTTTGTCGGACGAAATAATGATCGACACAGTCAATTAAATAATACGTGTGAAATAATATATTTATTTATTCATCTTTCTGTACATAATATAAACAAATATATTGTACACTTGCGGGCTTATTGCCATTAGGCGATTTCTTCCAACCAACCAGAATTAATTAATAACCAAACACAATTTCCTAATAGTCCTATATTATGTAAATATTTTCTCAATAAAAAACCTACTTAACACCTACTTGAATAAAATGATGATAGATGATAGATGGGTCGATGGCAGAGCGGTTAGCACTATTGGGTTAGTAATCCAGTGGTCGCGAGTTCGAATCCTGCCTCGACCGAATTCGTTCACCTATAGCCCAAGCATTTATGCTTATTTTAGGGAACGTAGGAAGATGTATATGTACTTGTTTAACAAGGACATATTCATTTTTTATTAAAAAAAAAGTTATAATGTTAGTGGTGTACACAAAGTTATTTTTTAATGAAATCTAATTAAATATAAATGATACCACAAAGTAAAAAACAATATGTTATCGGTTATGTTAATAATATGTTTTCGAATCTTCAACAAATAGTATTTCCTTCTAATTTTATATTAAAGTAACGTAGTGGCCTAGACCAAGACTGTCGTGAGGGGCAAGTCTGGTAAACCGACGGAATCAAAACCATCCATGTTTACGCATATCATGGGTATAATTTATTATCTTTTGAAGTTCTATAATATCTTAAGATGTTACAGAACTCCATTAGATAATTATGTATTTATTTATTTATTATTTCCATCAAGTACATACAAAATAAAATAGTACAAACACGTTTAATACATTATACAATAATATTTATTATAAAATGAAAACAAAAAGAGATATACACATGTACGAAATACCTCTCAGAATATTTTTTGCATATTATATTTTACTATTATTTCGCATATCTAAATATTTTTAAAGAAATAATACCAAAAAGAAACAAAATAAATAGTATAAATAAATTATATATAAATAAGTGTCATTAAAAAAGAATGAAAACATAAAAAAACATTTAAAAAATAAGCCATGAAACAAAACATAAAAATAGATGCCTAAAAATATGTATATATCTATACAATATGCAACACACAAAATATATAGATGCAGAAACAAAATTATATAAACTAGTTGCATGTAACACATGAGATCCAACTGTCGACAGCGATAGTATGTATAGTTGAAGAATAAGTACCAAACCCATAAATACAAATTATTTATTATTTTATGATATTTAGTTTTCTATACAACACATGTACCTAGGTAGTCAAGATAGGATAGTATGGAGGTCAGTCTTTTTTTCCTACCCGGAATATGAAAACAGCATGATGGTATATGTATATTGTATGTTTAGAGATGAAGTATCAAACTATTAAGTCTTCTTTGATATTGTGTATAGGTGACTACCATACAAATTGTATGAAGCGATGTCGTCACTAAATTCAATTTTTATAAAAATTGTTAAAAAAAATTTGAGATGTACTGCTACAATGTTAATATTTTTTATATAAAATTAAATTATCTAGTTGGGGTGTTTCGGCTTTTTTCGATATTTTAAAAATAAATGGAAATATAGGCAGTTAAACTCATAAATTTATCATTAAAAAAATACTTTTCTTAATAAAAAATGTTTGAGAAACCGTGGAATTTTTTTGAAAAAACTAATTTGAGATTTTGTATTTGTCTATGTTTATATCAATTTTCAGCGTTCTAGCTTTTATGGTTTCTGAGATATAGGGAAAAATAAAATAAAAATTCAAAAGTTGATAACCCCTGACTGAAACAAAAATTCAAAATTCCGAGTATAAAAGTTTTGTAGGCCTGTAACTGTTTATATATTCTGAAATTTTAGGCTCTGTAAATTGAGCGGATCAAAAGTTATAAGGGACGGACGGACACACAGACACACAGACACACACACACAGACACACGAAATGTTCTACTCCGAATTCTGAGTAAATCCGTGTATGGAACATATATGCTGCGAAGCCTCTAAGTTGGTGTTTTTTGACTTCAAAGTTGGAAAAGCCGTGAAAAAAGTAGACCTCTCCATACAATTCTCGCGTATTCTGGCTTGAAACATTGTCGATATGTTAAGAGAACAAATCGACAGTTGGATGATAAAAAAAGAATATAAATAATCAGTAAACAACAAATCAACGTATAAATAGATTACAAGGTTGATCAGACTTGCCCCCTGGTTATTATTTTGTATTTTATCATCACTAATATCTACTATTTGCCTCCATCGTTTCTGACTCTTGAATGTCTTTCTTCAGTTTCTCTTTCATTTTTAGTCATTTTTACCAATGTTCCCGTAGCAGCCTTGGTCTGATCAGTCATCTCGAATAGGGGGATCTTCCGCTTCATCTCCTTACTTCGACTCCTCCGCAATGAAGATTTGAAGATTGTCCTCCAATTCTTTGATCACATCGCCAGATAACATGACAGTAACCTTGGAAAAAAATAATCAGAATGAACATACTGAATGAATTTCAAGATAATTTTATTTTTATTAAAATCTTAATGCATTGAAAATGTTTCCGACACCTACTCTTTACTCTCAATCGTAACTATTGCAAAATGATGATCTCAGGTTTGACAGTAGGTATACAGTGATTGACAATAAACACCATCTTTTGTTTTAATATACTCAAATAAAACAAAAATTGTAAGTTCTGTAGAAAACGATGATAAAATTTTAAATTCAGTATATTTCAAATCATCGAAATAATTCAACTGTCGATTTGTTCAAGAGAATTTATTTCTCTAAACAAATCGACAAAGTATCAAACCAAGATACGCTAAATTTGTTTGCAGGGTCTGCATTTTTCACGGTTTTTCCAACTTTGAAGTCAGAAAACACCAACTTAGAGGCTTCGCAGCATGATGTGTTCTATTTAATATGGATTAAGTCAGAATTCGGATTAGAAAATTTAGTGTGTCTGTATGTGTGTCCGCCGTCCCTTATAACATTTTATCCGCTCAATGCACAGAGCCTAAAATTATAGAATACATAGAAAGTTATCGAATATTTTTATTATTGCATATGCGCAAAAATTGGATTTTGTTCCCTGTCGGGAGTCAAAGATGACAGGTCGTAAGCCCTGTAGGTCTCTTGATTTCCCGGTTCTCCTACAGTAAATATTCCAACTTCGTCTCTATTGAGAAAATTAAAAAATATAGAAAGTTATAAGTCTACAAAACTTTTGTACTCAGAATTTTGAATTTTTGTTTAAGTCAGAGGTTATCAATTTTTTAATTATTACATTAGTTTTCCATATAACTCAAAAACCATAAAGCTAGAACGCTGAAAATTTTATTTTAATAATTACAAACAAATACATAATCTCAAATAATTATTTTCAAAAAAGTTCCAGGGTTTCGCAAACATTTTTTTTTTTGATAAATTTGTGTATTTAACTGCCTATATTACCAAATATTTTAAAAATATCGAAAAAAATCGACACATTTCAACGAGATAATTTATTTTTATATATATATAAAAAAATAACATTGTAGTAGTACCTACCTAATAGTTTGATCTCCATCGACAATTGGATATCATGTGTTACATGCAACAAATTAATTTTAATCGTAGACAATGTTCCAAATAAATTGTGTTTGCTCTTTCAAAATAAAAAAACTTTTTTTTTCCTTAGTAGAAATTTACAGAATTTGATATATCAAAAAATGAGTTCATAGTAAAATAATTTCACTTCATTTAATATAATTACTATGTACATATGACTAGTTTCTGTAATTGGGAATAACTAGAAAAATCACGAAGCACCCATTTCCCGAAAGACTCCTTTCGAAGAGCTATCGGGAAATTATGAAAGATTTTATTTATCATTTGGTCATTATACAGTAAACCATGTCAGTACATAATATAAAACTGTTTAAACAGTACTGCTTGTCAGGGGTGTTATATTGTTAGAACAGTAGGTAAATAGTGCTTGTGATAGGTTTATGTTACTAATTACTGGTATTCAGGGGGGCAAATCAAAACCCTCGAGATTATCCATCTCATGGATATAATTTTTATATGGAGTTCTATAATATCTTTAGATGTCATCAAACTCCATACGATAATTATATCCATGATATGGGTAATCACTAGGGTTTTGATTTCGCCGGTCGAATCAGACTTGCCCCCCTGGTCTCACTCAACAGCATAAAATCAACTAAATGGCATCAAAATATGGCTCACTGTCTGCCTTTCCGCACCACAGTCACACTCGGGGGAGTCCATCCTTTCGTATTCAAAGAAGTCTATCACTTGATATCGGGTGGAACGCCAAAAATTAATTAAAAGTCTGCACATCTGCCATGGCCCGTGCGTATAAAGCGGGCAACTTTTTTCGAGGTTAATCACTAAGTCCGAGGTGAAAAACGAAAACTATTTTTTTTTACAAATTATAATAAAAACCACATTTTAACGCCAAAATGAAGTAAAAGTATTGTTGCATTATTTACATAATATAATAAAAATGACAATTCAAATTGTTGCAATCACTGCTCGCCCTGCACCTATACGCCAGTATTATTCAAAACCGCGTCCTGTAAACGCATACGTCGAATCCGCAACTTATCCTTCCTTAACCGCTCCTCCACACGCATTTTTTTTAATATTAGGCAACCCACCCATAGAAGAGTGAATTGTGCCAAATGGAAAAAAAGTAAAATATATATTAGTAAATAATACCACTTACAGATTACATAATACAATTGATTAAGAAAAAATTAGATATAATAGGAAGAGAGTTAAGTTATTAGAGATGCGACATGTTTACTGGTAGAGGGACTTTTAAGTTGGGATAGATGTCATATTCGTAGTGCATCGGACATTCAAAGAACACGTGATCGAGTGTTTCCAATTGCACAAGAAGGGTTTTCTTTTATATTTATTTTATATAGATGAGAAGCCATTGAGCAATGACCCAATCTAATTCTCGAGATATTAGAGATCTCTCTTTTGGACATCTTTTTTTTGTGAAACCAAGGAAATGATGGAATGTTTAATTTGATATTATAGTAGTATGTTCCTTTGGTTTCAGAAGAGATTTTCCACAGGTCTTGCCATTTGTTTTTGGCAATGTTACAATGCGAACGAATTGTGTCTTAGATGGAAAGGAAAACGTTAAAATAAGAGGCATCAGAACTGGAGGCTTGTTATGCTAATTTATCCGCAATCTCGTTCCCATTTATACCTATGTGGGACGGGATTCATGCTAATATAATTTCATAGTCTTTTTCTATAAGATTACATATGAGACATCTGATTGAGCAAAGTATTTCATTGTCAGGAAATTTAGAGGGATCGTTGGATAAAGATTTGAGGGAAATAAAACGCCACACGCATTAAACTAGTTAAATTGTCGTCTTCCATAAATAATACTTTCACCGCGCGTGTGACAAGTGCTATCAGTTTTGACCGTTGGGGCAAAAAAGAAGTCCTTAGAAATCGGAATATAATCAAGTGAGTGAGTGTGTTCCATCATTAGCATTTCCTTCTGCCTTCTGACAGTGGTTGCAACATAGTATCATGTTTATTTAAATCAATCATCCCTGCGAAATACAGTCCACTATTTATAATTCATAACCACGTCAACACCACGCAAAACCCATTTGTGTTTCTATAGAATTTGAATCAGTATAATCTGATAAGCAGGAAACAATGGTTATAAATAATTTTTGAATTAATAAAATAAAAACACGGAAATCACTTGAACCAGGAAAACATAAAAGGCAGGAGATAGATGTTAGAAATAAATTATTGTCGAGTAAAAAAAACACGAAAACCAATTATATTTAGGTATATCGAGGATGTATCAGAAAAGTATGAATGGCAGGAGGTAGATATAACGGACAATTTATCACAACAATGACAAATTTCCTCGATTAAGGTGATTTGCCAAATTTCACACGTCAGTTATCTCAGCTCATCAAGGGATGGCTGTGTGGGACGATGGCATGCAGGGGTTGGCAACCAACAACGTCACCGTGATACTGATAAGCCACCAACCAGCCCGTTAACTTGTGTATGGCCGTAATTATGGATGTCGACAACGTGTATATAAACGATTCATCTCCCATCCCTAGAACAGTATTAAGTCATTACTTTAAATTGCAATAATTATGTATGTATACGTGGGAAGGTACCACCAGCACGAATTAACCACTTTGTCACGGAAATTTATACTAAGATTAAAATGTTCAAATTAATTAGATCAGTAGGCGGTAGTGCCTAATAACTTATCATCTCCTAATACAATCTGCAAGAGTTTTGTTAATTTGTTCTCCTATTGATCTGTGAGTTCCAATGGCAACTTGAAAGGCATTAAGTATTCCAACTCTTCTTCTTCTTTTATTTCAATCTAGGGAATTGGTTGGCAGCAAAGCGATGCATCTCTTCAACTCTGTGTAGGAGGTACACTTCATGTCCTCGCACACCTGTTCAAGATACTCCCGGTGGGGATACCCTCTGCCAACTGTATACGATTGGAATGGATTACCTCCAGATACTCACAGTGCTCAAAGCTAGACCACTTTTTCTGAAGTGCTAGAAACGTTTTTTTTACAAGAAAACAAGATCAGTGCCCTTGGAGTGATCCTGAATCAATAAATAAAAATTCGCGCTATAAAAATTCTCCTTTTTGATATATCGAGTTCATCGCTTTGACCCAACAGAGGTTCGAGTAAGTCCTTGAAAATGTTCACTATTATTATATGAGTAAATAAGTAAATGCTCTTGTATTTGTAAAGAGTAATGGACAAAATATAGTGCGTCGATAAATTGTGCACCCCGTTAACATATACAAGTTTTGCACTACACTACTTCGCGTACAATGGGGTGGTGAGGTTCAACCAACTCGTATAAGGTTTGAGAATGGCAACTGAATTAAATAATTTCAAAAGAAAAATAAAATATAAAATAGACTTATCAAATTAGTATTGATTGTTTTTTAAATTATATTCACTTCATTACTCTCCACACTATGGAATAGGGGAGAGTCATGATTTCGCAAAATTTAAGCGTATTTTTTTTACATCAATTTCTCAATGGGTATCATGTAGAGAATGCACACTATGAGTTTCGTCGTGATGTGTTTGTGTGTATGGCGTATACGCCGTACGCCGTACGCCGTACGCCGTAGCATTTATCTTTTTTGTGTCCTCTCTACAGCCCAAACTATAAGTCTGATCGACTTCATATTATCATCATATGTGTAAAGTGCAAAGACCTAGAGCTGATTAGTTTTCCATAGACAACTTTTGATTTCTTCTCTATGAATTCATCATTTACGTTGTTTTTTTTTTGTGTCCTCTCTGCAGCCCAAACTATAAGTCCGATTGACTTCATATTGATATCACATGTGTTAAGTCCATAAACTTAGAGCTGATTAGTTTTCCATAGACAACGGTTCATTTTTTCCCAATGTTTCTTTATGATTTCATCTATTAAAACTGAAAAAATGCTCTCACGACCTGGAAATTAGAGATATTTTAATTTGGTTTCAACTATTTATACAACACCAAGAATCTTCATAAAATTGTATTCAAAGTTGGTCAATGTTAAAAGAAAAATATTCAACGGTTTCAAAAATTATATTTTATTTAATGGATATTTGTATGAAAATTATATGTAACAAGAGAATTTTTTTATATTTGGCAATGTTCAGTTCATTGATTTCATATTGATATAAGAATATTAATAGCTTGAACTTAGAACTGATTAGCTTTTCATAGATATCATAAAATTTCTTCATATGATATCACGTGTCAACATTGTCAAAATGCTCTAACGCTCTTTGAAACAAAATTTATCTGCTTTTTTTAAAATATTTCATACAACATAAGCAGTCTTCACTATACTGCATTAATAGTTTGTCTATCTTAACATAAAAATATACTATCGGAAGAAAATTTATATTCCTGATAGTAACATTTAGTATGAATAAAAATGTAATTAGATAAATTTCTATGTATGGAAAAGTTCAGTTATTTGATTTCATGTTATAATGTAAAGAGCTTGAACATAGAACTGATTAGCTTTCCATAAATAACAAAAAAAATCTTCATAAGATATCACCTGTCAAAATTTGGAAAATGCTCTCGCGTTCTTTAGAACAAAATTTATCTGCTTTTTTTAAAATATTTCATACAACATAAGCATTCTTCACTATACTGCATTAATAGTTTGTTTATCTTAACATAAAAATATACTATCGGAAGAAAATTTATATTCCTGATAGTAACATTTAGTATGAATAAAAATGTAATTAGATAAATTTCTATGTATGGAAACGTTCAGTAATTTGATTTCATGTTATAATGTAAAGAACTTGAACATAGAACTGATTAGCTTTCCATAAATCAAAAAAAAATCTTCATATAATATCACGTGTCAAAATTTTGAAAATGCCTTCGCGTTCTTTAAAACAAAATTTATCTGCTTTTTTTAAAATATTTCATACAACATAAGCATTCTTCACTATACTGCATTAATAGTTTGTTTATCTTAACATAAAAATATACTATCGGAAGAAAATTTATATTCCTGATAGTAACATTTAGTATGAATAAAAATGTAATTAGATAAATTTCTATGTATGGAAAAGTTCAGTAATTTGATTTCATGTTATAATGTAAAGAGCTTGAACATAGAACTGATTAACTTTCCATAAATAACAAAAAAAATCTTCATATGATATCACCTGTCAAAATTTGGAAAATGCTCTCGCGTTCTTTAGAACAAAATTTATCTGCTTTTTTTAGAATATTTCATACAACATAAGCATTCTTCACTATACTGCATTAATAGTTTGTTTATCTTAACATAAAAATATACTATCGGAAGAAAATTTACATTCCTGATAGTAACATTTAGTATGAATAAAAATGTAATTAGATAAATTTCCATGTATGGAAAAGTTCAGTAATTTGATTTCATGTTATAATGTAAAGAGCTTGAACATAGAACTGATTAGCTTTCCATAAATAACAAAAAAAATCTTCATATGATAACACCTGTCAAAATTTGGAAAATGCTCTCGCGTTCTTTAGAACAAAATTTATCTGCTTTTTTTAAAATATTTCATACAACATAAGCATTCTTCCCTATACTGCATTAATAGTTTGTCTATCTTAACATAAAAATATACTATCGGAAGAAAATTTATATTCCTGATAGTAACATTTAGTATGAATAAAAATGTAATTAGATAAATTTCTATGTATGGAAAAGTTCAGTAATTTGAAATCATGTTATAATGTAAAGAGCTTGAACATAGAACTGATTAGCTTTCCATAAATAACAAAAAAAATCTTCATATGATATCACCTGTCAAAATTTGGAAAATGCTCTCGCGTTCTTTAGAACAAAATTTATCTGCTTTTTTTAAAATATTTCATACAACATAAGCATTCTTCACTATACTGCATTAATAGTTTGTTTATCTTAACATAAAAATATACTATCGGAAGAAAATTTACATTCCTGATAGTAACATTTAGTATGAATAAAAATGTAATTAGATAAATTTCTATGTATGGAAAAGTTCAGTAATTTGATTTCATGTTATAATGTAAAGAGCTTGAACATAGAACTGAATAGCTTTCCATAAATAACAAAAAAAATCTTCATATGATATCACCTGTCAAAATTTGGAAAATGCTCTCGCGTTATTTAGAACAAAATTTATCTGCTTTTTTTTAAATATTTCATACAACATAAGCATTCTTCACTATACTGCATTAATAGTTTGTTTATCTTAACATAAAAATATACTATCGGAAGAAAATTTATATTCCTGGTAGTAACATTTAGTATGAATAAAAATGTAATTAGATAAATTTCTATGTATGGAAAAGTTCAGTAATTTGATTTCATGTTATAATGTAAAGAGCTTGAACATAGAACTGATTAGCTTTCCATAAATAACAAAAAAATTCTTCATATGATATCACCTCTCCAAATTTGGAAAATGCTCTCGCGTTCTTTAGAACAAAATTTATCTGCTTTTTTTAAAATATTTCATACAACATAAGCATTCTTCCCTATACTGCATTAATAGTTTGTCTATCTTAACATAAAAATATACTATCGGAAGAAAATTTATATTCCTGATAGTAACATTTAGTATGAATAAAAATGTAATTAGATAAATTTCTATGTATGGAAACGTTCAGTAATTTGATTTCATGTTATAATGTAAAGAGCTTGAACATAGAACTGATTAGCTTTCCATAAATAACAAAAAAATTCTTCATATGATATCACCTGTCAAAATTTGGAAAATGCTCTCGCGTTCTTAAGAACAAAATTTATCTGCTTTTTTTAGAATATTTCATACAACATAAGCATTCTTCACTATACTGCATTAATAGTTTGTTTATCTTAACATAAAAATATACTATCGGAAGAAAATTTACATTCCTGATAGTAACATTTAGTATGAATAAAAATGTAATTAGATAAATTTCTATGTATGGAAAAGTTCAGTAATTTGATTTCATGTTATAATGTAAAGAGCTTGAACATAGAACTGAATAGCTTTCCATAAATAACAAAAAAAATCTTCATATGATATCACCTGTCAAAATTTGGAAAATGCTCTCGCGTTATTTAGAACAAAATTTATCTGCTTTTTTTTAAATATTTCATACAACATAAGCATTCTTCACTATACTGCATTAATAGTTTGTTTATCTTAACATAAAAATATACTATCGGAAGAAAATTTATATTCCTGGTAGTAACATTTAGTATGAATAAAAATGTAATTAGATAAATTTCTATGTATGGAAAAGTTCAGTAATTTGATTTCATGTTATAATGTAAAGAGCTTGAACATAGAACTGATTAGCTTTCCATAAATAACAAAAAAATTCTTCATATGATATCACCTCTCCAAATTTGGAAAATGCTCTCGCGTTCTTTAGAACAAAATTTATCTGCTTTTTTTAAAATATTTCATACAACATAAGCATTCTTCCCTATACTGCATTAATAGTTTGTCTATCTTAACATAAAAATATACTATCGGAAGAAAATTTATATTCCTGATAGTAACATTTAGTATGAATAAAAATGTAATTAGATAAATTTCTATGTATGGAAACGTTCAGTAATTTGATTTCATGTTATAATGTAAAGAGCTTGAACATAGAACTGATTAGCTTTCCATAAATAACAAAAAAATTCTTCATATGATATCACCTGTCAAAATTTGGAAAATACTCTTGCGTTCTTTAAAACAAAATTTATCTGCTTTTTTAAAAATATTTCATACAACATAAGCATTCTTCACTATACTGCATTAATAGTTTGTTTATCTTAACATAAAAATATACTATCGGAAGAAAATTTATATTCCTGATAGTAACGTTTAGTATGAATAAAAATGTAATTAGATAAATTTCTATGTATGGAAAAGTTCAGTAATTTGATTTCATGTTATAATGTAAAAAGCTTGAACATAGAACTGATTAGCTTTCCATAAACAACAAAAAAAATCTTCATATGATATCACCTGTCAAAATTTGGAAAATGCTCTCGCGTTCTTTAGAACAAAATTTATCTGCTTTTTTTTAAATATTTCATACAACATAAGCATTCTTCACTATACTGCATTAATAGTTTGTTTATCTTAACATAAAAATATACTATCGGAAGAAAATTTACATTCCTGATAGTAACATTTAGTATGAATAAAAATGTAATTAGATAAATTTCTATGTATGGAAAAGTTCAGTAATTTGATTTCATGTTATAATGTAAAGAGCTTGAACATAGAACTGATTAGCTTTCCATAAATAACAAAAAAAATCTTCATATGATATCACCTGTCAAAATTTGGAAAATGCTCTCGCGTTCTTAAGAACAAAATTTATCTGCTTTTTTTAGAATATTTCATACAACATAAGCATTCTTCACTATACTGCATTAATAGTTTGTTTATCTTAACATAAAAATATACTATCGGAAGAAAATTTACATTCCTGATAGTAACATTTAGTATGAATAAAAATGTAATTAGATAAATTTCTATGTATGGAAAAGTTCAGTAATTTGATTTCATGTTATAATGTAAAGAGCTTGAACATAGAACTGATTAGCTTTCCATAAATAACAAAAAAATCTTCATATGATATCACGTGTCAAAATTTTGAAAATGCTCTCGCGTTCTTTAAATCAAAATTTATCTGCTTTTTTTAAAATATTTCATACAACATAAGCATTCTTCACTATACTGCATTAATAGTTTGTTTATCTTAACATAAAAATATACTATCGGAAGAAAATTTATATTCCTGGTAGTAACATTTAGTATGAATAAAAATGTAATTAGATAAATTTCTATGTATGGAAAAGTTCAGTAATTTGATTTCATGTTATAATGTAAAGAGCTTGAACATAGAACTGATTAGCTTTCCATAAATAACAAAAAAATTCTTCATATGATATCACCTCTCCAAATTTGGAAAATGCTCTCGCGTTCTTTAGAACAAAATTTA
Organism: Molanna angustata; assembly: GCA_963576475.1. Classification (NCBI taxonomy): domain Eukaryota; kingdom Metazoa; phylum Arthropoda; class Insecta; order Trichoptera; family Molannidae; genus Molanna; species Molanna angustata. The sequence continues at coordinate 28,361,961 of OY754973.1, read as the reverse complement.
TCTGCTTTTTTTAAAATATTTCATTCAACATAAGCATTCTTCCCTATACTGCATTAATAGTTTGTTTATCTTAACATAAAAATATAATATCGGAAGAAAATTTACATTCCTGATAGTAACATTTAGTATGAATAAAAATGTAATTAGATAAATTTCTATGTATGGAAAAGTTCAGTAATTTGATTTCATGTTATAATGTAAAGAGCTTGAACATAGAACTGATTAGCTTTCCATAAATAACAAAAAAAATCTTCATATGATATCACCTGTCAAAATTTGGAAAATGCTCTCGCGTTCTTTAGAACAAAATTTATCTGCTTTTTTTAAAATATTTCATACAACATAAGCATTCTTCACTATACTGCATTAATAGTTTGTTTATCTTAACATAAAAATATACTATCGGAAGAAAATTTACATTCCTGATAGTAACATTTAGTATGAATAAAAATGTAATTAGGTAAATTTCTATGTATGGAAAAGTTCAGTAATTTGATTTCATGTTATAATGTAAAGAGCTTGAACATAGAACTGATTAGCTTTCCATAAATAACAAAAAAAATCTTCATATGATATCACCTGTCAAAATTTGGAAAATGCTCTCGCATTCTTTAGAACAAAATTTATCTGCTTTTTTTAAAATATTTCATACAACATAAGCATTCTTCCCTATACTGCATTAATAGTTTGTCTATCTTAACATAAAAATATACTATCGGAAGAAAATTTATATTCCTGATAGTAACATTTAGTATGAATAAAAATGTAATTAGATAAATTTCTATGTATGGAAAAGTTCAGTAATTTGAAATCATGTTATAATGTAAAGAGCTTGAACATAGAACTGATTAGCTTTCCATAAATAACAAAAAAAATCTTCATATGATATCACCTGTCAAAATTTGGAAAATGCTCTCGCGTTCTTTAGAACAAAATTTATCTGCTTTTTTTAAAATATTTCATACAACATAAGCATTCTTCACTATACTGCATTAATAGTTTGTTTATCTTAACATAAAAATATAATATCGGAAGAAAATTTACATTCCTGATAGTAACATTTAGTATGAATAAAAATGTAATTAGATAAATTTCTATGTATGGAAAAGTTCAGTAATTTGATTTCATGTTATAATGTAAAGAGCTTGAACATAGAACTGAATAGCTTTCCATAAATAACAAAAAAAATCTTCATATGATATCACCTGTCAAAATTTGGAAAATGCTCTCGCGTTATTTAGAACAAAATTTATCTGCTTTTTTTAAAATATTTCATACAACATAAGCATTCTTCCCTATACTGCATTAATAGTTTGTCTATCTTAACATAAAAATATACTATCGGAAGAAAATTTATATTCCTGATAGTAACATTTAGTATGAATAAAAATGTAATTAGATAAATTTCTATGTATGGAAACGTTCAGTAATTTGATTTCATGTTATAATGTAAAGAGCTTGAACATAGAACTGATTAGCTTTCCATAAATAACAAAAAAATCTTCATATGATATCACGTGTCAAAATTTTGAAAATGCTCTCGCGTTCTTTAAATCAAAATTTATCTGCTTTTTTTAAAATATTTCATACAACATAAGCATTCTTCACTATACTGCATTAATAGTTTGTTTATCTTAACATAAAAATATACTATCGGAAGAAAATTTATATTCCTGGTAGTAACATTTAGTATGAATAAAAATGTAATTAGATAAATTTCTATGTATGGAAAAGTTCAGTAATTTGATTTCATGTTATAATGTAAAGAGCTTGAACATAGAACTGATTAGCTTTCCATAAATAACAAAAAAATTCTTCATATGATATCACCTGTCAAAATTTGGAAAATACTCTTGCGTTCTTTAAAACAAAATTTATGTGCTTTTTTAAAAATATTTCATACAACATAAGCATTCTTCACTATACTGCATTAATAGTTTGTCTATCTTAACATAAAAATATACTATCGGAAGAAAATTTATATTCCTGATAGTAACATTTAGTATGAATAAAAATGAAATTAGATAAATTTCTATGTATGGAAACGTTCAGTAATTTGATTTCATGTTATAATGTAAAGAGCTTGAACATAGAACTGATTAGCTTTCCATAAATAACAAAAAAATCTTCATATGATATCACGTGTCAAAATTTTGAAAATGCTCTCGCGTTCTTTAAATCAAAATTTATCTGCTTTTTTTAAAATATTTCATACAACATAAGCATTCTTCACTATACGGCATTAATAGTTTGTCTATCTTAACATGAAAATATACTATCGTTAGAAAATTTATATTCCTGGTAGTAAAATTTAGAATGAATAAAATATTTCATTGTCAATATTTGTGGTGTGGAGAGTTTAGTGTTGGCCACAACCCACTCGTTTTTCATAGTAATAGTTCTTACACTCTGGTAAAGATCATTTTTTTATTGTGTATATTTTTCTATATCTTGTGATTGTTTTTTTTTTTAATATTTGTTGCCGGATATGAGAAATGTTTTTGTATATGATGAATGTCAACTGAATTGACTGAATTTAAACGGGACTCATTACGTCACACCGCGCGGATATCTTTTTCCACGGTCACCCGTTTATTTAGATGTTTTCTCATTCTGAAACGAGTACTATATCCTGAAATCGAGTACTACCAGTGTCTATGCAAATCGATTTTTTTATCGATTACATACACACTGAGACCTCCACACTTCTTTAGCCCTCCTTCGTCCAGTAATGGACATAGGCCTCCCCCTGACACCTCTAAAGCTCACTCTCATAGGCAGCCCGCTTCCATATGCCTCCAGCCACTCGTCCAATATCATCAGACCACCTTTTTTGATGCTTTCAGGAAAAAAATCAAATTCTCTGCTAAAATCGAAGACAGAAATATTCATAGCAAGCTATAATGCCAGAGTAGGAGAGCAAGAACGACAGGATATTTTATAGTACCCATGCGGAGACATAAAATTGCACAGAGACATGCTTCATTCGTAGCACCAAGAACATTTAATACTCTACCAACGAATCTAAATATAGAAAGCAAACCTTATACCTTCAGGAAAGAGATGAAAAAATGGCTTCAAGGTGAGAACTTTCCGAATATATCTGATCTGCTGTTGTAGAGGAAACTATTACGTACCTATACTTATTGTAGCTATGTTAAATGTTGTGGATCTTTTGGGAATGGCTCATGATTCTTCATGTTTCGAAAACACAATTCTCATTTTTTACCCCTATCGAATGCCACGGTGAATCTGAGTCTTGGTGGCTGACGCAACTGCGTATGTAATAAAAAAAATAATAAAACAATATGTACATATATATACCAATATATTATATAGATTTTACTGTATCCTATAATTCCCACATACAGGCTTAGCCTTAGTGGGATCCTTACATATATTTTAAAATATTTAAGTTATATTTATATGCTATGTACCTATCTATGTAAGGATTTGAAATAAAATAAATAAATAAATAAACGCTAAGAACGGAAGACAGGCTAGTCAAACTGGAAGTGGAATTAACAAAGATAAAGTCGCACATGTTGGATCTCTGTCGAAGTCAAAAGTAGAAGAGAGTAATGTTTGGTTATATCTTACTCAGTTTTTGTTAAACTTTTATGATGAAATGTGTTTTCATATCTCAATTCCTTAATATCAGTTTTCCTGAAAGTATTCATGAATGTGTAAATAATATTTAATTTTGAAATTTTGAAAATACTCTTGTTATATAATTAGAGGTACAAATAATATAATAGATTCCAACAAAACTAAACATTCCATTAAGACAGAGTGTATAGAGTATCTGGGACCATTAGAAATCCGATCATCTCCCGGCGCGGTGAATGGAAGTAGGTTAGTAGAAGAAAGTGATAAGAGGAATTTGCATGGCAAAGGACGCATCGTTGGTTGGAGCTTTCAAAGATACGACGGAGGCATATCGGGAAATTTAAATATCAAACCAGTTCAAACGATCATTTTCCAATATTGAGGAATATGCAAAGGGAATTTTCCCCATAACCACATTGCGTGGTCGAGAAACTAACAAATTAATGGATTCGTATTAACTTCGACACAGTGTTAGAAATAATATACCTACTGACAATGGACCACAGAATTATAAATAAAGTGATATTTGGTAAAGCAAACGAAATTCTATTAACACTATTTTACACTACATTTATTTATTTATTTAATATTGCTTCTCGGCCAACTAACAGGTACTATGTCAAATATTAATTTAACACGCACCCAATAACAAGTTGCCACATTCTGGAGACTTACGATATTAATCGTCTCACAGATCCTGACTGAAAACACAATTAAAAACTGTGTCTCCACCGGGAATCGAACCCGGGACCTTTGGCTCAGCAGTCAGATATCTAACCAACTGAGCCACGAAGGCCGACATATTTATTGATACATATCCGCAATATCGCAGGAGTATATCGGCAATGACGCAGTGATACGAGGCATGGAATACCTAACTCCGTTATCCCTCCACACTCCCCCAATTCCTACATATCCCTGCATCTTTTTTATATATTTATTTATTAATCACTTATCTTGTATTTTGTCTGTAAAATCTTCTATATTATACATTTTAATGTTTGTATGTACCTATCTATATAATATGTGTTGAATGCGTTCCTAAACCGTTCATCCGATTGCAATGAAACTTTGGTGAATTGTCGAGAGTATACCAGGGATGGTTTCTGGATCAAAAAAATTTTCTTCTTCTTCTTCATCGGGTATTTGGTCATTTTAACTATAAAGGTGGACTATCCGGGGAACCGTTCATCCGATTGCAATGAAACTTTGGTTAATTGTCGAGCGTATGCCCGGAATGGTTTTTGTATTAAAACATTTTTCTTCTTCTTCTTCTTCATCGGGTATTAGGTCATTTTACCTATGAAGGTTAAATGACCTAAAACTCTGGGAGAAGAAGCTCCAACTGTCCTTCCATCTCTTTGCAGGTCATCCAGGTACATATTCCTACTTTTGCAGGTCTTCCAGGTACATATACCTCAGTACATATTCCTACCAAATATCATAATCATATCCCATCCTCGTCGCCAGTATGATATATGGTCGGTATATTCTTTATCATATTTAAATAAATACACTCGTATTTTACTATTTACACTTTATAATAAGGATACACTAAAATGATAAATAAAGGAAGAAGTACAATAATAATATAATATGAACCACTAAGTGAGAGCACTATAATCAATAAATAATCGATATATCGGAGAGCGCCTTACACTAAACACTCGTTTATATAATATCCACTAAATCTACCGAAGAATCCCGAACTCCTGGATCGTACATACTCGTAAAATAGTATACTTATAGGCTATACTGACAGACCATGTGAGGCGCAAGATCAAAATATTACACTTCCTATTGCAAGATGGACGAAAAACAAAAGTATCATTAAAAATCACAACTCATTACTATTAAAACAAAGGAGTGGAGTGTTGAAAAATGTACTTCTACTCCTTCAATATTACAAAAGGGTACTCATTTACAATCACGCCAATGCTGTTGAGATCTCCATATGCGGGTGAGTCAGGTCAAAAATCCTTTACGGCCCTTTGGAGAGATTTTCGCAACCGTTTGGTATTCATACAGTGTGTGTGCGGTTGAACGTCCTCTAGGCAATCTACATAACAAACATTTGGTATTTCACGAAGTCACCCTGTACTCACCCCACCCCACCCCACAATATTCTCTGCAGAAAGATAAAAACATAAAATAACAACAACGAAAAAATGAAATAACAGCACGACGCGACGTGGATACGCTCCGTTTTTTATTTTATATTTGTTTTTATTTTATTTTAAGTGTCAGACTCCAGTTTTTATTCGCAACCGAGACGATTCATCGCCGGGACTATTTTTTGGTTGACATTTCATCGCCGGGACTATTTGCTGGTTGACATTTCATCGCCGGGACTATTTGCTGGTTGTCATTTCATCGCCGGTACTTTTTTGCTGGTTGACATTTCATCGCCGAGATTATTTGCTGGTTGACATTTCATCGCTTATAAGTATTTACTACATATATACGTCCCCCCCTTCCCCTCCCCGCAGTGTGTCCCATCACGTCGTATCCATCTCCATGGGCAGTCTAGCAGTGAAGATTATATTATGTTATGTTACACTTTGTTGTATTGTATTGTGTTGCATTGTGTTGTATTGTGTTATGTTATATTATATTATACTAGCTTTTATGTCCCGCCGTTGGCCAAGAATGTAAAATTGTGAAAGAAAAAGCAATCGTTTTTATAATATTGTCACCCAATTATTTTGCAATATCAGACTATGAAAAGTGGTTTGAAATTTGATTGAGTTTAAGTACCTATTGTAAAATGTTCAAGTGATGGCCACAACCCATTATTTTTTATATATTGCTATAAAGTGTGAATGAAGTATAATATTTATACAATTTCTGCTCGCATGGACTATGCGTAATGGTTTTAAATATGACTGTTTATCAACGTTGTAAAGAGATTGGTTTGGCCACAACCCCCATTTTTAAATATTATCATCGAAAACAAATTGTAATGTGTAGATACATATTGAAAATTTAGTAATTTTGGATGTTGGAATGTGGTTAAAATTTGATTAAACAAACGTAGGTACTGAAAAGATCTAGTATTGGTCACATCCCATTCGTTTTTATATTTTTTCATCAAGTGTGCATTATATTTTTGCACAATTAGACTGAAAGTCTACATTAACGAAGAAGAAGAAGACTTAAACTATAGTTAATAGTTTTTAATTTGAATATAAACGTTGTGAAGAGTTCAGTAATGGCCACAACCCCCATTCTTTAAATATTAGGTGTTGAAAATTATTCAAAATAGGATGATATACCTAAATGGTTTAAATTTGATTAAACAAAAGTATTGAAAAGATTCTAGTGCAGGTTACATCGTCACATCCCACAATCCATTCGTTTTTACATATGTATTTTTATCAAGTGTGCATATCGTTGATAATATTTCTGCACAATAGACTTTTAGACTTAAAACTAACCCAAAAGACTAAATAAAAAAGAGAAAAATAAGTATAAGACTATAAGAAATAGTTTGTATAAAAAACTATTCCAATGGTCTACATAAAATAAGTAAAAATACATATACCTTATAGAAGAATTAGACTATTGGAAATAGATTGTATAAAAGCTCACCCAAAGGTCTACAAAAAAGAAGAAGAAGAATAATTAGACTATTGGAAATAGTTTGTATAAATACTGACCAAAAGGTCTACATAAAAGAAAATGAATAAGACTATTGGAAATAGTTTGTATTAAAACTCTCCCAAAAGTCTACGTACTTAAATGAAGAAGAATAATAATTAGACTAAAGGAAATAATTTTAATAAAAAAATGACCCAAATGTATACATAAAAGAAGAAGAAGATGAATTAGACAGTAGGAAATAGTTTGCATAAAAACTGCCCTAAAGGTCTACATAAAATTAAGAAGAAAAAGAATTAGACTCCAGGACCCGCCGCTTCAGACCCTTCAGTACCTCCCGTCCCTTCAGGCCCTTCACTACCTCCCGTCCCTTTAATCCCTCATTACGTCCCTTCCCATCAGGCCCTTCAGTACCTTCCGTCCCTTCAGGCAGTTTTATACCTCCCGTCCCTTCAGGCCCTTTAGTGCCTCCCTTCCCTTCATTACATCCCATCCCATCAGTCGGTTAAGAAAAGTTTAAATCCAGAAACCATCCTGGAAGAACCGCGAAGAGATGAAAGAACCTTCTTTTTCCAGGATGCTCTACCTTAATAGGTAAAATGACTAAATACACGAAGAAGAAGAAAAAAGTTTAAACCCAGATACCTGCGAAGATATGGAAGGAAAATTGGACCTTCTTCTCCCATGATATTCCACCTTCATAGGTTAAATGACCAAATGCACGATGAAGAAGAAAAAGAAGAAGAAAAAAGTTTATATCCAGAAACCGTCTTGGAAGACCTGCGAAGAGATGGAAGGACAGTTGGACCTTCTTCTCCCACGATTCTCCAACTTCATAGGTAAAATGACCAAAAATACACGATGAAGAAGAAGAAGAAGAAATAAGTTTAAATCCAGATACCTGCGAAGAGATGGAAGGAAAATTGGACATTCTTCTCCCAGGTTAGTCCACCTTCATAGGTAAAATGACCAAATAGACGATGAAGAAGAAGAAGAAGAAAAAAGTTTAAATCCAGAAACCTGCGAAGAGATGGAAGGAAAATTGGACCTTCATCTCCCAGGATAGTTCATCTTCATAGGTAAGATGACCAAGTACACGTTGAAGAAAAAGAAGAAAAAAGTTTATATGCAGAACCCGTCCTGGAAGACCTGTGAAGAGATGGAGGTACAGTCGGACCTTCTTTTCCCAGGATACTCCCCCTTCATAGGTAAAACGACCAAATACACGAAGAAGAAGAAGAATAAGAAAAAAGTTTAAATCCAAAAACCATCCTGGGCATACGCTCGACAATTCACCAAAGTTTCATTATAATCGGACAAACGGTTGATAAATAAATAAATAAAATAATTTTCCTATAGGAAATCAGTATAGGTATATTATTGTTGATTTGTAAGTAAATAGTATTAGGTAGGTACCTACCTACAACAACCTTCTAAATAAATTCGATTCCTAACAAATTTTATTTGAATATCACATTCTTTTTGTAGCCATGGAAACGATTCGAACACGTAAGTAATATCGAATGGTTCGGATACATTTTTTGAATATGTAGGTACCTACCTACATTGGTTTGTTCGATGCCATAAAAATGAAAATTGTCAGAAAAATCAAATATTATTTACAAATTATGCAATTTTATTATGCCTGTATCTTTACTAATAAAAAACACATTTTTACAATATATGTCTTAAAACTTGCCGCAATGTCTTGTGTTTCATTTTATTATTTCATAATTACATTTATTTCAAAGGTTTATTATTTTCAAGAACATATTCATTCGGTGGGAAAATGAAATATTGTATGAAAAGATATTAAAATGGCGGCGTTTATGTACAAAAGGCTTACTTTAAAAATAAGTTAAACATTATAATTATACCAAATATTCACCATGTTTTTCACTTAAACGCTAAGTTATACTTCAAAATATTTTTTTTTTGTGTAAATACGTACTTCTAACTTTTAAACTAACAGATATTTGCGTGCAAAATGTACACTTTTTTGACAGATATGACTTGGAAAATTTTGTATGAAAAAAATAATTATTTAAATATTTTTAAAATTCAGCATTTTTATCGCATTATTTTTAGCGTGACACTGCATCAGGTATACTGGTACATGTTCGCACTTAAATTAGATTTTTAGATGCTCTTGGTTTTTCAGAAGGCGTGAGACAAACACACACACACACACAGACACTAACATTTTGATTGCTTTATTACTTTAGATTATATTGTAACACCCACTAGGAAATATGTACTGTAATTGGCGTTATCAACAAGAACTTTATCTTACTGTATTATCATATTATTGTATAAGCTGTTGTATTTCTGAATAAAATAAAATAAAATAAAATAAAATAAATAAAATAAGTCTTGTCTTGTAGACTAGGTGCTGAATACATAATTAAAAACTATTAATGCTCTCCATAGTTTTACATGATGTTTTCATAATTTAAGGTTTTGTATTTTTCTATATTTATACCAATGTACAGGGTTTTAGCTTATATGGTTTTTGAGATATATGGAAAAATAAAGTAAAAATTAAAAAGTAACCCCTTACTGAAACAAAAATTCAAAATTCTGAGTATAAAAGTTTTGTAGGCCTGTAAATATCTATATATTCTGAAATTTTGAGCTCTGTGAAATGAGCGTATCAAAGTTATGTATAAGGGGGAGAGACACACAGACACACAGATACACAGACACACTAAATGTTCTACTCCAAATTCTGAGTAAATCCGTGTATGGAACATATATGCTGCGAAGCCTCTAAGTTGGTGTTTATTTACTTGAAAGTTGGAAAAACCGTGAAAAATATAGACCCTGCTTACAAATCTGGCGTATCATGGCTTTATACTTTGTCGTTATGTTAAGAGAAATAAATTCTCTTGAAATAATCGACAGTTGGAATATTGATCTATACATACAAAAAATGATGTGCCCGTTGTGCCCTTCAATTTATGTGAATCTATATTATGGGACTGAAGACGGGTGTCAAATGTGTCGCATATTTTTATGATGTCATATAAAACTCAATCGTGGACGGACTGGTACAGCATTCTGTCCTAGAACTCTTATTAAATGTTTTCTTATAAACCAAAAATTATAAAATTATCTGTGACACTTAAATGCTATTATAGTTTATATTAACATACGCAGGTTAATCGAAATAATAGCAACAAAATGTACAATCCTAATAATATTTTCAATAATCTTAATATCAAGAGATTTTTATATATTATCTCGTATCATAAAAAATATTCGGTTTACATACACATTGGTACAAGAAGGTAAACAAGCCAAAAATGAAATAAAGTGACATCCGTGCGAGACACCGTCAGCTCATTTTTTCATTGTTGTGACTTTTGTTTTCATTGTTTACAAATAAACCGATCTCTCAATAGATGGCGTTACAAAGAGTTTCTTCGTTACTTCATAGATGGCAATAGTAATAATGTCTTATTTTCAGGTGATTAGTTACTCATTATAAAAAATATACATATAGTACTTAATTTCAGACCCATATTTACATCCCTTCGATGTCTCAATTCGCACTTGTTGATTGTTCTTTTTGCACCATGGTGCCGAGATTGCTAATCTAGAGGGCTCCATGAGCTACTCTTCGTGCCATGCATTGTTTTTTTTGTCATTCATTCTAGCGTTCTGCGAAGGGGCCGTTGACAGTCCCCATATGCGGAGCGTGTGGTGGTGGGAGTAGCGATCCCTTCGATGTCATGTAGGCTTAATTCACCCCCTTATAATTTGACGTTGTTATTCCAAATATTTCTCAAATAAAACTCGTTTCTATAATATATTAAAATTATTGTTAACAAAATAGGTCCTTCTCTACACAATGATATTAGGAATATTTTCCTAAATCCTGAGTCAGGATGTTTTCCTAATATCCTGAGCAAATCTGAAAAATAAGTATGAAAATATACATTTTTTTTATAGATTCAATATTGTAAATTTGATTTTTTTTAATTTTAACAAAATTTAAACTTTTTACACAGACCATCAAAGCTTAAGTAGATATTTATGTCTATTGGCATTTAAAAAATAAAACTTATTTGTCAATTTATCAGTCACATTTTTGTTTGAACACTTTTACAGGATTGAACGTAAAAATAGATGGCATAATGAACGTAACATAAAAACTAGGAAACTATTTTCCTCTCAATAAATAAAGGTACGTCGATTTGATATCGTTGCTAACCTAACTGAAAATCGTTTGTTCAAATGTGTACAGCTGATCCAGCCCTTTGGACAATTCAGCAAAACTCTCATTTTGGATGAAAACCCCGAGAGATAAAATCAAATTGCATTGCTTAGAACTCAAAATAAATCTTTGGCTTGAAACTCCATACATGTACCTATCTAATTATGCTTTGCTGCTCTGTCTATGTCAAATATTGTAAACAGTTCTACCCCGAGAGGTAGAAACGTTTTTGGTGAATCATTTTTAATGTTTTTTTTTGTGTTTCCTTCCTTATTGATGTAAAATCCTAATAATATTTTCAATCAATTGTGTTTACCAGCGCATTGCGCATTCCCTTTCTATAGGGAAAATGGCAGATTTAAGCATAGCATGTAATGGCAGATTCGGAACAGCTCCTCTGCTCTGTGGATTCCGGTCCATTCCCTAATGTTTCTTAGCCGGTACATCAGCCTCTTACCCACACCGCGACTTTACTCAATTTTCCCTTTCATGATGAGGTTCAGTTGACCGTATTTATCGTAACGGAGAATATGTCCTAAGTATGCCATCATTCTCATTTTTATAACAATAAACAACTCCTAATCTTTCTTAAATATTTAAATTTATAGTAACGGAGAATATGTTCCAAGTATGCCATCATTATCAATTTTGTAACTCCTAATCTTTCTTAAATATTTAAATTTATAGTAACGGAGAATATGTTCCAAGTATGCCATCATTCTCAATTTTGTAACAACTAATCTTTCTTAAATATTTAAATTTATAGTAACGGAGAATATGTTCCAAGTATGCCATCATTCTCAATTTTGTAACAACTAAACTTTCTTAAATATTTAAATTTATAGTAACGGAGAATATGTCCCAAGTATGCCATCATTCTCATTTTTATAACAATAAACAACTTCTTATCTTTCTTAAATATTTAAATTTTTTCCAAATATGGCATCATTCTCTTTTTTTATATCAATAAATAACTCCTTATATTTCTTAAATATTTAAATTTTTCCCAAGTATGCCATCATTCTCTGTTTTTATAACAATAAATAACTCCTTATTTTTCTTAAATATTTAAATTTTTCCCAAGTATGCCATCATTCTCTTTATAACAATATACAACTCCTTATCTTTCCGAATCTTTCTTAAATATTGAAATTTATCTTCCCGTGTACATCTATATATTCCACATCGTTTGCAAATTCAAACAGATAATTCTAACGATTGATGTTGTAGATATACAGAATATAGATCGTTGAATGAAATTCCTGAAGGAAACGGTTTTGAGATTGGAAGGAGAATGCTCTTAAATGGAGTACGTAAAGATACAGGGTTGCCAAAAAGAAATATTAGTAAATACTTAAACGATAAAGATTATAAGAGGTCGGGGACGCCCAAGAAAGGGAAAACACGACCATGTGAACGATATTCTGTAAGACCGAAATGATAGAAGTGTGAGCAACTGACGATGCATGAATGTGGATGAGGCGAGGGATGCGTGCCAGGATAGAAAAATGTGGCGTTCGGTTCTTTCTCCCTACCCCGCGAGGGACATGGCGTGGTGGTATGTATGTATGAATGACTATCAATTTTAATGAGAATCGAATGTGACCATCCGTGGAAAATCAAAAAAATTAATATTGTGAACAAAAATTAGATAAAAGAAAATATAAAAATTATTTTAAATACAGTGCAAATACTTAACATACGGTTTTGTATGTGTATGGTGTATTTTTCCCTATTATTGAGTTATTCTTATGCACTTCCAGTTTAAGAAAACCACTACCTCGTTCTCGGGTGTATTGCAACTTTATTTATATTGTAAAATATAATTAGTGTTCGACCGAACATTCGACTCCAGCTTTGACTACCTTCGGTTTCGGCTTCGGTCTAAAATAACCAAAGTATTGGTCGGAGTCGAAGTGTTCTAACATGAGTATATATACTTATATAAAATGTACATACATGGCTGTAAGAGATGAAGTGAATAGCAGGGGCCGTCCAAGAAAGGGATGGCATGACCATGTGAATGATATTTTGAAACATAAGGAGCTTGAACAATCGATGATCATGGATGAGACGATGCATGAATGTAAAGGAAGCCAGGAATGTGTGCAAAATAAAGGATTATGGCGCTCAATTCTCTACTTACCCCGTAAAAGACATATGGCGTGATGGTTTGTATGTATTTATATTATTAATAATGTTTATTAAAATGTACATTGTAATGACCAATTCCTACATCACTAGGATTATATCTCAAAAAATAATAATAGAGCAAACTAATAATATAAAGAAAATAAAACAGAAGCCATAAAAAATACAGAAATAAGGTTAACAACAATAATTAATATAAAAAATGGTTCTTCCACACCTTGCATCGATATTTTTTAATGATTCTTAAACAGTTTTATTATAAAATTTATTAGTAAAGTCAAACTTTGACTTCGAACAAAATCTGACCTTCGGTCTGACACTAGATAATGATACGTCCGTTTATAAGAAGCCTGCTCTCCCGAAACTAGAAATGTTTTTAAAAATACATTATTAACAGATTAAAAGCTGTATTTGTACCATTATTATTAGGGAATCTATCGGTCGTATCAAATACGAGTAACACATTCGTTATTTAAAACAAATTGAATTTTCGTTTAAAAAATTATTTCAAATATGACACAAAGATTGCTTCGAAAATGTTAATAATGAATTATAATTAGTCTGTCTGAACTTCTTCTTCTTCTTCCTCTTGTTTTAGGCCGAAGGCCTGTTTTTTCAGTCGGAGAGTGCCTCTTGTGATCTGGATGTCCAGCTGTCACTCCATCTTTTTGCTGGTCTCCCCCTTGCTCTATGACCCTCCGAGACTTCCTTGGAGTCAATTTTGGGTAGTCGCGTGTCTCCCATTCTCTCGACATGGTCTCTCCATTGACGCCTTCGCCCTCTACCCCAGCGGATGATGTGATGTAGCATCTCCTCCTTATATCCTCGTTCCGGACTCTATTCACGAGTATTACGCCCACTATGGAGCGCAGTGTCCTCATTTCAGTAGTCCGGAGGAGATTTTTTGTTCTGATGGTATTTGTTTTTCCAGACAGTGTCCCTGAGTCAGCCAGCTAAAACGGCTGCACTACCGGTTTGTTCTTTAACCTCGTAATATAGATCATTGTCATTTGATATTTTATTAAGTATTTTCTGTCTGAACGTTAAGGTTAAATTTCTTTACAAAAAAATGATTTCCATCGTAAAACCGGACCCTTCATATTTGTGTATTCCATATTGGATTGGATGCCTACGATATCTACTTATATAATATATGTACCTAAGTGGTACAGATCCGATACTTTAACCATTTCCAGCAAATAGGCATTTACATGGGATACCATTCAGGTGAACCAAACCACCAAAAGCGTCTTTATCGTTTATAGTTCCTACCCCTACCGAAGGGTGCGGTATACACTCTTATAGGATATGTGTTTGATACTAACCATCGCAGTATTTTACACTTGTGTAAATATCACCAAAATAGCAACGTGAACAATTTATCTTGAACTTTCAGTGTTTGTCTCGTTTTCGTCATCATCGTCTTTCTGATCAGCTTCAAATTCCACCATTTACATATAGCACCATTTAATACAGCACCATTTTATTACAACAATACACGTACACAGACAGAATATCACTCGCTAGTCAGTCGTCTCCATAATATTGGAAATGAATACTCTCATTTAGGTGAAATTTTTATGCTGTCCAAATATAAATATAAACGGACGATATATACATTTTTTTAGAGAAACAACTTGTAATATTTTAAGTACGGATTTGAATATTTTCGATTGTAAAATGTTTGTTTTTTTATATATCTTTTTTTTTATTTATAATTTACATAAGACTGCTGTTTGTTTCTATTCATAATACTTTTTATTTAATGTTTTGGCTGAGTCTTTTGTTTTATTTTTATTATTTATTGTCTTACTGTTTAGGATTAAGTTTTTTTGTTAAGTGTACCTATATCTAATTGTTTTTTTTTATTTTATATATTGTATCATCAATATGTGTTTTAATCAATGTATGTAAAAGGCATGTACCGTTTATAAATAAATAAATAAATAAAACACAAGACGATTCTTCATTACATAATGTAATCGGTCAAAGCACTTTTCATTCCTGGACCAATATCATAACATAAGTGGCGCTGTTATCGAAAAATAATAAAAAAATAATTTTTCAACATTTTTTTTCGATTTCTCATTCAAAAATACATATTACCACAAATTTTTACTTCTCCCCCCCCCCTCCCTCCAATGTTTTTATAAAAAAAGGGTCGCTATTCATATACAAGATGTGTATAAACGCAAAAAAAATAGTAAAATAGATAGAATTAGGTCTACATGGAAGGCGGATTATGGCAGGACAACGTCTGCGCGCGACCACTTGTTAAAAATACATATATTATAGGAGTATATCACAAACTTTTTTAAAAACCACAATATCTACGGTGACTCTAATTAGTTTGATACTTAATCTACAAACATACATACACATCAAAAAGCTGTTTGCATATTCGGGGTAAGAAAAAATACTGACCTCCACACTATCCTAACTTGACATACATGTTTTGTATAGAAAACTGAATTTACCTAAAATATTCAATAATTTAGATTTAAGGATTTATAGTTTGGTATGAATTCTTTAACTATATCACCAACACACTTGGATCTCATGTGTTGGATGTAACTAGTAGTTAATGATGCGATATCACAAATAGTTTTTGAAAAAAAAAATGGTAAAATATTTTCATTTTGAGCTTACCTTTTTTGTTGTTAATATGAATCGGACAATACAATAAAAATGAACTACCTAAATACTTTGGCCCCGTTTTGTAAGAAATTTATTTTTAACGCCTTGATACAATAAAAATGGGGTTTTCCCTATTCGGGAGGAATTTTTTGTAGACCGTTTAGTTTTGGTAGGGTCAAATTACTGTACCATAATAAAAGATGTGAACTCTTTAAAGCACATGTGGTTAAACACACAATATTATAAACATTTAGTTAGATTTTTGAGATCGCTAAGGTCATAAAATGAAATGTGGCAATCCAAACGTTTGAAAAAGATATTTGTGGATTATGGAACTATTATTTCTTTTGACACGATAATAATGATCTCTAAATAAATAAAACAAAAATCGAAATAAATAAAACAAATATCTAAATACATAAAACAAAGTCGGGTTAGTTACACCATTTGTAACTCAGGAATGGCTGGACATATTGTTATGATCTCTTATTAGTTGGGTTCGTCTCCGCCACGAATAGCAGAATAGCTGTTAAAATATTGGAAAAAAATATCGTAAAAATTCACGTAAAAAAATATACAGAAATTTAATTTTTAAATAAAATTAAACACACAGCAATGCAAGCGTGAAAGTGTAATTCAATTATTATTTATAATTACTGCATCCTAATAAATATTGAACTTAATATTTTTTTTATTCATTTTATTGCGTCAAAAAATCCAAAATAAATTTTGGCTAAAATTTTAGACGACATTCATTGACTGTTAGGAGGTACAAAGTTTACCGGGTTAGCTAGTTTCAGATAAATAACAGCACTAAACAAGACGGTGATTTTTCTGACAGTTAAATTGATTTAACGAATCTCACACGTGTAATACAACGCATCTTATTTCAGTAACAAAATAATCGAATTGTTAAAATTACTACCTTAATTCCGATAAACCGCTATTTGCTTTTTGCAATTGAACATAGCAAGTCTGGTCAAGAGGTGGAATCAACCCTCATGATAACCTATATCATGGATGGTTTTGATTTCGCCGTCTGACTGGACTTGCCCCACTGAAAAAGTAGGTACAGACATAATCAGATAAAGTTCACCAATGCAAAATTTCTTTTGTAAAAGTTTTGAAATAAACCTTTACTCGATGAGTGTGTTCCATCACAGGCAAATGAAGGAAAACGTATATATTTATGTTTCCAAGATTAGAGACTGCAAATGACGTTTACCTACTAAACTTTCTTCTCATCAAGAAGTGAGGGAGTGTGTAGATGAGTATGAAACGACAGATCAAAGGAAGTAACTGCAGATAATATATCCTTTCACCACGCCGATCTTCATTTTCGATTTCAAATATTCTATGGATAAACTTGATATTTTACGAAATATTTTAACTTAAATCAACTCAATACATGATCAATTATTTTAAACAAATTTTTGTTATTTGGAATTAAAAAATATATTGTGTTGGTCTCCAAAAACAAATAATTCTATTTCTTTCTCAGGGTAGACAAAGAGAACCGAACGCCACGTGTCTCTGTTGTTAAATGCTTTAAAATGTCATACACATGGTCCTTTTCGTTTACTATCCCCGTTTTCATTGAATGACTCCAACCCCATATTCTTCTTCTTCAATGACTGGAATGCACTTTATGTCTGGAATGCGCTGTTGAGGAAGTGATATTATATGAGTGATTTTTTTTTAATAAATGTCATTCTTCTGTATTCCAATCCATACTTAGTACTTCATAATATGTTTTTTCAATAAGTATTATTTTATTACTTTTATCTCTACATTAATCTCTAAGCACGTCTATGTATGTTTACATTGTAACTTCTCTATGGGAAATATTGTGATTGCACATAACATAAATCAACTTTATTTTTTATAAAATAAAAATGTTTATGTGTTATGTATAATTGTTTTTTCTCTTAATAAATAAATAAATAAATAAATGGCTTTACACCCCATATTACTTACTTACTTTCCGTGTCCGGAACACCATCATATTCGTAGCCCCCAATATTCGGCCACTCGGATTCCACTAGTGTTTGCTATCTATGTACTGTGTCTTGGTGCGTGCATGTCGCTCCTATCATGGGACATGACAGTAGGTGCACGTTGTCCTGTCTAGTGCCACATTCGCAGATGTCTTCCTCTCTTTAACCCCATTTCTTGAGGCCACTGTAACAGCAGGAGACACCCGTTGAACCCCATATTGAACCTTGGCCTCCAGCAACGTCCTTTTCCATTCCTATCGCGTCCGTATATATCCTTAATCAGACGTTCTTCATTCATTATTCCATGTGGTCAAACCATAAACTAAACACAAGTGCATAAAAAACGTCAAAGTTTTGACAGTAACTAAATAAAGCTGTCAATTACCATAGCTTGTCATTTGTTTTTTTCCGACTCCCGAATTCGATACCAGAATTAAGGAGCATTTAAGATGTTTAAAAAGTAACAATTTCTCAGAGTTTGCCAATCGTTTGATTGAAAATAATCATTCTTTCAATACTCAAACAGGCTTTAAAATCTTGCACATAAATAAAGAGGGCTTAAGATTAGATAACTTGGAGGCATTAGAGATAAAAAAATCCTTAAATAAAAAATAATTAATAATCAAGTACATTTAAACAATTCTCCATTATTTAATATTTTTCCGTTGGCAACCTCTGCTTTCAATAATGTAATAATGTATCAACTTTCCGATACATAATTTAGGCACACGGGTCACATTATTTACATGGTATTTAAGTTTAGTATAAGTTTGTCCGGACGAAGGAGCGGTTACGTCTACGAAACTAGTTGACATAAAAATACTCAGCGTGGTTAAAAACTAAGTTATTTTAATATCATTTAATGATTCGACGGATATTTTGTGGTAGTTAATATCAACCATATTTGAATTATAAATTAGCTATAAACCACAAGTGGTCTATAGCTAATTTATAATTCAAATATGGTTAAGTTATTGTATTTTATTATATTAGAACAAAAATTATTTCAAAAATATTTTTTGAAACACTCTCAAGTTTCAAAAATAACCATTTCGTAACAAAATCACCATTTCCTCAAGATCAAAGAAAGTATTTACAGTATTTAGTTTAGTGTTACAAATTTCCATTGCATATTAAAAATGTTGATATCCTTTAGAAATTGGGTATATTTGTATGAAAATGAAGTTATAATATATTCAGATTTCTATGACTCCATTTAACGTAATTGGTTTATACCTTTTGACGTTCGTAATTGGAAATATTAACTCCTTTATTTATTCACACCTCATTAACTTTAATCGTATCTCCAATGTGAAATTGCTGTGAAAACGTTAGAATATTCTCATAACATGATATCTATCTATACCATGGCAGAACTTCCATTGGAAAAGCTGAGAAAGCAATAGGATAAAAAGCATTTTATTTTATTTTTGATCCCAACATACCAACATTTCTACATATAATTATAATTGAAGAAATGATTTTTATTTAAATCGAAATAAAATAAGCAATACCTATTGATTACTAAATAACGATAATAAAAATTATAAGTCAAATTATCATCTATATATTACTGAATCTTTCTGGGTGCTCCACGCTTTTATATACCATGACCATTGTCATAATTTAACAGTCTATAGTATTGTTATTTACTGTCACCAACGTCAAGATTTAATCAGACTATAGTATTTTTATTGACTCACCAATGTCATGATTTTATCAGACTACCTATAGTATTTTTATTGACTCACCAATGTCATGATTTTATCAGACTATAGTATTTTTATTGACTCACCAATGTCATGATTTTATCAGACTATAGTATTTTTATTGACTCACCAATGTCATGATTTTATCAGACTATAGTTTTTTTATTGACTCACCAACGTCAAGATTTAATCAGACTATAGTATTTTTATGGACTCACCAATGTCATGATTTTATCAGACTACCTATAGTATTTTTATTGACTCACCAATGTCATAATTTTATCAGACTATAGTATTTTTATTGACTCACCAATGTCATGATTTTATCAGACTATAGTATTTTTATTGACTCACCAATGTCATGATTTTATCAGACTATAGTATTTTTATTGATTGTCACCAATGTCATGATTTTATCAGACTATAATATTTTTATTGATTATCACCAATGTCATGATTTTATCAGTCTATGATATTTTTATTTACTGTCACCAACGTCAAGATTTTATAAGAATGTAGTATTTTTATTGACTGTCACCAATGTCATGATTCTATCAGTCTATAGTCTTTTTTCATCAATATCATGTGAAGTATTTTTTTTCTTTCTATTCTGAAAGTAATTTTACAACAGAAGAAATTTCTAACTCATTTCTTAATATAAATATAATAATTCGTAGTCGGTATTATATATACAGAACCAGAGTTTGTTTTCTTTTAAAGTGAATTTTACGATAAAGCTCGGTGATATTTTAATTTTAATTTTCGGAAACATGTGTCTACAAAATTTCAGCGAGATTTGACCTTTCAGCTAAATCAGACCCTTGAAAGCGGTTTAATATTTGATTCTAAGATTTGACCCATACAACATGACATACTTATTACTAGAATATTTTTCGTGGGTTTTCGATAAATTCATTGCTTCTAAAATTTTGAGACAAATTTATCTATTTATTCCAATCAATTGCTTATGTCCGCTTTTGATAGTTGCGTTTTCAAAATGTCGACACTAATATCATTTCACTCCTAATTGAAGTTATTTTTAAAAACGGTTTCCGGGTCGCGTATTTACGTTTCCGTGTTGATTAGGAGGCAAGCACTGCCCCGAATTAGGCACTGGTTTGTAGCGCTAATGCACTTAAAAACTCGTGTTGAATTCGAGGCACGTGTCCTCCAAATACACACGATTTAGCAATGAAAACTGTTCCTGCTAATACGTGTTCAATTCGAGGCAATTAATTATTGAATATAGCCATGAAGTTCGCGCGGTATTTCATTTCGCTCGCATTTCGTCTGTCACTGTCACATTTGTATGGAGGCAAAATACTAAGAATACTCCTAGGTACATATTTAAACATTATTTGCAACAGTTTACAATGTCAGTTTGTTTGTTTTTTTTTAATAATATTTAGTGTATTTCTAATACTTATTTTTACAACGTAAGTTTGTTAAGTTTTTTGCATAATAGTTCTTTTAAGTGTATTTCTAATGTATTTTTAAGGATTAAAACATTAGTTAAGTTTTTTGAATTATATTTATTTAACTGTATTTCTAATTATTTTAATTTATCTTCGTGTGTTTTTTGCGCACTTCATGGCTATATATGTTCCATATTCAATAATTAATTGCCTCGAATTGAACACGTATTAGCAGGAACAGTTTGTGTTGCTAAACCGCGTGCCTTTGGAGGACACGTGCCTCGAATTCAACACGAGTTTTTTAGTGCATTAGCGCTACAAACCAGTGCCTAATTCGAGGCAGTAGGTACTTGCCTCCTAATCAACACGGAAACGTAAATACGCTTCCGGGTCAATTATACATGTTACATTCTTACAAATCGTTGGATGAGTAAATCTTACCTACCTCGAATGCTAATTATAGTTTACGGCTGCATCAGAAACTTTGTCTTGATGTAAGGTCGGTATATTATATAATGCAATGGTATCCGGCTCTAAGCGGTTGGCGGTTCTGAAATACCGGATGCGCTCTGGCGGACCAACTACGAACTAACTTTAAATTGCTGTCAAAGTTTTGTTGACATAATTACTTAGTGACAGGATTTTGTGTCAGGCTTAAATTATTTGTGTGATTCATTCAAGAAAACCTACATTATTTATTATTGCAGTCATACCAAAATTTTTGTGATATTCTCAAGCCAAAATTTTTGTGATATTCTCAAGCCAAAATTTTTGTGATATTCTCAAGCCAAAATTTTTGTGATATTCTCAAGCCAAAATTTTTGTGATATTCTCAAGCCAAAATTTTTGCAGTCTTTTAATTCAATTTGCTTTTTTTTCGTTCTTGATGACTATAAAATTTTAAAATTATGTAATGCCTAGAATTTTAACATTCACTTTAAATTGTTAAATTATTATTATACAAATTTTATTTATCATGACTCCAAAGACAAACACGACATTCGGACAAAGACATTACTATTATTTAGCTCCAAAAATTTTTATTAAGATAAAAAGTGAAATAACGGACATACAGTTGATGAATAATTTGAAATACAAGAAAACAATTGAAACATGGATTAGAAACAAGGGCATTATGTATATACTGCGGAAACATGATCAAGCTACAATAGTTTATATTTTTATTTTATAATAGGTATATTTTATAACAAGTTTTAGTTAAATACAAGTTTAATATTTTTTCTGTCAGATATAACGCAAAAAAAAAAATTCTGCCAGCTCGGTACAGGCTCAGCCTAGTGAGGTGGTGTATACCAAAAAATACTATAAAAAATGTTTCATATAACTTATTTTAATTGTACTTTTTTTATTGTTTGTATATTGTTATATTTTGTTTGGTTTCAATAATAAAAAAAAAACAAAATTATATTTACACGTTTGAGAATAATTTTTCGAAGGTTATCGTATTATGAAATTTAACACAAAGTTATCTTATAGTATGTTCAATATCTTCAAACAACAGTCTTATCCAAATATTAGTATTCTAATGACGTAACTTTAAAATTTCAATATTACATCTATACCTAATGCCTCTTGTGAACTTCCAAGAAAATTCGTCGAAAATAATTCGTAAAACCAATTCTTCATTTATTCCCTTCCGGCAGAAGGATCATAATACTAACCATACTTTGGTATCTATACAAGTATGGAGGGGGGGTTCCTACATTGAAAATATATTCCCAAGATAATATGGTTTCGTGAGATGGGCTGATATAATCACCGCATAACGAGTTTCGCCAACCCCTTTTTCGTGTAACTAACTATACTTTATTCTACACAACCCTTTAACTTATATCATTTCCTTATATGCGGTTTCAATTAATCGGGGATGGTGATTTTATTTTTTAGCGCTTAAAATCAATAGCAATAATAATAATAGATATTATACAGGGTGGATGACAATAATAATATACATAGAAAACATGAGGGCTGGATTATATACACTGAATAGAATAGGACAACTAAACCGTTTGGCTATTTAACCCAAACATTTGTTATCAGTTACTCAAGTTTAGCTACTATAACCGTACGATTTAGCTATGTGAACAAAATATTTGATTAGAATAACCAAATGATTAAAAGTCACTATAATTTGATCACTTTTGTTATGAAATTTTGTTACCATCAACAAAAAAAATCTTGCAGTGCGAAGCAGTGCAGTAGGGGACCTCAATACTTATCGATTTCTCATCCATGTATGTATGTTCAGCGATATTGAGTGGTTCAAAAGTTTCGGACTGTCATTATTTTTTTTTAGATAGCATCACTGACTGTCTACGTTACGGTCATTATTATAATTTTTCTCTCTGATTATCTAAGAGAGCATGACTCTACACCATTAAGACCTCTGAACCGCTTCCAATTCAGTCGAACATCTCAGCTATATATCTTCAAAATATCGAAGGCATGATTTATTTCAGATGTATTTAAATAAAAATATCATTATTCTTCTCTTTCTTCGCATATCCTGTCGGGTCCCGCCGGCACTTGGGAGAAAATCTCCTTATCCTGTGCGGTGCGGAACACGTCCTCCACACGCTTCATTTCGATCCAATTCGAATGTTTCGGATCCAGGATAGCTGCTCCCTACCGAACCCTCAACGAGCCTCAATCTTCACCTTTATGATCAACTACAGGATCGAGTATTTTTCGCCTCTCTTTATGTGACCAAAATACGAAATATAACGGAGTTTGACTCTTGTGAACAACTATCTGTTTCTATCTTCTGAGATAAAAACCCTGTTGATCCAGTCCTTGATTTTTCCTATTTTTGATTATGCTGACGTCTGCTATCTCGACATCAAATCTGAGTTCTTGTCTAAATTAGACCGTCTGCAGAATGTCTGCATTAGATACATCTTCGGTATGAAAAAGTTTGACCATGTATCGGAATTTCGTATAAAACTGGGCTGGTCTTCAATGGGCAAACGCAGGGATGTTCACACACTCTGTCTTCTCTATAAGATTTTGTATAGTGAGGTGGCACCAAAGTATCTCAGAGAAAGGTTTCATTTTTTATCGGAGCATGGTCTTCCTCTGAGATCGGGTAATAACGGTCTTCTTGTGATTCCCTCCCACCGATCTGACTTCTACACTAATTCTTTTACTGTCCATAGTGCCAGGCTCTGGAATCAACTTCCCGTTGATACTCGAACCTTACCATCATTTTTCTCTTTTAAACAGCGGGTGAAACTCTGATGTCTCTCTTCCCTCCCTGCTTCATTTTCCTCCTTACCACTATCTTCGCCCCTTCCTTTTTTCCCCTTCCCATCCCCCCTAAATGCATATGTGTGTATGTATGCATGTGTGTGTATATGTATATATATGTTCTTTTATACTTTTAAATTATTTTATTTTCTATGGTTGACTAGAAGATGTTAATTTTATTAACAAGTCCGCCTTTTGGCTTTTTAATGTTTAATCTTGCTCTTATTTGTACTTATTTTGTAATGTTATTTAAGCCAATAAAGAATTATTATTATTATTATTATCTGTCAGTTATGGCTCTACGCAAAACTTCAAAGTCCAAGATGTCTTTAGTATTCTACGGTGAATCCACATTTCAAACGCTTTCAGGCAGTTTATGGTACCAACCTAGAGCAACACCGAACATACGTAGCATTCGATCATAATTTGGCATAGATCATTATTTTAAGTTTTTGAAATATCCTCTTTTTGCTATCCCCGCCGTGAATTGCGAGGAAAATCCTACTGTATTCCTGTTAGATCGTACAAACAATCCGTTATTAAGGGCGTTAGTTAATATTGTAGCGGAGAGCGGATAAGATTTACGGGATCCATTGTTCTTCAAAAGCGGAAAAACGTGATACTTAAGACGAGTCTTTCTCACAGCCATGAATAAATTTAAGCCCTCACGATTAACCGGTTAAACCTTTGTTTTCTTTTTTCGAGCCGTTCGTTTCCTCGGGAAGGACAGATCCAATAGTCTTCCGTTCACGAGACCAAAAAATTACAATTGTAATTTTCACAGGTTGCAAAACAGAGATTTAACGATTCACCCGGCTCTAAATTCCTCAAACTTTATTTGTATAATAACAAAATCCCATTTAAGTAGTGTGTCACTAAGTATAGAATATTTTGTAAATTACCACAATAAGTTTAAGAAAATTTTAAAGTTTATTTGAGAAATATTTTATATTTTTTTTTTTTGTAAAAAATCGATCCAAAAATTATAACTACATGCTACTTCAATGTATACCTATCTATATTTCCTTGTAAATACTTATTCTTCTTCATCGTGTATTTGACCTGTTTGTGAGGACTTTTCTGGGAGGAGGAGGTCTAACTGTTCTTCCATCTCATCGCAGGTCTTTCGTATAGCCTTGTCTTTCCGGGTAGTCTTGTAATATATTTTTCGCCAAATATCTTGAAGCATCCTTCATAGCGGTGATAGCCCAGCGGAAATATCGTCGCCTCACATGCGTGAGGTCGACGGTTCGAATCCGGGAGGGGCACGCACCTCTGGATTTTTAAAAAATCTATGTGCGGATTTATATCACTAGCTATGTGTAACCATGATCCAATTTGTCTGGTTCCCCTTTCTAAGGGTTACGAAGGTCAGATGGCAGTCGCTTCAATGTAATAACCAGACTCGCCAATTCCAGGAGCATGGTCAAAACGTACCCCGATAGAAACGGGACAAAAGCGCTAAGGAGAAAGAAAAGAAAAGAATCTTGAAGCAGGCTTCCGGGTGCGCAGAGCGCAAATTTCTGCCTTTTTGCTTCGTTGGTATACGTCCAAATCATCCCCTTCTGTTAGGCTGTGTTCACAAAACATTTGGCTGCAACATTTTTTTCAATGTTCATCATGCCCAAAACCGTTATAGAGGTGGACCATTCGGTTGGTGATTGAGTGTAGTGACCATCCTCAAACATGAGGCCAAGGATGATGAAGAAAAAATGAATCCTTTTGACAACATTCACATCCGCATAAATTCTCTAAACTTATGTTACGATCCACGCAGGATTCGATCTCTAGTCCCCTGGATTACAAATCCTAATAGTCGGTCTGCCACATAAAAATATTTAAATATAGATACATAATTTTATTATAATCCTGTATACATGTTTGTGTGATAATTTTATTATAATCCTGTAAACAATTTTATTATAATCCTGTATACAAAACATGTATACATCCATATTGTATACATATTTTTATATGTTCAATTTGTATAGGTTTTGTATAATTTTTTAAAGTTATTTTTATACTATTTTTATCTCGGGTGCTTTAATATGTTTGTGTGATATATTTTTTTACACGTGAGAGAATGTATTCATGTGCGTAAATGTAATTGTGTGTATGTTTGTGGATGTACCTATATGTATAAAACGAGTGGGTTGTGGCCAACACTAAACTCTCCACACCACAAATATTGACAATGAAATATTTTATTCATTCTAAATTTTACTACCAGGAATATAAATTTTCTAACGATAGTATATTTTCATGTTAAGATAGACAAACTATTAATGCAGTATGGTGAAGAATTCTAATGTTGTATGAAATATTTTAATAAACGCAGATAAATTTTGTTTTAAAGGACGTTAGAGCATTTTGACAATTTTTACACGTGATATCATATGAAGAAATTTTTGTTATTTATGGAAAGCTAATCAGTTCGATGTTCAAGCTCTTTACATTATAACATGAAATCAAATTACTGAACTTTTCCAAACATAAGAAATTTATCTTATTATATACATTTTTATTCATACTAAATTTTACTATCAGGAATATAAATTTTCTTCCGATAGTATATTTTTATGTTAAGATAAACAAACTATTAATGCAGTATAGTGAAGAATGCTTATGTTGTATGAAATATTTTAAAAAAAGCAGATAAATTTTGTTTTAAAGAACGCGAGAGCATTTTCAAAATTTTGAAACGTGATATCATATGAAGATTTTTTTTGTTATTTATGGAAAGCTAATCAGTTCTATGTTCAAGCTCTTTACATTATAACATGAAATCAAATTACTGAACGTTTCCATACATAGAAATTTATCTAATTACATTTTTATTCATACTAAATGTTACTATCAGGAATATAAATTTTCTTCCGATAGTATATTTTTATGTTAAGATAGACAAACTATTAATGCAGTATAGTGAAGACTGCTTATTTTGTATGAAATATTTTTAAAAAAGCAGATAAATTTTGTTTCAAAGAGCGTTAGAGCATTTTGACAATGTTGACACGTGATATCATATGAAGAAATTTTATGATATCTATGAAAAGCTAATCAGTTCTAAGTTCAAGCTATTAATATTCTTATATCAATATGAAATCAATGAACTGAACATTGCCAAATATAAAAAAATTCTCTTGTTACATATAAGTTTCATACAAATATCCATTAAATAAAATATAATTTTTGAAACCGTTGAATATTTTTCTTTTAACATTGACCAACTTTGAATACAATTTTATGAAGATTCTTGGTGTTGTATAAATAGTTGAAACCAAATTAAAATATCTCTAATTTCCAGGTCGTGAGAGCATTTTTTCAGTTTTAATAGATGAAATCATAAAGAAACATTGGGAAAAAATGAACCGTTGTCTATGGAATCATCTATGCTCATGTCGTGTTCACTTCTAAAGGGGTATTGACTATATATAAAATTGTATGATATACTTTCTTGTTTGCTCTTGTCAATGTCTGTAAGTTTCCCTAATACAATAAAATAATTATATCAAATGCAAAAATTTCCAACAATGGTGCTTTCTGTCGCGAAGCATAACTCGTTGCTATTTTCTAAACCATCGATTCAGGGTAGTATAATAAATAATATTTCGTTAATAATTCAATAAAGACAAATTAAATCACTTACAGTTCCTCAACTCGACAACTTTGATAAGTCGACACACTTGTTCAGTAATCCTCATCAGTTTAATCCGATCAGGTGAATAATCCATAAACCTTTGGGAAAAAAAAAACTTTTGTATTCATAAAACTTTGTATTCTTTCAAAACTCAATGAGACCATATAGAGTTTATTATGATATAGATTTCTAAGAACCGCAGAGGTTAAAATATGTGTAGGTAATTATTTAGTATTTGCAATTTGTACCTACATTATTAACAACATTTGTAACTATGCCGTATTGTGTTTGCGATACTCTTTGAGTAACACATAAAAAATTTTGATTTGATTTGGGAACCATGTGATTCATATTAATTACACCAACATAGTTAACTAGTCTCTTTCTATGGCTCTGGTATAAAAATCGCGTCAGAGATTGGATTTATGATAGGTATTATGGCGGATATTGGGATCTACATAGTTGATCTGTTTTGTGTGAGCCTACAAGTTTGTTGTGGTAATGATTGTAATTGCAGAAAGTTGAGATTGTATACATATTTAGTGTGGAACGGGAAAAATCACCTGGTTCATAATTGCATAGTATAATTGTCAATATAAATTGTAAACTGCTAGCCCTAGAACATGATTTCCTAGTTGGGCAGCAGTAATCTACTTATTGTTGTCATTATAAATATGGTGTGATAAATAAAATAAATAAATAAATAGATAATATTAATTGCAACCAATCCCAAAATTATATAATGTCAGCGAGTAGATTTTTTTTCCTCAGAGTTTATTTTTGCCAAGTTTTATTTATTAAAGTACCCATAAGTTGGTGGAATTGACCATTTCCAAAAGCTGTCATTTGTTTGTACTCATCACTATTCCAAGGGTAGTTGTGAATTCACAATTTTAAAGGTTATATTTTTTTTGTAATGAGTTCTACTACTACTCTTCAGGTACAATTTGGAATAATGCTGCCTGCCAAACACAGTTTTGAGTGTTTCGACTCATTTGTAAAAGAGGCGCCAAATAAAATACAACTTTGATATACAAACAAATCTCGGGTTGTATTGAGTTCTACTTTTACACCTAAGGTACACTTTGAGAGTAATGCTGCACGCCGCGCCGTACGCAGTTTTGAGTATTTCGACTTATCTGTAAAATAAGCGACAAATAAAATACAACTTTGATATACAAACAAATCTCGGGTTGTATTGAGTTCTACTTTTACACCTAAGGTACACTTTGAGAGTAATGCTGCACGCCGCGCCCTACGCAGTTTTGAGTGTTTCGACTTATTTGTAAAAGAGGCGCCAAATAAAATACAACTTTGATATACAAACAAATCTCGGGTTGTATTGAGTTCTACTTTTACACCTAAGGTACACTTTGGGAGTAATGCTGCACGCCGCGCCGTACGCAGTTTTGAGTGTTTCGACTTATCTGTAAAATAAGCGACAAATAAAATACAACTTTGATATACAAACAAATCTCGGGTTGTATTGAGTTCTACTTTTACACCTAAGGTACACTTTGAGAGTAATGCTGCACGCCGCGCCCTACGCAGTTTTGAGTGTTTCGACTTATTTGTAAAAGAGGCGCCAAATAAAATACAACTTTGATATACAAACAAATCTCGGGTTGTATTGAGTTCTACTTTTACACCTAAGGTACACTTTGGGAGTAATGCTGCACGCCGCGCCGTACGCAGTTTTGAGTGTTTCGACTTATCTGTAAAATAAGCGACAAATAAAATACAACTTTGATGTACAAACAAATCTCGGGTTGTATCGAGTTCTACTTTTACACGTAAGGTACACTTTGATAGTAATGCTGCACGCCGTACGCAGTTTTGAGTGTTTCGACTTATCTGTAAAATAAGCGACAACTAAAATACGACTTTAATATACAGTATAACACAAGATTTTACGACATTTGATGTACTCAACAGCACATATCCGCAATATCGCAGGAGTATATCAGCAATAACGCAGTGATACGAGGCGCATGGAATACCAATTCCCTTTATTCCCTCCCCACTCTCCGCAATTGCTTCATACCCCACTATCTATATCCCTAATTTTGAATTACTTATCTTGTATATATAATATTCTTAGTTTTTTTTGAAGAAGCTGTATACTTCAATTTTTAATTTGGTTTTTAACTCACCACTATGTATGTTTTTAAGTCAACTTATTTTTTTTTATATTACGCATGTGGGAATTATTTTGATTAATTACTGATATTTATTATTGTTTTATTTATGTTTCCCCCTTAATTAAATAAATAAACTAATCTCGGGTTTTATTGAGTTCTACTTTAACTCCTAAGGTACAATTTGGAATAATGCTGCTAGCAGTAGGAACGTATTTTTGAATGTTTCGACTTCTTTGTGAAATACGCGGCAGTATCACGTAGCGGTGTGTAAGGAAGGTAATTTCCAAAAATATCAAGAATCGGGATTTTCATCGAGTGGAAAGTGTACAGTTTAGCTGAATGCCACCTTCGACAGTTAAATTCGTCCCCTCTTGTTTTCTGCTCGACGAATAACAACGCAACGTAGAAGAAAAAAAAATAAAACGGAAAATTCTAGAATCCCATAAATTCCCGACACACAAAATAAAATTCTTATGTCACACGTAACCACTTTCGACATTTTTTTTTTGTTTCACTTTGACAAATAATCACGGTTGTTTTTATATTGCTATTTGACCTATTTTATATTTTATTTTATATTTTTATTTTATATCATTACGATAATATTTTTAAGGTCTATTTATCTTTTTTACTACTTCACCACCTTTCCCGCATATGGAGTATTAAGTCGTTCACACTATGACGCAATAGGCATGATGACTAATTTTGAGAAACTATCTCACGATGTTTTTACGCATCCACTGTTTTCAAATATATATACATTTCAACATAAAATAAAGGTTTAGTAGCAAAAATTGCCATTTCAAAATCCAATTTGACATTTACGTCAAAAAACGCATGCAGTGTAATGGCGTCCGTCGGAGCTGACGGTGACGTCACGGTTTCGTAGACCGCATATCACTACTATATGTACTATATGTATTCTAAGACGATTTGTGTATTTAAAATAAATTCAAAAGTGCATAAGTGTTGTGCGGTCCCTAAATGTACAAACACGTCGAAAAAAACACCTACTGAGGTATTTGTTTTCGTCCCACGCGAATATAAACGAGAAACAAGTAGTTAAATTTGGCAATGCGAGACACAGAAAGTGTATTTTATTAAGTATGCGTTTACAATGAAGTACAGTATTTGTTCCCCCACATTTAGCTCTCAATACTATAATTAATTTACTAAATATTTACCATTAATTAGGCAATAAGCATATAAAGAACTTCATGAATGTCCAAACGTCAAAATAGGCCATCTTAAGTTTCCCGCGAATTAGGCATTAGGCCTGTGTGACACCACTGCGTTACGACGCTCAATTGCATGGACCCAGTTCACTGCGCCGGGTGTGTTAACTTACTCCTTCGAAATGTATTGGCTCACGGCGCAGTGAGTCATGAGTGCTAGACCGGGAGAATGCGAACAGTGTTAGGGTATTGAGTTATTGAGTTGCTTGCTTTTTAACCGACATACCTACATACATACTTACTAAATAAACAACGTAATAGACAATAACATAAAACTATTAGCTTACCTTAGCACAGGCCATGCCTAGTGACGGGGCTAGTAACAAAGATACAAACAAAAAGAAATAGCTTAAACTATGTAAGCACCAGTGAAATAATAGAATGATATTTATTTAAATGAAATAACTTATATTTACTTTGTATGTTTACTACTACTAATAATAATAGTAACTTTTATTTAGACGTAAAAAATACAAAATTAATACATCTAGTATAAACAAAAATATATATATTTTTTTTATACATTCTAATCCCAAAAAGTGCCGAATTAAAGCGTTTCCCGATTAAGTGCCGACGCAAGTCTGAATTTCCCGAAATCGGCACAAGTGCCGCAAATCGGCAAAACTGGACGTGAACCTAGAATATCGTGACGTCATGCGCTCTGATTCGTTCTGATTGGCGTTTCTCATAAAATGGCAGTCTATAATATTTTGTATTTTTATTTTAATAATATTAATATTATTCACTCTTTTAAAATGAAAATAAATACATTTTTTTAAACCTCAATAACCTATTTTATTTTTTAAAATCATAATGCCAATGATTTTTTCTTACTCTCATCACGCCTATTCACTGCACCGGGTCATTAAGCTAGTTAAAAAATAATAATAAAAGTATAATATGCAGGTATTGTATTTTATATAAGCAAAGATTATTATTGAATTCATTATATTTCATGTACCTACATGTTTAAAAATATCACAACTTTCCCGATTCTACTTTTAAAAGTAATAGTAGGGTCGGGTGGGGAGAAAAGTGCCATTTTTCACTTTGAGTCAAATAACATGATAATGCAACTAGTAAAATTGATTCTCTTTTATTATACGTAGAACTACATCATTCCTCTATATTTTTTAGTAAGAAAGATATTTCCAACTCCAAACACAAAAAAGATATTACACATTTTGTTGACCCATGTCAACTGGAACTTTTTACCCCACCGATGGGGTGAAAAGTTCCAGGGTATGGGGTAGAAAGTGCCAAAGGTAGAAAGTGCAAGGAAGAGCTTCATTTTATGCATTGCTGGCGACGATTGCGGAATTATTTGATGTATTAAACGCGTTGGGAGATTCATCGTATTCAGACTCTTGTAGATTAGGACGATCTGTGACATATGATGGTGCAAAGTCATATTCGCTAAAACTATTTTCATTGTATGGGAATATTCCTGGTTTTCCAAAACCTTTGACTATATTATTCGGTGTTAAGGCTAGTGGTAGGGCAGTGTGAACTATTGAGGGAATATTGTATATTGTCATCGTACTTTCAGTATTGTTATTCATCCAAAAGGTTGTTCTGGGGTGAAAAGTTCCATCTGTCACTTTTCACCCCACCCCTGCCTATAAATAAAAACATATCAATATTTTTATTCAATCCAAACAATTAATATTTTTACAATTAGAACCTTAAATATAACAAAATTAACTAGTAAATAACACTTACTTTAAAAACCAATCTCAATACGTCTGTTCACAATCCAAAAAATAACTCAAAAGAAAAAAAAATACTTTTGAGGCGAAAAAAAAACAAATCATCCGCACAACCGCAATTACTGTCACACGTCAACTGAAATTGTACATACATGTCGCAGAGTGTCTACCTACCAGTAGAGATGACCTAAGTAG
Organism: Molanna angustata; assembly: GCA_963576475.1. Classification (NCBI taxonomy): domain Eukaryota; kingdom Metazoa; phylum Arthropoda; class Insecta; order Trichoptera; family Molannidae; genus Molanna; species Molanna angustata. The sequence goes on along the minus strand of OY754973.1, from coordinate 28,328,437 downwards.
TTGTATAATTTTGCTATATAGGAAATTTGAGAGATGGCACTTTTTACCCACGGCACTTTTCACCCCACCCAACCCTATGTCGGTTAAAAATCCCGATTCTACTTTTAAAAGTAATAGTTTGTGGGTTAAAAAGCAGGCAACTCAATAACTCAATACCCTAACACTGTTCGCATTCTCCCTGTCTAGCACCCACGACTCACTGCGCCGTGAGCCAATACATTTCGAAGGAGTGAGTTAACACACCCGTCGCAGTGAACAGAATCGACGCAATTGAGCGGTGCAACGCAGCTTTACAACTGTCATGTCTACCACAGTACCGCGTAGGTATGCTTTTAGTTTATGAACACATAATGTAGCGAGAAGAAGGAACATATTTTATCGATTTTCGAGATGTAAGTTGTATTTAAATTATAGATAAATAAAGTACTTATATGCATAGAATAATAATAATACGCTTATATGTAAGTTTTTACGTTTCTAAATTCTGACGAGCAAAAGTCTTTGTTCGATGCAAAGTAATTTCATATATTGTATTGAAACTGTGACGTCATAATTATTGATTCACTCTGATTGGTGTTTCTCATAAAATGGCGGACTTACATATTTTGTATTTTTATTTTAATAATATTAATATTATTCGCTCTTTTAAAATGAAAATAAATATATTTTTTCCAATCTATATAACCTATTTTATCTTATAAAATTATAATTTCAATGATTTTTTCATACTGTCATCACGCCTATTCAATACCTTACTGGTCCAATACCTAACTATTTTTGGTTTTTGAAACATAATTTAACTATATTTATTTATTTATTTAAGAATTTATTATTATTTTTTTTATTTTTTTTTTTCATAATTCATTAATTAATTAATTAATTAATTTTTTTTTTTTTTTTTTTTTATTTATTTATTTATTTATTTATTTATTTATTTATTTATT